>OY856344.1:30000000-31200000 GCA_963693475.1 Ectropis crepuscularia
TGTTGAAGAAGATAGGAATAACAAAAGAGACAGACAGAAACACTTTATTATGCACCAGAAAAATACATACAATCAAACAATATACAAAGTTACTTAATTCTAGTGCCATAAATGGCGGCCTTATCGCTAATTGCGATCTCTTCCAGGCAACCATTAACAGCAGGAACAACATGTGAATAAAAATGCAGCGAGGATAGAGTGCGAAAGAAGCACAAAGAAGTAAACTAAGATGTCGTCTTATGATAGTTAAAAATAGACTACATAACAATATTACACACATATAATTTTGATACTAAAAATACACACAATAAATAAATACAAAAATACAGCAATAATTTACATAAACATACACAAATACGCATAACCAATAATAGTGACCAAACAGGAACAAATGAGAAAAAAAAGCTGAAGAAAACAAGGATAAATTAACAGACCAATTGAGAGAGATAGTGTTTCCTAATCTGAGCCCTGAAAGAGTCTAAGAGAGATAGTAAAATGTGACTGAACGAGCGGCACATATGCGTAATGGTAAGCAACACGTCTGCCCATAGTAACACAATAATGTCACATAGGTATTCGAACCTGAAGAATCCAAAGCATTCGTTAGCACTGCATTGTACTCTGCGTTTGTCTCTATTAGGTACCTGCAAACCGTAACAAAGTGATGCTTGAGAGTAGAGTGACCGATAAAAGTGTGGTAGGTACTTCTCCAGACGGACACAGCAAAAAAGTCCTACCACTAAAGGCAGGATATTCAACTCCCACACTACTCCATTTCCCACACTAGGTAGGTCATGTGTCGTGGGAGAGGACCCGGAGATACCTACTTCTGAAAAATGCATACTGCCGATTGATCTGAAATTTGGCATGATAGCGTACCTATATCTGATAACGAATATCATTGCAATATCATCATGTGATAATGAAAATTAGCACAAACACGATTTTGAATATGTGTAAAAAACGGAGAAGAACCTTGTTTTATTCGGTGTGCATAATCACGCATTTCTAACTAATTTATTTTAGCCCAGAAAGAGTAACCATATGTCCATTAATCTCCGCTGTACAAATACACAAATGCCCTTCGTTATAATATGTATAATTATGGGGTCAAAATATGTTATTATACGAAAATTCAGATCGATCGACGGTTTGTCCACACTCCGTAAAGTTCTCACTCAAGTACTATCGGACAGCTCCTAATGATGGATTTACAAGTTAAATATTCGTATAAAATATTAACAAGCCATTATATTATGTATGATATATCACAATAATGTTCAATTAAAGATGATACGATTTATGGGTAAATGCGATAAACAAGGCGGCTAAAGCATTACAATCAATTTGCCAATATACAAGTAGTATTAAGTAGCATCTGTAATCTGCATGTGTTTAAAGTGAAGCAAGTCAGTTACTAGTAACAAGTGATTGTTGTAAATCTAATCGGGGACCAATAGTGTGATCAAATGGTTAGTAATAGTTGGCTAAGCTTAAGAGGGCGCCTAGTGCCAGAAAACGAAAAAAGGACATTTTCGACACCGCTCACTGAAGTTAAGAAACTAAAAACTATGACAAAAAAAAATATTGACGTGTGGGTACAATCAAGAAGAAGCACGATAACCGAATAGAATTTAAAAAATAGATCAGAGTTTTTTACAATAAAAAAATTAAAATGACACCGAAAAAACACGTTTTAATTCACACACACACGTACACGAAATTATCAGCGATGACCCCACATTATTTTTTGGTAATAAAATTCCTAAATTTATATTTAATTATTGAATAACTAAATAAAACGTGGTCAAAAATGGACTCCTGATTTAATATTGAATTTTCCTCCAAACTGTGTCATGCTATTCTCGACTTTATGTATATCGCATTAAGAAACGCGTCGCGCGGGTGAAAACTGATTTTTCCCTGGCATTAGGCGCACTCTTAAAACTAAACTACTCTTATTTACAAAAAACAGATGCCAATAAACATAGACGGACACGCAAATTATAATACTCCTCTTGTTACACAGAGGATCGAAAAGATTTAAATTCTAATAAAGCCAAATTACTGGCTGTGCCTCGCGATGTCGCTTGCTGACCTCACCTATTAACAGGGATTTGCCCGTTAAAGAGTAAGTAGAATTCTTTCAAACTTTGATTGTCGTATTTATTAAGGTTCACTAATGTTTCACAAATTTTTTTTTATAAAACATCAGTTTAAAACCAACTAATCGTATAATATTCTTTGTAAAAACTTTACAATTTAAAAATGTTTTATTTTACAAACAACGTTTATTAAAAGAACAATATCATTTATTTATATGTAATCAAAAGTATAGTGAAAAATTCAACTAAAACAAGTTTAGTTGATAGTTAAACAAATAAAAATGAAATTAAACAAATAAAAATGAAATAATTTCTAAAGAAACATTCAACACGCTTTATAACACCTCTTTTTTGCACTAAAAAGTGGAAATGTCCTTTCTGCGGCTAAGTCTGTACCAAATTTCCTTTAAATCAGTTTAGTATTTTTTAACGTTTTTTAGGTTTACGCTTGACCGCCATTTCGCCTGACACTAAGAACGATGCAGTCTACGATGGAGAGAAACTAGAACAAACCGATTCACTCAGCAAATCATTCACCGATTTGAAGACATAAGATGTCGACAGTATTTCGGCGCGGAATCCTAACAGACAAACACAGTTACTTTCGCATTTGTAATAGTAGTGGAGATTTGCGAATCTGCCCCCCGGAGCGGGTGGTCGCGGGGTGCCATTTCGCAGCACCCCCACCCCCGGCGCCGGCGCGGCGCCTCCGCCCCTGTTTACCCTGCGACCTACTTGCAGGGCGCCGTCCAAAGGGATTACGCAGAATGCTATAATGTCTGTCCTATCTCATAGAATACGAGGGTGACTGAACTAATGAGCGCTTTGTAATACTGCAGCTGAGCTGTTGGCGTAGTTTGCAATAATATCAATGACTTTTTAGTTTGTTTTTTTAAGTGATAATTTTTCAGCCAGTTCGTCAGCCTTTGGTATGGGAAAAACTTTTGAGTTAGAAAAAACGGGTTCACTAATGTTTCACAAACATTTTTTGACAAAACATCACTTTAAAACCAACTAATCGTATAATATTCATTGCAAAAACTTTACGATATAAAAGTGTCTTATTTTACAAACAACGCTTTGCATGATATTTATTTCAAAAATATTTTACATCAACAAATGTTTTATTTTACAAACCATCATTTTATGAACCAGCTATACATATGTCGCATTGGGCAACGTACCTAATTGGTTTTTTGTACTAGGATTCCACGGTATAATTTAACTTCTATCGGCAGTCTCTCTAACTGCCAATATTTGTTTAGCCAGTTATTTTACAGCCAATCAGTAATAATGCAAACAGCACTGTGTTCCGGTGTAAAGGACAATATTTTCAAAGAGATTACGGAGTAATCTAAGCAAAGCTTGTATTATGGAAGCCGGATAGTTGAAATAATACTTATATCTATACTTATATATCTTTATTAATCAAACTACTGGCCCGAATTGAAAGATTATTTCTCTGTTGGATAGTCCATTTATCGAGCAAGGCTATTTAACATTACGCTACTATCAACGGGAGCGGAGCATGAATGAAAAATGTAACAAAAACGGGAAAAATATTGCTTTTTGGGAGCTTTCGTTGCGTGACAGCATGTATGTATTTTTTAGAGGTTGCGTCACTAGTACCCAAGGTAACCGAATTTGTTAAAAATTTGAATTGGTACGACCAATTTTTGATAGATATCGTAGCAACGCGCGCACGGTTCAGCTAGTATTTTTATATACTCATACTTATTATTCATAGAAACACTCATACCTAGTACAAATATATTATAATATTATGTCTTTGCAATCAGCTCAATAAATCATCCTTTACAAACTCCTCCGTTTTATGTCGGTGAATAAGTAAATGCATTGCATGGGTCTCTCCGGCTATTCGTTGAAACCATTACGTGATGAGTTTGTGTGCACGCGATAACAGTGACGTCACTTGCAAGGTGCAGCCTGCGGTTAGTTGCCTAGTTAGGTCAATGTGCTTAGGTCATAGTCGAACGAAACGTGCAGTTACAGACTGGCTACTTTGTACTTTTTGCGTCAAGAAAGTTAAATATTAATCAGATCTAGAATCAATAGAAATAGACCAAAAACTAAGAAACAAGTGTTTAACGTAGGTAAAGAAGATATTACTTAAAAAAATGTCTACAAAATGGATTTATTTGCGATCTCTTCCAATCAAACTACGATTGAATCGGAACGCGGAAGACATAGAAATGTCTACCTGAAAAGTCGAGAGTGAATCGGTTTCTTCTAGGTAAGCACGCTCCATCGTAGATCCCATCGACGGCATCGACGCTTAACATCAGGCGAGATGGCGGTCAAGTGCGAACCTATTATAACTAAAAAAACCTTTTAGGCGACGATTTTTTACAACTTATTTCAAAACTATTCAAAAGTATTTTACAAAATACACTGCAAAAGCAGGCCACTAAATTTTCCCACTATTACGACCCGGAGACTTCTCTCGCAAGAAGATAATCAAGGCCATAATCTATCACGCTGGCCCAGAGCGGATTGGTGGATGCGAAAGTTTCTAGAAACATGCTGGTTTTCTCACAATGTTTTCCTTCGCCGTTTTTAAGTTAGGGGCATTACGCACATGACTTTGAAAAGACAGTGGTGCGCGTGGGATTCAAAATTATTCAAGTTATTCTTTCAAAGTCGTTAATCTTAAATCGAAATTAAATGGATGATGATGAAGGAAATGTTTTAGAAAAATAAGTTTTTTGAACGTTAATAGTACCTACACAAAAATACTGTAATAATTATTGTTTATTGTATAGTTTCAAATATTTCCGACGAGTAATCGTCAAATGTAAATGAAACACAGAGCATCTGAGGGTCTACCACCTAACTGAACCGGCCATAGCTTTGACGTTGCTCTCTCTTTTCTTTTAGTTTGAAGTGATAGAGACAGCTATAGCAAAACCAAAGCTAATTTAGCGGTAGAGTAGACAATAATAGCTAACACTACGACGTAGCGCCGTAGCGGCCGTAGTATATTTTTACTGATGACTCATCGCCTCGTAGAAAGGTGAGGTATTACGTCAGAAGGTGATCCCACAGGAAAGAGGCTTTGTATTGAAGGTTTTACGACCTGTGATTACCTAGTCCAGTCATACCTACACACATATAGATGGACTAATTCTTTATTGGCCCTTTATTTTTTTTAGGCCTGGTGGCCTAGGGTATCCACTCACTCAACTCAATCTCACCTCGATTCCACGGATCGAAGTTAAACGAATTTTATAAAAGTGCTAGATTGCTGTTGAATTCTAAAAATAGTGCAAAATTGATTGATTTTGAAAATTTGTACGCCAAAATTGTTGTAAATTGTTTTTTAAACCAGTCATAGTCTGTGTATCTGCTGCTCTGCTTTCATCACTTTGTTCAATCGCCGTCGAAGTAGATGGTGATAAACTTGAAGTTAAAAAAAAAACTGAGTAAACTCAGTAAACTCAAAAAACTGAGTAAACTCAGTAAACTCAAAAAACTGAGTAAACTCAGTTTTTTTTTTGAGGTGTACAATGTACATAATTATATCTTTTACCTATTTTTTTAAGAATATGTAGGACAAATCAATCGTGTAATCAATCGTGTAGTATGTTTCGCATTTAGTGCTAGATTAGGTGCTAGGTGCTGAATGTTAAATTTCAGTGCTTTACTTATGAAAATAGTGCTAAATCTAGCACAGAAAGTGCTAAGTTGACAACGCTGTAGAGGAAGACTGCTTGCGAAGCCGTGGGTCGTGGGTTCAATCTCCACCCAGTCCAAATATTTGTGTAAATGTGTAAATATTTGTTCTCTACCTGGGTGTTTTATTTGTGAATAAGTATGTATTTAAAAATATATGAGTATTATATGAGCTATCTTGCTTCCGTAGTACAAACTTTTCTGAGTTCGGGGCTAAATGGTGTTGTGTGTGAAATTTCCACCAATAATTATTTATTTGTGGAAATTTCATATGTTGGTTAGCTGCTTCAATCATTCGTGGAATATTATTTATTTAATACTAGCAGCGCCCCGCGGTGTTACCCGCAAAGTTCCCGTTCCCATTGTTCCCGTTGTTTTCCGAGATAAAAAGTAGCCTATGTGTTCTTCCAGACTATAATCTATCTGTGTTCCAAATTTCAGCCCGATCCGTTCATACGTTAGGACGTGATTGAGCAACAAACATCCAAATATCCAAATATACATACATTGACATTTATAAAGTAAAAGAATTGAGTGGAACGCGTAAACCGAAAACCTGTGCCATTGAAGATAAAGATGGGCATCTACTTACTAATGTGGCTCAAGTGTTAGAACGCTGGAAAACCTACTGCGCGGAGTTGTATGACACTGAAGAGCCCACTAAAGCTAATATTACATGGGCGACAGTAGAACCTGAAATCCTATCATCAGAAATTGAGCATGCCATCAAAGCTCTCAAGTGTAAGAAATCACCGGGTACGGATGCTATTACAGCTGAAATACTAAAAAATCTAGGTCACCGAGGTACAAAGGCTATCACCGAAATCTGCAATACCATCTGGAATACTGGAAGATGGCCAAAAGACTGGACGGAGTCGGTGTTTATACCTTTGCATAAGAAAGGCTCTTCAAAAGTCTGTGAAAACTACAGAACTATATCACTAATATCTCATGCGAGTAAGATCCTCCTCCATGTAATTAATAGACGTCTGCACTACTTTTTAAGCCGACAGATACCCGAAGAGCAAGCAGGTTTCGTTAAGGGTAGAGGAACGCGAGAACAAATACTGAACGTTCGTCAAATCATCGAAAAGAGCAGGGAATTCAACAATCCCGTTGTGCTATGCTTCATTGATTACGCGAAGGCCTTTGACTGCGTGCAATGGGAAAAACTGTGGAATGTGCTACTCGAAATGGGAGCTCCAAAACATCTTGTTGCTTTAATCCAAAGTCTGTACAAAGAAAACCGTTCTTTCATCAGGATTGGTACTGAATGCTCCGATATGTTCAAAACTAAAAAAGGAGTGAGACAGGGTTGCATTTTGTCTCCAGCACTTTTTAACATATATGGAGAGTACATTATTCGTAAGACCATTGAAAATTGGGAGAAGGGTTTCCCTATAGGCGGAAAGAGATTATCGAATCTCCGATATGCCGACGATACCGTTCTCATAACAACATCCATGGAAGAAATGAGTGAATTGTTCCAAAGACTTGAGATGGAAAGTGCCAACATCGGTCTCGCAGTGAACAGAGCGAAAACCAAGGTGATGATAGTAGATAGAGCCGGAAAGTTAACAAATGTCAATTGCAACATACCTGGCATAAATATCGTCGACCGCTACGTATACCTGGGCGCCCAAATCTGTAACGACGGCAACTGTGTCTCTGAAATAAAAAGACGAATCGGGATGGCAAAAGATGCCATGACACGTTTGAACAACATCTGGAAGAAAAGAGGAATCGGAATCAAAACCAAGATCAGATTGATACGAGCCTTGGTATTCCCAATCTTCCTGTATGGAGTGGAAACGTGGACAATCCTGGCAAGGGAAAGACAAAGAATTGACGCATTCGAGATGTGGTGCTGGAGACGAATGTTAAGAGTACCTTGGACTGCGAAACGCACTAATGCGTCAATTCTAACTCAGCTCCGAGTAAAAGTACGCCTGTCCACTATATGTCAACAGCGCATCCTTTCATATTTTGGCCATACAATGCGAAGAGGCGACGGGAATCTGGAAAAGCTGATCATAGTTGGGAACACTGAGGGCAAACGATCTCGTGGTCGCTCACCAACCAGATGGACCGATCAAGTAAAGGACCCGTCTTCCTCAAAATTTTACTCAGTCGTAAGAGACGCGCGGGACAGAAACCGGTGGAGGCAGATCATCCGCTCCAGATGCAACCCTGATGCTGACCACGATCCTCAGATATGAGGGACCGACCCAAGAGAGAGAGAGAGACATTTATAATATTAGTAGGATTATTATTATTAGTATAGTAGTAGGAAGTAGGATTCCACTTAATTAAAAAAAAAGTTATGTTAAACAATAAAAATAAACTATTAATTGGCGACTTTATCACTTAAAGTAATTTGTTCCAGGCAACCGTAGGATGGAATGAGAAATCCTACTTCCTACTAATATTATAAATGTCAATGTTTGGATGTTTGGATGTTTGTTGCTCAATCACGTCCTAACGTATGAACGGATCGGGCTGAAATTTGGAACACAGATAGATTATATTCTGGAAGGACACATAGGCTACTTTTTCCCCGGAAAACAACTGGAGCGGGAACTTCGCGGGTAACACCGCGGGGCGCTGCTAGTTTGAAAATAAGAAGAAGGGACGTGTGTGAAGATACTTATTTTATTTGATACTTATGTTACGAGTATGTACATCATACAAAGTGGGATTTTACAGATTATTTCATATTCCCACAGCAGGGACTTGGGGCATTCTACGATAACAAGATTTTTTATTTTTAATAAAGAGTGACGAGACAAGCATGTCATGTGCCTGATGGTAAGCAAGATGCCTGCCACATAACAGCACAGTAACACGCAGCTATTGGAACATGAAGAATCCAAATCATTACCTAGCACCGCACTGCGCTCGTCACCCAGAGATCTAAGATGTTATATCTCTAAGCCCTGTAATTTCTCTGGAAACATTGCCCTTCAAACCGGAACACAGTAATGTTTGCACATTACTGCTTGGCGGTAGAATAATTGGCAAAGGTGTGGTACTTCCCCAGGCGGACTCTGCCAAGAGTCCTCTACCACTACAAAAAAAAAAACAAAATAAATGTCACAAACCACAACTATGCCTACTTACGTATATTCAAAGAGGCGGTATAATTAAGTCCTAGTAGTTTCAGCGGAAGTAGAACTTTTAAATGAGTTCGCCTGGGGAAATGACAAACTTTTTACAGCATTAATTATTCGCGCAAACTTAATTAAAACTTAATTTAGTTATGTGGAACCATAATTGTTTATATCTGTGTTAAAGTATAGGTGACGAGCGCGGTGTCATTCGCCGCGTTTTTCTTTTCGTTTTCAAATGCTACCTTCTTCGGTAAATCTATTCCCTGAAGAACACTACAGTTTTTGGGGACATAAGGTAGAGTTTATTTTCTATTATTGAATATGGTCTAACCATATTCTATCACCTATCAGAGTTCCAATTTTAAGCCCAGTCTGCAGGCCTACTACGAAGTCCGATAAACGATATATCGGTCGAACTTATGGACTTTTCCTACCTCGAAAGACAATCTGTCGGTTGCTAGGATCGGCCGTTTCTTCGATTCGACCTTCATCCGACCTAAGTCTATAACTTCCGACCGAGATGTATCGATCTGACTGTTTTTCGTGGTAGGCTACAATCCGATTCAGCTGTCGGTCGGATCCGATCATTCGGAGTTTGTTTTCGTAGTAGACCTGCTGTTTTGTATTTACGATGCGATTGAACAAAACTGAGCCAAATTAATTTGCAATTGGATACATAGATATTATTAGTAGTGGTAGGGCTCTTTGCAGGATCCGCTTGGGGAAACACCACACATTTGCCAGTTATTCTTCCGCCAAGCTACTGCTTGGCGAAGTTAGTTAGTTAGTTAGTGTGCAAACATTACAGTGTTCCAGTTTGAAGGGCAATGTTTCCAGAGAAATTACAGGGCTTAGAGATGTTATATCTAAGATCTCTGGGTGACGAGCGCAGTGCAGTGCTAGGTACTGATTTGAACTCTTCACGTTCCAAGCTGCGTGTCACTGTGCTGTCATAGGCAGGCATATTGATTATCATCAGGTGCATGTCCTGCTCGTTTTGTCACTCAACACAATAAAAATAAAAATTGTGTTAGTGTACTATACTCCACATCAGGACGACTTGTTAATAGTGTTTTAAGAGCCTCGGAGTTTACAAACTCTGAAAACCACTTTTAATGGTTCTTTAATCGATATCTGCTGACTGGTATATTGGCTGACACAAAAATTCTACGTCTCCCCTCAGTAGGTCCGTTACACTGCCTTATTGACATCACAGATATTGGCGATGTCGTAAACTGTCTCACCTAATTTACGGTGGGGGCGCCTGAGTCGTATTTTTGTAGCTACATTTTTAGCAGACGTCAGCTAAGTACTGACTCTCATTCGTGTCGATATAGCCGCGTGCATAAACAGCCCACTAAATGTTCCCACTGCTGGGACTTGGAGTTTGACACCGTGGAAAAGTGGAATAGATCATGCAGATCAGTTGCTCATTCGCCGAAATGTGTCTGATAAAAAACCGACAGCCGACAAGGTTCAATATAGTTCAACGATTTGTCCGACTATTTCATGTGGCTCTGATCTACATTGTATCTGACGTAGGTGATGGCAACGCACTCCAGTAACACAGAGCCGGCGGCGCCAACGCGGCGGCGGCCGGCGCCAGGCGGAGTGACGCCGTCTTCTGGACCAACCCCCATACCACGAACCCTCGCGAATATTTCAGAAAAACACATCAAATACCCCAGCAACGTGACTACCAACCATATCACCAGGGCAAAAAGCTCACAGTCGCGGCGAACGAATCCTTCACCGTCGATTGCGTCAAGCGAATGTTTGACAAAAACACACGTCCAATACTCCAGCACCGTAACTACAAACCATATCACCAAGACACAAAGTTCATAGTCGAGGCGAATGGAACCTTCAGCGTTGATTGCGAATGTTTGACAAAAACACACGTAACTACAAACCATATCACCAGGGAATAGAGTTCACTATCGCGACGAATGCATCCTTTTAGATTCGTAGTAAGATTTTCGTTTGCTTATGGTACCGGTTTGCGGAACTGAGAATACATTGCTGGCTCGCGGGAGCGATGATCTGGGCAGGCGACTGAGAGTCTAGTAAGGAACTCGTAATAAACAATACGCAGATAAGCTTAGTAGGTATTGCGTATGATGAAGTCACTGATGGAAGGATGCTTAATCTACTTACGAGTATAACTAGACAATCAGACGTCAGCGTAATCGAAATCCAAAAGAAGTAAAGGCCATTCGAACCAGCATCTACCGAGCATATGATGATACTGTACAACACTCGTATGCACAGATTCTTCTGTTTTTATTTTTCATCATTTTAAACTTTTTTTTATTTACAGGCGATGGGTAAAATAATTCTACGATAACATATACCACATAATGTGAAATGAGTATACATCTCGAAGGATGCTTTTAACCTCCAAAATAAAAACTACAGAGTGTTGTTATAAGCCTGACATGTAGAGACACGGATACCTGCGTGTATGTGACTCTACATGTTGTTATTATTATTTTTATTTTGTTAGCCGAAGGGTGAATTAATCGGAAATGTTCTGAGCTACGTTTGATGAAAATTGGTCCAAGATGGCCGCCGCTGCAAAATTGCAGATTTCATATTTTTATCCAACAAATAATGTAAGACAGATACACATATATATTACAGACACTATTTAACCCCAAACTAAGCAAAACTTAAACAATTGTCCAACAAAAACCTAAATTGAAAAGAAAATAGTAAGCAATAATAAGAAAAACTACGAAACTCAAAGCAGCAATGTACATCGTTTCTGTCCCCATCCCTTCTCTTCCCGAGTTCCACCCTAGCGACGTAACGACATTCAGTCCTCGACTCTCGGCGGCACAGCAACCGAGCAACTCCTCTCGCGTCGGAAACTAATTAAAAAACAGTTAAAAAAAGTTCATCAACATGGGCATGGACAAGAGGACGATCAAAATAATTGTGATAGTGTGTGTCGTCGTGCTTGTTATAGGTGAGACATAAATTTCAATTTAATTGACAGTTTGAAGATAGTTTTAAAAGTGTTTAACCGACTTCAAGGAAGGAGGAGGTTCACTAATCGGACGTGTGTGTTATTTTTTATGAATGTTACGCGATAGCTCCTATCGTGAATTTTGATGTTTTTTTTATTTGTAGATTACAGAGTTCAGAGATATCCCCATATGAATTTGATCAAAATCGACGTCGTAGTTTATCAAATATCAACAAGAAAGTAAAGTTAATTGTGTACCTTTATCTGGACGACGTAATTGTAGGTTTCGCAAAAAATTAGAAATTCAGTGTGTTTAATGTTGAAGTCGGTTTTGTTTATTCGAAAAAAAAATATTTGTTTTGTAAAATTTAATGATGACACGAGCGGGTCATGTTCCCGATAGTAAGCAGCGTCCCTGCCATAACAACGCAGTGTCACGCATCTATTATTGGAACATGAAGAGTCCAAATCATTAGGTACCTGCACTGCGTTCGTCACTCAAATAGGTAGCTACCTATGTATATAGGATGTATTATCACTATGCTCTGTAATTTTTCTGGTAATATTACTCTCCAACCAACACAGTGATGTACGATTTCACATAACTGCTTGGCGGTAAAAGTAACAGGCATATATAGATAGTCTCCCAGGCGGACTCTGCAAAGGGTCTTACCATTACATTACAAGGTTAAAATTGTCAATACCAGCCGATAGAAGTGAAGATTTATAACTTAGTAATAATTGTAGTATTAAATAGCGCTATAACGTCGCGCAATACGTCACCTGTCACCTATATAGCTAAAGATATACTGCCACAGCTCCACCACCGCTCTGAGGCTCTAACGCTACGTTAGCATATCGGCGACGCTAACCATCGAGACCTTCCTCTATCAACATGCTGCCGTCCGCAAACTACAATGCCGTTAAGTACCAAAATGTAGTTTCGAGATATCGCGGGAAAACTGTTTCTAAATTTTATTTTTTAATGGCATAATTAAAATTATGCCATTTGAAAAGTGAAATACATATTTCCATAATTTTGATACCTTTATATAGAGCTGCAAAAACACTTTGAAATGATAGTATTTTCAAGATATTAAGGTGTGCGAAATTAGAGTTATGAGCGTTTTTGCATTCTAGTCTTGTAATTTTGTCTTAAAATCTTTTCAAAATCACCACTAAAATGCCGTTATGTATAGTTTAACGGCATTTTAGCTTGATATTTTCTTTAATTTTATTGGATGGTACTTGACTACAGAATTTGAAATCATTCCAAAACTAAAATGCCGTTATATCATGAAACATCCAAGATCACAATGCGGTTAAAGTCATTTAACCGCATTTAAAACTAGCAAACTTCATAAATTTGTTTTAATCGGTTATTTCAGAGCATTTTACAACACTAAAATGCGATTAAATGCAAAACCTTTACCTTTAACTGCAATTAAGCTAAGCATGACTCACAAGATATTTAAGAAAAGACAATAAAAGTGATGATTTATGTGAAATAAGTAAACAAAAAATGACTTTAAAAACTAGATTTTTATTGGCATTAAAAAACAACAAACAGCATTTTTTGTTAATCTTTTTCGAATACAAGCCTAAGTATCTAAAAATACAATTTCTCAGGAGTTAAAATTTAAAATAACAAGGCAAAATTACAAAATTTTACATTTATAATTAAAATACTACTTTTATTGCCCTTACTTACAACAGATTTTCAAAAATCTACAATAGAGATCAATTGTTTTTGTTTTATTTTTGTCACAATCACTTAAACTTTTGGATAAATATTCCTACAAAATAATTAATAATACCTAAGACTCAAATATTTTTCTTGAGTCTAAATATTGCTTTACTAGCATTATCATTCTTTGTCGTCGGTCGACAAGTTCTTCCAAAACAATAGCTTATGTGTTGGCGCTATGTTGCTCTATGAATTGAACTAAATTAATCTTCCGCTTAGTATTTCTGTATTTTGCTTTTGATTTGAAACGAAGTTTTATAATTTCTGGTATTTTGAGTATTTGCCATTGAAGAAAGCAAAATAATATAAATAATCTTTCTGGCAATAATTTTTGTACCTACAAGCTATCACAATAAAACTCAAAATCAGAGTAAATCCACATGTGCGACATATTTTTGAGATTAACTCAGGGGCTTAATTTGAATTCTTCTTTCTGAAGCGTTATTTGGCACAATGACGAAATTGTTTGGTGCTATAAACTTCATATTTACTTTTGAGTTGCTAACTCATACTGTCTCATCAAAATGGTCAAAATCATATAACTTACCTTTATTGCATTTCTTACTTTACTTTATGATCTTCTTGTTCGCAACTCATGAAACTGTGTTCAGATTTGAAATAATAAAGCGTAATTTGTTATATGCAGATGATTTTGCTTTAGTAAATAAATGACACTGAGAAGAAGTGAACATAATAGTCAATTTTATTTTGTGCACTGCAACTGCATTGCACTGTTAACAACCCAATTGTATACATCAGATCTTTTTCTTCGATTCAGTCATAATTTTTATTTTCCAAACTGTCAACTGCTTTATGGTCGTTGCATAAACATTAAAGTAGATAGGTTCTGATATTCACCAATTTCTATCATGTGTCTCCGCGTTTGACAGAGAGATGGAAATACTGACAGTTGTTTGAGGTTCATTAATTGAGTTTCTACGCTTTTCCAACCAGCCTTTGGTTAGTTTTTCTGTATTCTGTATAACGGCATTGACAATGTTTTAATACAACGTTAAATGGTACCGTTTTTAAGCTAGTTTTCTGTAAGTATTTATTAATGATGTTGTGGTTCTTAAAGTCAGACTTATGGTTACGTTTAAACTTATGGATTTCTTGAAAATAGTTACTAAAATTCTCACTTGAATCAGCTATCTTAAAATCATTATAACGTGCAGGTCATCTGAATTGAAATCACACTGTAAACTTGATTGTGGAGTTTAAAACTTCAACAGATACGGTATGGTGCTATCATCATCTGGCTGTAATATTTTATGTTAACTCTTCAAACTGAATGTTTGTTTTGTTGATTTTGTAGAGAATTACTCTACTTTCCTTGTAAGTCTATAAAAACCTGATAAAGTTTCATTAGATAGATTTGTGATTTCATTAAAATAGAAAGACGAGTACTGTAACATAATTTATACGTCCCAAAATGTATCAATGACACTGGAAGAGTCGGAACAAGATGTAACATAAGGATCATTTCCGATTTTTTCTATACAAGACCTAGTTTGACTCATCTAAATGTGTTTTAAGCCATCGTAACAAGTTGGAGGGAATGAAAGCATCTTATTCATCTGCACTTGATTTCCTTCACATACTTTCGTACTGCATACGCAAGAACTTGTAACGGCATTTTAGTTAAGTAATGTGGCATAGCCGCATTTTAGTCTAGTATTGTAAAAAATAAATAATTTATATCACATAGTTAAGGTAGCTTTGTGATATTTTCTGTTTTAAGTTTACAAAATTGCATACATATTTACTAGTCTAAAAAGCCGTTAAGTATGTTTAACTGCATTTTTGTGTTGTATTCAAGCATAACGGCTTTATAGCGTTGGACAAATACAATATAAATTATAAATGAAACTTTGTTTAAAAACATTTAAGTGCTTTAACGGCACTATAGCGTACAAAAGTCAGTTAACGGCAATTAAGTAATGGAAAATCAAAGAAAATTTCAGCCAAAGGTAACGTTAAAATACCTTAGCGGCTTTTTAGGTAAGTATTGTTATTTAACTGCGTTTTAGCGTTGGAACCATACAAAATAAAATGACTTAACGGCATTTTTAGTTTTGGTATCTTAAAAACTAACATACCTAGAGAAACACGGGTTACACAGATCGATAGATATTTTTTTTCTGATTGTAGTGCCATTTAAAAGTCCAAATCGACCCGATGTTAGATAACGGCATTTAAGCTTGCGGACGGCAGCATGATAAACGTACTCAACGTGGCCAAATGAGTTTTCTCTTCAAAAGCTACCTATCTTATACCTTTAAACGAGCAATTCTTGTAAATAAATATGTAATATCTTCTTCTTCTTCTTATATATAAAATTCTCGTGTCACAGTGTTTGTTTCCTTACTCCTCCGAAACGGCTTTACTGATTTTTACCAAATTTTATATGCATATTCAGTAGGTCTGAGAATCGGCTACTAGCTATTTTTCATACCCCTGAGTATTAGGGGTTGTTCAATCCAAACATTTATTGTTTAATTTTTGGTCAAATTTTTTTGTTTATATTTTATTATAATGTGGCGTTAAAAAATACATACAACCCTAAATGTTTACCCTTTTATCACCAACCTCTGTTTTTTTATAACCATTTTAGTAATTTAATCATTTGACAGTGAACTCCTAAACGACAGGACCGATTTGACTGTTTTTTTTGTGTGTGTATTCGAAGATGGTTTAAATTCACAAATAAGCCCGGCAGATGGCGCTGCAGGCAGTGTCTAGGTTATGTCCGAGCGAAGCCGGAACGGGCCGCTAGTATATATATATATATATATACAGAATCTGAATCTCGGAAACGGATCGAACGATTTTGATGAAATTATGTATGCAGAGAGTTTCGGGGACGATAAATCGATCTAACTAGGTTTCATTTTTAAAAAACTAATATTATGCGCGTTTTTAGACAATGAAAAACTGTCACATTAGACATTAGAATGCGAAGGTAAATTTCGCCGCGTGACGCGACAGCGTAATAGCTCTAATGGGAAGTCGGGCGGTCATAGCGGTCACGAATTAATAGCTCCGGGGTCGACTCCAGACGAGTTCTCTTTTTTTTAATGTTTTTTTTAAAGAATTTCATTGAGTGTTTTATCTGTAGGCATCTAAGTATATTTTTAGTATTTAAACCGAGCAAAGCTCGGTCACCCAGGTACTAACTACTAAAACTTATAACTAATAGAGGCCGGTTGGTGCCAAGGGCGGATGCAAGGGTAACTTTGGCTCCTGGGGTGACCCTCTGGCGCCAAAGTTGGATCCGTCATGCACAGTCGTGGTCAAGTCCCAAAATCGTGCGACAAACGCGTGCGTGTGTTTTAATGTGCGTTTTAGTGGTCCAACTAGGTTCTGGATATAGCCATACACAAAAAGAATGTAAAAAACCACGGTAAACACGCACCCTCGTAGACCGCATCGTCGCTTAACATCAGGCGAGATGGGGGATAAATGTAAACCTATAAAAGTTTTAAAAAAATTGGCCAAGAGGCCTTAATTTATGGTCAGCCAGGCTATCGACGTTGTACATTTTTTGTTTTTTAACTTTCTCGATTTGAATACAAACATAATGCATACATTATAACAGTACTTAATCACGATCTAAATTAATAATTCTATTACGATACATTATTAAATGTTCTGTGAATAGTAACATTTCAGGATACATTGTAGGTTTCGTCAGTTGTAAGGTTTCCTGGGTTTGCTAGACAGCAGATAGAACCTACCGCTCAGGACAATGCCCCGTCGTGTACTTCCTTAATGAACTTATAGCCATTTTCCGAACGCAAATTAAAAGACTGGCTTTTCGAGCAAACTTTTTAGCTCATACTCATTTTGGTGCGTTAGGGAAACATTATGAGAGTAATTTTTATTTTCACAAAGCCTAAAAGCAATAATGTAGCAATAGGCGACCTCACCACCAAAACTAAAGGCAATCTTTATTCAAGCAACTACCAGCCGTCTCTCGTATACCATCACTCCATCTTTTATTTATTATCATCTACTATTCTGCTATAGAAACAAGTAAAATATTTTTGTTTCAGCTATCATCATCGGAACTGTTCTGGCCCTGGTGCTGCCGTATCGCTATGTTGGTAAGCTAGAAACCATTTAAAATTATGACTACTTTGAAAAGTCTGCTCAATTTACCGAGCGTGTCACTTGGAAACTTGTTAATGAACTTGTTGTGAATGCCCAGACCTGGAGGTGTGGCCGCGGTCCGACGAGTACAACGTAGAGCAGCCGTTGATCAAGTTCCGGGCGGACGACCGCGGGACCTGGGACGCCTGGTACCGTCGCATCAATGACTTCCTCAGGCGTAAGTTCAACTACGAAGTAACCCTATCACAAGGGCGGATCCAGCTTTAGCCCCAAGGGGGGTTACATAGTCGTGATCAGTCATAAAACTGTGCAATAAGTACAAGCATGCTTTTTAATCAGTGGTCCACCTAGGTATTGGACCTAGCCCAGGGGGTCATGGACCCCATGACCCTCCCCCTGGATCCTCGCGTGCCTGTCCAGGACCGGGCCAAAACGGACCCATGCAGGCTGGGCCCTGGCTGGTAAATACCACCTCGACTGTATGGCCAGCCCGACGTTGACTTTGTCTCTGAAGATAGACATCAGCCTAAGTCAGATATCGCTGGATAGTTGTATGATATTGCATAACTTGATGCCGCCCTCTTTTTTCTACTATCAAACAAACATAAAGACAAGCGAGACTCAAGTGCTACCGGTAAATGGTTGAGATTCCGAAAATTGGAACAGGATTTTGAACCTACATTCATTAATAGCACTGCGGAACTGTGGAACACTACCAGAGTCTGTGTTTCCTGATGGGTCCTAATGAGTCTGTGTTACAATCTGGGTAAGCGTGTTTCATCCTAGACCGTGCCATTGTTTATATTATTGAGCTTGTTGAGCAAAAAATATGCTTAATGGTAAGCAACACGCCTATCCATAACATTGCAGTGTCACACAGCTATTGGAAGAAGAATAGTCCGAATTCTTACTTAGTCACTGCGCCTATTCACCCAGAGATACAAATGATTTATCCCTATGCCCTGTAATTTCTCAGAAATCATAGCCCATCAAATGTTCCGGAACACAGAGAAGCTTACACTTTACTGCTTGGCGGCAGAGGCCCGCAAAGAGTCCTACCACTACATGCATGTTGAACATAAAATATGGCAATTTGTAATCAAACGTCTGGATATACTGTAAAAAAATCTGCTTGTATCACACCAATTCAGAAAATTACTTGAAGCTTTAATTTGCTTTCAATGGCTGTTTATACTAATAAATAAATACAGGGGGACGTACACACAACATCATCTGACCCCAAACGAATCAAAGCTTGTACTACGGAAGCCAGATAGCTGATATAAAGGTAGTATAATAAAAGTCAGTTTGATATCATTTTTTTTACGGGCTGAACCTTTATTAACTGGTTATATCAAGTGATATCATTGTAACTGGTTAACTATTTGTCATCCAGCATATGAGACCTCAGTCCCGGAGGACCCGCCCCGGGCCCCGTGCTCTACTCGGAAACGTGAGGAGGATCAGGGCCGCTCGGGGACGTGCGCCATGGCCATGAACATGTGGGCGCCTTGCACCGCTGACGAGAACTACGGGTACCACGTAGGAACGCCATGCGTCTTTTTACGGCTGAACCATGTGAGTCAAAACACCCTGCGTCTTTTTCCGGCTGAACCACGTGAGTTAAAACGCCCTGCGTCTTTTTACGGCTGAACCACGTGAGCCAAATCGCCCTGCGACTTTTTACAGCTGAACAACGTGAGTCCAAACGCCCTGCGTCTTTTTACGGCTGAACCACTTGAGTCAAAACTCCCTGGCTGGTTAGAGTACGTGACTTTGCAGAGGCAACGCTGGATTAACCGAGCCCTTAGGTGATCGAAAATACGCAGCTTTTGATAATTTCTCCAGTAGCCACGGCAATCTAGGTTGCAGTCCTCTGACCTCGTCGGTGACATAGACGACCTATATCAGGATCTATTACAGCCCTTAGCACAAATTAGTTGATAATCTTGGGAAATTGAGATACCCACTAGGTATATTAGTACCCATGTAAAAATTAGTATTTTCTATTGTGGCATCCTAAAACTTGTCCCAATAAATAATGATATCTATTAACTTTTTCTTAAAATTTTACGTAATAGGTATGTCGGTTTATTTTCTTACGGTTTTAGTCTCACATTTTTTTCAGATTGGTCGCGCAGCAAAATCCTCGTGTTCTCCAATCCTTAGGTCAAACAATCCACCGCACACTGACCTCTGCCCGAAACTTTTTTATTAATTTAATCTTTATTTGCAAGAATATAAAATTTATTACGTATCAAAAGCGTGGAATACTAAACAAATTATATTCAACGAATGATTGGAGCAGCTCACCAGCATTTCATTCGCGTTTACTAAGTATCAAATTCAAACTTGTATGATTTAGAACCCCAGGGTTGGACAATGCATAACAAATTCCTGGAACCTATCATGACCATTTTCCTCCTCCTGCTCCCAGATGAATAACTCAATACAATTTTCGGAATCTGGATTTTCCGAAGACAACCCCTGTAATGACTGGACTTGGTTGAACTTGTTATTAGGTTTTTGTCAATAAAAAATCACACGACAGCCCGAGCAATTTATAAACGGCCCCTTAACTTTCAACCTTTTCTATAAATCCCTTGACAGCAACAAGCCAGACGACATCGTCAGAGTTATCGTCAATAATAATAAATAACGAGTTATAAATTATTTCGACCAACATTTTAAGAAACTTTCGCTAGACGGTTGGATCAAGGGTCAGTTTGATTGATTGATTTCTATTGTAAAAAACTTACATAGAGACTAAGAAAATGAATAAATAACTGAATGATGAGTTATTATTATTCTACATCTATCCCACTGACGCTTGTAATGCAGAACAGCAATCAGCCAAGTGACACGACACATATTACTAAAATAATTAGACAACCGACATTATTAGTTAAAATCCAAAAATAGTGTGTTAACTCCCCATACCAGCTATCCATTCGCCATCTGAGGTATAAGTACTCGTACTGCCATAAATTTTTCTGTTGTTTTTCGTGAATTGTAATTTGTGAATTGTGAATCGATTTTGACGATTCTTTAATCATCATCATCATCATCATCAGCCGCAAGACGTCCACTGCTGAACATAGGCCTCCCCCCTAGATTTCCACAACGAACGGTCCCGCGCAACCTGCAACCAGCGGTTTCCAGCGACCTTTGTGAGGTCATCTGTCCATCTAGTGGGAGGCCGTCCAACACTGCGTCTTCCGGTTCGTGGTCGCCACTCGAGAACCTTTCTTCCCCATCGGTTGTCAGTTCTTCGAGCGATGTGGCCTGCCCATTGCCACTTCAGCTTGCTTACTCGTTGAGCTATGTCGGCCACTTTAGTTCTTTTGCGAATATCTTCATTACGGATTCTGTCGCGCAAAGAGACTCCGAGCATAGCTCTCTCCATAGCTCGCTGTGTGACTTTGAGCTTTGTTATGAGGCCCACAGTTAAGGACCACGTCTCAGTTCCATAAGCCATCACTGGCAACACGCACTGGTTAAAGACTTTTGTCTTTAGGCATTGGGGTATTTTGGACTCAAAGATGTGTCGAAGTTTCCCGAACGCTGCCCATCCGAGTTGGATCCTTCGCTGGACCTCTTTGTCGAAGTTGGATCTACCTAATTGGATCTTTTGACCCAGGTAGACGTATTCGTCAACAACTTCGAGTGTGGTATTCCCAACAAAAACCGGTACAGGTGAGACATGCACATTTGACATGACCTTCGTCTTGGCCATGTTCATCCTCAAACCAACCTGTTGGGATACTCTACTGAGGTCCCTGAGCATTGCACCGAGGTCCTCCAGCGACTCCGCCACAATGACTATGTCGTCGGCAAACCGAAGGTGAGTGATGCATTCGCCGTTGATATTGATGCCATGTCCGTTCCAGTCCAGTAGCTTGAAAACGTCTTCCAGCGCAGCAGTGAACAGTTTCGGAGATATAACATCTCCCTGTCTCACGCCTTTCTGTAGCTGGATATGTTTTGTGCACTGGTCCTGTAATCGGACAGACATTGTGGCTTTGCTTTCTTTAATGTTTGGTAGAAAATGTTTTAGAGGGATCACCCCATGGACGTACCAAAAAAGTCGGGCGTAGTCTCGCTAAAACAGAAATTGTGTCTATAAAGTAGGCCACTTATACACCTGTGCGTTGTCAGTGATATATGTATATAGATATTATATAGGCTGACACGCACAAATACACACAAGTTTACGTGTGTAATGATCCACTGATGTGTGTATGTGTGCGTGTCAGCCTGTATGTGACAGCGCACACGTGCATATTATGTGGCCGACTCTATAGACACAGTTTTTGTTTTAGCTACACTACGTCCGACTTTTCTATATGGGGACGCCTGTATAAATTTTATCAAAATCTGTGAGGTAGTTTTTGAAATATGTATTAACAAAAAACGAAAAACGTTAATTTATCTGAACGACGCGACAGCGACGTAGTCATTCATGGCTTCTTATAAAATTTATTTGTCACTTGAAAACTATGTAACCACAGAAATCTAAATAATAAGGTAACATACACAGAAATCTAAATAAATTATTTAACATACACAGAAATCTAAATAAATTATTTAGATTTCTGTGTATGTAACAGTACTGTAGGAGAAACTTGAATAATCCTATTTTCTTACAGATCCACTACTGGGTGCCTCATCCATATAATTCAACGTCAATTATGCATGTACCTGGTGAATTACCAAACCATATCAGGCAATTCATGGTAAGACAAATTATAGACATCAAATGTTATAATTTGATATTGTATAGGTATACTCTTTAAACTGAAATTCAAATGCACACGACTCTTAGTCCTAGGTCAATATTTCTATCGAAATCTCTAACTTTTTGTGAGTAGTCTGCTTGTCCTATTTTTTGTTTTAATTTCCTTTTGTTATAAATTTCAAAATCCTGTGTTTACTTACTCGTATTTTCCCAGTTCTCGCTTTTAACTTTGTAGATGTTTTTATAAGTTCAATCGAAAGCAAAATAAAATCCATAGCAAACCTAAGTATAATAACGTGTTTATATTTAGATGCAACATCCAGTGCAACAGGTCGGCGATTTCGTTTGGGTTTCCTGCCAGGGAGAGTTCAATGCTGACCAGGAGAACATCGGCATCATCCAGTACATACCCGCCGGGTTTCCCCCTGGGTTCCCCACATCCCGTCTGCACACCGCAGACCACATCAGCTACCAGCGCCGAAACCTCCCTGACTCCATTCCTGGGCCCCTCATGGCTGTGCTCTTCCAAAGCCCTCGCCGTAAGTGATAATAATAACTTCAAATTGATTTAATGTTTTTTCGAAGTTTTCAAACCATTTGTCAGCTCCATCCTTGAAGAACTCCAGTCAAATCTTGTTGACACCTCTGGACATAAATTAAAGAACAAGGACAAGACAAAGGACAAATTCTTCTCCTTTTCATAGTCGGGGTAGGTACGTAAAACCCCCAGTTTCTAACAATATTTTTTTCACCTAGGTGGCTATCATGCCATAATATATATTCCTGAATAGGGTATCATAAATATCACTTAATCCAAAAAATCCCAGCAGGATCAAATCAATATTAATCAATCTCATTTGGCAGCTCAACAATTTGTGGCTATGGTTCCCAAATAATTTGCTAGACTTAGAGATACTGATTGTATAGAACATATCCTTATTATTTTTATTACTAGAATACACTAGCTGGGAAAATGATCTCCACACTCCTTGCTAACAGCCCAATGTATAGTACGACAGGGCCTTAAAATCTTTGACGGATCAGTCTGAAGTCGATTGCAGTTTGTCGCAATGATTTTTGTATCCTATGTCATTTTTCTCTGGGCCTGCTCCAAGCCAGGGTCAGGAGGTACACTAGTTAAGTGTACCGTACAATAGTAAGTGTACCTCCTGACCTGTATTACTAAGTATAGTAATACTTAGTTATTAATTCCAGGAGGTGTACTGATCAACGTGGAGTGCCGCGTGTGGACGCGAGACCTCTACTACGACCGGTCGAGCCGAGTCGGCCGCGCGCGCTTCGAGATCTACGTCGAGTAGATGCGCTTGCGCATCGTACAGCGCGTCTTCTTTACCTTTTTTAAGCAAAAACAAAGCATTTAATAGTTCCGACATGTTGACTACAACTAGTACGCTTGCAGCGTCGTTTTGTTGGGACTTGATTACCCTTGCAATGACTGTTAGCATCGTTCGTTGCTGCAGGTATATTAATGGGTTTTTTTTGTTAAAAAAATACCAATTATATTCAAGTATGAAATAATAATACATGTCCATTATTAATTATTTCGCAGACGTTGGAATGGAATTGTCACAAATCCTGTTTCAGGGTATGCCTTCAGAACTGAGCCTGAAGTGTATGAACTTGTGCAAATTAACAACACATAAATCCAAAGCGTTAATGTTTAGAAAGGTACAGTGTTATCATAATATCCTAAATACTATAATATATCTGACTACTATTATTATTGAATTAGTTGTGTTAGTGACAATCAAGCGGACTGTGCAACTGATAGTAAGTGGTAGCGACCGCATATCTGTAAGAGATTTGCAAGGATTGGCAGAATATTGATACCGTCTATCAATATTCTGCCAACCCAGAGAAATGCTTAATGTTACCTTTTTTAAAATGTTACTTATTTTACCTACATTGATAGAAAAAGAGTTTTACACCAAGGTAATTTTACGTCTTACGAGGCAACTGATGTAACTAAAAGAAAAAATGTTTTTGAAGTGAAAAGTTCTTTTGGCGCACCACATACAGAGACATTTTTGTAGGATGCGAATGAAGCTCATCGTCACGCTCATAAGTGAAAGATTTTGAGGCGAATTCAGGACCACCGAATGTGCCAGAGCAAGAAACCCAGCTGCTGCTGTCTGTCTGCTGTCAAAGTCCTTCTTTTAATTTATTTTTGGCCATGGATACCAGTTTTTTAGCCGCATCTATCGCTGTCGTGCCACTCCATGTTCAATTTACATGTAATAATTTATTTTTAATTCATATTAAAATAATTTAAAAGTAAGAGAAGGCCATAACTCACTAATCTAGTCAACTGCGGGTTGAATAAGGATAATACCTCCTACCTGATTTCTTGAAATTTTCGGTGTTCTGATGTTTTTCTTCACCATTATAGACATTACAGACAAAAAGTATACATTTTCCATAAAAAACGTGTTTATCAGACTAACGTTGACCCAATCTTATTTTACTCGCCAAATAATATAATGCTATACTTATAAAACGAATATAAAGTACCTACCTACATAATGTCACATTTATGTAATGTACATAATAGGTACATTATTTTAACCTATCACGGTTATTCTCTACACTAATATTATACGGATTATTTAACGTGATTAGGTAGATGACGCTCCACCATTTACCCACTGTAAGTATCCCGCAATTAATAATACAAGTGGAATGTATTTACGTTATATATTTTAGATCTAATTTTTAAAACCCAAATACTTTGACTTTAATGTAATTATATCTAACAAAAATAAAAACATTACATACGCAGGACTGAATCGGGATCCAAATGATTACCTAAGAAAATACCAAATTATTACATAATTAAATTACACCTCGACATGCCTCGACGTTGCAGTCGCGTTACGCGTCGGGAGGTAATTAAATAATAATTTTGATCGCGATTAAATCTTGTGTTATTTTTTCAAAATGAGTTAAAATCGCGAAATTTTAAATACTACTTACGAGTGTATCGATTAAGTACTTAGTTAATACGAGTATTTTGGCAATCCTCAAGTCACCTATGTAATAAGTGTAAGGAAATCTGTACCTTATTAGAATTAAATATAAACGTGGTTTTCGTTATTATAAAAAATAATAATATATAGACTGACTCAGTTGGTAATACCTATGCCTGGCACAGCCCACAACCTGGGCTCGGTTCTTACACCGAAAACATATTTGTGTGATTAATTCGATGTTCGCTATGTGTCGGAGTTTCTTTGTATTATAAGTATATATACTTATATATATATATATATATATATATATATATATATATATATATATATATATATATATAAGTATATATACTTATAATACAAAGAAACTCCGATAATAACGAAAACCACGTTTATATATATATATACATATATATATATATATATATATATATATATATGTATTTACAATGGACATGGTGATTAAAAAAATATAATTAGTCCGTCAGTTAGATTATTAAAAAAAATGCATTTTTTTTCTTTTGTTTCATATACAAAAAATACGAAATTATAGGGGGCATCTATAAATAAATTACGTGAAGTAATTTTGACGATTTTTCGATCCCTTCTTGGTGAGATTTTATCAAACCCCTCACGCGAAAATTTTAAACATCTATTTATATATAAAAGCGAAAGGTCACTCATCAAGGAATCTCAGAAATTACAAATGCTAGGAATCTGAAATTTTGCATGGAGGTTCCTTTTAGCACGTAGGCACTCGCTAAGACGGGGTTTTGCGAAATTCAACCCCTAAGAGGGTGAAACAAGGGATGAACGGTTGTATGAAAATTCGTGATTTTCAATGTTATCAAATTTTGTATCTAAACACTTGACACGAAACAATTAAATGTTTGTTCTATCAATTTTGTACTTTGAACTGTACGGGGGTGAAACTGGGGTTGAAATCGGGGATGGATGTCAATTTGAAAGTTCCTAACCGTTGAAGATAAAACCATGAAACTCTGTATATAGACACTTGACACGAAGCAAACGAATTTCAAATTGCACGGGGGTGAAATTGGGGTTGAAATGGGGAGATGGATGTCAACATGGAAGATACCAACCGTTGAAGATAAAACCATAAAACTCTGAATATAGACACTTGACACTAGGGGGATGAAATTGGAGTTGAAATGGGGGACGAACGTCTCTTACGCTTTCACACCTAAACAACTGGACCGATATTGATGAAATTGTTTTATTGTAAGCTATTTTTAGTAACCGTAAATGTGTCTGTCTGGGTATAAAAATATGTACTGCTTGAGTTATCTTAGTATTTCTTTCGCGCGGACGAAGTCGCGGGTAACAGCTAGTATATCAATAAATTTCTCTTATTTTTCTCACAGAATACTCACAATTGTTGCGAAAAAATGACGTTAAATCACCTTCTCCACGGTGTGGTGAGATTTGACTTGGCCCCCTCCCCCACCTCCTTTGCACACCTCACGTAATTAATGGACGCCCCCATAATAGTGGTGCTTAAAAGTTTCGAGTGACATCGCGTCTAGATACGATTTTTATAAAGACGTGACATCATATCCCCCCACTCCGGAAGTTTGATGATCTGAGATAGGTATCTTTGTAGTTTTTTAAATAATTTGGTAACACAAAAAATACATACAAATGTATATCCCGTATTTTTCAATAATCTGCCTGACGTGACTAAAAACGCCTGAATAAATTAGAATGGTGTATTTCTGACCCACAGTCATCATCGCAATTATAAAAATGTTAAATCAGCTGTCTGGTTAGATAGTGTTGTGTCAGTTTAAAAACAACGAGTTTAATAATTTCGTCACAGGACTTCAGTGTTGGCGCGTACTTCTAACCAGAATAGCTTAACACAGTTTATAAAAATGATTCAATCTTTGTAGAAATTCTTATGAAATCAAAAATCTCTTATTCTTGTTTCGTATAATAGACGAAAAATTTGGTACCATTTTGTTAAATAATACAGCATCATGGTCGTATTCTCATAGAAAATTATCGTCCGATATAACCCTTCGTTGAGTGCTTCTCGCGTTCTTGCGGGGTAGGAAGCTTGAAACTGGCGGGGGGTGGGGAGTGTCCGTTCTATCTGTATTATCTATTCTATGCTATGGTTGTGGCTAAAAAGTTTCCCAACACTTATTTGAATACTAGCTGCGGCCTGCGAGGTTGCCTGCGATTAAACAACCACTAACTTTAATGACATTATACTTAGTCTAAGTATGTATACAATTACCTAATTCAGGTAATAAATATAGGTATACTTACCTACGTATTTTATTACATTCAAATCTGTTCATCTGACACAGAGATAATATTATGTCGAAACAAACAAATACAAACACACTTTCGCCTTAATAATTATTGGCGTGATTATCTTAAAATAATAATTACATTGAAATTGTGTATGTATGGGTACAATAATGGTGGGGATCCTTAGTGCATTCATTACGCCTTTGTTACAATAATAATAATAAGAACGATAATTATTTAAATGTGTAAGTATTCATTAAATATTAGGATTATAATAATGCTTCTGTACGTTGTAAAGTGTCACAGCTAAGTGTTGTCTAATTAATAATTATGGTTGTTAAATTAAGTAAAAATTAATGTATGTATAATATAAAATGTTGGTACATAACCCAGCCTTTTTCTATTTTAATGTTTCTCTCTTCTGTTCGGCTGCCTGAAAGAGTTTGCTCTTAGCAATAAGGTCGCCATTGGTTCACTAAATTTATGAATGTGCTTCTTTTCTATCTGTTTTTGTTTTATGGACCATAAAGAGTACTTATATATCTTTTACCTTTGACACATGAGTTAAGGATCTGACCAACTTTTTCAAGCAAAAATATAGTTTTTAAATTAAATTATGCGGATTTATTTTGAACATTTTTACTTAAAGGGGACTTACAGAAAAAGGGGAACTAAAAAAATGGTTGTCTGTAAAGTCGGTTTACTGACGATAGTTGAACGTGACAACTTCAACTACGCCTTAGAGCGAGGTAACGCCGCATGACGTCATGCGGCGAGGTAGCGGCGGTAACGGCGCATGACGTCATGCGGCGAGGTAACGGCGGTAACGGCGCATGACGTCATGTTTTTTCGTGCGTGCAGCCGGCTTCATCGAATTATAAGACGTTGTCACGTCAAAAATATTACAAAAGAATGTATCCTATGTTCCGCATTTATTACCCACCATAGACCGCATTATCGCTTAACAGGCGAGATGGCGTTCCAAAGCAAACCTATGATATGATGATAGATAAAAAATACTAGGATTATAAATTTAATGCGATTATTATCGATACCGTGTTTGTGTATTTTTACTGTTTTTTACTTGATATGTAGCTCTTATGCCTGCTAATTTATTATTGTAACACAAAGTTTAACAAATAAATGGGATTATAATTTTTACTATTAAAAAATATTTTTAAGAGGTTCATGTCTGACTTAAATTTCAGCCGCATTTGGCGGCTGTCACCGATAATACCATACCTGAGGTTATTTATTGAAAATGTTTTACCTACCTACTTTATTTACCTTACGGTTTTATTGATTATCTAATACTGTGTTAAAAATTACATAGGTACAAGAAATTAGAGATATTTGTGAAATAACTGAGCTTTTCATTTTTATCATCTCCAAACCTAGCGCCTACTATCATGTCAACCAAGGTTTCGTAAATCAATAGGGATGTTAAAAAAAATCGGAATCGTTTTTATTTTGAAGATATACGATGCTTGCTTACCGTAAAAAAATTATATCGAAAAATATTGATATTTTCGATGAGTTATCAACATCATCAACAGCCCACTAAACGTTCCCACTGCTGGGACTCGAGGCCTGCTCTCGCAAGGCTCTCCTTAAGGTAAGTTAAGGCCATAATCCACCACGCTGGCCCAGTGCGGGCTGATGGATGACACATGACTTCGAAAGATTCTAGGTACATGTCGGTTTCCTCACGATGTTTTCCTTCACCGTTTTAATTTAGCGGCATTACGCACATGACTTCGAAAAGACAGTGGTGCGTGTGGGGTTTGAACCCGGGTTATCCGGATCGGCAGGCGCCGTATGCCCGACTATACAAAAATAAAGTAATTTTCAATTTTCCCGCTAAAACATTAAGAACTGACACGAAGTCACCAAACGCAAAACATTGGTCGCGATTCATGACTGTATGTCTAGTTTATGTGTTTACGTTTTTTTTTATTAATACTTATTTTTAATTGAATACAAACAATCAAAATCGTCGTCGCTAAGATCGCAAACTATGATAATAAAGTGGCCAAGTGCGAGTTGGACTCGCCCATGAAGGGTTCCGTTGCAGCAAGTAACGTTATATACATAGTACACGTAGTTCTTGTAGTTCGTTGTAACTTTGATCGAAGTTTCAATAATAGTGTATTTATGACGTACTAAAAAAAAACTACTCATCAGATCGAGTTCAAACTAATTTTCGTTGGTAGTTTACATGGTAATGTACATCATATATTTTTTTTAGATTTTTCATTCTCTTACTTTAGAAGTTAGAGGGGGGGGGACACACATTTTACCACTTTGGAAGTGTCTCTTGCGCAGATTATTCAGTGTAGACAAAAATTATATTAGCAACCTCAATAAATATCATTTTTGAAGACCTATCGGTAGACACCCCACACGTGTAGGTTTGATGAAAAAAAATTTTTTGAGTTTCAGTTCTCAGTATGGGGGGCAACCCTAATTTTTCTGTTCAAATCTTAATGCGGTTCACAGAATACATCTACTTACCAAGTTTCAAAAGTGTAGTTCTCATAGTTTCGGCAAAAAGTGGCTGTGACATACGGACGGACAGACAGACAGACAGACATGACGAAACTATAAGGGTTCCATTTTTACGTTTTACGGAACCCTAAAAATGCAGAGAAGTAGTCAAGTCAGTCTTCGACAGCTTGTTTTGCGGTTAGTGACGTAATAACTATAGTGGTGTTTGCAGTCACGTGGCAACAGATTAACAATATAGCATTTGAAATCATTTACAATAAATTTACCAAGTAGTTTTTATAAAAATGTGATTTTAAATTTTCTATTATAATACCTACACACGATCATAAAATGAATACTAAACATTTTTTTTCTGATTAGTGGTAACATCGCTATTTAGTACTTCTTGCGTTGACGATTAACTACGAATGAAGTTAAACTTCTTAGCACGTGGAACAAAGAACTTATTAATAGAGTAAGATCCCAGAGCTCCCAGACGTCACCTATTTTCTGATGAATGAAATGTGGACGATTGAATAGAGTTAGTAAGTACTAAGAAAACATGCTTACTCGCTAACTTGCTTAGACGGCCAATTTTGAGATATGGGGTAATGAAGGTACATACAAACATTACTTACTTCACGTATTTTCTAATAAGTGATTTTCACGTATGTTGTAGGCAATATCCTTAAAAATGTTATATGGGGAATTCGTGACGAAATTGAAATTGCAAAGTACGGGAAAGAGTGTCATGATAGACTTAGACTAATTGATTTTCCTTTGGAATGTGTTAACTGCGCTGATTGTTATTGTCATGACTATGACCACAGGTATGCTCTCGATAAGCTTTATTCAGACATTGTGGCCGCCCTTCGAGGTGCGGCGGTGGCAGGTCGGGAGAGCAGGGTTACACGGAAAGGCGGTAACGGCGCGCGCATAGTGGGGTGGAATAAACACGTCAGTGGAGCTCACAGGAAGGCCAGATCTAAATTCAAAGAATGGGTGTTTTGTGGTAGACCTAAATCTGGTTGTGTGTTTGAGGAAATGCGAGATAGCAGAAGAGTTTTCAAATCGAAGTTAAAATGGTGTCAAAACCATCAAAACCAGATACGGTTTGACGCACTTGCTGAAAAACATGCACAAGGTGATTTTCGAGCCTTTTGGCAGGCAACTGGTAAAGAAGGTGCACGACCTGGCCTTCCGGTGAGCGTTGACGGTGTGAAAGATCCTGTTGAGATAGCCAATGTATTTAAAAATCAATTTTCAACGGTATCGTCATTGGGATCGGTCGGGGAGATGCTCGGTGCTGACTTGCATGGACAGCCATTGGGGACAACCTTTCTGGCGAAAAATGTAAGTGAGGCCTTAACACTTATATCGAAAGGGAAATCGCCGGGTCATGATGGGCTTAGTATTGAGCATCTTCAATACGCCGGATCCCACATCGATAGAGTTTTGGCTATGTTCTACTCGCTGTGCGTTAGTCATTCGTACTTACCAGCCGAATTAATGAAAACCGTGGTCGTCCCTGTAGTTAAAAATAAGACCGGGGATTTGGCGGATAAAAACAATTACAGACCTATATCACTGGCTACGGTTATAGCAAAAGTATTTGACGGTAATACTTATTTTTAATTGAATACAAACAATCAAAATCGTCGTCGCTAAGATCGCAAACTATGATAATAAAGTGGCCAAGTGCGAGTTGGACTCGCCCATGAAGGGTTCCGTTGCAGCAAGTAACGTTATATACATAGTACACGTAGTTCTTGTAGTTCGTTGTAACTTTGATCGAAGTTTCAATAATAGTGTATTTATGACGTACTAAAAAAAAACTACTCATCAGATCGAGTTCAAACTAATTTTCGTTGGTAGTTTACATGGTAATGTACATCATATATTTTTTTTAGATTTTTCATTCTCTTACTTTAGAAGTTAGAGGGGGGGGGACACACATTTTACCACTTTGGAAGTGTCTCTTGCGCAGATTATTCAGTGTAGACAAAAATTATATTAGCAACCTCAATAAATATCATTTTTGAAGACCTATCGGTAGACACCCCACACGTGTAGGTTTGATGAAAAAAAATTTTTTGAGTTTCAGTTCTCAGTATGGGGGGCAACCCTAATTTTTCTGTTCAAATCTTAATGCGGTTCACAGAATACATCTACTTACCAAGTTTCAAAAGTGTAGTTCTCATAGTTTCGGCAAAAAGTGGCTGTGACATACGGACGGACAGACAGACAGACAGACATGACGAAACTATAAGGGTTCCATTTTTACGTTTTACGGAACCCTAAAAATGCAGAGAAGTAGTCAAGTCAGTCTTCGACAGCTTGTTTTGCGGTTAGTGACGTAATAACTATAGTGGTGTTTGCAGTCACGTGGCAACAGATTAACAATATAGCATTTGAAATCATTTACAATAAATTTACCAAGTAGTTTTTATAAAAATGTGATTTTAAATTTTCTATTATAATACCTACACACGATCATAAAATGAATACTAAACATTTTTTTTCTGATTAGTGGTAACATCGCTATTTAGTACTTCTTGCGTTGACGATTAACTACGAATGAAGTTAAACTTCTTAGCACGTGGAACAAAGAACTTATTAATAGAGTAAGATCCCAGAGCTCCCAGACGTCACCTATTTTCTGATGAATGAAATGTGGACGATTGAATAGAGTTAGTAAGTACTAAGAAAACATGCTTACTCGCTAACTTGCTTAGACGGCCAATTTTGAGATATGGGGTAATGAAGGTACATACAAACATTACTTACTTCACGTATTTTCTAATAAGTGATTTTCACGTATGTTGTAGGCAATATCCTTAAAAATGTTATATGGGGAATTCGTGACGAAATTGAAATTGCAAAGTACGGGAAAGAGTGTCATGATAGACTTAGACTAATTGATTTTCCTTTGGAATGTGTTAACTGCGCTGATTGTTATTGTCATGACTGTGACCACAGGTATGCTCTCGATAAGCTTTATTCAGACATTGTGGCCGCCCTTCGAGGTGCGGCGGTGGCAGGTCGGGAGAGCAGGGTTACACGGAAAGGCGGTAACGGCGCGCGCATAGTGGGGTGGAATAAACACGTCAGTGGAGCTCACAGGAAGGCCAGATCTAAATTCAAAGAATGGGTGTTTTGTGGTAGACCTAAATCTGGTTGTGTGTTTGAGGAAATGCGAGATAGCAGAAGAGTTTTCAAATCGAAGTTAAAATGGTGTCAAAACCATCAAAACCAGATACGGTTTGACGCACTTGCTGAAAAACATGCACAAGGTGATTTTCGAGCCTTTTGGCAGGCAACTGGTAAAGAAGGTGCACGACCTGGCCTTCCGGTGAGCGTTGACGGTGTGAAAGATCCTGTTGAGATAGCCAATGTATTTAAAAATCAATTTTCAACGGTATCGTCATTGGGATCGGTCGGGGAGATGCTCGGTGCTGACTTGCATGGACAGCCATTGGGGACAACCTTTCTGGCGAAAAATGTAAGTGAGGCCTTAACACTTATATCGAAAGGGAAATCGCCGGGTCATGATGGGCTTAGTATTGAGCATCTTCAATACGCCGGATCCCACATCGATAGAGTTTTGGCTATGTTCTACTCGCTGTGCGTTAGTCATTCGTACTTACCAGCCGAATTAATGAAAACCGTGGTCGTCCCTGTAGTTAAAAATAAGACCGGGGATTTGGCGGATAAAAACAATTACAGACCTATATCACTGGCTACGGTTATAGCAAAAGTATTTGACGGTTTGCTTAATGCACAGTTAAATAAATACGTGACACTACATGACAACCAGTTCGGATTTCGCCCACGACTATCCACTGAGAGTGCAATACTGTGCCTTAAGCATACCGTTAAATACTATACGAAGCGTAAAACACCAGTGTTTGCTTGCTTTCTAGATTTGTCACGTGCTTTTGAAATGGTGGTGTATGATATACTGTGGGATAAACTGAGAAATATAAACTTTCCACAAGAACTAGTCAACATCTTCCAATATTGGTATATGCATCAATCTAACAGTGTCAGGTGGGCGGGGACAATGTCTGATCCTTATAGGCTTGAGTGTGGGGTAAGACAGGGCGGGTTAACATCACCAACCCTGTTTAATTTGTATGTCAACGGTTTGATCGTAGCACTTAGTAGGCAACATGTCGGCTGCCATATAGACGGGGTTTGTGTGAACAACTTGAGTTACGCTGACGACATGGTCCTGTTGAGTGCATCGATTTGTGGGTTACGAAAATTGATAAGGACTTGCGAAGAGTATGCCTGTGGTCATGGATTGCAATACAATGTTAAAAAGAGTCAATGGATGGTCTTCGAGGCAGGCGATAAGTGCTCTATAACAATAAGTATCCCACCCGTTTTGTTGAACCGTGTTCCCCTTGAAAGGGTTGAACAATTCAAGTATTTGGGACATGTGTTGACAGCCGACCTCAAAGACAATGGCGATATTGAGAGAGAGCGGAGGTCTCTGTCTATCCGAGCGAACATGATTGCCCGTAGGTTTGCTCGCTGTTCAGTTGAGGTCAAGATAACGCTCTTTAGGGCCTATTGTACATCCCTCTACACGAGCAGCCTGTGGGCCGACTACACGAAAAGGAGATACAGTGACCTCCGCGTACTCTATAATAATGCATTCAGAATGCTGTTGGGGTTGCCCCGATTCTGTAGCGCCTCAGGCATGTTTGCGGATGCACACGTGCCTTGCTTTCATGCGACCATGCGGTCTCGTGCAGCGTCCTTGGTGCGCAGGGTTCGGGCCAGCTCCAACGCCATCCTGAGCATGATCGCGGGTCGGTTAGACTGTACTTTTCTCCGGCACTGTTGCGCGAGACATTTATCAGTGCTCAAGCCGGAGAGAAGGTTATAGAAATTGTGCGAATTAAATTATGACATTGTAATCTTTTTATTTTTTATTATAATTAATATTTATATTAAATTCTTAAGACTTTGTGACATTACTTTGGTGACCTTTGACATTGATTTGAATGATTGTTAATTTTATAATTTATGGGGAACCTTTCCCGAAATAAATGAATTTTAATTTTTAATTTAATTTTTTAAAAAAACAAGGTCCCAAAACTCCCAGACACTTTCCGTCGGCCGTTTTGCTTAACAACTCCAAAATAATAATTTAACTTCACTTAAATTCTCGTGCTCCATTTGTAAATATGTTCGTCAGACAACTATTTTCAAACTTTTTCCAATAAGACAGACCAATCTAAGGGGACAATCATCCCCTCATAGGTATACCTACCTACGCATGGATGAGTTATAGTCTAATACCTACGCACTTTTTTATGTATTGCAGGTACAGTAGTTTAGGTACACAGCTGAAAAGTAGGTATATAACTGTTCATTTTATTTTCAACATTTTCTTATCTCTCTAAAAACGTCCCGCGGCTTTACCCATGTAAGTATTTCCTGTTTTCGTGATTATAGCGCGGTAATAGTTATTTGTTGTACAAGAGTGCAAAGTGGCTTTTTAACCGCGTGCTCAATTTTGATGACCGAGCAAGCGAAGGATTCTAAAGTTGAATCACGAGCGTAGCGAGGGATTCAAAAATTAGAATCCTGAGCGTAGCAAGGGAATCAAAAGGGCACAAGGTGAAAAATCTTTGCACTCGAGTGTAACACGTAATTTTTCATCCCCCCCTAGCGAGGAAATTACTAAACGCTTTGCGCATTTTCAGTGTCAGTCGATTCTGTTGGCGTTAAATAAACTTCTTGGTCGCTAAAATCACTTATTGTTATGGTATTTCGGTTTTTCACTTGTATTCAATTTTATAAGTTTTAAACTTAATTTTAAACTAAGTTTATTTAGCCATGGTTTTAACAATAAGAATATGACGTGAAAATATGGAGAGTTGACCGATTGAGGTAAGGAGTTTCATGTGTACATGAAAAAGTGTCCGCCCAAATGCATTAAATTATAGTAGCGCTAAATTTGCATCAGGGTACATTTTAAAGAAAATTAATAAACGTACCTACTATTCAGAATTCATGAAAGAAAAATATTGGCAGTCATAGGCACTGCCGATAGAAGTGGTAACTTATTACTCAGAATTTGATTTTTACTTTGGAAACTACGCGTGTGAAACCGGAGGGCGTGGCTATGAGCATGGCCATCTAGAAATGCTGAGACATTTGTAAATGGACATTGGGAAAGGCTGAGGCATTTCTAGATGGCCATTGGCTATGGTCCCGAATTTACCCGAAGATTTCTTATCATTCCCGAGCGTGACGCTAGAATTAAATTGACAGCCCACGAAAAATCTGTCTTTGGCGCGCCAAAAGAAGTTTTGACTTCAAAATGTATTGTACCTACATGTTTTCTCAAAATAGTAATTATTTATTTGATGTTATATTTACTACATTATTTTGTACTGCACAAGTAATTGAAATTATCTATGAGTTACTATTTTAGTAGTCAATAATATTTAATTATTTAACTCGGCAACTCGGCATACTTTAATTCGATTACAATTGATTCATTCATAGCATTTCAAAATGTTTTGCCATTTGAAATAACATTATTTACCTCTATCCTCCATACGTGAAAAGAAAATAGCGCGCTAAGCATTATAAAAAAAAGTACACAAAAGAGGTTCCGAGTATGAGTTTTTAACAAATTAAAAATAAATGTATGATGATTTCGGCACCAAGGAGGTAGAAATAAATAGGTTAAATTATGTTTTGAATTCAAAACCTCAGTACACACGATGTTCTAAATTCAAATTTACTTTAACCTCTAGAGGGTAAAAACGACTTTTGCGCCCTGATATCGAGGAGCAAAAGTACTCTTTCCGAGATGGTGGGATGAAAAAAGTATTTAAAATATGTGCTATTGCAGACTATGATTTAACCGTGTTTAGGTATCTATTCTTTGGCTGTCTGTGTTCCATGTCCAAATCGCAAGCCATTCCGTTCATTATTTCCGACGTGATAGAGCAACGACCATCCAAACTTTCGCATTTGTAACATTAGTAGGAAGTAGGATATCGTACCAAGGTAGCTAATAAAAATACAGGTGTTTCAAAGAGTTAGTTATTTACACATTCGCTTATACATAAAAAAAAAGCGAATTAATTTTTTCACAATCTAAAATGTCAATAAAAATAGACGTCCACAAAGTCATATCAACTAGAATAACCTGCCTCGAACCGTTCCTGGTGCAAAAATGCCCAAAACGCTGGCCGCGTTGCCTCGCTGAATAGCGATGGCTATCCTGCCTCAGAAACGATGAAACGGGAGTCACCACCTTGGTAACGTAGACGATGCCCAATTACACGGACTAAAGCCTTCGCATCGGCTCTCCAACTGCCCATAGTCTCCACAGCCACGGGAACAAAAAAGTAATGCGACTCCATTGTCGCGTAGTATTGGCGTTTTTTACTAGCGACCTTCTCCGCCGCTGCTGCCGGATTATGAACGGCGCGACCCAGGTGCGTAGCTCATAATTAAAATAAAATAAAATAATATGGGAGGCTCCCATGCAACAGACAACAGACATACTTATATGATTGTTTGTCGTTTTTTTTAAATAATAGTTCAGAACCCTTCGGGCGCAAATCCTTAAAGCTTTATTTGAGCTTTATTTACTACACTTGGCTAAATTTAGTCGACTGAATTCATTCGGTCAGAAACTATTTTTGCTTGAAATGCTGAAAATGCCTCAATAAGTGAGTGACCTCATGGTAGGTACTTCTACCCATCTACGCATCAAAAACAGTCATAGGATGTCGTCATGTCGTCATAGGTATATCTGCTATAATACGCCCCTTATGTTTATGTAGGTACCTACTTAATAAACTAGCATTTGTGAAATTTCTCACAAAATAAAACATTGGCACCACCTTAAACGAAATTGAAAACTAGGTAGTTTACTTAATCTATGCCTATAGGTATAGACATAGATTAATAACGCCTAGCTCGATAATCTTCAAAACAAACGCTTCATCATAAGTGAGGCAAAACGCAGCAGGCGTAAGTAGTGAATACCTATGTACTAAAGTTTGCCAAACAAAAAACAAAACAAAACTATAATGTATGTAGGTATGTACTGTGAAGGACCACACAACATATAAGCCATCATGTTTTGAGTGCGCCTAAAGCCAGGAAAAAATCAGATTTCACCCGCGCGACGCGTTTCTTAATGTGATGTACATAAAGTCGAGAATAGCATGACACAGTTTGGAGGAAAAATCAATATTTAATCAGGCGTCCATTTTTGACCAAGTTTTATTTAATTACTCAATAACTAAACATAAATTTAAAAAAGTGTTCGGTCACTTTACTAGAACGTACAAATAGGAATTTTATTACCAAAAAATAATGTGGGGTCATCGCAGATAATTTCGAGTGCTCGAATTAAAACGGGTTTTTTCGGTGTCATTTTTATTTTTTTATTGTAAAAAAACTCTGATCTATTTTTAAAATTCTATTCGGTTATTGTGCTTCTTCTTGATTGTACCCACACGTCAATATTTTTTTGTCATAGTTTTTAGTTTCTTAACTTCAGTGAGCGGCGTCGAAAATGTCCTTTTTTCGTTTTCTGGCTTTAGGCGCCCCCTTAAAATGTCGAGACGCATGCACTTGTCCTTGACAACTGATGATAGTTTCGAACGGACTAAGCCAATATGGCTCACTTTCACTTTGATTTGCTTCACTTTTCTTGCGTGGACCCGGTTTCTAGGCATTATTATTCAATGCCTATAGGTACGGGTAGGTTGTATACTTTACAGCTATACGAGTTTTATTGTTTGCCGTAAAATATTGTCAACAAAATGTGACTGATCGCTACTTTTCTACTTATAATATAAATGCGGAAGGAACTCTGTCTTGCAGTCTGCCTTTTACACTTTTCACGCTTAAAGTAATGAAACGATTTAAATGAAATATATAGGTATAGAGTTAGAGATAGTCTAGAGCCTGAGAACCTGACATACCTACGCTACTCTTTAACGTGAACACACGGTTTCAAGGAGATGAAGTAGGGGATGGAATTTTAGGATCTTTTTGTGTGATGGTGAATCCCAGCCACGGCTAGGACCTTCTATTCGCTCTCCTCTCCCCCTTGAGTAGCAGTAGCAGTGCGTGTAGAAGTTGGGCAAAAGGACTGGAAGGTTTGGGCGGGTCTAGGCATTGCCTCCAAGCCAACGACGATACTACCTACCATGTAGGATGTAGGTTGCGCGGTGTATGGGCATCGGTGCAACTGAGGTGGGCCGCGATGTTGGGGGGTAGGCCTCACGTCTGTGGGGAGGAGCTCGCGGTGGAAGAAAACCGCCAGTGGTATGGTGCGCCGTTCTCCTTATCTAGTACAGCCTTGATGGGGCTGCCACCGTTAGACGGTAAACGCGGAGAGGCTGCTAGGAAAGAGATTGATAAATAAGTATACAAAATCTTTATTGCACATAAATCATAAAAAAGCTTTGATGAAAGTGTTTTAAGAGTTCAATGTAAAAAAGACAAAAATTCAGGACTTTAAATTTAACTTGAAGTTCCTTAGGCAGGCTTGGCAGATATAAGGATTTTGCTAAAATTTCAGATGATCGTAGAAATAAAATTATGCAAAAATAATTTCTGGCAAATTGTGTTTTTTCTACATTATCCGTAGGATTTTCGTTTTCCCATGAACCAAAGAGAATGTAATATAGAATATACTAGCCATGAACAATGAACCATGAAACATTTTTTTTAAAGCATAAAGCAAGGAATTTTTTTTTTTTTTTTTAATTTATTATATACATGGCTTGAAACAAAGCTTGGAATAAAGCAAGGAAAGAAGAGCAGTGTTGCTATTGCGGTGCGCCCACAGAACAAATACTGACGGAGAAGAATGTCAACTCCATGCTTCGCAGAAAAGTGGCTCCACCTATTTGCAGCCCCCTTCAAACTTATTTCAGTGCGCAAGGCGGGAAATTTTAAAATCTACCATTTGCGTAGGCAAGAAAATTTTAAATGTTATAGGTAAAAAGGTAGATTATAAACCACATGGAACTATAGCCCAACTAATATAAACAAAACATATTTGCTTACTACTTGTCACGGAGTGCACCAGGGTAGCGATTCGTTCGGTAAATCCATTCGGTTGCATCCGATAGGTACGGAATCTCATCTCTCGCTCTCTGAGGTCGGTGGGTCTCGGTCGGACCGAGAGATGCGATTTAGAATCGATAGGTACCCAGAACCCAACGTACCTCGGATTCACGGTTCAGGCAAAGAGGGAGCCCAGTGTAGTTTTTAGTCGTTATCATGACATGTTCGTTGAGTTCGACATAGCCCGACTATGTCCCCCAGGCGAATAGATATGATGCATTTCCTCCACGTTCTTATAAAAGGGATGCAAGTTTGTATGGAACTTTAATCTTATTTGAAGCTAGATGCTTCCAACATATTTAGTAATCTCATATTGATGAGATTAGGTACTCGTAAACAATAAATGCATTCAAAGTTTGTAAGAATTTCACCCTTGAATCGTATTTGGCGAAAATAAATTTTCATGAGAAACTGGTAAGTGCTGGTAAGCCACGAATTATATTATTACTTATGCTTATTACACTAATTTAGTCGCTACCTACTGAATTCAGTAAATTGTAATAACATTGAGTAAGCTGGCTTAATAAATTCAGAAGCGAAGATTGCTTACTTCTAACTTCTAACTTGCTTCTTCATTGAGTCGACAAAAATTTGCCAAGTAGATAAGTGTACTAAGCTTTTTAGCCAGGGATACTTACCAATCTTTACAGTCCTGAAATAAAAAAAACACATTTTTTTATTTTATGTTGGCCATTGTTGGCTACCTCAGAAGAAGTACGTTGGCTACGGATACCTACTAGGTATTTGAAAAGTAGAAAACCAGAGAGTAGGAAAACAACATTTTGCGTAATATTACCAGTTACATGAATAGAATTCGAATGATAGCAAAGTGTAGTTTGTAGCATGATATAAAAAATATACCTATATAATAAATAAAACCGGCCAAGTCATAAGACAGGCAAAAACATTTTTTTAAATTTTGATTTTTGCCTCATGATTCTGACGACGAATTCGACATAGCATTTTATCTTTACTAGTGGCGCCATCTAGTTTTCTTGGGACGGACTAATCGAGCAAGAAACGGTAAAAAATCAAGTTTGTTGTATGGAAGCCCCCTTAAATATTATTTTTATTTTTAGTATTTGTTGTTATACCAGCAATAGAAATACATCTGTGAAAATTTCAACTGTCTAGCTATTACCGTTCTTGAGATACAGCCTGGTGACAGACGGACGGACGGACGGATGGACTGCCAAGTCTCAGTAATAGGGTTCCGTTTTTACACTTTGAGTACGGAACCCTAAAAAATAAATAAATATTGATATTGCCGTCTGAGTATCTGCAGTTTGGTGTACAGTATTTTTAATATAGGTACTAAAACCATTCATTCAACCCTTGTTACCGTTTTCCTGCCAGAACTAAAGTGTGTCCGATAAAAACCGACAAGCTAGAAATTATACGGCGATGTTCAAGACTTTCAAAGGGGTTTGGGTACTTTTGTATGGGCCCGTGGCGTCGTTTTTTTTTTTAGCGGCCAGAGATCTGTTATCACTTTCTTGTAACAATAAAATACCCTGATGCTATCTGTGCAATCGGATTTGCTCTAAGTCATATCGGAGCTGAGTTATAGCCTGTCAAAGTTATTTATTTTTTGGATTTTTTGTATGGGCAAGTGGCGTCGTTTTTTCATTTTAGCGGCCATCGATCTGTTATAACTTTCTTGTAACAATAAAATACCCTGATGCTATATGTGCAATCAGATTTGCTGTAAGTAATATCGGAGCTGAGTTATGGCCCCTCAAAGTTTTTTTTTTGGTTTTCTTTGTATGTACTAGTGGCGCCATTCCTATAGCGGCCAAACATCCGTTAGCACTTTTGTGAAACATTATTTTTACCCTAAGGTACCTGTGTAATCAGATTTGTTGCAAACTATATCGGAGCTGAGTTATGGCCACTTAAAGTTTTTTTTTTGGTTTTCTTTGTATGTACTAGTGGCGCCATTTCCTACAGCGGCCAAACATTCATTAGCACTTTTGTGAAACATTATTTTTACCCTAAGGTCCCTATGTAATCAGATTTGTTGCAAACTATATCGGAGCTGAGTTATGGCCACTTAAAGTTTTTTTTTTGGTTTTCTTTGTATGTACTAGTGGCGCCATTTCCTACAGCGGCCAAACATCCATTAGCACTTTTATGAAACATTATTTTTACCTTAAGGTACCTGTGTAATCAGATTTGTTGCAAACTATATCGGAGCTGAGTTATGGCCACTCAAAGTTTTTTTTTTGGTTTTCTTTGTATGTACTAGTGGCGCCATTTCCTACAGCGGCCAAACATTCATTAGCACTTTTGTGAAACATTATTTTTACCCTACGGTACCTGTGTAATCAGATTTGTTGCAAACTATATCGGAGCTGAGTTATGGCCACTTCAAGTTTTTTTTTTGGTTTTCTTTGTATGTACTAGTGGCGCCATTTCCTACAGCGGCCAAACATCCGTTAGCACTTTTATGAAACATTATTTTTACCTTAAGGTACCTGTGTAATTAGATTTGTTGCAAACTATATGGGAGCTGAGTTATGGCCACTCAAAGTTTTTTTTGGTTTTCTTTGTATGTACTAGTGGCGCCATTTCCTACAGCGGCCAAACATCCGTTAGCACTTTTATGAAACATTATTTTTACCTTAGGGTACCTGTGTATTCAGATTTGCTCCAAACTATATCGGAGCTGAGTTATGGGCCCTAAAAGAAAACCAAAAAAAAAACTTTGAGGGGCCATAACTCAGCTCCGATATAGTTTGCAGCTAATCTGATTATACAGGTACCCTAAAGTAAAAATAATGTTTCATAAAAGTGCTAACGGATGTTTGGCCGCTGTAGGAAATGGCGCCACTAGTACATACAAAGAAAATCAAAAAAAAAACTTTAAGTGGCCATAACTCAGCTCCGATATAGTTTGCAACAAATCTGATTACACAGGTACCTTAAGGTAAAAATATTGTTTCACAAAAGTGCTAACGGATGTTTGGCCGCTGTAGGAAATGGCGCCACTAGTACATACAAAGAAAACCAAAAAAAAAACTTTATGTGGCCATAACTCAGCTCCGATATAGTTTGCAACAAATCTGATTACACAGGTACCTTAAGATAAAAATAATGTTTCACAAAAGTGCTAACGGATGTTTGGCCGCTGTAGGAAATGGCGCCACTAGTACATACAAAGAAAACCAAAAAAAAAACTTTAAGTGGCCATAACTCAGCTCCGATATAGTTTGCAACAAATCTGATTACACAGGTACCTTAAGGTAAAAATAATGTTTCATAAAAGTGCTAACGGATGTTTGGCCGCTGTAGGAAATGGCGCCACTAGTACATACAAAGAAAACCAAAAAAAAAACTTTGAGTGGCCATAACTCGGCTCCGATATAGTTTGCAACAAATCTGATTACACAGGTACCTTAAGGTAAAAATAATGTTTCATAAAAGTGCTAACGGATGTTTGGCCGCTGTAGGAAATGGCGCCACTAGTACATACAAAGAAAACCAAAAAAAAACTTTTAGTGGCCATAACTCAGCTCCGATATAGTTTGCAACAAATCTGATTACACAGGTACCTTAAGGTAAAAATAATGTTTCATAAAAGTGCTAACGGATGTTTGGCCGCTATAGGAAATGGCGCCACTAGTACATTCAAAGAAAACCAAAAAAAAAAATTTAAGTGGCCATAACTCAGCTCCGATATAGTTTGCAACAAATCTGATTACACAGGTACCTTAAGATAAAAATTATGTTTCACAAAAGTGCTAACGGATGTTTGGCCGCTGTAGGAAATGGCGCCACTAGTACATACAAAGAAAACCAAAAAAAAAACTTTAAGTGGCCATAACTCAGCTCCGATATAGTTTGCAACAAATCTGATTACACAGGTACCTTAAGGTAAAAATAATGTTTCACAAAAGTGCTAACGGATGTTTGGCCGCTATAGGAAATGGCGCCACTAGTACATACAAAGAAAACCAAAAAAAAAACTTTGAGGGGCCATAACTCAGCTCCGATATTACTTACAGCAAATCTGATTGCACATATAGCATCAGGGTATTTTATTGTTACAAGAAAGTTATAACAGATCGATGGCCGCTAAAATGAAAAAACGACGCCACTTGCCCATACAAAAAATCCAAAAAATAAATAACTTTGACAGGCTATAACTCAGCTCCGATATGACTTAGAGCAAATCCGATTGCACAGATAGCATCAGGGTATTTTATTGTTACAAGAAAGTGATAACAGATCTCTGGCCGCTAAAATGAAAAAACGACGCCACTTGCCCATACAAAAAATCCAAAAAATAAATAACTTTGACAGGCTATAACTCAGCTCCGATATGACTTAGAGCAAATCCGATTGCACAGATAGCATCAGGGTATTTTATTGTTACAAGAAAGTGACAACAGATCTCTGGCCGCTAAAAAAAAAAACGACGCCAACTTTACCCAAACCCCTTTTTCCAAAGGTGCGAACAATGAGATACATTGAGTTTTTTAAGATGCAAACAGTACTGTCTGACTTGTAAAGTACTGTTCTCCATTTCATTATGGCTGGTGCTAATGTTTCATTTATAAGGATACATTTTGCAAAATGTAACATTGAGTACGGTATCCGTTCTTTTAGTAAATTGTTTTTCATAAATTGGCTTGTGATAACCAACGGTAGACAAACTCACGGGTAGTGAAATGATTATTATACAAAAGAATAACAAATTGGTTATGTCTCATAGTAATTATTTGACAAACTATAACTATTATTATAGTATTATTTGACAAATTATTCTTTTAACATTTTTATTAACAACCAAATGCTTAAAAACAAAACCAACATAATATGACAAAGGAGACGGCCCATTTTCCATGGGCGTTTGCCCTACAGCAAAAGTGCAGGAGACTTGACCAATGACTGGCCTCGTTGCTTAGTTGGTAGTAGCTCTGCCTGCGAAGCCGAGGGTCGTGGGTTCGATTCCCACCCAGTGCAAATATTTGTGTGATGAATTCAAATGTTTGCACTGTGTCTGGGTGTTTCTATGTATAATAAGTATGTATTTAAAACTATATAAGTATTGTATCAGCTATCTGGCTGCCATCACACAAGCTTTGCTTAGTTTGGGGTCAGATGGTGTTGTGTGTGAATTGTCCACCAATATTTATTATTATTATTATTAATGTTGGATCATTGTATAGGATTTTTAATATATAGTAAGGAACCGTTAATGTTTTTATTCTGCGTAGCGGAGTTTAAAAGATATCAACTAAAACATTGAAAAAAAAAATGGTTGTCTGTAAAGTCGGTTTACTGACGATAGTTAAACGTGACAACGTCTTAAGAAATCAGTACGCTGATAGCGCGAGTAGTGATACCGCTCGACTCGGCGGGTGGCGCCCTCAGCGCTCAGCTTCGTCCGCATGGCACTGACGACGAACTAACGGTAACGTTACATGACGTCATGTTTTGCGGGTGTGCAGCCGGCGTCACCGAATTATAAGACGTTATCACGTCAAAAAAAAACGAAGCAAGTAGGTAATCAAGAACGTGATTATGACTACTAAAAGAAAGTAGTAAATTCATTACTTTGCGACGTACTGTGCTCAAAACAATGTCGACTCAACGCAGAAGTACCGGAGATTCGGCAAAACCACAAAAAAAATACGAAACCTTTGGAAAAATAACGAAATTCCTTGTGTTGTGTGAGTTTCGAACGAATTGATTTCCGAACGAATCGATTTCGGGACGAATCGATTTTCGAACGAATCGGATGTACTTTACGTAAGCTTCAACAGAAGAAAAAAAGAGAAAAAACATGGCTGACTTTGAGTATAATAGTATTAAGGTACTTTTTAATCACACCAATTTGCAATCCCCGCTTGGCACGTTAGTATTGAATGTACAGTTTGTATTATTTAATTATATGTTATTTTGAATTAAATAACTTTTTTAAGGTCTCCGGGGCTAATTAAGTACATAAACTTGAAACGACTTGGGGCAGAAATGAGCCGTCTCCTTTTCATTTTGTAATGTGTTCAGCAAGCAACTCAATTTATTAAACAAACATTTATTAAATTACATAAAAAAAATGGTTGTCAGTAAAGTCGGTTTACTGACGATAGTTAAACGTGACAACGTCTTAAGAAATACGTTGTAAGTCTTAAGTCCCGTTACCCACACACGCATAAATATGGCAAACATTATCTAGATATAAGAACATCTCTATTCATGGGAGAGGCCATTGGCTACCGAAACACAGTGTGATACTAGTTCGGAGCCATTGGGTTCATAATTTATACTGTAATGATGTTATTTTTTGTACCAAATAAAGTTTTATTATTATTATTATTTAAAAAAATCAGTACGCTGATAGCGCGAGTAGTGATACCGCTCGACTCGGCGGGTGGCGCCCTCAGCGCTCAGCTTCGTCCGCATGGCACGGACGACGAACTAACGGTAACGGCGGAACGTTACATGACGTCATGTTTTGCGGGCGTGCAGCCGGCTTCACCGAATTATAAGACGTTATCACGTCAAAATTGATAGTACCTATTTTTTGAATATTTAAGTAACCACAGACCACAGACTCGGAGCACCCCGACTCCACCCTCCACCTAGTCTTGTCGATACTACCCCTAGAGTCTATATAAAAAATGTGGTAGCCAGAAGTTCAAGGGAGCGGAGTGAGTGGAGCGAGTCATGCGACGCTAAGCGCAGCGAAGAGTATCTCTCAGGGCTGACCACAGAAGCTTCTGGCAAGACCCCACCTGGAGTCATATCTCAGTGATAGACCCTAATTGGAGTGGTGGTTTAACCAAATTAGATTTTTGATAATTTACATAGACTATTTATCGGGTAGGTACTTTAAAAATATTTGTTGCAAATTCTATTTTGGTAAATGCTAAATTTGTAAACAGAATAATAATTATATGAAATGAGAAATGTACAAAAAACAAAATGTCACCCGATATATTGTTTGAGTGAAACGTTTGCCATGTAATTGGTTATAAAATGATGGTTTGTAAAATAAAACGTTTGTTGATGTTAGATATTTTTGAGATAAATATCATGCGAAACGTTGTTTGTAAAAACATTTTTATTTTGTAAAGGTTTTGCAATGAATATTATACGATTAGTTGGTTTTAATGTGATGTTTTGTCAAAAAATGTTTGTAAAACATTAGTGAACCCATTGTTTCTTGCAAGTATCTTTGACAATTTCATGCCAATAAATATATTATATAAATATATTACGCTTTGCTAACAAGTATGAAACAAAAATCAAAGATTATGAATAACATATCTATTAAACAATGTTTTACTCAGTGCATAAAAGTTTTTGAAATTGTAGAACTAGCAACCCCGGTCAGCTGTCTGAGTGACAATTGGTTCAACTGTCACATTTTTTCTGTCATCTAATTCGATTCGTTTTCTTTCATTCTTATAAAACGCAACTGTGTAATCCTCGTCATTTCTCTGCTGCCGTAAAACGACGCGTCGGTTTCTTCAGCTTATATTTCATTTTATTGTGATTGTTTGTGAACCGTTAGTTGTGCAAATCGCGTCGCCATAGTGTTAATAATGGTTCAAGTGAAGTACTTTTTGCTCGTAGCCGCGCTGTGCGCTTGCTGTGGCCTGGGTAAGCGTTGTGTAAATAGGTTTATCGTGCTATCAATTTCTTTGTTACTATATCACGCTGCATGGTGGCGTAGCCTAGAAGTCTACCGAATGCTTTTGTTCCAATTGGACAATATTTACGCAAAGTAGTGTAAAAAGTGCAAAAAGTTGCGCAGTCCCGTTGGAAATTTAACTGTTCCAGAAAGATTTAACTTGTCTACCCACTTTTATTACTGCAGATATTGTGGAATTGTGTAACTGGTACCTTGAATCTAGTTAGATAAATGCATATACACATACATATTCTCATATTAGAAGGAGAAGAATAGATACAAATCGAATTGGTTCTGACCTTCAAGTCAAGCTTTGTTTTTGCTGTTAGCATCATCTATCTTCTGATATATAATCTTATTACCAGAATTAAGAATTTTAGCTAGTTAGAAATATTGCAGGTAATATATCCGACCACATACAGGATATCTTTACAATTTTCCCATTTGATTACCTCAATCTTCATTCTTAGTATATGTTGGTACTTACAAGATTTACCTATATGATATATACCCGTACTAAGAGGAAAGCGTCATCCAACTCAAAATTATCTACAATTGTTATTATGGGGCCAACTTTGAAAAATGTACCTTAAAAAATATCTTTTACATTTTGTCTACCTCAGTATAATTTCATTTCCAATCTATGTACTGGATGACTAGATAGTATATACTGTAATGACCAGTGCCTACAAATATGTCAAATCCAGTTATTAGCAAAACTAAATTATACTTCATACCAAGTTACTACTGACACTAAACATATATATCTGAATTTCCCATAGATTAATGAAATGTCTAAAGATAAAATCAAGCCCACTACCAATTGGAAGTATGCTCTGCCCATGCCGGCAGCATTACCACATTGAATGGCAATGCTCATACTTCATAAAATGTAGAAAGATTGATTGAAACTGTCAGACAAGACAATTAGGGGATGAAAGTTGGTAATGAATAGTGAATTTAGTTCTTGGTGTTAGTGTTCCGTTTTGAAGGTCAATATATCCAGAGAAATTATAGGGCATATAAATAAATCAGCAAATATCTCTGGTTACGAGAACAGTGCAGTGCTACTAGGTAATGATTTGATCTCTTGAGCTGTGTTACTCTGCTGTTAAAAGTAGGTGTTATACTTACCATCAGGCACATGCCCTGCTTGGCCCATCAATCTATATCGTAGAAAAAAAAAATGAATGGTATTGTAAAAGTATTTTTAATAGTGACCTTAGTCTCAGTATTATGTATGACTGCCCTCGTGGCTTAGTTGGTAGTAGCTCTGCCTGCGAAGCCGAGGGTTGTGGGTTCGATTCCCACCCAGTGCAAATATTTGTGTGATGAACTCAAATGTTTGCACTGTGTCTGGGTGTTTCTATGTATAATAAGTATGTATTTAAAACTATATAAGTATTATATCAGCTATCTGGCCACCATCATACAAGCTTTGCTTAGTTTGGGGTCAGATGGTGTTGTGTGTGAGTTGTCCACTAATATTTATTTATTTATTTATTAGCTTAAGCAGCCCACTAAATGTTCCCACTGCTGGAACTCTGGGCCCTTTTCTCATCTTTCCAGTACTGCTAGAGTTCTGCTTATCTGTACGTATCTTATTACGTTATCATATGAAAAATGAATCCTTTGCAATTTGTTGTCTACATTTTTTTATTACTTTTGTGCTTTAGTGTCATCTCGTCCAATGTTAAGAAACAATGTAATCTACAATGGACTGTACTTAACCTTGTAGACAACGATTCACCCTTAAGAGAACACTCAGTTTATTGATTATTAACAAAATGTTTGCTCTGTTATGACTGTTTTGGGCTGTTTGCCAGATTGGTTATGTTATGCCTGGGCACTAAGTGAGTCAGTGATATGCCTGCACATTGTAATCAAGCTATGTCACACCAGCCACATTGTTTAATATTTTATGAGTTGGTCAGTGACACTTGGGCATATTGTTTGTGAAGGGTGCAGGGTGTGCAAGGTTGGAGCAAATGTTGTTTTAGAACCCTTTTCCAGCCACCATATTTATTATACAAATGTTTTGGTAACATCTGTCAAAAGATTCAAATATTCATCATATCTTTTCATGATCATTAATATTTAAAAAAAAATTAAACATGCTTTGCTGGAAGTCATTATTACATAATATTTTGAAATATAACAATAGTCAAAAGAATCCCACTGCATAAACACCCTACTTCTCTTATTCTCAACATCTTCCACTTGCATTACAGGTGACAGTGTAGCATTATCAGTGTGAAGTAACATATAACGATCGGCCTTCTGTCTTGCTTGGAATATCGATAAATTAATTGATTTCGCCCAACTACTTGACTTTTTACTAGGCATATAATACATATTATAACAAGGGGCCATCCATAAATTACGAATACGAATGTCATGATTTTTATACGCCTTCCCTGTTCTTGTCAAGTACGTCTCTCTGGTCACATTTTTCATACCTACCTAGTGTGACGTCACATATTTTGCAATTTTAGTTTAAATTTAGTGTTGTAATACTTAGATATGAAATACGACATTTTTAAAAATGTGATGTCAAAGCATTTGAGACCCCCCTACTACATTTAGGGATGACCCCCAATCAACCCACAACATAAATAAGGAAATTAATAAACAAAATGTGCAGGGTTACGTCACCTGCATCCTGACTAAATCCACAAAACTATCTTGTTCTAAAAGGCTGAGTCATGCATGCACCTTTATGAGAATTATTATTGTGGACTTGCAGAAAATTTTGCAAATGTATTGTACACAGTCATAAAGATACATGTTTCAAATATACTTTAGTACCTAATTAGATTTATTCCATAATAACACAAATTATCTGTCACTCAGGTTCCAGCGGCGACCCTGTTGTACCGGTCAAACCCGAGAAACCAGTACTAATGCCCGTTCCTACTGCCACCAAAGAATCAAAAGTAGAAGGGAATGATGTACCAAAAGAAACAACAAAGATAGCTGTAGCCACTGAAGCTATTCCTGTAACTGTGTCTCCTGTCACGGAGCCTACGGTCAAGCCTGCAGATACTAACACTACCACGACAACAACTACAACAACAACAACACCTGCCCCGGCACCTCCTACTCCCCCCCCTACTCCCAAGCCCACTCCTCCCCCCGCACCAGGCCCTGTTCCTCCTCCGGAACAGCACACTTGGTGGTTCCACAACAACACCAGCAACGTGACCTGCATCGTGGCCCAGTTTGCTGCTCAACTCAACCTCAACTACTCTACGACCGAGAATGGCAGTAAGTAGCAGTTGTTTTGTATGTCATAAGCATGGTGACTTAAAATAATTCGCATGAAAATATTGTTCACATATTTTTTTTTTATTTCATAAGCAAAAAATTACAAAGATATACTAAGTTCTTAGAAGTTTCGAGTGATGTCACATCTATATACAATTTTTATGCAGCCACAACCCTGGGACTCTGGAAGTTTGATGATTTATAAATTTATATTATCTTTGGCAAGTTTTAGTAATTTGATAAAACAATATGTGTCCCATATTTTTCCATAATCTACTTGACAGAATAATTTGAATTGTGTATTTTTAACCTGGTGATCATCCCAATTCTATCTCTGCAGAAAGAGAAAGAGCTTGGATCAGCAAGGCTATAGATGATGATCCATCTTTAGTGTACAGTCCGCGAGGTATAAGCTGAGCTTTGCATTAGTGTGAGTGATCACCAAAAGTACAGTCAGACGCAGGGCGCTGTGACCATGTTCTCTTAATAAGGTGTCAATTTTATATTCAATAAATCGTTGTTTATTATGCAGTATCAATTGTATATTGGTATAAACGATAGGCCTGCCCTGAATACGGTATTCGGAAATTTTAAGTAAATAAGTTATACATAGGTGACGGATCTCATGCTTTTCCATTAAAATTTTTCCATTTCCATTTGAATCCTAAAAGAGATACTTCTTTTCGCAATGACCATATTGATCCTGGATAGTTAATGTCAGCTTCTTGTTTAAGAGTTTGTTGTCTGACTGTACTTTTGGTAATAGATGCATATGCATGTGATCACTCACACTAATGCAAAGCTCAGCTTATACCTCGCGGACTGTAAATAATTACAATCAATTTTAAATTGAAAAGTTCTCATTTTCTAGACCAATCTTTCCAAAGTACATTACAAACTCTTTTTCATCACTAATTTAGACACTGTGGTTTTACCTTACTGAAAATGCCCGTCACACTACTAGCGACATTTCCACACTGTATGGCCAGGGAAATGTTTTGGACCAGATAGAGACCCCAGATTTAGGTACATTAGATACCATGTGGCTATTATCTTTACCCACACACTTAAGCCATAAAGTCTTAAAAAAATTGGTGTTAAGCGACGATGCAGTCTACGATGGAACGTGATTACCTATAAGACTTGTAGTGTACCTTTTGTAGTGGTAGGACTCCTAGCAGAGTTCGTCTGGGGAAGTACCACACCTTTGCCAATTATTCTACCGCCAAGCAGTAATGTGCAAACATTACTGTGTTCCGGTTTGAAGGGCAATGTTTCCAGTAAAATTACAGGGCTTAGAGATATAACATCTTAGATATCTGGGTGACGAGCGCAGTGCAGTGCTAGGTAAAGATTTGGACTTCATGTATATGAGCAATAATATGCAATAATGAATAGCTGCGTGTCACTGTGCTGTTATGTGGCAGGCATGTTGCTTACCATCAGGCAAATGTCCTGCTCGTCTAGTCACTCTTAATTTAAAAAAAAAAAAAAGGACACCAATTCACTCTCGATTTGAAGACATCACAATTGTAGCCATCGGGAAAAACCCACTCAGGAAACGCATTCCAGCCTAGGCAGTCTTATCACAAATATAGTGAATAGTGAAGGAAATGTCGCAGGTCGCAGGGTCATATCCCGCCTGGACTTCAATGTATTTTTCAAAGTGCAGATATGTACAATTTGTACATATTACTGGCTTTAACTGTGAAGGAAAACGTGTGACAAAACCGGCATGAAGAACATTTCGACGTCATACGTGGTCCGCCAACTGCACTGAGACTGCGTGGTGGACTTTAGCTTGTGGATTGGATGGATTTTAAATGTGGCGTTTTTGTCACTGTTATAGAGTTTTTTTTTTTTTAAATTGCTACTCCACAGAGAGACTCCGGTGTCCGTGACTTTTGTCATTTCAAATATTATTTATTTTTACATCTTTCTTGGATAATCAGAAGAAGAGGGAAATAAGGGGGGAGTTGGGAACATTTTAAACCTAATACTAGTTAGTGCTCGTCTGTTGAGCCGATCACTACCGGTTGGGATTCCGCTAGTAATCGACTCGACATCGATTCTTTGCCTTATTGCCATTTGCCTAAGCCGCATCCACCCGGCCGAGAGCCTCCACTACGGCTGCATTTCTATCCCTGATGGCCATATGGATGTTATAGAGTGTTAACACGGTTTCAAACTTTATTTAACTTTTTGATATGTTATCGCTATGAGGAAAATAGGTATAGGAGATCAATTTGTTATCAAACAATTTATTTTTTGATTTTAATCAATGAATAAAGTATAAACAAAAAATTTGACCAACTTCATAAATACAAATAGGCGCTCAAAAGCTAAAAAAAATTAATCTTATACCTTTAAACGAGCAATTCTTGTATAATCTATATATATAAAAGCGAAAGGTCACTCATCAAGGAATCTCAGAACCTACAAATGCTAGGAATCTGAAATTTTGGATGGAAGTCCTTTTTAGCACGTAGGGGCTCGCTAAGACGGGGTTTTGCGAAATTCAACCCCTAAGGGGGTGAAACAAGGGATGAACGGTTGTATGAAAATTCGCCATTTTCAAAGTTATCAAATTTTGTATCTAGACACTTGACACGCAATTAAATGTTTGTTCTAACAATTTTGTAATTTCGGAGGTGAAATTGGGGTGAAATGGTGGATGAGTGTGAATATGGAAGTTCTCAACCGTTGAAGATAAAACCATGAAACTCTGTATATATGCACTTGATACAAAGCAAACAAATGTTTGTTCTGGCAATTTTGTTATTTCGATCTGTATAGGGATGAAATTGGGATTTAAATGGGGGATGAAAGTATGTATGGAAGCTCCCAATTGTTGAAGATAAAACCATGAAACTCTGTATATATGCACTTGATACAAAGCAAAGAAATGTTTGTTCTAGCAATTTTGTAATTTCGAACTGTACGGGGATGAAATTGGGGTTGAAATGGGGGATGAGTGTTAATATAAAAGTTCCCAATCGTTGAATATAAAACCATGAAACTGTACATATATAGGCACTTGACACGAAGCAAATAAATGTTTGTTCTAGCAATTTTGTAATTTTGACCTGTACGGGGATGAAATTGGGGTTGAAATGGAGGATGAATGTCAATATGGAAGGTGCCAACCGTTGAAGATAAGACATAGAAACTTTGTACATAGACACTTGACATGAAGCAAACGAATGTTTGTTCTGGCAATTTTGTTATTTCGAACCGTATAGGGATGAAATTGAGATTTAAATGGGGGATGAAAGTATATATGGAAGCTCCCAATCGGTGAAGATAAAACTCTGTATATATGCACTTGATACGAAGCAAACAAATGTCTGTTCCAGCAATTTTGTAATTTCGAACTGTACGGGGATGAAATTGTGGTTGAAATGGGGGATGAATGTCATTATGAAAGTTCCCAATCGTTGAATATAAAACCATGAAATACTGTACACCTATAGGCACTTGACATTATAAGCTGTTTTTAGTAACCGTAAATGTGTCTGTGTATACAAATAAGTACCTACTGCCTGCGTTACCTTAGTATTTAATTCGCGCGGACGAAGTCGCGGGTAACAGCTAGTATATTATATATATCGAATCTGAATCTCGGAAACGGCTCGAACGATTTTCATGAAATTATGTATGCTGGGGGTTTCGGGGACGATAAATCGATCTAGCAAGATTGTATAATTAAAAAATGACATTTTATGGGCTTTTTTTGAGGCAATGAAAAACTCCTATAATATCATTTGAATACGATAGCAAATTTCGCCAGTTAAGTCATCGGCTGTATAGCTCAAGCGGTAGAGGGCCGCCCTCGGTGGCGAGAGATCCCGGTTCGAATCCTGATCGTTACTTACTCGGTTTTTCTTTTTTTTTTTTTTTGTAAAATGTTAAATATTTTTATACTATGTACTTACTAATATTTCATCAGATTGTAATTTGTATCTGCCTAAATATAATAAAAAAAACCGAGCAAAGCTCGGTCAACCAGGTACCATCATTAATAGGCGCTAGTCACTCATCTATTTGAAGTTGGTACCAGCCAAGTCTAACAGTTTACCCTTTTCAGTGCAAAACAAGTTTTAATTATTGCATTTAAACAATTTCGGGTTGATAGGATTCATTTTCAGAACTTTTGTGAAATCTACAACTATGCCATCCAGACAAAATTGTACGTAAATTTTAGTTTTATGTTCATGTTTCAAAAACGACTAAACTGATTTCGATAATCATTATTCTGAAAGCATAGCATTCGAACAAAAGAGAAATATTAAAATCGGTTCTGGCGTTTTCGAGAAATCAGGTAACATATGTACATAACAAAAATGGTGGTCGAATTGATAACCTCCTCCATCTGTTATTTGAAAATAAATAGTGCAAATCACTACGCTCGTTACATAGAGATAAAAAATAATTATACATTGTCCTTCAAACCGGAAAACTGTAGCAACTGCGTGCTAGGTACTTCCTCAGGCGGACTCTGCAAGTAGTGATACAAAAACATCATTTTATTATAAAGCCCACTAGGAACCCCCGAAAAAAAATTAGTATGAAATAGACAGGGACTACCGATAGAAGTGATAACGTATACTTTAGAATTGTAATATTTATTTATTCAAATGTTGCACAATACGTCATCTGTAAATTAAATATAGGTCCTGTATAGCTAAAGAGCAAGCTGCGTAGCTTGTGTAAGTTACGGCTGGTCTAGTCGGGAGAACGGCGGCTGCCGATCCGGAGACCCCGGGTTCAAACCCCACATGCACCACTGTCTTTTCGAAGTCATATGCGTAATGCCGCTAACTTAAAACGGTGAAGGAAAACATCGTGAGGAAACCGACATGTACCTAGAATCTTTCGAAGTCATGTGTCATCCGCCAACCCGCACTGGGCCAGCGTGGTGGATTATGGCCTTAACTCTCTCCTTGCGACAGAAGGCCCCGAGTCCCAGCAGTGGGAACGTTTAGTGGGCCGTTGATGATGATGATAGCTAAAGATAACATGTACTGCTATTAGGTATAAAATATGTCGATGACGCGAATTCACAAAATTTCATCTATCCAAAAAACGTCGAACAAAACAGGCGCATAGTCACATCAGTTTATTTTAAGCCCTGTTCAATGTTTTCAATAATATAGAATCAATTTCGATTCGCATTTTTTGTTTTATTGGTAAACGTTCCAGATGATTGTTAGCTATAATTCGTAGAGGTATAATTAAAAATTTCAATTTGTTCTCAATACTGAAGGTTCGTAAAGGAAAATGGAATACACACTCAGTGGAAACAAAGTTAATACACTTAACTGTAGCAACGATTGTCTGAAACTAGTCTCAAAATAGTTTAAAGAATTTTCAACTTAGTCCTCATCACTGAAGTTTCTCAAGAGAATGGAATACCCCCGATTCTTTACTTACACTGTTAGTTACATACTTACCATAACAGTTCATTAACTATAGCAACAATTGTCGGAAAATAGTCTTAAAATAGTTCAAAGAGTATTCAATAGTCCTCATCCCTGAAGGTTCACAAAAGAGAATGGAATACGGTTTATCTCGAGTTGTGCAGTTTCGGCCTTCGTGCATTGAAACAGTTTGATAACAATGACAATGCACAAATACTACTCATGACCTTGGCGTCTCAACTCTCTGACGAAAACAACTGTACCTATTGCAGGCTTTATTCACTGAATTTATTACCTAAATACTAAATACCTTATTTATAACTGAGAAACATTTGTAAAATCAAGTCAATAATACAATAAAATATAGTCCACAACAAATTAATCAAATAAAAACCCACTCCTAACAGTACCCGGCACAAAAGTGCCCATTACGCTGGCAGCATTACCACGCTGAATAGCGATTGACAATCTTTGTGCCAGGTACAAGCTAGAGCGGGAGTCACCGCCATTTTCCCTCATTCGATGTCCTAATTCCTTAACTAGCTCCCTCGCTTCAATGCCCCAACTGCCCAGCGTCTCCACTGCGAAGGGGACAAACTCATAAAGAGGTTCCATGGAAGCGTACTTTTGCCGCTTCTTACTAGCGGCATCTTCAGCTGCAGCTGCTGGCGTGCGGGTTGAGCGGGCAAGATGACTAGCCGCAACAGTACTAACGCAAGTTGCGTCCCACACCAAGCACTTTCCTTTCTTCCAGGGAACCAAGGTCAGGCCGTCTGGCCTCTTACCATCCGACCTACAAAGGCCCGGAGGCTCCAACACACACGGGACATTGGCCGAAACAAATGCTCTACGTACTATACTGTATACTGAGAAACTGAAACATATCATAATGTTTTAGTTACGAGGGGTGTTCACTGTTCACTGCACTAATAGTATAATTAAGTAACTAGCTGTATCCCGCGGTGTACCCCAAGCCTTAACTAAACTAATTTCTTTTTCTAAAATGACAGTAGCCCATTGAAAATGTCGTTAATATGATTTTAATGGGACTTCCACTGACAAACAAACAGACAGACACCAAAAAAAAGTTTTTTATGTAAGTACTAAACATCATCATTCATCATCAGCCGCAAGACGTCCACTGTTGAACATAGGCCTCCCCCCTAGATTTCCACAACGAACGGTCCTGCGCAACCTGCAACCAGCGGTTTCCAGCGACCTTTGTGAGGTCATCTGTCCATCTAGTGGGAGGCCGTCCAACACTGCGTCTTCCGGTTCGTGGTCGCCACTCGAGAACCTTTCTTCCCCATCGGTTGTCAGTTCTGCGAGCGATGTGGCCTGCCCATTGCCACTTCAGCTTAGCTACTCTTCGAGCTATGTCGGCTACTTTCGTTCTCTTGCGAATATCCTCATTACGGATTCTGTCGCGCAAAGAAACTCCGAGCATAGCTCGCTCCATAGCTCGCTGTACTGTAAACATGCTTGTATATATATATTATATATATAAGTATGTACTTTCATACGTATTTAATCGTAATAATTTAGGGCGCTCTTATTGATCAATAAGCGTGCTTTAGCAAAACTAGCCAACGCTTCATTTCGCAATCTAACTAACGCCGCTAGCTCTTTTGCAAAACACCTGTATTTTTTCAACAAGATTGAGAAATATTAAAGTCATTGTCTAATCCGTGCTGTCGCGAAATCCCTAGGATTTTTGCAAAAAAATCGGCGTATCAAATTATTCTACGACAGATAAATATATATATATATGACTATATGTACGTAGTACTTAATGTATACGCAAATAGCGAAAAAACATTAGTAAGCGCATACAAATAGTATGCATTTCATAAAGTTTACGAAGAACATTTCTCTGTACGATAATAATAAATAGGTATGTAATTATATTCTTGTCGGGTATCTTATGTTTATTACAATTTTGTAATTAACAATGTATTTTTTTTAATTTATCCAACTTTACCATCACTGAATAGACGATGTAATTCGATGATGTGGCGAAATTAATATTAAGCAAAAGGTTAGTGCTAAAGTAGCATTGTGTAATGTGAATGTAATAAAATTATTTTCGTTTAGGAGATATATCTCACTTACCAAATTCTTAATAAATTTTAACTGTACAGATAATTTGTACGTGTTCCGACATCAATTTCCGATAGCCAAGCTTATCATTCTATGAGACGTGCCTGATAATACCAATAATTTATTCCGTATCAACGGCGTCCACTATTTGAATTTGTCGTTGTTTGACCAACGCCGATAAATAATCGATAACATGTCATTTACTGGTCAAAGGAACCTATGTGTCCCTAAAACTTGTGGCGACTCTGTAAAGTTCGTGTAAAATACTTATAATACTTATAACAATAATTTAAAAAAGTAATTTCAATTTAGTTATACCTATCTATATCAATCAACTTATTATAGTATTATACCTATGATTATGATTATGAACCTATTGAGCTAATTAAGTGGAGTTTAATTGCACTTACTTAGTGTAACAATCGTAAAAAAATGGACTATTACAATTTTTTTTGACTTAATACATATGTACAAATAACATTTTATACTTACTTCATAGAACTGCACCGAAATATCAAGTAATCGTCATGTAACACAGTAAATAAATATTACTAGTGTAAAAAAAGTTTTTTGTGATAACTGGGTAAAACCGGGGAAATCCGGATAAGTAGTTGGTAGCTCTAGCTTATTGTGACTTGTGACCATTGTGTTGTAAGCGGACAAATGTTTGCAAATCGTGATTCTGCTATTGTGACTACTAAATTGATTCCCTGCACGATACTACGCTGTCCAAACAAGTATAAATCGGAACTCACGTTAAAAATAAAATAAAAAAAAACTTTAGTTTCATCAAATCGATACTAATATTATAAAGCTGAAGAGCTGTTAATCTCGGGAACTACTAGATTGATTTCAAAAATTCTTTCATCGTTGGATGTCTAGTATATTAAGATATCAGTGCTCTAGGTAAATTTTATATGTACCACGGGCCGAAGCCGGGGCGGATTACTAGTTCGTATGTAAAGGATGTAACCCACCCTGGTTAAAAACAAATCGCGACTTCTTTAAAAAAAATAAAGTGGCCAAGTGTGAGTTGGACTCGCCCATGAAGGGTTCCGTTGCAGCAAGTAACATAATATACATAATACACATAGTTCTTGTAGTTCGTTGTAACTTTGATCGAAGTCTCAATAATAGTGTATTTATGACGTACTAAAAAAAACTACTCATCAGATCGAGTTCAAACTAATTTTCGTTGGTAGTTTATATGGTAGTGTACATCATATATTTTTTTTAGATTTTTCATTCTCTTACTTTAGAAGTTAGAGGGGGGGGGGACACACATTTTACCACTTTGGAAGTGTCTCTCGCGCAAATTATTCAGTGTAGACGAAAACGATTTTAGAAACCTTAACATCATTTTTGATGCCCTATCGATAGACACCCCACACGTGTAGGTTTGATGAAAAAAAAATTTTTGAGTTTCAGTTCTCAGTATGGGGGGCAAACCTAATTTTTCTTTTTTTTTAATTTTTTTTTGTAAAAATCTTAATGCGGTTCACAGAATACATCTACTTACCAAGTTTCAACAGTGTAGTGCTTATAGTTTCGGCAAAAAGTGGCTGTGACATACGGACGGACAGACAGACAGACAGACAGACAGACAGACATGACGAATCTATAAGGGTTCCGTTTTTACGTTTTACGGAACCCTAAAAAACACAGTAAATTGTAAGATGTGTATACCACCTCTGAAGTATTCTCTACCGAACAAAAAAATAACCATCAAAATCGATTAACAATTAGCTATCGCGTACGTGTACGAAAAAAAGAATACAACCGAATCTAAGTCCTTTTTTGAAGTTTAATAGGCTAGAATTGAGTTAGATTATCGCGTGATATAAAATCGGGACCTGTCGTATTCAAAATAAAGTAAAAAACGTACCTACTTCCTAGAGAGTGAGTATTTGGAATAACCGGTAACCGGAGCGATAAGGAAGATCCCGCGATAACTGAAATGCATATTTGTCCGTTCGACCGCCGACCGGTCCGCCAAGGTTGCAAGCTCGATGTTTTCATTGCTATCAGGAATGCATAAAGCTCTTTATGTTCACATTTATTTTATTTTTGAAGTTTAAATTTCTTTAGACGCTTTGAGCAATTTTTAACAAAGGAAAATTGGGCTACACTCGCCAGATTTTTTTAGTTTTTTTTTTACTTATATATTAGAGTGACGAGACGGGCAGGACATGTGTCTGATGGTAAGCATCATGCCTGCCACATAACAGCACAGTTACACGCAGCTATTGGAACATGAAGAGTCTAAAACTTTCTAGCACTGCACTGCGCTCGTCACCCAGAAATATAAGATGTTTTATCTCGATCCCCTGTAATGTCATGTGCTAAATTGGTCAACAGTTTTTTTTTAGTTTAACCTGAGTTTTCCCACTGCTGGGCAAAGGTCTCCCCCAAATCCCTCCACTTTATCCGGTCCTGAGCTACCATCGTCCAATCATTTTTAAGCGCTCCGAGCTCGTCCTTCCATCGCGTTGGAGGACGACCCTGGGGTCGACTGGCCGATGGTGTTAACTCTGTAGAAACAGGTCAACAGTTAAGTCAAGAAAATCTTATGGGTGCGAACCCGACATGCTAATATGACGGCGTAGCGTCGGAGCGGAACGTGAGCATACAGGCTTTTATAGTCGTTGAAATCCCATTATCCTACTGATATTATAAATGCGAAAGTTTGGATGTTTGTTGCTATATCACGTCGGAACGGCTGAACGGATCGGGTTGTAATTTAGAACACAGTTAGATTATAGTCTGGAATAACACATAAGGCTACTTTTTATCACGGGAAAATAACTGGAACGAGAACTGCGCCGGCGCCGGTATAATCGCGGAGTTGTATCTATTTCGCGGCGTCACGCCACTTTATGACTAGTTTGAGTAAACTATTGTTTTCAGAGCAATATGCTATGAATAATTGAATGTAGGTATGTATATTGTAAAACTAGCGGTCCGTCCGTGATAAATATGGCAACTAGCGGCCCATTCCAGCTGCGCTCGGATATTGTCATTTAGAGATTATTAATCGAAATAAAAACTATCCTATCTCTCAAGTTGGACCAGACTGCTCACGGTGTGCCAATTTAATTTAAAATCGGTTAAGTAGTTTAGGAATCCATCGCGGACAAACATCGTGACAGGAGATTTATATATAAGTACTAGCGGCCAGTTCCGGCTTCGCTCGGATTTCGTCATATAAGGACTATTAATCGAAAAAAAAACTATCCTATCTCTCAAGTTGGACCAGACTGCTCACGGTGTGCCAATTTAATTTAAAATCGGTTAAGTAGTTTAGGAATCCATCGCGGACAAACATCGTGACAGGAGATTTATATATATTAAGATTATTATTATTAAGATTAAGATAAGATAAGATATTAATGGCATGAATGAAATAATTTCTTAAATCGGTTTCATAGTTGAGATTAACGGGTTCAAACTAATAAACTCTTCAGCTTTATAATAGCAGGTCCTTATACATATAATATGAAATTGGTGTTTTATTGTAGTGGCCACTTTGATCTCAAATATCGCCTCTTTGGTTAGGAAGGTTAAATTTATACAGCTATTTACTCGACTTAAAAAATCAATTTGTAATTTCTCCCTTATAAAACACCAGTAAGAACCTAATATGTATTATTATCAAAGCGACACATACTGATTGTGCCTCCTTTAGTCGGATGCTAAAAATTGCAGTCGCTATTCGTTGTACAATGAGGCAATGGAGCGGTCCCCTCGTGTGCGTCGCTGCGCAGGCGCCGGTCGATTGTAACAGTGCAGTCTTCTGCTCTTGTAGTGAAAACTTCTGTTGATCACTTTTTGTAGGAGGAAGTCTTTTAATGTAGCGTCGGAGCAGCTAAAATTCTAACGATTAAAATTTGGTAGTTCTAACGTTAAAAATTCAAACGTCAAACGTTTAATAAAAAACATGTATCGGCAATCCCTATTACCTACTGCCATTTTATTTCAATGGGGTAGTACCTACTGTCGGCTGGAGACCAAGATTGTATAGTCGAGGCGACAATCCATCGCGCTGGCCCAGTGTGTATTGGTAGATGACGCAAGACCTCGAAAGATTATATTAGTAACGTGCCGGTTTCGTCGCGATATTCTCCTTCACCGTTTTTAAGTTAGCGGCATTGTGGCCATGGCCTCGAAAAGACAGTGATTCACGTGGGATTCGTTCATTCTAGATCAGCCGTAACCTACTATTCACTTTTAGGTAGCTGAATTACAATACCACTAGCCGTCTACCCCGGCTTCGCCTGTGACGCATAAATATGTAGCTTATAGCACACAGGGATCACGTATGTACTTATAAATATGTCCAAAGGTGGAAGCGCGTTCAAACAAAAAAAAAATCTTTTTGTACGGCGTTGCAGAATAATAGATTAGTTTTAATTATTAGTTTGTAGGAAAAAATCGTGATTTTCCGATGATTTACAGATTAAATTTGGGCATTTGATTATGTACGGCATTAGTTCCATACAGTTTCAATACCTCTCCTAATCCATTATTTCGCAAATGCCGTACAAAAATAATGCGGCAAGGAGAAATGATCGAGGGTTGCAATCCCCCCTCTTCGACTGTACTCAGTTCGACAGCTTACAAGTGACGGCATAGTGCTGAATTTTATTACTTTATAACCCTACTATCATCCTACATAGGTCTCCTGGTGGTTCATTTACTACGTAAATTTTCTTCACGGGCCTGTAGTCTATTAGTGTTTCATAGACACTTTTTGGTGTTGGTTAAATTGTTTTCATACAAAATTAAGTACGCAGAAAGATTACAGTAACTACAAATAAAATAGATAAACTTATCAGTGACCTTCGAAGTCACTATCCCAAAATATTCTCATCACTATACTAAAATAAAACGGACGTACCTACTAACACAAACTGATAAAAGATGTACTAGGTATGTTCACTACGTTCCACATAGTACAAGTAAATCTGAAAAAATTAAGAAATCACATAAAAAACCTTTACATTTAACATGTTAAACTAACTTTGTATTGTTTAAGCTTATTCAAGGAAATAATATAAACACCTGGGAAATTAGGTTACTATAATCATATTACGCATGACGGCTTTAAGCGATAAGGTCGCCTATTGCTACTTCCATTTTAGTATTTCAGTTTATGTATTTCATTTTAAATTAAGTGCAATAATAAGTTAATCTATCTATCTACGTACAGAACGTCTCGGCATAAATCGATTACTTACCACGTATTTTTTTCTAAAATATAGATTGCCGAGACGAGCAAGCCATGCGCCTAATAGTAAGCTACACGCCTGCCTGTAATGAAACAGTGGCACAAAACTACTTGAACATGAAGAGTTTAAAAAAAGGGCTCTGCTCTCGTCGCGTCGCGTGTTGAAAATATTTAAGAGATATTTCACTTTGTCCTGTAATATCAAAGGTATACCTATTTACCGTAATTATATGAGGTAGCAAGTTCCCTATATTTCGATGCACTTTCATGCACGGGTAAACTGACTAATAGGTAATACTAGTGTGATTAATGTAAGTAGTGAACAACCGTGATAGCTTAGAACAATGTTTGCGCTGTAATTGATCTGGAGACAATGGTGGACATTACACACACAACACCATCTGATCCCAAACCACAGATCAGAAAATAGTTACTTCGTAACCCAAACTAGCAAAGCGTGTACATAATTTGGATCCAGATAGCTGATAAAGTACATAGTGCAAGCTTTGGTTAGTATGGGGTCAGATGGTGTTGTGTGTGAATTGTCCACTAGTATTTATTTATTTATACATATTTTTGAATACATACTTATTATATATATAAATATAGATAACACCCAGGCACAATAGAAATATTTCTATTTATCACACAAATATTGCCCTTCAAACAGGAACAATGCCGATGGAATAACTAGCAAAAACTCCTTGGCACGTCCCCAGCAAACTCCGCAGTATCCTACCTTGCAATGTGGGCACTGGTAAAGCTGCTTCATTTACCCTAGCGGTATCAAAGAGTTATAGAATTACAAAAAAAAAATCGTTTGCTTTCATGCGCATTTTACGAATTGAATATTCCGTGTTATGAATAAATATTTTTCGAAACATGAAGCGTTATCAGTCAATGATTCACAGTATTCGCACATTCGAGATACCTCCGGCCGGCGTCGCTGAGTCACCCGCGACCCGCGACCGGTATTGTGCACTCGTTTCACAACTATTTTGTTTATGATCGTGTAAAACTTTGTAGGTACACCTTGAGTACTGCGGCTGAACGTTTAAACACCTATTACATATTTAAGTCTATATTTTTATTTTATTTTAAGTGACGCGCTGGATATGCGTGTGAGTTCTATGGCTGTCATAACAGCACAGTACCACGCACTTATTTGCACATGAAGAGTCTAAATTACTGTCTAGTACGATATAAAGAAATACTACCAATAGTTCATCGCCTTTGATCTTGGGAGAAATGCCGATAATGTCTAGACACGGGTAGGGTCGTCGCAATTTTAAAAAAGTGGCACCATAATAAAATTAAAACGTACGGACGTCGTCAGCCCTGAGCCGCGCTCCTTGCAATACTAACATTTTAATGTAGGCAATGCAGGAGCGCGCTTCCCGCGTCTCACCCCGCACGCCCCGCATGATTGCCCCGTCTAGACGTCTTCATCGAACGACTGTATGATTTAATAGACTGTGCTAGTACCGCGCTTTTCTCGTCTCATTCATACTTTTTCTCTGTATAGTTTTCCCAAATAGTTTCTTTCTAAAAATGGTCTCTATTGGAGGCTGTTTTGAGGCAATCCGTATAGTGACCGTTAAGCTCGGCCATTTATCCCTCGAAACGCAATTAAAACCTAAGTATATATTTTGTTCGAATGCAGTGGGATATTCTGTCGAACTAGCCGGCGGCGGCGAAAAAACATAATATGATAACGTGATGTATCACAGTGCTTATAGCCGTGAGCAATGTACTCTTTGCTTGTATTAGGATACGTTTTTTGTTCATTATGTCTTCTGTTCTGAGTATATTTTTAATTTCATTCAAATTCACAAACCCATGTACTTACATTTATGTCAGTTATTAGTGGTATTGATCATGGTGAGTCGGACCGCCGCCGCCGCCGAGCGGCGTGGCCGAGAGATGCAAACTGGTTCTCGTGATGTTTTTATAAAGATTAGAACTGGTGTGACGGACATTGCCATCTACATCTACACCCAGAACTTGTTATTGATCAATAATTTTAAAATCGGGTTATCGATATGATCAGCTTTTCTGACTTAGGTAAGTTTCACCGATAAATAATGTTACATGGTTGATTTAAATCAACTAACAACTAACCTGAATATTTTGTTATTTCAACCGAATAAAACTACCATGTTATCAAGAGGTTTTGTATGGTGAAATAACATCAATACTACTAGGTGCACGCAGACTCGTGCGCGTAGAATTTAAAAAAAATACTTACCTCTAAGGAGCTCCGTATTATTTCGGCTCGGTCTTGCCTAGGCTAGCTGGTTAGGTTAAATGTGCTTCATCGGCCGCGAGGTCGCTTAACATCAGGCGAGATGGCGGTCGATGTCTTCAAATCGAGAGCGAATCGGGTTCTTCTAGCTAAGCGCGCTCCATCGTATACCCTATCGTCGCTAAATATCTGGCAAGATGGCGGTCAAGTGTAAACCTATTATAGTTAAAAAAAACAAGCAGTTGTGGTTGTATTTGTTGTTGTACGAAACCTTCATGCGAGAAATTCACACTAAAAGTGTTTCATCAGTTCGACTTGTGATTCTAGCGAGTCGACATCTGCGGAAGAGTTCGCCTCAACACTTAACCGGCTTGTGATCTTATCTATGTTAATAGTCACGATATCTTATTCCTTTTCAGTCCATCATAATTAAAGACGGCCCAATCATTATCAGTATCGGTGGCTATCAGCCGAGCTATCGTTGTAAACGCCGCGACACAGTTCTGATACCTCCAACAATATTATGAAAGCAGCTGTGACCTTTGCTATTCTCACGGCGTCAGACCTATTGTTACTATGAAGTTGAGCATTACTACTACACCTAAGTAATTTATCTATCGAGCAATTAAATATATTAAGTAATGCCTCAAACATAATAAAAGGAAACCAAAGTAGGTACTTTGGCCAGGGAAAACGGGGACAATGAAATAGATGATTGGTACTGGGATCGGCAAATGAAATTAGTATAATCATTTCGAGTCATAATTCACAGAAAATGCAATACAAATATGTTTTCGGGACAATGGCATTACATTATAATACATTAAAACTAAATAAAAACACATGCCTGAAACGTGTAGATAGATAGATAGATAGATAATGCTTTATTGTCCACGATATAAAACTTACAAAACAAAGAGACTTAGCCTAGAACAAGTGAAACAAGTGGCGACCTTATCGTTAATAGCGATCTCTTCCAGGCAACCGAAAAGTGTAGTTTGGTGGAAAAGTCTAGCAGAAATAAAAGAAGTTATGGCGTACTAACATTAGTACTAACTTGTGCGTCATCTTGGTCCGTCTGCCATATTGGATTTAGAGTTACTTATTATGACTAACCATGCTTTATTATTGAAACTGTCTAGTTTCAATAATAAAGTGGCATCTATGCAAAATTCATATCAATCGGTATTATGATAGCGATTAATGATGAATAACGGTTTTAGAGTTCAGCTCTATAATTTGACTTATACAAACATACAAATATTTCTAGTCGAAATATTTAAAATATGGTCATGGCTGGTCTAGTCAGCAGAACGGCGAAAGCCGATCCGGCGTCCCTGGTTCGGATCCCACGTGCAACACTGCCTTTTCGAAGACATGTCCGTAATGCCGCTAACTTAAAAACAGTAAAGGAAAAAACATAGTCAGGAAACTGACATGTACCTTTATGATCATCTCAAAAGATAGTATATGTTTGAGATGGAGGTCATGCGACATCCATAAACCCGCACTGGGCCAGCGTGGTGACCTTGACTCTCTCCTTGTGAGAGAAGACCCCGAGTCCCAGCAGTGGGAACATTTGGTGGGCTGTTTAAGCTGAAAAGAAAACTTTTAAAATCACGAGCAAAAATGTGATCTGACCAATTCTAACCTAAAACGTCAATCTAATTTTAAACTAAAAATTCGTTAACGTTCACCAAGTAATGTTAAGCTGGTGGTGAAAATGACAACTAAGCACTTACTATGACCACACTGTTGAGTAATGCGAATGAGTCGGCGCGTGACGGTTCTTAGTTAGGGATTATAAACATTTTGTTATAGACTACAGGCCCGTGACCAAAATTTACGGGTCAAATGAACCACCAGGAGACTTATGTAGGATGATAGAAGGGTACAAAGTAATAATATTCAGCACTATGCCGTCACTTGTAAGCTGTCCAACTGAGTGCAATAGAAGAGGGGGGATTGCAACCCTCGATCATTTCTCCTTGTCGCATTATTTTTGTACGGCGTTGCGGAATAATAGATTAGAAGAGGTATTGAAACTATAAAAATTATACATTTTAACTTTTTAATTATTAGTTTGTCGGAAAAATTTACAGAGTACGAGTAATTTACAGAGTAAATTTGGTCTTTTGATTGAGTACGGCATTGGTTCCACACTGTTTCAATACCTCTTCTAATCCATTATTTCGCAATGCCGTACAAAAATCATGCGACAAGGAGAAATGGTAGAGGGTTGCAACCCCTCCTCTTCAATTACACTCAGTTGGACAGCTTACAAGTGACGGCATAGTGGTGAATCTTAATACTTTACACCCTTCTATCATCCTGCATAGGTCTCCTGGTGGTTCATTTGACCCGTAAATTTTGTTCACGGGCCTGTAGTCTATTATCAAATCGTGTAGTTGTAACGTTTTCATATCAATCCAGTTCGGAGGTCATTTAAAATGTTTGCAGGAACTCGAGATTTATCGCAAAGTTGCGGATATTTTTGCAACATATTTATTTTGAAAGCTGAGTCACGTCACGCGTTATATCTCTTTTCTAGTTATGAGGACAATTCCTAATGATTCAGATTTTCTTAAAAATTCATCACTCAATTTACATGTTTGTGCTACATAGAAATTAGAACTGATGCTTAATGTTTCCTCACATGTGTTAAATTTTGGTAATATCCAAATTGTAAATGAGTCGTTATCAGTCGTGGGTATCACGTGAACTGGGATTGTTCCACGACTTATTTTAAGAGGATGCTTAGTAAAGGGAATGAAGGAAGGTAGATAAGAAAAGGAATGGGGATTTTAAAACAAAATCAGCAAAAACAGCTCGACAAAGACTTTTTCAAAAAGAAAGAAAAAAGAAAGAGCTCGAGAAAGAGTTTTGTCAAAATTGTTCGTGTTACCACGGTTGCTTACTACTAATACCTGCCAATTATTTGTGAATATGATGTATGAAACTGGTTTGCAATATCGTGCTCTCGCTGTACCATGAAATCACGATGAATATCCCGTAATGTAGGTAAAAATAGATAATACTAGTAATATTTCAATTTGATTTAATTGACAGTGATAAAACCTATCTAAAGAAGAGAAAATCTCCAACTCATGTTAGGCGTTAAATGTCATAATATTTTTGTCTCGTCTGAAACCTAATTAGAGGAAAAAACTTAAAAGTAAAATTCGAATATATCTAGATTACCCTGATTATTTTGTCTTCATTTTATTTTATTTAATACTAGCTGTGCCCCGCGGTTTCACCCGCGTCTATTTGAGGAAAATCATACTAAAATATCCATTGCTGGCCACTTTATTACGTTTTACGGAACCCTAAAAATACGTAAATAAGCAACAATGCATTGTTGTATTCCTTACTCTAAGATTGTTGTAGAACAAATTTGATTACTTCAAATGACACAAACTTCAAATGTAGACACGCGCCGTCACAGACTTCAGCGACCAAAGAGAATTTAAATTCACGGAACTAAAGCTCTCGAAGAGAAATATTTTTCCCCGTTTTCTTTACATTCTTCACTCATACTCCGTACCTATTGATAGTAGCGTAATGTTATATACCCTATAGCCTTCCTCGATAAATGGAGTATCCAACAAAAAAAGAATCTTTCGTATCGGTCCAGTAGTTTCCGAGATCCTAGCGTTCAAACAAACAAACAAACAAACAAACTCTTCAGCTTTATAATATTAGTATAGACTAGGTCAAGTACGTAAATGTAATAGAAAGACCCTGGACTCCCACAACACAGGTCACCCACCACCTACTGTATTTTCTCGCATATCCTTTTTCATGTGTTATCTTATGAATGTTTTATTTTCGCACAATAATCGTTTTCATTTTCGAATATACCTAATGCATATTACATAAGCATATCGCACTAAAAAATGTAATACTTATCAATCAGTAAGTATTCCTTCATTATGTTACAGATAGAAATGAATACATAGATAGATTGGTACAAAATTAAGTCGTAACACAACGTACCCCAAATGGAGCATTGCAATTGCATTTCAAATTAAATTTAAAAAATAAAAGACTTGACAAATAGCCTCGGACCCCAGTTAGCCCCTACGAACGCCAAAGTTTTAAATAAGACTAACAAATAAATTATTCTATCCCGAGAATAGCGTAGAACCGTGATAAATCTGGAACTAGTCCATACCTCCTCGTTACGTCACTTCTCGGAATAGTCTCTAGTCGCGGCGATCGATACGGCACGGTCGTACTTGAACCTAACTTAATATCCTAAGTAGATAAGCAAAGAAATTACTTTCATCGTGTAACATGTATTTGAATGAATGCATTACAATTTTAGTTGGATTTTGGGCATCACATCATATGATGTAATTACATGAATATGATCCTCGAAGACACCATTCGCAGCCACTTATCATATGATAAGTGGCATCCGTCCAATGTCCATTGGGTCATATATATGACCCAATGGACATTGGACGGATATCTTTATTAGCTTTGAGATGCTGTACTGTGCATGGTCTAAACATCAAGTTTTCGATTTGGGAGATCTGGAGGCCAATAAAGATATTGGTAGGATCTATATGAAGCAAACAACTAGAATGGACCAGGAACCTCTTCGTTCCTGGTTCTCATCTAAATGCTTTGAAATTGTCAATCAGAACGTAAATCTTATACAACAACCGTATTAAACAATGATCATACGTCGAAATACGTGTTTGCAAAACATGGGGTATTTGCCCTATTTATTTTCGTAGATCTTAGTGAATTGAAAATAATATTATTCCCTAAAGACATCCTCAATCGTATCAAAACCTATAATTTGTTTCAATTTTAAATCAGATACGACTTAACGTTGATACATGATTTAGCAACCAATTTCCAATCATTGAAACCGCCCAAACTTTCACATTTGTTGTACAGCACTGATGATTGATTTCTTTACAGCAGCTACCCTGGCCAAAACGAAACCCCCGAAACTTTCACATTTGTTCTATTGGCAGCACTGATAATTGCTTCCTTTACAGCAGCTACCCTGGCCAAAATGAAACCTCCCAAGCTTTCACATTTGTTGTATTGACAGCACTGATAATAATTGATTCCTTTACAGCAGCCACCCTGGCCCAGCTGACGTACAACATCCCGGCCAACGCGACCGTGCTCGGCGGCAGCTGTGACGAACACCGGCAGTTCCTGACCCTGAGCTGGCCCGCGCCCGCGCCGGCCAACGCCACTGCCTCCGTCTCCAACAACACCATGACCCTGGTGTACGCCAAGAATGAGACCACCAAGAGCTACGGCCTCGTGAGCCTCGACCTGAACCTCGCGCCTGAGACCTTCCGCAACCCCTGTGAGTAGTTTTTGAAGTTATATATACCTAGTAGTTTATCTGACTCGTGTCTTACTTATGGTGATCAAGTGATCAAAACATGCTAAGTATGTGTGCGTGAAGGTGATACTGAGAGCGTCTGCGGTCACGCACGCATTGATAGCGTGTATATGAACATCAGAACCACAAGTAGCGCTTGCTCGACACCCTAAAGTTAGCTAGACAACATTAATTTTAACGTTGTAACTAACTTCAGGTTAATTCTTATTACGTTGAAGATCTTAGATACATAATGTATCTATTCTATGGTTGACGTTAGACTTTTTAGCACGGGGAATAAAGAGATGATGTATAACTTCTTGCGTGCGTACATGTTTTTTTTTTCCACACACACTTTTTTTCTGATTTTCGGACAGCTTTGCGCCCAAATCCTCTCCACTAGGACCGTAGAGTACCTCATTTGGGGATGTCATGTCGAACCTCGATATTCCCTGCCGACGCAACGGTCCAAAGCATACAGATATATTACGCATTTCAGAAACACTAACTCACAAGAATTCACCCATCCTAAAAGCGTATGCTGACGTCTTTTGCTGCGACGCTGCTACGAGCTACATTAGAATGTTTTAAACGCGAACCCATAAGACTTTCCACTGCCAAAAAGTTCTCAAAACGTTTCAACTTAATTATTTGTTGTGATATTTCCAGCGTTCTCGACGGTCGCGAAGCTGTGGTACGGCGAGGCGTGGCAGACGCCGCTGAAGACGTCGTACCGCTGCGCGCCGGCCGCGCGGCTCAACATGACCGGCGACTCCGTCAGCAACACCGCCGGCTACCTCACCTTCACCAAGGTGCAGGAGGAGGCCTTCCGGGGGGACAACACCACGCAATTCAGCGCTGGTGAGTTCTTTCATTTACGACTAGGTGTCCGCCGCGGCTTTGCCCGTGGTAAGTACATAATATATAGCCTACTATATATATAGCACTCAGGGATCCCGTAAATATCCAACGGTGAAAGATTTTTTGAAATCGGTTCAAATAATTCCTGAGAATTTCGCGTTCAAACAAAAAATACTTGTCGAAAATTGGTCGTAACGACTCAGATTTAGAAAAAATTTGATTAGCAAAGGTTTAAATATAATAAAAAAAAAAAAAAATATTTCAATAAAAATAGATCTTAACTATACAATATTTTCTTACTTCTATAAACAGGTAGATTCTTTTTGTTTGCCTGAACTAGGTAGAACCTGTGTTTCAGGCGAGAGGATAATGACGAGAGGATAATGACGTAATCTTGTTAGACACATGCTGTCACGTCAACGCACGGTTCGAAAGCTCTCAAAAAGGAATATTTTTTTCCCGTTTTTGTTACATTCTTCATTCATACTCCATTCCTGTACACGAAATCATATAGTATGTAGTAATATTTAAGTCATGATAAATCATTCTAAAAACTACGTTATTGTGAAAGTTTATACACACTGAAAGGATCTTTTTGAAATTCTTGGATCTACCGTGCGTATAGATGAGTAACATAACTGCTGGGGTCAGTATGTCGGCCACAGAGACTTTCCATGTCGTGACTCACTGCAGAACCGAATTGATGTAAGAACTGAGTGAGTCACTACGTTTAGGAAGTATTGTCACGTCAGTGAACAACAGAGGAGTGGTGGATGAAGGTGAATAATAAGATGATCGTGATTACAAGTTTATTAAGAAAATAAATAAAGATTAAATGAATAAGTTAAAAAAAGAAAACGTAACTTAAAATGAGAAAATTAATTGTCTTGAAGGCCAGTGAGTAAATGCTTCCCAACAGGTTTCCTGGATGTAGTTGCTTCCAAACGAGAAGGGCTCCACCTAACACGGTAGAGTTCTCTGTCAGCAGTCCTCGTGAGTGTAGAAGTTTCCCAACGAGGAGGGCTCCACCTAGCACGGTAGAGTTCTCTGCCAGCAGTCCTCGTGAGTGTAGAAGTTTCCCAACGAGGAGGGCTCCACCTAGCACGGTAGAGTTCTCTGCCAGCAGTCCTCGTGAATGTAGTTGCTTCCGAACGAGAAGGGCTCCACCTAGCACGGTAGAGTTCTCTGCCAGCAGTCTTCGTGAAGGTAGTTGCTTCCAACAGTTTTTCAGGATGTAAGTACTTCCAAGTAAGTTCAAGGGATGTGATCGTTGAACGATAGTGGCTCTCAGCCGTTTAGACCTTTCAAGGTTTATTACTGATCTTGATCGCTTGGAAGTCTTTTGTAGGTTAATGTTCTTCTGTTGGAAGCTGGATTCTCACTGACCTTCTCAGCCGATGAGATTCATAAAGTAAACTTTTGATGATTTGAATCTGGAGAAAATAAACTTTATTTTAATATTGACAATTCAAAGAGGATTAATTCTAAAAACTATACAACCTTATGAAAAAGAGTAAAAATTGCTAAGTGACAAATAGTTTTTTGAAGTATTTACATTATGTAAACAAACTAAATTTTTGGAAAAACGTAATTATTATAGATTTAGAATAAGGTATATGATACAAGAAATATATCACAACAACCAGAAAATTATTATCTATCGAATGGACACAATTTAAAGGAAATTAGTGATATGAAAATTTTGGTATGTAAATACACACATCTCTCCTATGAAAGTGATGTTTTTAGAATGAAAGTAGGAATGTACGTTTACATATTGTAGTCAATATGTAACGTTACAGTATATATATGTCACAGTAAAATTGGAAATACCGTAAGTGTTTATTAAAAAGCGTGATCATAAACCTACGGTAGATTAGGTTAGTTTACAATTTTATGAAATTACCATGTTATTTATTACCTTGCTTATAAAATAGTATATTCTGATTAAATAAAAATTGTAGTGGTAGGACTCTTAGCAGAGTCCGCCTGGGGAAGTACCACACCTTTGCCAGTTATTCTACCGCCAAGCACATATGTATAAGAGCACAGTAATGTGGAAACATTACTGTGCTCCGGTTTGAAGGGCAATGTTTCCAGAGAAATTACAGGGCTTAGAGATATAACATCTTAGATCTCTGGGTGACGAGCGCAGTGCAGTGCTAGATAATGAATTGGATTCTGCATGTTCCAATAGCTGCGTGTCACTGTGCTGTTATGTGCCAGGCATGTTGCTTATCATCAGGCACATGACCTACTCGTCTCGTCACACTTTAAAAAAAAAAAATCGTCTAAAATCTTCAAATCACCGTAAAATTAAAGATTTTACAATAATACGGTATGTTTTATTTTACGTTACGTTTTTTAAGGTTTTTTTTGTAAACCTTATGATAAACATGGATATCATCAGTACTGTTGACGATGTTTTGGATACTTGGATAGACAGACATGAACAATTTACCACACCAGAAAAATAACAATTACACCATAAAACGATGTCTTAATAATGTACCATAAATGGCGGCCTTAACGCCAATAGCGGTTTCTAAACAGGTCTTTGATCTTTGGTAAAAATGTATGGTATTTTATAACATATTTGCTCGTAAAGGGTCTCTTATTGGACCAATTTCTGTATCGTAACGTATCTTATTACGCACTAGTGCTGTAATGTGTAATGTAAAACGCACGGTTTCAAAATGCTCCGTCCACAGACTAGGTAGAGAGATATGCTCCGTCTAAAACGAACGGTACCTTTTAAAATCTTAGTAAAGAGTTTTTATGTCAGAAAAGTGTGGTCAACATTTTATGAATAAAATTAACTTTGAGAGGTAAAATATAATAAAGAATTATTAAATTCGTTAATTTAATTAATTTAGACCATAAATTACTTAATTTTTTCTGTAACAAAACACAAAAATATTAATTTACTTTATTATTAATGGCATACCGGCTGGTTCTGTGCCGTTGCTTAAAAAAAAAAGGCGCCGATGCGCGCGCATTGCTAATCTGTGATCCATAGTGAATTAGTGATTATTTATACTTACTCTGTGCTGTGATCTGTGATCAAGTAAATATTATTCCGCGCGTTTATTTTTGCTGTGTTGTTTTTATTTGAAAATGTCGTCAGAGCTTTGTTTATTTCCTCGCAAATATGTTATAAAACGTCGTATGACATACGTGCGCTTTGATAATTACAGCCTCTGCTAATTATAGCTCTCGCCTTATATCATAATGTACTATTACATAATTATTATATAGGCATTTTTTTTTTTTAATTTTCTGTCGCACTTTCCCACGACTCTTACACAAAGGTTTGAGTCCTTATCGCTTATGTGGGGGTTTCCAAATTAATATAGTCTTGATGTCTTCAAATCGAGAGTGAATCGGTTTATTCTAGCTAAGCGCGCTCCATCGTAGACCGCATCTTCGCTTAACATCAGGCGAGATGGCTGTCAAGTGCAAACCTGTTATTATCGAACAACAAAAGAATCCCATAATAAAAATAAACTGGTTTTAAACGTGCTAAATCATGTGTGTAATAAATGTTGAACATATTTAGTTAAGGTAGGTAGGTTAGGTATATACCAGAAACGTACGTAAAAAAAAAACAGACCAAAAACTGGTCCTCGCCAGAACACCGAAAGAAAAAGAATGTTGCGTTACATTCGATTTTTCCTTATCCAATTTAGGGTCAACAAACAAACTTAATTTATATGAATAAAATGATACTTTTGCAACATGCAATATAATACCGATATATACAAAGTTTACTATTACGAATAAATGTATCAAGTGGTTGGCAAGTGGTCGATGTCTTCTTAGGTATATGTAAAATTCTCGTGTCACAGTGTTAGTTACCTTACTCCTCCGAAACGACTTTACTGATTTTTACCAAATTTTATACGCATATTCAGTAGGCCTGAGAATCGGCTACTAGCTATTTTTCATACCACTAAGTGATAAGGGTTGTTCACACCAAAAAACATTTTTTTTTATTTTCGGACACATTTTTTTGTTTTTATTTTTTTATAATGTGGTATTAAAAATACATACAACCCTAAATTTTTTCCCTTTTATCACCAACCACTATTTTTTAATAGCCATTTTAATAATTTAATCATTTGACAGTGTACTCCTCCTAAACGGCGGGACCAATATGTTTTTTTTTGTGTGTGTACAAGTAGATTCGAGGATGGTTTAGATTCAAAAATAAGCCCGGTAAGATGACGCTGCAGACAGTGTCTAGGTTATGATCCGAGCGAAGCCGGAACGGTCCGCTAGTTCGACCATAAAGCAATATTAATTTTATTATATTCTCAATTTGATCACAAATTTTAAAGAGACACAAAAGAGAATTAATGCGTGTGTTTCATTTGTATATAACACGCACGTTGTAATGATGTATTTGTTTTATTAGTTTAATGTATTTTTGTGATTACATTCTGCACTCCTTCTCTATACATAAACTGTAAGTGTCGGAAATTTCATAATCCTTTGTGTTCGTGCAATTTTTCTAAAAAGGGGCATAAAAGTTTTTGTTTTACGTTGTTAATATTAAAAACAAAACACATTCACTTCAGAGTCTTTTAGCGACTGTAAATAACGTTTATTGCCCGTGTTACTACCCGTCTTACTACCAGTAGTAACACGGGCAATTATTTTTGCCCGTGTTACTACCAACAGTTCCAGTAGTACGACGGGTAATTTATTTTTACCCGTCGTACTACTACAGCCATTTTCAGATAGGTACCTCTTTTGCTTAAACAACAAAATTAAACTATCGGTAAACATTACTAAGACTTGTGAGGTTTGACTCCATTTTCCTAATAAGAACATCATCGCTGTGAGTTGCCTGAGTGGGTTCTTCCCGATGGATACGAACTTATTGTCTTCAAGTCGAGAGTGAATCGGTCTCTTCTAGGCAAGCACGCTCCATCGTAGACCGCATCGTCGTCATTACTGCTCACGACAACCCTGCATTGTACCTAATTAATGTTTTGAGTTGTAAGACATTCTTTGTGGTAATGTTTCTATTCATCGTGTATAACTTGTTTGTAGCGGTAGGAAGGAGTGCAGAGAAATACCACTTCTTTCGTAGCATTTAACTGCCAAGCTGTAAAATAAAGTGGCCAAGTGCGAGTTGGACTCGCCCATGAAGGGTTCCGTTGCAGCAAGTAACATTATATACATAGTACACATAGTTCTTGTAGTTCGTTGTAACTTTGATCGAAGTTTCAATAATAGTGTATTTATGACGTATTAAAAAAAACTACTCATCAGATCGAGTTCAAACTAATTTTCGTTGGTAGTTTACATGGTAATGTACATCATATATTTTTTTTAGATTTTTCATTTTCGTACTTTAGAAGTTAGAGGGGGGGGGGGGGGACACATTTTACCACTTTGGAAGTGTCTCTCGCGCAAATTATTCAGTGTAGAGGAAAATGATTTTAGAAACCTCAACATCATTTTTAAAGACCTATCGATAGACACCCCACACGTGTAGGTTGGATGAAAAAAAATTTTTTGAGTTTCAGTTCTCAGTATGGGGGGCAACCCTAATTTTTATTTTTTTTTTATTTATTTGTTCAAATCTTAATGCGGTTCACAGAATACATCTACTTACCAAGTTTCAACAGTGTAGTTCTCATAGTTTCGCCAAAAAGTGTCTGTGACATACGGACGGACAGACAGACAGACAGACATGACGAATCTATAAGGGTTCCGTTTTTACGTTTTACGGAACCCTAAAAACATTACTGCTTGATGGCCAGTTTATCTATGAAGTTATAGACAAAGAGAAAAATAATGTTATATATCTGGATTACTAATAGTTCTTAAATCTCTGGGTGACTCATAAAGAGTTCAAATTACTGCTTACGTTAACATAAGTAAAAAGATCATGAATAATTGTATTTCTCTAAAAATGAAACAGTAGACTTCAATTTAAGAATTAAACTCACATAGTTCACAATTTTTTTTATAGAATTAATAAATCCTCGATGTAATAAAAATATTTTATTTTTGTAGTCATCGCTAAAACAGCTTGAATGATTTCGATAAAATTTATATGTGACCATTCGGGGAATATACCCTTTCGAACAAAAAATAATTATCAATAAATAAATAAATATTGGTGGACAATTCACACACAACACTATCTGACCCCAAACTAAGCAAAGCTTGTGTGATGGCGGCCAGATAGCTGATATAATACTTATATAGTTTTAAATACATACTTATTATACATAGAAACACCCAGACACAGTGCAAACATTTGAATTCATCACACAAATAATTGCACTGGGTGGGGATCGAACCCACGACCCTCGGCTTCGCAGGCAGAGCTACTAACCACTAAGCCACAAGGCCAGTCAAAATCAAAATCGAAATCAAAATCAAAATCAAAATCAAATCAAAATCGGTACCGTCATTTTCGAAAAAGACGGAGAGGGACATACAAAAAAAAATATGGCTGTTTAATATATAACAGTCTCGATTTTTGAAATCGTTTTAGTAAATGTAGTTTCACATCTACATATTTTTTTTTCTAACATACTCGTTCAGATAATAACACCGTGATCATGCGCAGCGCCCGCTATCTGGCGAGTGCGCGCGCGCAGATATCGGTGTTAATTTCAGCGTTATCGCGCCGGCTCTGTTAAACCGTGCTCGTTCATTATAACAATGTTTGATTTTACCTATTTTATTTTATTATTTTAATCGACACGAGAGAGGAATTCGTTTTAAACCTTTGCAAATTCAAATTTAAGTGAAGAAGCTAAATATTTACAAAAAACTAAATTATGTCGGGAGGTAGTTTCACTAACTACGGGATGTTTACCGTGGTTGTATGATAGAGCGAATTATGTTTTGATGCAGTTTTATCCACCAAATTCATAAGTAAAATACAATGTTGAACTTGAAACTGCAACTGCACTGAAGAATTTATCAGTAGTTTTTGCGTGCAAGGGTTATAAACGCCCATACAAACCCGCAAACTTTGATAATATTAGTAGGATAAATCTAATACTATCATCTATACTAATATTATAAATCTGAAGAGTTTGTTTGAACGCTAGGATCTCGGAAACTACCGGTCCGAATAGCAAGATTATTTATTTTTCTGTTGGATAGTCCATTTATCGAGGGCTATAAGCTATAAAACATCACGCTACTATCAACAGGAGTGGAGCGTGAATGAAAAATGTAACAAAAACAGGGGAAAAATATTGCTTTTTGAGAGCTTTCGTTGTGTGACAGCATGTGTCTATCTTTTAAAGGTTGCGTCATTAGAACCTAAGGTAACCGAATTTGTTCAAAATTTGAATTGGTTCGACCAATATTCGATAGATGGCGTAGCAACGCGCGCACGGTACAGCTAGTGAAATATGAATGTTATTGGTAACGTGTCGTGTGTCGTGTGTTCAGCCCGCGAGTGCGGCGGCGACGTGCCGGACGCGGTGCCCATCGCGGTGGGCTGCGCGCTCGGCGGGCTGGTGCTGGTGGTGCTGGTGGCCTACCTGGTGGGCCGGCGCCGCAGCAACGCGCGCGGGTACCTCTCCATGTAGACTGGTGAGTTACCTATGTCCAGGACACCGCTCTGTGCAACACTGGAACTTGGGTGTTTGGGAGTATGGTCTATTTTGCCGTGAAGACTAAAAAGACCTTTAGCCTTTTGAGCTGTCTACTAGGTTCTGGTTGCAGAAACGTGCGCGGTTACCTCTCCATGTAGACTGGTGAGTTTTCTGGGTCTTGGATACCACTCCGTGTTACTTAGGTACTTGGGAGCAAACTCCCAAAACAAAAACGGCAAAATAGACCTTACTCCTTTGGGAGTAAGGTTGAGAGTGAAGACGGGGCATTGTGACTTATCTGCTGGGTTTTCCATGGAGACTGTTAGTTCGCCGTCTTCTGGCTGGTGCTGGTGGTACGTAGTGGGCCGGTGCCTCAGCAACGCGCGCGGGGTACCTTTCCATGTAGGCTGGTGAGTTATCCTGTTAATTAGGCCCTGGGAGTGCGGGAGTAAGGTCTATGGTGCTATGATGACGGGGCTTTGTGAACTATCTTCTGGGGTTTCCATGAAGACAGCTAAGTAATTTAAGTGCTGGGATGTTTTTATGTATATATATACCTAGGTAAGTGCTCTGGGTTTTGGGAGACATATCCGTCCAATACTGGACCTTGGGTGTTTAGGAGTATGGTCTATTTTGCCATGAAGACAGGGCCTTTTGAGCTATCTTCTGGGTTCTGGCCGCAGCAACGGGCGCGGGTTCCTCTCCATGTAGACTGGTGAGTTATCTATGTCCAGGACACCGCTCTGTGCAACACTGGTACTTGGGTGTTTGGGAGTAAGGTCTATTTTGCCACGAAGACGAGAGCTTATGAACTATCTGCTGGATGTGTGTGTTCTGCCAACCCATACTTGGCCTACGCAATAATTAAGGCCTTAATCTTCTTCACGAGAAGGCCCCGAGTCCCAACAGTGGAAACAAAAATTGGGCTGTTCATTTTTATTCCATGCAGACAGAATTTCAAGATTTTTAACTGTATTTTTCTCAAATTTCAGATGGCGAGTCGTCAGAAGCGTTAGACAAAAGTATCCAATTATAGCGATCAGTTAGTCATCCGTTGCATCGTGTAGTTAGAACCCCCCCCTCTTCGGTCATCTTACTTCCAAACCATGTAATAATCATTTAAATAGACATTAATTGGTCAATTGTTTTTATAAGTGATAATCGGATCAATAATTTATTGGTTTTATCTCAGGGGCTTGGTTTTTTTTGGAGGGTAGATAGGTAATAAATTGCTCAAGCACTTTGAAAGCTGGTAACGCCTTCGTGTAGCTATTAGGAAGAGGTCTTTCAAGAATTGAGGACTTTTTTAGGTCCTACTCATGTCGTCCACCAACTCGCTCTTGACCAGCATGGTAAATTACGTAATCTTTTAAAAGCATCTCGACTTTCAACTATGAGAACTTAATAGTTGGCTGTTTTTCTTTATGCCACCCCTTTAGCCTCTTCCTAGCTACGCACATGGCAACAACATCAAGACGTCAGAAAATGAATATTGCCAGTGTAAAAAATAAATTGTCCCATAAAAAATTTGTCTGAAAAATCGACTAAATTATAACTTAGTTTCAGTGGATTTTAGTGATTTTTATTTTGTAGTATCGTTTGTAATGTTAATAAAAAAACACGTGTGATTATGTATAACTCATTCATAGAAATTCCACAAAATAAATATTCAACATTAGTGTGGTTATTTGAAATATTATTTGATTTTGTATATTTCTTTTTTTTTATTTGTGATTTGTTTTATACGTTATTCCAAAGATATTATTCTGTCGTATCCGTTATAAGCTGTTATAACGTGATTTTGATTTTTTTCTTTTTATACAGGGTTACGGATGTGAATTAAACTTGAACGGGATAAAAACAAATGGAGTACACGAAGAGTGATCTATGATCAGCCGTGTGCGAGGTTGGGCTGAAAATTATAGTAATACGTATTACACCTGTATATACTGAGCACCAAGAGACACGTTTTAACTATGAACACTTTAGCTATGTCAACAAATCACAAAAATGAAAAAAAATGCTCATCAATTTTGTCTGGTACCAAAATTCGTGTTGTATGCAAAACGTGTTCTATTTCATGATTTCTGCCTTGGTCCCATAGCAAAAGTGTTACGTATTACTAGTAAAACGAGACCCATTCGTCCTAGTACAGTTTTCCACGTAACCTTGTATAATCTATATAATGACATCAATCCTAATCTTTGATAGTTAAAGACGCCTTTAGCTTAGTTATTATCAGTGTCATTAACGATAGCTACAGGATAATTATTTTCTCCATTTCGGCTGAACCAGTTTTGGTGCAACATGAAACCTTTGGTCAGTATAATTTTAGACATTCTCAGTGACATGCACTTGCAGTTTGACAAAAAAATATTGTTAAAACGGAACTGACAGTTTTATCTGTCAATGCCAAATTTAAAATTATCAGTAATTCAGTCATTTAGTTTTTAGCTATTAATTTGTAATATGATCTGTTGTCTTTCCACTAAAAACTAGCACATAATTATTGTTATGGGTCAGTTTTCAAAAGTGTCTGCGATTGTGGTGATACCATTATATTTTGTTCTTTTTTGTCAAGCTGTAGTTATGACTGATCTTCCTATGAGTACAAATTTGGAGAAAATAATTTAGCTGTACTGAATTTGCGCCATATTTTGTTCGGTCTGAATCATGGTTGATCTTTGCACCTTTTCCCTCATGTATTTGAGTCTAGAACGAGACTAAAGAGAAGCTATGGAAAGCATGCAATCTTACAATAACTACGATAAAATAGTTGAACTACGCTAATTTTATAAAACAGCTTAGCATTTCCTAATGAAATGCAACAATGTCGCCGTTTCTCATCTGTTTTGTTTGTGTGCAGATCGAACAATTTGAGATTTGTCGCAATACAGTCCGGCCTTAAATCTGCCTTGGCATTGCTATTGCTGCCTCTATCGTTTCAAGCGAAAAGAAAAGAGAGAGCAAATGTCAAAGCTAAGACAGTTCTAAGGTACGATGAGAAGCAGCGCCACTATAGCTAATTCGTAGAATCTTCGACTTTTGTTGAGTAGCGTACCTAGTTCAATTTTTTGTCACATTTATTGTATTTTCCAGCTATTTCAGTCTTTACTTTGAATTGTGAATTCAGGTCGTCCAAAAAACCTGTGCGTCTAGGGAAACTATTGTAAGCGTAAAAGTCGTACTGGACAATTTCATTGCTGTAATTTTAATTTAATTTTATAACAATAGAGAAGGAAATGTTTTTTTCAATGGAATGTGTTTTTAATTTTACCCTACTTCTACCCTTTTTAATTCATAATGGAGGAGGTATAATCCGAGTAGGATGATAAGCTATTTACGAGTATATCTATTCGTAATTTACTGTAATATAGCGCACGTTTACAAAAGTCATGATGACTAAAAAAAAATTGGCAGTCATAAGAACTGCCGCTAGAAGTGAAAACTTATAATTCAGAATTTGATAGCTTACCTTGGAAACTACACGTGTGTAACCGGATGGTGTGGCCTGAGCATCATGGCATGGCCATCTAGAAATGCGTCAGCATTTCCTATTGGCTGATGCATTTCTAGACGGCCACGGCATGATGCCGAGGCCACGCCCTTTCAGCATTTCCCATTGGCTGACGCATTTCTAAATGGCCAATAGCCAGGGTCCCGAGTTTACCCGAAGATTTCTTATTATACCCGAGCGTGACGTTAGAATCCAATTCACAGCCCACGAAATATCTGTCTAGGCGCGCCTAAAGAAGTGTTCACTTCAAAAATAGCCTGTCAGTAAAATTATTAAAAAATACTGTGCACGTATTTTTTCTTTTTCATAAAAAAACAAAAATGACGACGATACAGTGCTTAGAAGTTTCGAGCACGAAGGGACGTCACCTTCGTTGTACGATTTCTACAAAGACGTGACGTCACAACTCGTCACTCCAGAAGTTCGATGATCTAGGTATATCTTTGTCGATTATTCATATTTTGATAAAACAATAGTACGTATCGCATATTTTTCCATAATCTACCTGAGACCTGACATCCTAATTTGAATGGTACATCTCTGATCCAGTTATCATCCGAGTTGAAGTGGCTTCTTCAATGATAACAATATTAGTTTTATACATTGAACAGCCTAAAAAAGCTTGTTTTTAGGCTGTTCAATGTATAAAACTATTGTAATGTAACTAAACTACGGTAAGTTACGGTGGTCTAGTCGGGAGAACGGCGGCTGCCTATCCGGAGACCCCGGGTTCAAATCCCACACGCACCGCTCTTTTCGAAGTCATGTGCGTAATGCCGCTAACTTAAAACGGTGAAGGAAAACATCGTGAGTAAACCGACTTGTACCTAGAATCTTTCGAAGTCATGTGTCATCCGCCAACCCGCACTAGGCCAGCGTGGTGGATTATGGCCTTAACTCTCTCCTTGCGAGAGAAGGCCCCGAGTCCCAGCAGTGGGAACGTGTAGTGGGCTGTTGATGATGATGAATGTAACTATACTAATGTATTAATTACTTACTAACAATCTGGGTGTCTTCAAATCGAGAGGGAATCGGTTTCTTCTAAGCACGTTCCATCGTAGATCGCATCGTCGCTTAACATCAGGCGAGATGGTGGTCAAGTGCGAACCTATCACAGTTAAAAAAAAAAGAACATATCCAATAAAAGAACAAAATAAAAAACTTCCGAGTTAGCTCCGACCATCTTGGATTTGAAATTTGGTATAGTGTATGGTTGTAGTTGTAGTGTACAGTATTCTACTAGTCAAGCCGTTTCATTCGTTACCTATATTTCGAGACCTGGACGTCTACTCTAATTGAACGAAAACGTAATTTCGAAATAAACTGGCGATTTTCCAACTCCGATTCTACTTCGATCCGTCGTTTTGTCCGTTTAAATGTTCTCAGTCTACTCTAATTAGAGTATGCTTAGAACATTTAAAGGTTAAACAATGTTGTATCGGACGAAACGAAGTAGAACGAGAAACGAGAGTAGGAAAGTCGCGAGATTTTTTTTCGAAATTTCGTTTTCGTAGAAACAGAGTAGACGTCCTGGTAGGTATTTGAGGCAATCTGAAAATTTGTCACATTTTTTCAACTTTTCACTTTTCGGATCTGACTGTACAAGTTCACGGTTGATTTGATTTTTTAAATATTATTTTCCTAATATTTTTTTTTAAATAAAGAGTGAGGAGACGAGCAGGACATGTGCCTGATGGTAACCAACATGCCTGTCAACTGCAGTGACACGCAGCTATTGGAACATGAAGAGTCCAAATCATTACCTAGCACTGCTCTGCGCTCGTCACCCAGAGATCTAAGTTGTTATATCTCTAAGCCCTGTAAGTGTGTGTGTAAGCCCGACAGAATAACTGGCAAAGGTGTGGTACTTCCCCAGGCGGACTCTGCCAAGAGTCCTACCACTACAATGTATGTCATAATGTGACCTATCATCATCACGAAAAAGAGACAAGTCAAATCACCCGTATGTTTGCAAGTAAAGCCAATACCCATTAATATGCATCTAATGATTCCTACCGCAGCTAACTATTGTTAGATATGTATAGTTCTATTGAACAGATAACTTTGAAACGGTTGAACCGATTTTGAGAAGCAGTGATTAGAACACACCTAAAAACTATCTTTAATATTATTTTGTGATACATTTAATAAAAAAAAAAAAACAATGAAAAAAACAGAAAAAAAACCTGAAAACTAATTTGAATTGTCACATACCACTCTCCTATGGAGCTACAGACCCGACTGGTGAATCCATCCATGTATATTTAATTTAATGTAATATTTATTCAGTGAATATGTTTGAGGCAATAATTATGCAATTTTTAAAATATTGTTTAATGTTTAAAGAATTAAACAATAATAAGTCAAAGGATTTAGTCGGAGTTTTAACATTGCCAGGCGCGTGTGAAAACTTGAAAAGTGTTTTGTAATAAAGTGGCCAAGTGGCGAGTCGGACTCGCCAATGAAGGGTTCCGTTGCAGCAAGTACCATAATATATTTATAACATACCTAGTTCTTGTAGTTCGTTGTAACTTTGATCGAAGTTTTAATAATAGTGTATTTATGGCGTACTAATAAAAAAAGTACTTACCAGACCGAGTTCAAACCAATTTTCGGTGGAAGTTTGCATGGTAATGTATATGATAGCTATTATTATATTTTTTTAATTAAAATTTAATATTTTGCGCAAAATATTCAGTTTATAAAAAACTTATAATGGATACCTTAGCATCATTTTTAATACCTATCTATAGACACCCCACATGTATAGGTTTGATGAAAAAACATTTTTTGCTTTTAGTTTCCTGTAGATATGGGCACCCCTAAAATTTATTGTTTTTGAAGTGAAAACTTCTTTTGGCGCGCCACAGATAGATTTTTCGTGGGCTGCGAGTTGAATTCCAGCGTCACGCTCGGGAATGCTAAAAAATATTCGGGTAAACTCGGGACCATGGCCATGGCCATGGCCTCGCCGTCCGGTTTCACCCGCGTAGTTTCCAAAGTAAAGTATCAAATTCCGAGTTATAAGTCTTCACTTCTATCGGCAGTTCCTATGACTGCCAATTATTTTTTTTATATAAAAATCTAAATGCGGTTCACATAATACATCCACCTACCAAGTTTCAACAGTATATAGCTCTTATAGTTTCGGAAAAAAGTGGCTGTGACATACGGACGGAAAGACAGACAGACATGACGAATATAGATTCGTTCCGATTCGTTCGAAGGGTACCGTTTTTACGTTTTAAGGAACCCTAAAAATGGTATTGAGGCATTTTTAAATTTGAATTGGGTATATTTACAATAAAAAAAAGGAACTCTCAAAAAAGTCATTTTGGAGGGATTAATTTTGCTCCGTAACTCACCAGCCATGTCTGTTGGTATCTCCATTTTGGGAGTACCTAGCTGCCTATTTTATTTTAAATTTAATAATAATTATATATTTACTTACATTAATAATTTCGGTTTATATAGTACACCATCCTATGTACAAAGTACAAACAGAACAGTAAACGATTAACTGAGTTTGGGTAATTATTTCTTTGGAGGTAAATAAAATAAAATATTCGATTACCATTATTATAGGTTTATTTTACAAACCAATTAAAATAAATACAATAATTATTTACAGTTAAAACATTTGTACAAACTAAAATAATTAATCTACTGAACACGAGTTTACAAAATAAATTACTTTGTGACAGTACCAAATGCTTGTTAAACTATTAAAGCTGTAAACCTAGATATTTATTTACAACAATATCAATAACTGTACGCACCGTGTGTTTGTAAATAAATAAGAGTCTAAGGGCCGGCGCAAACGACGCGATTGTTCGTTAGTAAGGCGCTGCGCAAACATTGCGCTACGTTTGCGTTTAGTTTCCAGTTAAATCGTACACTGATCGTCAATGAATATTTTTTGTGTCCAGTTATCGACACAAAACGTTAAAGTTTGCGTAGGGAGTGGATGATTTCATTGCAGTTCTTTAGAAAATCTATATTTCAATTCTACAGAAAATATAAATATTGTCAAATATTCAATGACAGTTTGTTTCTGAAACAGGTCACAAAAAATTCCACGTTTGCGTACGGACTAAAGGGCGCCTAATTCAATATGTTCGACAAGCTGACGTAACGAACAGGAGGCAGGCGTTTTCAGAATGACAGATGAAAAAACATGTCAAACTATATTTACCTTTGATGTATGCTTAAAAAGTGAATTACTGACAACACCACCATACTTGTTTCGTAAGGGTTGTTTTAAAACAAATAAATATTTTACTTGTATGTATTTAAATTAATACTTGTGGCGTAACTGAGATTTATTTGAACAGGCTTTGGATTCATCAGTCTTTCTGAAAATGCCAGGAAGTGGTAAGAATTAAGTCAGATGTAGAAAATAGTTATTACATACATGCAAGTTTTTGTTGTTCCTATCGCAATCTAATACAGCGATTTTTTATTACGATATAGAACAAAAGGAAACTAATTGTGTTATTATTGAAGAAGTCTTTGTTCATCAGTGCACAAGTATGGACTGACAACGATGATGAATTATGTTAGTGTAGATTAAATGAAGATCTATTAGTAAAAAATATGTATATGAATAAACCGAGGTAAGGTACACGTTGTGGTGGGGATAATTAAAGTGGGTAACGATGCGTACGTTTTTAAGTCTAGTAATAAATTCTAGTGACTATTTAGGTAAATGCAGTTGTCTTGGAGTAACAGTTAACATCGAATCTGAGGTATACATTATTCATTCTATCATGGTAAAATTATGGCAGAGTTGACGTAGACGAGCAAAGTGGCGTGAAGAGAATTTAAAAACTAGCTACAGCCCGTATGGCGTTGTTGCTTTTTGAGTTATTAATGAGTTCACTTTAAGTAAAAAATAGATTTCAAAATTATGTTTGAAATAGTTTTGATTTCGATCGATCCTAAAACAGATACTGAAGATTCCAGTTTATACTCTTTTATCTCACTGCCAGTGTGTACGTCTGTGTCGACTTTAAGATTTTATATAATTATTTATAGAACAGCACAATCTTTGTTCTTTACATTTCTTGTAGTAAGTAGGTACCAATCATCGGTCAATCTAATAAAAATATTTTATATTATTATTTACAAACTAAGTACAAAGCCTATACGAACGCAAATACTGGTGCAGTTATAGTAGTTAAGTACTTCTATTTACATGAGTATTAGTTTAGTAAAAGTAGTGTGATGTTATATAAAACTAAAAAAATAGACATATTCTATGTACATAGCCTCTGAAAGAAAATATTTACTTAGATTATAAGTTTTATAAAGAGACATGATCTAAAATATAGCCCGGCCATTTTACCGCCTAACTAAATCAGCTTTAGATTTGCTGTTGCTGTCTTTATAATTTGAAGCAAAAAGAAAAGATAGCAATATCAAAGATATGACCATTTTAGCTAGGCGGTAGACCCCAGCTAAATATGACTAATCGCTAACCGACTAACCAAACATTAGCTCAAAACTCACGTGAGCAGAACACCAGTAAAATTTAAAAAACGCTTTTTTTTTGTTTATTACATGACATTATCCGATTGAAGCTGGAATAGGCCGCTATAATATTGTTGTAATTTAGTACTAAAACCCCACTACCGTAATCTAGCTTGGTACTTTTTAAAATGGCTCGTTGAATGAGTTAGCCATATTTTACTAACTTAGGTAGTGTCTAAACAGACGAATGATTACCCTATAAATATTAGACAAACCTTCATTCATTCTTTGTTGTGGTCTAAAAGTCTAGATAGGTGTCGAAGGCAGAACGTATTTATTTTGGATTCTAATTATCGTTATAAAATGTAATAACGTGAGTCCCTATATTAGTCCCCATTTAGCTTTTATTACACGTTTCATGGACAAACTAATTATGTGATTGTATTCTATAAAGTTTATACATTTTAGAATGGCACTGTTTTGGTATCATATCAGTTACAAAGGCACATTATGGCTTTATCATTATTGCTCAAGGCAAAACCCGAGTCCTTAATTTAACAGCGATATTCTAGGTCATAAGGTCTTTTTATAAATACTTACATCAGTTCATAAATTGCCGGTATATATCGTCGAATTGATTGTTAGTTTCCAATCATTTAACAAAAATGGACTATGCCAGATACAATCTAATCTACCTACACTTCTATACTTTAAATGAAGTCATATTTATAAGATTGTTCCGTAACTTGAGGCGTTTTCAAAATGGCAGGTATGAGTGACAGATAGTGTAAACACAATGTCAAATGATTAACATTGCATACCTACTTAATATCAAATCTTTCTAACAAAATTACTTAGTAACGCGCAATTGAGAACAAATTATTTTGACATTTATTTTCTTTCATTTGAATTTAGAAAATGACTCATTATCTATCCCAAACATGACTAAAACGCTGATGCGAACTAAAACCTCGTAAAACATTAAGCAAAGTAATAGGTATCGGTTTAAATATTATTAACCGACATCAAACAGGACGAGGCTATTTTCTGAAGTTTGTAACGTCAGAACAAGACAAAATTGCGCTTATATCAACTTAAGCGTCCAACACAGTTGTTAGTTTGTCTCGTTTTTGTCAAATTGAATGCACTTCTCATTTGTTTTAAAATGCAATCACTATTTAATCCTTGGCCAGTTTCAAGGCTAGCTAGTCTCAGTCCTACTGCACAGGGCAAGAGTCGAGAAGTACGTTATGTAGGGAGTCCATCTGGGTCCAGTCCCTGGCGTGTCCGCCCACGGTGACGTCGCTGATGCAGCCTTTGAAGTACGCCTTGCCGCCGTCTGGCGAGTCGATCACGCCCTCTGGAATACAATATAAAAAATTATAAAGAGTTGTCGAAATCAATGAGACGTTCAAACAAGACAAAAAATATAGATGGCGCCTAAAAATTGTTAGAATACATTGTAAGGCATCTGCAACATGTTTAATTTTATGAGTGTTAGACTGGTGCTATCAATCACCAGTCTAGGCATATAATTCACTGACTTGTCCGTTGCGACCTATTTTATATTATGAGTGGGCGGTACTTTGTATTATTGTATCTATACGAAGAACCCAACAATGTTTCACCTTTATGATGATCTTTACCATGTGGTAGGTATTCCTCCAGACAGCGATGTTAAAGCGTCGGTTACGTTTTCAATAATCGTTTATGATTTTCACGGCAGGTGTTTTTCATTTTTGAAAGACAAAGCTGTCAACTCTATCCCTTCTAATTCATACATTCAACTCTACCTCATATGGTGATGTTTACCTGGTATCCCTCCAATATACAGCGGCGTGTTATTGGCCGGAACATCCGCCGCGTCGTCTAGCAGCGTGTTAGCCGGCAGGTCCCGCAGCTCGGGCCCGTCGTCCAGCTGCAGCACCAGCGAGCCGGCGCCGGCGCCGTGGCTGCGCGCGCGCACGCGGTGCCACGCGCCCGCGCACACGCCGTCCGCGCCGCGCGTGCGCACGCGCGTGCCGCCCGGCCCCGACTGACGAGACAGCGTCACCTGACAACACACAGTTTAAAACTGACAATCATAGATGGATGGTCATATATTATATCTGATGATAGGTGGACAGATGGATCCATATATATATGTACACTCCAAACGGGATGTCAGTACGCCCTTAGCGTGGTGTCAGTGCAGGCCTATCACTTTGAATTAGAATGAATAGAAGAAAAGATCCACGAGTTCCAACAGAACGTTCAGCGGCCTACTTATGCTATGCTTAGTTGAGTACGTACAGCTCTGTCGCTGAGCTCCAGTAGTAGTCCGTCAGCAGCTCTCCTTGCAAGAAAAGGCCGCAATTTCCAACAGAACATTCAGCGGGCTATGCTCAGTTGAGTACGTACAGCACTGTGGCAACGTGGTGGATTACGACTCCCTCCTTACAAGAAAAGACCCCGAGTCCTAACAGAGCATTCAGCGAGCTGGTCATGCTATGCTTAGTTGGGTACTCATGTATCATCCACTAAACCACACTGAGACCCTGAGGCAACGTGGTGGAGAAAAGGCCTTGATTTCCAACAAAACATTAATCGGGCTGGTCAACCGGTCACGCTACGCTTGGTTGAGTACGTACAGCTCCGTCGCTGAGCTCCAGCAGCAGTCCGTCCGCCGCCAGCAGCACGCCGGCGGGCGCCGTGGTGCGGAACCGCAGGCTCACCTCCAGCGGCTCGCGGCCGCGCCACGCGCCGGACCACGTCGCGTGAGCATCGCCTGAAATAATACGACACATTACTTATCTACTAGCCGTTCGAAACACTTTGTCCCTTTTGGGACACAAAAATTCAAAAACTAAAACAACCAGACACATCATATTAATATTATCTACTAGCCGGTTGAAGCACTTTGTCCCTTTTGGAACACAAAAATTCAAATACTAGGACAACCAGACACATCAACTTCATATTATTTATATACGCGTACTAGCTGCTAGAAGCACTTTGTCCCTTTTGGAACAAAAAATGTTAAAACCAACAATTTTAATTTTGCAGTCGTTTTTTTGGCGAGAAAATTTTGTTTTAGGAAAAATCAGTGCTAATGTTATAGACTACAGGCCCGTGAACAAAATTTACGGGTCAAATGAACCACCAGGAGACCTATGTAGGATGATAGAAGGGTGACAAGTATTAATATTCAGATATAGATAATATATTAACTGAGTGTGATTGAAGAGGGGGGGGGGGGGGCAAACCTCTACCATTTCTCCTTGTCGCATGATTTTTGTACGGCATTGCGAAATAATGGACTAGTATTGAAACTGTATAGAACCAATGCCGTACTTAATGAAATGACCTAATTTGCTCTGTAAATTACTCGTACTCTGTAAATTTTTCCGGCAAACTAATAATTAAAAAGTTAACATTTATAATTTTTATAGTTTCAATACCTCTTTTAATCTATTATTCATACGTACAAAAATCATGCGACAAGGAGAAATGATCGAGAATTGCAATCCCCCCTCTTCAATTGCACTCAGTTGGACAGCTTACAAGTGACGGCATAGTGCTGAATCTTATTACTTTATACCCTTCTATCATCCTACATAGGTCTCCTGGTGGTTCATTTGACCCGTAAATTTTGTTCAGGGGCCTGTAGTCTATTATGTTCACTTTGTGTTCCAATATATGCGTGACAGTGTGCCATAAGGGCAGGCGTGTTGATTACCTTCATTAAGCATATGTCCCAATCGTTACGCTACACTGCCTCTATATTTTTGGTGTGAAATCTGCTTTTGGCGGTTCACACACAGATTTATCGTGAGTTGTGAATTGAGCTCTAGGCGTCACGCTCGTTAATGAAAGAAATCTTCGGGAGAACTCGGGACCATGGCCACCTAGCCATGACCATACTTAGAACACTTATTTAGACGATAATACTTTAAAGATTCAAGACTCGCAGCGCCCTCCAGTTTCACCGGCGTAGTTTCCAACGTGAGCTATCCAATTCTAAACTATACATTTTCACTTCTATCGGCACTTTCTATGACTGCCAATTTATTTTTGTTTCGTCATAAAATGTGTAGTTAGTCCGGTCTCTCACCCCCGAAGTATGCGCCTCGCTCTACGCTGGGGAAGCACTGTCCCACGCCGCGGTGCGCACGCGCATCCCGCACCAGGTCCTCCGCGCGCGCGTTCACCACCACGCGTCGCACGCAGCCGCGGTACCCGCCCAGGCGGATTATCTGCAAAGCAAGCGTTAAATTACTGAAAACTTTTTACACTTGGCTAAATTTAGTTGACTGAATTTAGTCGACTGAATTTAGTCGCCACTGAATATAGTCGCCACTGAAATTAGTCGCAACAGAATTTAGTCGCCACCGAATTTAGTCGCCACTGAATTTAGTTGCAACTGAATTTAGTCACCACTGAATTTAGTCACCATTGATTTTTTTCGCCAGTGAATTTAGTGAAGTGTAATAGCATTCAGTAAGCTAAGCTAGCATAGAAATTCGGCAGCGAGGATTGCTTGCTTCTAACTTGCTACTGAATTCAGTTGACTAAATTTAGCGAATAAGCCTTTAATTTATAACATACTCAAAATAAGTAATATTTTTTTTAAGATAAACGATTTTATTGTAAACAGTCATGGTATTTTTTCAGATAAATGTAAATACCTACTAAACACTAAAAAATAATTTAGACTAAAATAAAATCGTGGGGCAAAATGTCAAATATTCTACAAAAGTCGATTAAAATGTTCGTTTTATGTGATTCCCACTAACTTAATTGTTTTCGCTTATTTCATTTTCAAGTTGTTAGTAACTATTTCTCAGTCTATTTTTAATCCATTTAGTGTCTCACTATTGCAAGTTTTCTTTTGTCAAGCTCTTTCGTTTCATACCGTTGACGCGATTGAAAAAAAATGGTAATCCACTTTTTTGTGGCGGCGGCCATCTTAGATTTTGAATTTGTATTAGTAAACTGTAGTCTACTTGTCAAGCCCTTTCATTTGAGACCCATTTTGATGGGATTGAAAAAAAAAATAGGTTATCCGCAAAAATGGCGGCCAACTTGAATTCACAACAAATATTAGTAATTGTAGTGTCATCAGAGTCAAAGGCGTTGTAGCGGCAGCCATCTTGAATTCACAACAAACTTTATTATTCATAATTGTATTGTCATCAGCACCAAAGGCGAATAAGGCAAATTTCAGATCAATTGGTGAAAAGAAAATAAAGAAACAAATGATAAAAGTGAGCTGGGTGTGTACTGTGTACTCACGGCTTGCGGCACGTGCGGCAGGGTGGGCGGCGCGGGCATCCCCCCCACGTAGAGCCGCTGCGCGCGCGCGCCGGCCGCCGCTCGCGAGCTGTTAGCTGCGCCCGCGCACGACAGCGACACGCGGCCGCGGGACACGCGCACAGACACCTGCACACAACGTTTTATATTTAGCTGTGGTGTGTTTCACTTGAACAACAATATCTCCCTTGATGTTATGCAGTGTAAGGCTATTTAAAGCATCTTTTTAATTTTCAACTTCTTTCTTTTGGCGCTCCCTAAAAGATTTTTCGTGGGCTGTGAATTGAATTCTAGCGTCAAGTTCGGGAATGATAAGAAACCTTTGGGTAAACTTGGGACCACGGCCGCGGAAATGCTGATGCATTTCAAGATAGATGGCAATGCTCATGGCCACGCCCTCCGGTTTCACCCGCGTTGCGCAAACTAAGCTATCAAATTCAGAACCAATAGAAATTGGCTGTTTCTATAACTGCTATTTTATTTTTTAGACACACCAAACTTTTTCAGATACAGAAACGATGTCGCTTTTTTGAACTACGAGCAGTCAGATAGGTACAACAAAAACAGAAGTAAACACTAAGTGATACTAGATCATGAAGATCAGTTGGAAATGCTCTCCGAAATCATATCCAATAAAAAATCGCTAAGCTAGCAACTATGTGACTATAACCTAAACAAATCCAAATTATTTATTTAACTTGTGCTCCTGGGTTACAATTACAATAAATGGGACAAAGATGGCAATAGGGTTCACCAGTAGATACATTGTTTGTGAAAGTAGGAAATTTTAGCTTTTTTATCGGTCTGCAAAAACATATCGGTTATCGGTTTAACAAAAAAAAGCGACAACGTTTCATAGTTGACTTTCCAAATACTCGAACTTTAAATTTGTGACAAGAACGTCTGGCCTGTTGCTGGCGCGTTGCCTGAGTGGGGTCTTCCCGATGACAATCGTTGTCTTGAGCCCTAGACTGAATCAGTTTCTCCTTGGGACGCACAATCCATCGTAGACATCGTCGCTTAACATCAGGCGAGATGGCGGTCAAGTGTAAATCTATAATTGTTCAAAAAAAACTTCAATAAGTTGGTAAATTCTAATATTTTCAAAAACTTACCGATCTCCACACCCCGTCGGTGACATTAGCGGCGAGGGAAAGTTCTTTCCTCTTCCTCCCTCGCACCACCAGTCGTAATCTTCCGTCTCGTACAATCAAGGCTGTGTAGTGCTTTGGTTTGTTCTTTGAACCCTGAAATTAACATGAAAAGTATTAACATACCATTGAACACTAATGATTAATAATATTATTGTACTATGGCCTCAGCGTGGCCTCATTCAGCTTTGCTTTACCTAGTCTATCTCCACTCACCCTGGCTCCGCTCAGCCTGCTACACTCATTTCGTCTATACTCAGCCTGGCTCCATGCAGCCTGGTTCCACTCAGCCTGAATACACTCGGCCTAGCTACATTCAGCCTGGCTTCACTCAACCTGACCACACCCCGGCTGACTCCACTCAGCCTGGCCTCACTCAGCCTGGTTCCACTCATCTGACCTCACTCGGCTTTGTTCCACTCAACCTGGCTCTTTTAAGCCTGGTCTCACTCAACTTGGCTCTACTCAGCTTTGCTCCACTTAGCCTGGCTCTACTCAGCCTGGCTCTACTCAGCCTGGCTTCACTCCGCCTGTCTCCACTCAGCCTGACTTCTCAATCAGTCTCCACTCAGCTTGTCTCTACTCAGCCTAGCTCTACTTAGTAACGATAAACTGTAACTCACCGGTATAAGCATGAGTAGTCCGTCCCTCGCGTAGGTCCGGATCTGCATGGTGAGCGCGAGGTCGCGCGCCTTGCGGGCCGTCTTCAGCGTGGCGTAGCTCCACGGCGTGTCGCCGAACTTCACCGCGCCCGCCTCCACCGTGTACGAAGACGTCTGTGTACCCACATTATTACTTTACAACTTCTTACACAATTGTTATGTAAATGTTATGCTATTTTACTTATATACGAGCAGGAGGCCGTGTTCACTTTTTATACTCGCAGCTAACTATGTACAGCCAAAATAGTTACCGGTTGAGAGCGTGCCGGAGTTTAAATTTCTCTGTAAGCGACTTCTTAAAAATGAGAACTTTGCTTGAGTTTGACTGTATGTTTGGTTGACCGTGTGTATGTTTGGTGGGGTTCTAGATTTTTTATGTTTTGTATCACAAGTCTACTTGATTTACTTAGATATTTATTTATAACTCCTCTGGGCTGGCCTCGTGGATCAGTGGGTAGTAACTCTGCCTGCGAAGCCGAGGGTTGTGGTTGCGATTCCAGTGCAAATATTTGTGTGATGAATTCAAATGTTTGCACTGTATCTGGGTGTTTCTATGTATAATAAGTTTGTATTTAGAATTATACAAGTATTATATCAGCTATTCGGCCGCCATATTACAAGCTTTGCTTAGTTTGGGGTCAGATGGTGTTATGTGTGAATTGTCCACCACCACCACCAACTACAATTACAACTACAATAGTGGAATTTTGTGATTGGTCTTCTGGACCTATCACGTTGTAATTTTTGTGTGCTCTAGCCGTTTAGAATTTAATAAAAATAAAGTAACAACATCGCACGGCTTTATCCGCGCAAATTCCTTTCCTATAATTTCCCAGGATAAAAAGTAGCCTATATGCTATTGTACACTACAACCTCACAGTGTTTTAATTTTCAACTCGATCCGTAGATACGTTACCACGTGATTGATGGATTGATCCGAAAATTGTCATTTATAATATTAGTAAGATATATAAAATGGTGTGATTAGTATTCTACCAGTAGTGAGGGTACCTTGGTACAGCCGGAGGTGTCCTGCGAGGCGTGCAGCGCGCGCGGCTCGGCGCGGCGCGGCGAGGTCGCCGTGACCTCACCGCGCCCGAGCTGCGCCTTGTGCCACCGGACCGCTGTCTCCAGGCCGATCAATCTGAACACACGACGAAACACAATGACTGCCTGGGTGCTCCCATCCATAACCCATATCCACCATAGGTGGTGGTAGATGACAGCATCAGCATGCGGCAAGATTGGCAAGATTCTAAGAACATGTCGGTTTCCTAACGATGTTTTCTTTCGGCAACTGCCGATCCGTAGCGTGGGGGATCCACGTGGGCAAGAATTGAACCACGACATTCGAATCTCAAGCGCATCACTGTCTTTTCCACCCATGTGCGTACAACCGTTAACTTAAACACGATGAAGCAAATACATCGTGAGGAAACCTGAACTGAGAAGATTTAACTCTTCAAAGACATGTGAAATTTGCCAACCCGCAACTTTGCCAGCGTGATGGCATCTCCGTACTTGGTTAAGGGAGACCGAGCTGTGGGGAGTCTATGGGTTGATATTTGATACGGTACTAACGTAATCTTCAGGGTTACTCTCAGATACTCAGATCGTGCGCGTGCATTTATCATTATAAATTAAACGAATGTTTGATGTACTAACAGATGAAAGGAGTTTGAAATTCTCTATCTAGCCGTCAAAGATAAATATTTAATTCTTCATCGTTAGCGTTAATTCGGTCATACCAATATTACATTCCTCATAGCTGCAGTAATCCACTTACTGCGAATCCACAATGAGATCAGCGACAGTCCCGGTAAACCCAGCGAGAGGCACCTTCCTCTGCCGAGCCCCCTCGAGCGCTCCCTCCTCGATACCCCCTAAGTAGAGCCCGCCCGGCCGCGGGGGGTACGCGTTGCCGGGGAGGGTGCCGCTCGTCACTTGTTCTTCGTCTACCCACAGTTCTAGCTGGAATTAGAATTTATAATATTAAAATAGCAAAGCCTTTTGTTGACATTGCTGGAATTCGTTCACAATTCAGCTGGTGATAGATTCACCCCGCTGGGGCTGTAAAACTCCCCCTTTAGGGATAGCAGGTTATTCCTTGATCTTTCCTACAGGTGGCTGCTCAAGCCGGGGTCATCCGTCTGAGGTGTCCTTGCACTAGTCGCCGTACGAGATGCAGTACTCGTTCTGTACTTAACAGTAAGACTAGGTTACTAAGGCCTTGCGCTTTCTATCCTAGCCTAAATCTCAGTAAGTAGTAGAGGCCACATCAATCGAACTGTTATAGGTCCCTTAAAAAAATAAACCTGGAACTAAAAACCGTCTTACATGAGAAGTGAGTCAAGGCCATGCACCACGCTTTCTTATATACTTATGCATTTTTAAACATGTTAAAAAGCAAGATTATATGCAATTGCTAGGGTAAGATTTCTGTGTTCACCTGTTTATGCGCCCGTACGAGCCTGACGGTGTGCAGGCGTTGGTCGTCGAACCGCGAGCCGTTGGTGCGCAGGCGCAGCTCGCCCTTGCCAGCCGCCGCTAGCAGTTCCAGCTCACCTGGAGAAAACAGAAGCAATATCAAACCAATTCATACAGCTGTTCCGATGTCTTTGAGCCTCAAACATCGGAATCTACACTTTCGGATTTATATTAGCAAGACTTAGATAAGCTACTAAATGTTCCCACTTCTAAGACTCGGGGCTAGGGGCCTTCTCTCGCAAGAAATAAGTCAAGGCTATGATCCACCACGCTGACCCAGTGGGGGTTGATAGATTACACATGACCTTGAAAAATTCTAGGCACATGTCGGTTCCCTCACAATTTTCCGTCACTGTTTTTTAGTTAGCGGCATTATGCATATGACTTCGAAATGACAGCGGTATGCATGGGATTTGGAATCAAGGTTTAGGATCGGCAGTCGCCATTCTCCCGACTAGAGCAGCCGTAACTTACACACGACCTGACTACTTCAACAGCAAATCGCCTATTTTCTTACCATCAACCATAACCAGAGCTAGGTAATGCTTGTCGTCTCCGTCATCATCGTCGACCTCGTTGTCGTTGGAGGAGGGCGCGCGGTAGAGCAGCAGGCCGGCGGGGGCTCCGGTCCGGAACGAGAGCCCCAGGGCTGCCTTGCGACGGTAGGAGGGCGCCGGGACCTCGATGTAGCCCGCGCCTTCCAGGATCGCTGACCGGAATGTCTGATGATGGAGGGAATATGAACATACGTTACTTGAGCAACCATGGTAACTTGAGGTTAACTTGAGCTACCTTGATGTTGGCTAAACTTTGAGCTAAATTTTTTTATTGACTTCAAAAAAAGAGGTTCTCAATTCGACTGTATGATTTGAAAACGTCTTTTGGCGCGCAACAGACAGATTTTTCGTGGGCTGTGAATTGAATTCTAGCACCACGCTTGAGAAAGATAAGAAACATTCGGGCAAATTCGGGTTCATGACCATTGGCCATGTAGAAATGCGTCAGCATTTCCCATTGGCTATCCCCCATGGCCATGCCCTCCATGCCCTCCGGTCTTCCATGGCCTCCGATTTCACCCGCGTAATTTCCAAAGAAGTTTTTACTTCTATAGGCAGTTCCAATAACTACCATTTTTTTGTATGATACGAGGTAACTCCGCTAATTTGTGCATCGGTTTTGATGTTTTTTAATTTGCCAGAAAGTAGTTCAGAGGTGGTCTTATCGAAATTTAATTAAAAAATTTTAAACACAAAACTAAAATTTTCTTTCACTTATCTGGACAACTTCGTGCTAGCTTCTTGTGAAATGTAGTCGAGTGGCAATAAAAAAAAAAATTGAAGTCGCTTTTATAGTAGAAGCATACGTCAGACCATTATGTGATAATTTTTTCGCATATTAAATGCCCTTCCTGGATAGAAAGGGCATTTAATATATAGACAATTTTATGTGTATACTTAATATAAATAAATTTTGAGCGGAGTGCAGGGCTAGGAAATAATTTGGACTCTTCAAGTTCCAATACCTGCGCGTAACTGTGCTGTTATGGCCAGGCATGTTTCTTACCATCAAGCACATGACTGCCCGTGTTGTCACTGTAAACTATACAAAATAACTCACCCTGCCCCCACATCTGGGTTCGATGCCGTGCCGCGTCGGCGTGTCCAACAGATCGTACCCCTCCCGGTCCACAGTGAGCGCCCCGAGGCAGCCCAGCAGGGGTGGCACCCTGGGCCCCTGCGTCCCGGGGGGTGCGCCCCCCACCGCGTACACCGCGCCGGCCAGGTCCGGCAGCGCGGCGGCGGCCTGCACCGGCGGCGAGGGGGAGCCCAGGGTCTCCTCGCCGTTCACACGCAGGCTGCCTGGGAACAGGGCGCACTCAGGACATCATGTCTTAACTAACCTACCACAATTAATGTCAGAGGATTCGGAACAGATAGACAAACTTTATCATCATCATCATAATCATAATCTCCACAACAACCGGTCTTACGCACCGTTATCCAACGGTTTCTGGAAACCTTCACAAGATCGTCTATATTGTGGGTGGCTTGGAATGGATCCCACAAAATAAACGCTGTCAATAAACTCTTTATACTCCAGCGTCTGCCTCCGTAACTATCTGAAAAGAAAAAATAAGCCGCGCACAATGACCCAATTAAGAAACCAAGTGCGGAAAAGCCCAGTTAAACTGTCTTATCTAACCATCACTCTCTCTCCACACACTCACACACTAGTCCACTGCTAAACACAGGCTTCTCCATTAATACGCCACTCAGATCCTCAGCTTTACGTTTTTAACTGCTATCAGCCTTGCGTAAATCGTCTCAGGACGTCTTACACTATGTTCGCCGAATCGCGGTCTCTACCCCAGATCCCGTCTACCGCAACGGTTATCGGTTCTGCGAGAAACATGACCAGCCTACGGCCACTTCATCCAGCTGATGTGCTGAGCTATTATAGTTTTCTGATGGATTACCTCATTATTACTCATCATCATAATCATAATCTTTATTGCGTAAATGTTATCTACATGTCAAATGAAAATAAAATAATAATTATAATGTCAGGTTACAAATAAAAAAAAATGGTTGTCTGTAAAGTCGGTTTACTGACGATAGTTGAACGTGACAACTTCAACTACGCCTTAGAGCGAGGTAACGCCGCATGACGTCATGCGGCGAGGTAACGGCGGTAACGGCGCATGACGTCATGTTTTTTCGTGCGTGCAGCCGGCTTCATCGAATTATAAGACGTTGTCACGTCAAAATTAAACAGAAAATACCTGTTTTAGTAATATTTGATTGTACTTGCGTACATTCATGTATTCTTTTAACACTCAAGAAAATCCTTGAAGCTATAGAAAGTCTGATCGACAAGCCGGCGCCTCAGGCGAGACTTGAAACAGGCCGGCATCCACAGCCTTCTCTATCCCGCTGCTTAGTATAGGCCTCTCGCTTACTTTGACGATCTGCCTCGGTCCTGTGTTCATCGAGTCCAGGTTAGACCCGCGATATTTACAATATCGTCGACCCATCTTGCTGGTGGACGTCTTACTCAGTCATTATTTTTGTGAAGCGCAGGCCACAGTACCTTTCTCCAGCTTGTTGCTCGCGAACACGCGGATGGCCTGCACGTGCGCCGCGCGGCCGTCGCAGCGCCGGCCGCGCGCCGCGATACGCAGCACGGACCCGCTGTACTCCACCACGAACTCCACGCGGCAGTCGCGGAGCACCACCGACACCGACCGGTTCTGGAATACCACATGCAATTTTCACGTAAGAACACCTTTAATATATTAAAATTAACGTGGTTGTTACACATATTGATTAGGTAAACGGGTAACTCACGTGTAATGAGTGGTGTGACTCTCGGTGCCAAACGGGACGCCATCGGGCGCGTACACTCTCCTTGAAAAAAGGCCGCCGGACGCGGCCGAAACTCGAGTCGGATTGACCGACCTCATTACACGTGAGTTACCCGTTTACCTAATCAATACCTTTAATATAATATATTCTATATGTCTTACATTAGCCCCTCTTGTTTTGGCGACCACTCATAAGATGCACGTCCCCCTTGCTTACATAACATACGTAACGTACGTACACGAGAAAGCGTCTATAATACCATGACCCATTATTTTACATTTACATTCTTCCTGCCCTTGAGTTCTACCAATATTTCAAATGATAATTTGTCACTTATAAATTTGAATCATTTTTTACCGAGTGTATATTGTAAGTTTATTATAGCACTTAACACTACGTGTCAAATTTTAATTTACCTAGAAAAGCCCGAATTTCAGTAGTACAATTTGATTTTGATGGTTGCCTGGAAGAGATTGCTCTTAGCAATAAGGCCGCCATTTGTGGTACTAGTTCATAAGTATTTCACTGTAATTTTATTAATTTGTCTGTATCACAATAAAGAGTTTCTATCTATCTATCTACATGCCGTAAACACAAGCCCAAGAATGTACTGTGGCAAAGTAACACGCACGACACAAATCTGCGGCTATCAATCGGGATACCCGTTCGAGCGCAAAGCAGGCACTGCTTACTTTAACAAATATCTTGTCGTTGCCTAGATAAACCGATTACCCACACCTCATAACGTGAGTGGACTCACATTAGCCTCGTCTCTGGCGGAGAAGAGCAGCGCGTTCTCGTCGCGCGTGCGGAAGGTGAAGGCGATGGAGAGCTGGCGGCGGTCGGCGGGCCGCAGCCGCGAGCGGCGCAGCGCCGCGTACCCGCGCCCGCCGAACCACGCCAGCGAGCCGGACCCTCCGGACACGCCGTACCATCTGCACAACACAATATAGGGGAACTTAAAAAAATTACAAATTACAGGTACAAACATAAGGTCATTAATTTAGTTTCCGTGCTCGTCAAATCTCAGACCAAAAATTTGACCATTAGATGACGGTATTTTCCCGCTGTATGGCCAGGGAAATGTTTTGGTAAAACCTGAACGGGATCACGCCCGGCAACGGCAACAAATGCTTTCGCCTCAGAATCCCAAGGTCCTGTTGTTTTCATGGTGAACAAAATGGACTCGTAGGAATGCTCCTGGGTGGAACACTTACCACTTTATTTTACCACAAAAAACGATATAGTGAAACAGGAAATAAACTATAACTTGGCAAAGATCTATCTTGCGAGATCGTAAAAATTCACTACAAAGAATTTCGATTTACTGCTACTGCCCATGTCGTCGACGGGAACTCACATAATTGCACCCAAAAAGCGTCTCACACGTACGTTAGCGTAAAGGCGATGGCGTAAGACTATCCCTTGTCAAAAAATGCTCGACCAATGAAGTTAAGAAGGACACCATAAAAATCAATCATACCTTTGTGTACATCCAGAACATTTGGCTTCCTTAGGCTGGTGGTGGAAGTTCCATAGCCCCACCGTGAGGTCGTCACTGTATAGGGCATGTACACAGCCCGGGAGCCCCACGTCGCTGTGGGGGGCTCCGAGCCAGAGCTGCGAGCCCAGGAGACTGACCGCGGAGGTCGAACTGCTGTTGGACGAGGTCGCGGCGCTGCCACCAGCTCGCTCCACCTTCAGGTGGACTGTGTTCCATATCCTGGGAGAACAAGATATTTATTACAAATAGACTTAATAGGCATGACGACAAAAATAAACTAATTAGCCTGTCTGATTGTGTTAAAAAATAGTGTAAGTATACGTATTTTTACTCTTGTTGTTCAAACAAAAAAATTAAGATAGAGCGCTACAAAGTTTCCATTTCAGAACTAACTGAGTGACGTCCAGATGTGTGATTATTATCTCTATACCTTAGTCGATAAAAAAAAAAAAAAAACACGAAACGTGTCTCATATTTTTCTATAATCTTAACAAATTTATATTAGAATGGTATGATTTTGACCCAGTTAACATCCCAATTACTCGTATGATGCATTAAATTCTCTTCTGCTTCTCAATTTTACCCACGTAGTTCCCGTTCCTTTTGTTACCCACAGTAAAAAGTAGACCATGCGTTATTCCACACTGTAAGCTTACTGTGTTCCAAATTTCAATCCGATCTGTTTATACTAAAGTATTACACATAGGTATTATGCTACTTTAATCACGGAAAAGTACGTTACGGTTAGTAGTAAGTTACGGTGGTCTAGTCGGGAGAACGGCGCCTGCCGATCCGGAGACCCCGGGTTCAAACCCCACACGCACCACTGTCTTTTCGAAGTCATGTGCGTAATGCCGCTAACTTAAAAACGGTGAAGGAAAACATCGTGAGGAAACCGACATGCACCTAGAATCTTTCGAAGTCATGTGTCATCCACCAACCCGCACTGGGCCAGCGTGGTGGATTATGGCCTTGACTCTCTCCTTGCGAGAGAAGGCTCCGAGTCCCAGCAGTGGGAACGTTTAGTGGGCTGTTAATGATGATGATGATGAATCACGGAAAACTAACGGAAACAGAAACTGCCCGGGTAAAACCGCGGGGCGCTACTATTTTTATTTAGAGGTATAAGTTTGATTGTTACCTTTCAATCTCGATTCTATAAGACGTGTGGTCCGCGTCATCGTGAGTCGGTAGTAGCTCCTCGGGGTGGGAGATCAGCCCCTCCCCGGCGCCGAGGTCCCACGACAGGTGCAGACGCTGGTTTTCCACCAATAACTTCATGTAGCGCTCTTTTTCCTGTACATTGTGTTATTTTACTAATTTTAAACATTGTTTTAAACTTCTTTCATTTGAACATTGTGTTAAACGTTGGTTTCTTCTAGGTAAGTAACCTTTAGGATAAGACTCCACTAAAGCGGAGATGGTTGAAGCGGAGACGAGCAGAGACGCTGTTTTTCAGCTCTGGTGAAACTAGAGAAACTGAGCTTTACGGTACACGGGAGCGGTGTCGCCCTACCCTACTCATACTCCAGCAACCTTCAATGCCCATATCGTTCGCAGTATCAAACAGCACTAATGTTGCATTACCTCCCCATCTCTTGTATTGCTTTAAATATAGTGAAATTAAACATGTCTCATCACATGACTGGCCTCGTGGCTTAGTTGATAGCAGCTCTGCCTGCGAAGCCGAGGGTCGTGGGTTCGATTCCCACCCAGTGCAAATATTTATGTGATGAATTCAAATGTTTGCATTGTGTCTGGGTGTTTCTATGTATAATAAGTATGTATTTAAAACTATATTAGTATTATATCAGCTATCTGGCCGCCATCATACAAGCTTTGCTTAGTTTAGGGTCAGATGGTGTTGTGTGTGAATTGACAACCAATATTATCTAGCAAAAATTACTTAACACGTAAGTACTTAACCCTTCAAAGTAAAAACACAGACCTGTGAGTCGTCCAGCAGGTAGAGTAGTGGCCCGTCCCTCACGGAGGTCTCGAAGGACACCGCCAGCGCCAGGCGGGTCACCGCTCCCGACGCGCTGGTGACCGCGTACGAGCGGGAGCACCCCGCCGGGGCGCCCTCCATCGACGTCAGAGACACTGAGATCTGGGGGAATGTAATAACTACTGTCACTGCACATGGACCACACGTGACAGCCACAAACGACGCCACAATAAGCTAGAAGCGGCTACAAAAGAAGCCGCGCTGAAGCGCAAGACAGCCACTTTTGTGGCCGGTGTTCGACATTTGCGGTCAATACCGGCTATTTTTTTACTCCTGTGGTATCATAATGGACTCTGACCAAGAAGGTTTAATTGCAATATTTCTGATAGAAAAACGTCATCGTGGAAGATGTGAAACCGTAATTTTAACTAAACCCAAGGGAGAGAAGGGTAGAATACCGCGCGAGTGGCACGTGGCGGCGTTTTAAAGAATCTGGTTTTGGGCACAAGAAGAAGAAAGCAGAGTTTCGCTGCAAGTTGCGAGCTCTGGCGTTACTGTGTGCGGCGAGTTCATACTATTATTATGTCGGTGTCAGAATTTTAATGGCTGTGGTCGGTGGCCCGTATGCGGCAACGCTTACACTTATTAGATGTAAATAGTTGACAATGACGTTATATCACATGGAAAGTGGACACAAAGTCTCAAAAGTCTCAAACAAAAGTAACAAATAAATTACCCTACAATGTGTGTACGTATCATCGTACTTAGATGCGTATAGGTTAATTATTATAATCTCAAAAGTTTTAAATACAAGTAACAGTAAATCTTTGTTTGGATCGCCGAGTTTCGATATTTAAGCAAACAGTCTAATAATAACAAACTACCCACAATCTGTCTACAAATATCACCACCACGACACACATCCCGCTAATATATAATAAACGCGTAAGTTTGTAAGGAGGGATGGATGTTTGTTACTCTTTCACGTACTGAACGGATCGGGCTGAAATATGGAACATAGATATACTATAGTCTGGAACAAGGATTTACCTACTTTTTGTTCTTAAAAAAAAAAACGGGAACCGGAATTACACGAATAAAACCCCCGGGGCACTGCTTGTTTTGCCTATATTTATGAATGCAACATCCTCACCGAGTCAGCAGCGTGTTTCGCCCTCTGCACTTTGTCCCTCAGTGCCTGTAATGCGGGACTCAGGGTGGAGGCGGCCGCCTGTTGCTGTCTCGCTCTGGCGGCGGCGGCGGTCGCCAGCGCCTCGGCTGTTTCCGCGCCGCGCTCGGTGTTACCGCGGATTTGGGACACTGGTGGGTACATTTGTATACATTTTTATAGGAACCTTTACAGATAGTGATTAAACATGTTTTTTTTTAAATCATAGAGTGACGGGACGTGCAGGATATGCGCCTATTGACAAGCTATAAGCCTGTCAATAACAACACTGTGGTGCAGTTTTTGGAACATGAAAAAGTCCAAATCATTAGCTCACATTGGAATTCTGACCAGTGCAGTGCAGTGTGAGATGTGAGGTTATACTTTGGACTTATAAATGTACAAATATAAATAAACCGAGATCAGACCAGAAATATAAAATTTATCTTTGTGCCCTGAAATTTATCTTGAAACGTTGCCCTTCAAATTGAATCGCAGTGATGTTTGCACATTACTGCTTTGCAATAGAATAAATAGCAAAACTGTAGTACTTCCCCAGACGATTCTGAATTATTTAAGTTTTCATAGTTACCATGTTCTTGAGCGGCCCCTAGGGCAGTATCTCCATGGCGTTGTAATTCCGCCAACTGTCTACGTAAGTTGTACCTGGAGAATACACACGATATTGTTATAAAGCACGATTTATAGATAACAAGCGAATTATATTTAAAAAAAAATCGGTTGTCTGTAAAGTTACTGACGATAGTTGAACGTGACAACTTCAACTCCAAGCCTTAAATTGAACGCCTCAGAGCGAGGTAACGCTGCATGACGTCAAGTTTTTTCGTGCGTGCAGCCGGCTTCATCGAATTATAAGACGTTGTCACGTCAATAAATGTTATCAATATCAAAATAAAGAACGTTTCAAGGAGACCGCATTAGGGTTATACCCACATTATACTTATGAGTTATACATACATTTATAGGCATATAAAAAAAAAAACGATCATACTTCCCAAGCTTCCAAAACGTACTTCCCAAGCGATCGCAAAGTCAATGAAGTACCTAATTCGTCAGAGAACTAAAGTGACCGACCGATAACCATTGGGGTAGACGGGTTCTGGAGTGGAGACCGCGAATCGGTAAACGTAGTGTAGGGCGCCCTGAGACTAGATGGAGTAACGATATAGGAAAGACGGCTGGCGGCGGTTGGAGACGTAAAACCGAGAATTGGGCTGTGAGTGGCGTATGTCCAGCAGTGGACGAACACAAGCTGATGATGATGATGAACGATGGTAACACCCCATGGCATCACAGATAGAAATGCGATAGAATTACTAGACGGCCATGTCCTGAGCTCACCCCAACATTTCTTTCATTTACGAGCGTGACAATGAGCTTCATTCAAAGCCCAAAAAAAATCTGATTGTGGCACGCCAAAAGAAGTTTTAATTTCAACAGGGTAAAGTGTAGTCTCACCGGACCCGCCTCCTCAGCTCGCTGGCCTCGTCGTAGAGCGCGCGCGTGGTGGCGTACACCCGGTCGGCCCTCTCGTCGGCCTCCCGCAGAGCCTCCGCCACGCGCGCGCGGGGCCGCGCCCCCAGCTCCCGCTCCTGCCAGCCCACTCCTCGCAGCGCCACGCTCACCAGGTCCGCGCCGCGCCGGAGGTGCTCCAACTGGGTTCGGAGCTCTGGAACAGTCATTTCACAATGTAAAGTTGTTGATACCTTCTTTAGCGGCGTTGAGCTGATTTTGATAGACTTATTATAGGTTCGCACCAACTAAGTTCGTAGCTTTGGAATAGGAATTATTTCAAGGTAACATTGTTGAAGTGATACCTTCTCTAGCCGCGTTGAGCTGATTCTGGTAGACGGAAATCTACCAAATCATATAGGTTCGCATCATCGACGTACTAGCGGTGTAGCGTCGCAGACGTAGCGAAACGATGGAGCAGAACGTGCGCGTTAAGGCCTGTTTGCACTTTGATTAGTGCCAGTGCGAGTGATTAGTGTAGATGTTTAGTGATCAGCAAACACGTGTGGACAACGATTGATTAGTGGGCGTGTGCGGTAACTGTAGTCGTGATTACTCACTCGCACTAATCAAAATGCAAACAGCCCTTTAGCCGCGTTGAGCTGATTTTGGTAGACAAAATATATGGTTCGTAATATCGACATACTAATAGAGATGTAGCGTCGGAGACGTGGTGATACGGTGGAGCGGAACGTGCACGTTAGACGTTTTTGCTGCGCTAGCCCGGTGCATGTTGGCAGATGAAAGATGGCATCGAAATATTCTTAGGGCAGGTCATTTCTTTACGATTTTCCATCACCATGTTTAAGATTTCGAAAAGATGTACCACTGTCTTACGTAGGCTTCGAACCAGAGGTTCCAGATCGGCAGTTACCGATCTCCTGACTAGACCAGACGTATCTGAAAGAATGGGTCAAACATGCTAGGTTCACCTTCAGCTTTCGCCAGCACATCTGCTCCTCGTTTCCTGAGCTGCTCGGAAGCCTTCATCCCCTTGCCAGCGCTGCCGGCCATGGGCGAGGGTCCGCGGGCCAGCGCGGCCGCCGAGGCTGCGTTGCGGGCCGCGGCCTCCGCCAGCGTCTGCGCCTCGCGGACCCCGGCCGCCACGTTGGCCCACGCTTGCGCTGCTGTCACGCCCAGAGAGGCTGCAGCACGCGTGCCAGCAAATAACCTGGCAAAACCATTAGATAAAATAAATAAAAATGTAGATGAGCAAAAACACCTTCGCCGAATAGCAGAATAATATTAAGTACTACCTACTATTATAGTGGTTGCCCAGTGGTTGAAACTCAACTTTAACTTAAATAAACAAACGAGTACTTGTTTTAGCGTACACGTGACCATTACATGATAGGGTACGGAATATGTTTATTAATTTTTATTGGGTAAACGGGGAACTCACGTGAAATAAGGTCGGTCAATCCGACTGGAGTTGCGGCCGCGTCCGTCGGTCTTTTTCAAGGAGAGTGTACGCGCACGATGCCGTTTGGCACAATCACCACATTGTCCAGCAATATTTATTTATTTTGATGTTTGGGTGTTGTGATATTTGTTGCTAAATCACAGCGGACCGGCTGAACGGATAGAGCTACCAAATATAGGCCGGACTATAAGCTACCTTTTAATTCCGAATGGAACGGAAACGAGAACTATGTGCGTAAAACCACAGACCGCTGTTTGTAAACTATAAGTATAGGAAACATACTGCTCCGTCTACGCAAAGTAAAATAGGGTAAAAAGTATCAATATTTTGTATATTTTGAAGTACATCAGACAAAGCTTCCACTCTCACCTTTTGTATTCTTTCGCTGTGACGGCCAGTTTCGCGACATGTTTCTCGACCGGCTCAAGATACTTCTCCTTGTAAGCCGGCGTCAGGTTGTACAGGATGCCTTCCTTCTCCTCAGCAGCTAACGTCAGCACCTCTAGCTCAGCGGCCAGGGTCGGCAGCCGGATGGAGAGGCCCTGGGCTCGCAGGAGCGACGAGGATATCTCGTCAGTCAGGTTGGGCGAGGAGAGAGTTGTGATGTCCTAAAAAACAACGTGAATATAGGCAATCAAATTTGGCTTCAACGTGCCATTTACAACCTGAGTAAAGGCTATGCTTAAAGAAATGCTATCAAGAAAATGCTTTTGTAAAGGACAGCAATGTTTGGAAAAGGAATATGTCAAAATTAGAACTATTGAGTAAGGTAAAATGATACTAAACATTATTGTAAATTTGTTTATGTACTGTATGTATTCATTATTTGGATAATTTGATTTTTCACAATGACAAAGCATTTTTACAGCTGCACCTAAATGACAAAGCCCCTTTACAGCTGATTATTTTTTATTTGACATTATTCTTTGGTATTATTTTATCATGTACACAGATTATTTATGTATAATTTTTTTGTAAGTGACGTTACCAAGTGTTCTCTTGAATTAATGGTTCGAATAAATAAATTGAAAATTGAGTACTGTGGGTAGGAGGTGGGTGGGTGTGGAGAACTTCTTAGTTTTTTTCTTTATTTTAACGCAATTAAAACTGCGTTTCGCCACCAACTACCCTGTTCATCATCAGCCTATTTTAGACCACAGCCGGACATGTATGCTTCTTTCATGGTTCGCCAATAAGCCCTATCCTCAGCTTTACGTCAATATCTCCTGTCTCCATTAACTCGTATGTTGGGAAGCAATAATATGATTGACAGTGAAGCACGCAGACTTAGCAGGTTCCTGTTCAGTCTAACCAAAAACGAAATAGTTTTTAATTTGAAGCAGTGAGTCAAGGCCATAATACACCACGCTGTGCTGGAGTGGATTTGTAGATGACACATGACCTCGAAAGATTATAGGTAAATCTCAGCTTTCTCATGATATATTCCTCAACCGTTTTTAAGCTAGCGGCATTAATCCGTCAAGTCCCAGGCGCCGCGACGCCGTACTAACCGTCGTGACCAGATCTGGCCGTTTGGAGTGGTAATGTCTAAAAGACAGTGTGATTTCAATCCGGTCCTCCGAAACCGACGTTCCAGCCGTAACGTTAGTTGTATCTATAGTTACCTCGAGTACGAGCCGGCACCGCAGCCCCACGTCTCTGACCGCGGCCAGCCTCGGCTTCACCCGCGCGCGCAGGCCGGCCGCCGCGTCGTCCGCCGCCCACACCGGCCGCGCCAGCCGCGCTAGCTCCGCGCCGCGCCGCTCCCATTGGTCGAGCGCACCGGACAGCGCGCGCACGCGACGCGACGTGTCGTCGATCCGGTACTTGTACTCTTGCACTGCTGTTGATTGGACGTTCGCCTGGGCAGGAAAGGAATTAGGATATAATTAGGAATAAAGGAGTTTAGGAATGTTTACTATCATCTTTATATGAAATTCATTCTAGAATCATATCCTTTTTTTGTGGTGATGGGGGATTCTTTGCAGAGCCCGCCTGAGGCAGGAACACACCCTTGTTAGTTATTTTACCGCCAAGTAGGAATGTGCAAACATTAATGTGCTCCGGTTTATAAGACAAAAATTACAGATTATAGAAATAAATCATCTTATATTTCTGGGTTATGAGCGTGTTAGATTAAGGGTTCCTTGGAACCCTTCACCTAACGTTAAAATTGGCTAAATGGGTGGTTTATACGTGTCAAATCCTGATTAATGAGATGTTTTAAGGGATATTGTAATAAAAAGAAAGGATTTGATGTATTTCCGAAATACATCCCATTTAGCCAATTTTAACGTTAGGTGAAGGGTTCCAAGAACCCTTAATATTTTTTTTTTTTTTTTTTTTAACTTTTATAGGTTCACACTTGACCGCCATCTCGCCTGATGTTAAGCGACGATGCGGTCTACGATGGAGCGTGTTTACCTAGAAAAAAACCGATTCACTCTCGATTTGAAGACACAAAGATTGTAACTATCGGGGAAAACCCACTCAGGCAACGTATTCCATAGCCTAGACGTTCTTATCACAAAAGTAGAGTCGAATCTCTTCGTTCGTGTCTTTGGAACATCAACCATGAAACGATGTCGCTTTTTCGAGCTACGAGCATTCCGATAGAAAAAAGGACAAGGTGGTATCAGATCATGCAGATAAGCCGCACACTCTCCGAAGTGTATCCGATAAAAAACCGACAGGCTAGCAATTTTTCGGCGATGTTCAAGACTTTGGAGTCTTTTTCGCACAAGGGTGTCGTTGCCTATGAGCCTTTTGGCACGTCAATAATCTAATTTTTAATCTAACAAGCGCAATGCAGTAATAGCAATAACATGGATGTTCCAATAAATGCGTGACCCACGGTATGGGCAGGCATCTTGCGTGCCATCAGGCACATAAATAAAACGAAAGAAAGGTCTGATACACAATTTGAGGTCTTAATCTTTATTTTCTCTTCCCATCTTCTCATAAGCCATATTTCACTAAGCGTGTTGTTCAACATTTAATGAAGTGGCATTATTAATGTTACTGTAACGAGTAATATAGTTACGAGTACCTAATTGAAAATACAAAAATCGTATACCGTAAGACACCTACCGTATCAAAAACATCATGTGCCCCAGTGACATAGTTATCGACCCGCATCTCTCTAATCTGCTTCAGCAGTCTCCTCGCCTCCTTAATAGCTCTATGAGCACTCAGATGCTTCTCTCCTCTCGCAAAATCATCCAACGCCTCCACCTGTTCCGCCAATTTCCTCTTCTGTCTCAAAACCTCTTCTAAAGCACTCATACTCTCCAAACTCAAATACCCAGCCTCTTTATCCCTGGACAACGCATCAACTTTTACTCTATTCGCTTCAGTAAATATTCTATGTTCACTCGCTTCGAGATCTCGTATAGCTTGCTCCAAGTTTCTAGAATGTGCTAGATTGTGTTTGACGTCGTGTAGTTGTGTGTGTAGGGTGCTGGTGTTGTGTGCAAATTCTCGAACAGCCGGAAATGGTTTCGGTATTCGGCTGAGTTCGGAAGGGTTCGCGCGCGTTCGGAGCTGGGAGGTGACGAGCTCGATTGAGTTGAGTAGCGTTTGGGTGCAGTTATCGCAGACTGGAATAAAAAAAATATTAGTTATGCAGTGGTATTGAACAGTAACCGGTACTTTTTAAGCATGAATCACTTATTTTTTGTTCCGACTGATGGGACTCAGGACTTTCTTACAACGAGCGAGTCAATGCCAAACTCCACCAGACTTTTTTGAACAACGCGGTTTTCTTAGGATGCGTTTTTTGCCGACACAGTCAGTGGGACTTTGAATTTCACTTGGAAAACATATTTTGTGATTGATTTGGCCAAATAAACCATGGACCATGGACGTATAAAAAAATCATAAGGCTGCACATACTTGCCGACACGCACACATGCACAGAGCACTGGCCGACTCTATAGACACAGTTTTAGTTTTAGCGAGACTACGTCCGACTTTTTATATGTCCAAACCTGACCTGTACTGACCTGAACCGACAATTTTCATTCTTTTTCAGTACCAGGAAATTTCTAAAAGTAAAATACGAGGTTATACGGTATTATTTTTTGGACTATTTGACATTCAACAAATATTGTGCGACATACTGACCTGTGCACCCTCCTCCATCCAGGTATGTCCTCGCCGCGACGCACAGCTCGCACTTGTCCCCCGCGGCGTGCGGCCGGCACCGACAGCGGCCGCGCGCGTCGCAGCGTGCCGTCGCGGCGCCGCGCGGGTCGCACGCGCACGGCACGCACGCACCGCTAGCGGAGCGGTAGTACCCGACCGCGCACGACTCGCACTCCGAGCCCGTGTAGCCTGGAAGTAAAGTATTAGCACAGTCGTTCGACGAAGCCGTCTAGTCGGGCAATCGTGCGGGGTGAGACGCGGGAAGCGCGCTCCTGCATTAACTACATTACAATGTTAGTATTGCAGAAGCGCGGCTCAGAGCTGTCGTCTTCCGTATGTTTAAATTTTATTTTGGTGGTTGTATTTGATGTTTGCGACAACCCTACCCGTGTCTAGACATTATCGGCGTGTCTCGCAAGATCAAAGACGATGAACTTCTGGTAGTATTTCTGTATACTGTGGTATTAGGCTCAGTAAAATGATTTTGAGAAGAACAGACACTTTAAATGTTCTCGGGTACTCGTACAAAATTGTAACGGGCTAGCGGTCCGTCTCGACTTTACGCGGGTAAAAATTAATAAAATCAAACGTAAGTTATGTTGCCTGATGATGTCTTCCTTGCGTATCCGTCAAGGAAACTGTCTAATTTCTATTGTGAGCTTAGATGGCTAGCGAAACTAAAATTAGTTTTGGAAGTTCAATTGCATGGCGCACAGTGCAATATACCTACCCTCAGCATTATATGTTTGAGCAGTTTGGGCGGTTTCAAGAACCGATTAAAAATCTGGCTTATCGATCAAACTTTTTATAGTTACAGCGATTTTTAAAGAGTGATGGTAAACTCACAATAAAATTGTAAAAAAAAATGACTTTGTTCATTACAATTGTAACAAATACATTATATTTTAATGATTGACTCTTATTTGTACGATACTCTTTATCGTACAATAAAATGTTAAATTTAAACTTTAAAAATGTATTCTGTTTGTATGCTCTTTTTTTTGTCTTTTAAAATTGACGTGTAAATTGTACATTTACTTTACTTTGTTTGAAATTATGATGAGGAGTTTTGCGTCAAGGTCTTGCTGTATAACCTATACTAGCAGCGAGCCACTGTTTCACCCGCGTAGTTCACGATCCCTTTATTAACCTGGACGAAAAGTAGCCTATGTGTTGTCCCACACCACAATCTTTTTGTGTTCCAGGCGCTCCGGAGTGATTGACAAAATGTCGTGACAAACATCTAAACATTTAAACATCCACCACATTTATAGATTTGGACTGCACTTTATAAAATAAACTCACTCATTAGGCATTACTCTTGATTTCATGTAAAGCACATGAAGTTTTTGCTCTGATTGTATTATTAAGTTTATTTTGAAAGTCCAACTTACCAGGCTTACATAAACACTGCAGTCTCCCAGCCGAGAGTGCGCAGGCCGAGGCGAAGTTCCTCGTTCGAGAGGGGCAGGGGCACGCCTGGCAGCCGCCCGGGCTGTCCGGGGTCCCGTGGTACCCAGGGGCGCACACGTCGCAGCGGGGCCCGCCCGTGCCTTGGGTGCAGTTCTGAAGGCAAATACATTTATGAGTATTACTTACTTCAAGATCAAGTTCATCAAAAGTAGTTTGAAATGTTGTATTACACAGTGTCTATTTGCTCCTTTTTATTATCAGACAGCCAGGCAGACAATACCCAAGCGTGATCATTTAAACTCAGTCTTCATCTAGACTAACTCACTAGGTGATATCTATTTGACCAGACCAGACCACCTGATGGTAATCCTCCTAAATCCAAAACTTAAGTTCTAAATAAATCACTATCGTAAAAATTCGTTTTCTTTTCATAGTGGTTGTATGAAAGTGTAGTTTGAGGAGTATTCTCAGTTAATTGATGGACCAACCATGTACTCCACAGGGATCTACAGAGATATACTCGTAAACAGACATATATGGATATAACAAGAAGTGGCTCTATTGTTGCAACCGTGTATACACACACATACATACACCACACACCTTCTGAAACTTGGAATTGGGAAGCTTGACTCACCAAACAGTCTCCAGAATCCGGATCGCAGCTCGTCGCCCGGCCGCTGCACCGGCACGGCTGCGCGTCCCCCTCCATGTGTATGACGATGGTCCCGGCCGCGTCGGTGACGTGCACCCTGGGCGGCGGCAGCCAGAACCCGATGGCCGGCTCCTGGCACGACGAGGCGGCGTACCCTCGCGGGCAGGCGCACAGCTCGACGCCCAGTGCCGGCTCGGAGCGGCTGAGCCCGGGGATCGCGGTGTCTAGGGATACGTTCAGTAGCCTGCAATGTAGAAAAATATGCACATCTAAGTACCTATACATATTTACGCGAAGACATGTAATCTGGAACTGGTCTTACTAAGGCTCAGTAAGCTCTTTTAGAACCATATTAAGTTGTAATGCAATGCTCCGCATAGATTAAGATCCTATTAACATCAACACATAGTAGTCTTCAACTAAAACCATTCAACTTGGTCATGAGCTTTTTGTTTACAACCAGCTGCCTTCCATAATTAGTCACACCTCATATGTAATCATTCATCACACCTATTAAATACTAAAATAAGAAAACTATTTTTTGTTTTATAAAATTATTAAAAATCGACAACTACAAAGATTATCGAACTTCCGCAGTGAGGGTTGTAACGTCACGTCTTCGTAAAAATTGTACAATGAGATGACGTCATTTGAAACTTATAAGCACTGTATCATCGTAATTTTTTGAAACAAAAGGATAAATACGTGTTAAGGTACAAGTTCGCGCTGAGACCGCGACAGGAGATTGCAACCAGAGATCGAGACACGTGTCGCGGTCTCGGCGCGAACTAGCACCCATACATTTCTACAATGTCAGGTGCTTGTCGCGGTCTCCGGTTGTAGTCTCCTGTCGCGGTCTCCGCGTGAACCGCTCTCCGTGAAAAATATTGTAGGTACTGTATTGTAGGTATTGTAACGGTTTAAATTTTGTGCTAGTGGAAAGAGATTGGATTTTTAATAGAACGTGAAAATTGACTTACAGCGACATCTATAGTAAGACACCCGAAGCTTTAGGCTCTGTCAAGAAGCAACGTCTCCGGTGGGCAACGCGTTTCGCCACCTAACGCATAGATGGCGTAACCGTCATATTAGAAGCCGGAAACAGTCGCATTCTGGAGATTTCTAGAACCTTCCTCGTGGCTTTGCGATTATCGACCTTAAGGCATTGAAAATAGACCCGGAAATGGTGAGAGGTCCTCTGCCAGCGTCACTCAAGGTCGAAGTCGTGTGCAAAAAGTCCAAAGTTCATTATATGAAATCGTCCACCTTTTTGACAAGAGCAGGGAATGAGATCATTCTACGTTTTACTCCTCTGGCGACAAGTCGTTCTTGTAACAAGTGGTGAATAATCCTGAAGGTGCAGGTAAGAATATTATTAGTTAAATTCGATAGGTGTGATTTGATTCCTGTAGCGGCAAGTTGCGTTCATAGAAAATCGTGGATAGTCCTGAAGGGGCAGTGTATAATTTGATGTTTTATTTCAGAGAAGTGTTCGGCAAGGGAGCTGTGCCTATCCAGAAAGCTATTCCAGAGATCCAGAGGGCCGAGACCAGGCAGGCCACTTCTCTTCACCTTCAGACGGCTGGCTTCACCTTCAGACGGCTGGCTTCACCTTCAGACGGCTGGCTTCACCTTCAGAGGACTGGCTTCAACCTTCAGACCACCTTCAGAGGACCAGCTTCACCTTCAGACCAGCTTCAACCTTCAGACCAGCTTCAGACCAGCTTCAGACGTCTAGCTTCAGACGACCAGCTGGACCTTCTTACGATCAGCTCCTATCTTCGGGTGATCAGTTCTGCACCTGACGTGCTTTCAAACGCCGTTCACAACATCTCAGGTGGGTGATATACTACCGTTAACATATCTGCGTACATTCTTCCTCGCGCGTTCCCAGCGTGTAGAAGCAAAGCGAAGGAAGCAACGCGGGCTATGACGTGCCGCTCGTGACGTCACAGTTTATCTTATTAGTCTGAATTTATCTTAAACCCTGTTGACGTCCTGCTGAGTGAACGTACCTTATTCCTTATTACCTCATTTAATTGTTGCTCCAGAAAACAAGCATCTATATTTGTATTTAACACTTCAAGGCTATCATTATTAGGTTGCTTACTTAAATATTAGAATCCTTATGTATAAATTTCTCGTAATTCATAGTTGAACTTATCCCCTACAACGGTATTGCTAATGTAAAATTATCAGGGGTTATTTCCTTTATTTTGTTTTCAAATAGATCTTAAACCGAAATACATGTACTCATTCTTTGTCTACTAAGATCAGATCTCTCTAACTCGCATAAGTGGTGTAGTCTTCAATTCATCTTTAATAAATTGTAAAAGCTGGCTTAACCAGGAGGCAGAAGCCAAGAGAATCTGATCATTAAACATTTTTGTATGCTAACATAATTTAAGTTAACTTTTTAATCAGCATTTAGCTGTAAGTTCCCGCCTCTTTGATTTACGGCGTAATAAGTGTGTTATTTCATTTGAAAAGCAGTAATAAACGTGTGAATTTGTTAAAGTGTTTCTGTTATTTTATCCTACTTAGGAGATTACTTAACATTGTGAGGGAAGCTAGCCGGGGACCCTTACAATTTGGCGCCCAACGCAAAAACCTACATTTTTTTTTACACTTTACGCTTTGACACCGCAACGTGGTTACAATTTGGCATTTTTTTTTAAAGAAACCGGGTAGGGTACGCTTTTTAAACTCAACATATTTTACCCAACTGGTACTTAACACTTTGACAATCGCCGTTTACTGCTGTAATCTTCACTGAAAATTCTGTGCTATATCTTTACTGTATTTTTAAGGTGTATGTATATTCACAGATTGTTAACCGAAGGAGAAGTTTTTTTTTTTAAAAGTGTTATTTGTACCCATATAGAGGGTAGACATGTAATATTGTGTTAACATAATTATTGTATTATAATAAGGTACCATTCACCAACGAGAACGTAACGTCACAACGCGATAGATGTTTTTTGCTCAATATTTTTGTGCTTCCAAATGATTTTTATATCCGTGTAACACCTCCTTGATGTATAATTATTTTACAGGGATATTTGGAATCACGCCGTGTTGCAATTCTAGGTGTAACATGGTCGGCGTGTTATAATTTCTATGTGGGTTTAGATTTTCAGTGGCCTACTTTGATTTTCAGACTTATTTTTAGTTTGTATGTTTTTTTTTTTTGTGTGCATACAGATTATTCGGTTCACCTTACCTCGGGGGTCAGCTATCACTATTTGACAAGCGACATCGTGTTGGAACGTGATATTTTAGTTTGAGTTTTGAAATTTTAGGGTCCCAGTGACTTGCATAAAACGACGGAGTTTTTTTACGGCTAGTGTTAGTTAATTTAATTTTGAAATCATATAGACGTCAACTATTCGTCAGGATTTTGAGTTTTGTGTGGAATTTTTTTTTTTTTTGAAATTTTATTGAACTTTCATAAACCCGTTTACATTATCCATTTTCTCGTTAGGATGTGTTTTCAGTTTCAGTCTTAGGGTTCCAGACAACAAGAACAAAGTCATCAAATTTATTTTTGAAATTTCTTTGAAATTTGAGATAACCACATTTAAATCAGTTTTTGATTTTTGGGGTCCGAAGGCGTCCAGCGAACACGAACTGAGCCATCGTTTGTTTGTTTTTATTTAAATTTTTTAGGGATATTTTTATTTTTGATTTTTTTGAAATTTTAAGTATCCATATTTATCATATCGGCTTTGCGTTTTCGGTCTTAGGGTTCCAAGCGGCCAACCAAGCAAGCAAGCGTGTTACGTTGTCTAGAAATTTTCTAGATTTTTTTTGAAATTTCGGGAATCAATGCTTCTTAAATCGAATTTTTCTTTTTGGGCTTAAAAGGTTCCAGCGAATACGAAAATTAATTGAAAATTTTTTTTTAAAAATTTTTTTAGTCCAATTTTTTTCTTACTCAAAAATAGATTTCGTTTTATTGGGTGTAAAGAGTGCCAGCCAACACGAACAATACCAAGTTTTTTAAATTTTTTATAAAGGTGCAAAAATTTTTTTTGTTGACTATTTGTTTTAAGTCAATTTGTTTTGCCTTTTAGGTTTAATTGGTTCCAGGCAACTCGATTTAAACCAGCGAACTTTTCTGAAAATTTTCTGAAATTTTTATTTGTTTCTTTGAAATTTTTTTTGAGTCTACATACTTTGGAGATTTAGGGGTAGGAGAGTTCCAGCCACAAGGGAGCAAACCATTGAATTGTTTCGAAATTTTTTTGAAATTTTTTACTTTGAAAAATTTTTGAATTTTTTTTTCTCTTTGAATTATTTTGCAGTCCATACTCTTTAGAAGATCAAATTTGATGTTCAGCATTTATAGATCCAGTGAACAACACAAACAAACACTTCGTTTGTTTTGAAAGTTTTTTGAAATTTTGTGAATTCAAATTGTTTTCACTTAGATTTTGTTTTTCAGATTTTAAGGAAACAACACAAACATCGTTTGTTTCGAACATTTTTTTACAGAAATTTTAGAAATATTTATTTTCTCTTCAAATAGTTTTGTTGTTCGAGTTTCAGTGAACACAAATCCATCTACGACTTAAGTATTTTGGTTTTGAGATTTCTTCGTGTTCGAGTTCAATTTTATTAAGGTCTATGACAGGGGACACATAGTTTGTTGATACGATATCAGGTATAGGCTATTTATAGATGAAGCGTGGGAAAATTGCATATGGGTGCTATTGCTGTCGGCCTACTGGCGGTTGTTTGAGACGATTGTTTTGTGTATGGCTCGGTTAGTCACGGGTATATCGACGGATATATCGACGGGTATATCGAGGGGTATGTCGATGGATATGTCGTTGTGGTACGCCTCAGGTGCATCTCGTGTATGTGAACCTATTTTATGGGGGTCCAACGACAGTTTTACGTGACTCAGTTAGCTAGGCAAATGTCGATGAGGTAGTCTCCAAGGACAATATGTGTTATTGTGCCTATTTTATGGGGATACCAAGAGTCGACTCTGTTACATGGCGCGGTTCGCCATGTTGTTGAGGTAGGTCCCGGGTCACCACGTTGGTGTGGTGATACCCATTTTATGGGAATACCAACAATCGTTAGTTGAGGGCTGAATATAGCCAGGTACGTCGTGGTAGGCCAACGGTCAGCATTTGCAGAGTGTTGTTTTGTCTTTTCTAGTACCTGATTCGTATGGACAGTGAGGTCTGTTAGACGAACATTTTTTTTAGAGCCGATTAATTAGATCATTCGAACACAGAAATCCAGGGTGCAATATATGTGCTTGTACCCATTTTGTGGGAATACTTACCTACTTTAATTTCAGATATATAGTGCCACTAAAAGGTGACACTATTATAAGCCCGGACAAAGCAGGTTAAATGAATAGGAGAACAACCGTCCTGGCGTTAGGATTTTTTTTGGGAATAGAGACAGACACGAAAGAAAGGGTTCACCCCGGACAAGACAGGTCATATGAAGACAGTAGAACATCAGTCCTGGAGTTTGATTTACAAAAAGGGAAAGGATTACAGGAGCGAAGACAAAGTATTATTTTATTAGTACTCAGTGTATAGTACCTACATAACTAAAGACACATTACTTATATAAACACATATATACATACATTACATTCATATACATACATTACATACATATATTACATAATACATTACATTCACATTAGTACATTTGGAAACAGTAGTTTACTAAAACGTAGCTGAGTGGCGGTTGGTAACCACTTTAAAATTTAAGCCTTTGTACCACAACAACAATTTAGCTTAGTGGCGGTTGATAACCACTTTAAAATTTAAGCCTTTATATCACAACAACAATTTAGCTTAGTGGCGGTTGGTAACCACTTTAAAATTTAAGCCTTTATACCACAACAACAATAAACGATCAGCTATTCTAAATTTGGGATTTCCACTCATAAAACTTTTATCAACACGGGGAGGGACTTCATGAAAGGGAGAATTTCAAAGCGTAACCACATGTTTTGAAGTGAGTTATCGCGGAGAAATTCTTTGTGTAAAGTTTGGAGTGCCCGCGATGAAGCGATGGTACCTCTATTTGACGCATGTAAGGTAATGATTGATGAAATGATTCAGAGTGTGAGGAAGTATGAATGGAGAAGTATGACAGGTATGCTCGGAATTTTGAGGTTGTATAAAAGGAGTGATCACACAACTAAATACTTTAGGTAGGTACATAAAACATACAACCATTCTTACTTCACATTATTATTTATATCTATGTAAAACATTAAATATTCAGTACATAAAACATACAACCATTCTTACTTCACATTATTATTTATATCTATGTAAAACATTAAATATTCAGTACATAAAACATACAACCATTCTTACTTCACATTATTATTTATATCTATGTAAAACATTAAATATTCAGTATATATAACATACAACTTTAAATATGGAGACATATTTAAACTCACACACAAACATACACATTTTTGAAAGTATTTTTTTTTGATATATTTTTTTTTTCTCTAACTAGTTAAAATTAGGTTTGCCAGATATTAGTGTCGGGAAACATTTTTTTTTGGTCGGTTTTTATTTAAATATGATGTTTGTTTCAGTTTAGAGAGATGTTTGATCCTGCATACCAAAGCCAGGAGTCAGATTTGATATTTTAGCTCATAGATGTCAACTTTATACTGACATTATCTAACAAAATGTACTTCAGAATTTTTAGATCATTTACACATTCAAAACACATGGGCTGGAGCGGTGTTTTTGATTTTTTTTTTTTCAGAACATGAGTTTTTGATGTTTTGTTACGTTTACTGCTCAGCCATGTGCGAATTTGTAAGATGATTTCATGGAGTACTAGTTGGATATCATGTTCAGAAACTTGGTAGTTTTGTCTAGTTTCGGGTTACGCTGAGGGCAGCGTAGTTTCACATCATCCAGTGAAACTCTCGATGGGTAGAGGGGTATTGTAACGGTTTAAATTTTGTGCTAGTGGAAAGAGATTGGATTTTTAATAGAACGTGAAAATTGACTTACAGCGACATCTATAGTAAGACACCCGAAGCTTTAGGCTCTGTCAAGAAGCAACGTCTCCGGTGGGCAACGCGTTTCGCCACCTAACGCATAGATGGCGTAACCGTCATATTAGAAGCCGGAAACAGTCGCATTCTGGAGATTTCTAGAACCTTCCTCGTGGCTTTGCGATTATCGACCTTAAGGCATTGAAAATAGACCCGGAAATGGTGAGAGGTCCTCTGCCAGCGTCACTCAAGGTCGAAGTCGTGTGCAAAAAGTCCAAAGTTCATTATATGAAATCGTCCACCTTTTTGACAAGAGCAGGGAATGAGATCATTCTACGTTTTACTCCTCTGGCGACAAGTCGTTCTTGTAACAAGTGGTGAATAATCCTGAAGGTGCAGGTAAGAATATTATTAGTTAAATTCGATAGGTGTGATTTGATTCCTGTAGCGGCAAGTTGCGTTCATAGAAAATCGTGGATAGTCCTGAAGGGGCAGTGTATAATTTGATGTTTTATTTCAGAGAAGTGTTCGGCAAGGGAGCTGTGCCTATCCAGAAAGCTATTCCAGAGATCCAGAGGGCCGAGACCAGGCAGGCCACTTCTCTTCACCTTCAGACGGCTGGCTTCACCTTCAGACGGCTGGCTTCACCTTCAGACGGCTGGCTTCACCTTCAGAGGACTGGCTTCAACCTTCAGACCACCTTCAGAGGACCAGCTTCACCTTCAGACCAGCTTCAACCTTCAGACCAGCTTCAGACCAGCTTCAGACGTCTAGCTTCAGACGACCAGCTGGACCTTCTTACGATCAGCTCCTATCTTCGGGTGATCAGTTCTGCACCTGACGTGCTTTCAAACGCCGTTCACAACATCTCAGGTGGGTGATATACTACCGTTAACATATCTGCGTACATTCTTCCTCGCGCGTTCCCAGCGTGTAGAAGCAAAGCGAAGGAAGCAACGCGGGCTATGACGTGCCGCTCGTGACGTCACAGTTTATCTTATTAGTCTGAATTTATCTTAAACCCTGTTGACGTCCTGCTGAGTGAACGTACCTTATTCCTTATTACCTCATTTAATTGTTGCTCCAGAAAACAAGCATCTATATTTGTATTTAACACTTCAAGGCTATCATTATTAGGTTGCTTACTTAAATATTAGAATCCTTATGTATAAATTTCTCGTAATTCATAGTTGAACTTATCCCCTACAACGGTATTGCTAATGTAAAATTATCAGGGGTTATTTCCTTTATTTTGTTTTCAAATAGATCTTAAACCGAAATACATGTACTCATTCTTTGTCTACTAAGATCAGATCTCTCTAACTCGCATAAGTGGTGTAGTCTTCAATTCATCTTTAATAAATTGTAAAAGCTGGCTTAACCAGGAGGCAGAAGCCAAGAGAATCTGATCATTAAACATTTTTGTATGCTAACATAATTTAAGTTAACTTTTTAATCAGCATTTAGCTGTAAGTTCCCGCCTCTTTGATTTACGGCGTAATAAGTGTGTTATTTCATTTGAAAAGCAGTAATAAACGTGTGAATTTGTTAAAGTGTTTCTGTTATTTTATCCTACTTAGGAGATTACTTAACATTGTGAGGGAAGCTAGCCGGGGACCCTTACACTTAAGTACCTACAATATTTTTTAATGATCTAACTGACGGTTTCATTCGTTCTTTTTAGTCATCATGCCCATAGCTGCACTTACAGAGCATGCACGTTGTCGTCAGGCGCCGGCGCGCGCGTCGTGGCGCGCAACAAGACCCGCTTCACCCGCGTTGCTGCCGCAGACCTTCCACAGCGACTCGTGAAGACGGACCGCGTGCGAGCCGTTCGTTGGAGGCACGTGCTGTTGTAGCTGCACTCGCTGTTGTAGCCGCAGTCACTGTTGTAGCTGCAGTCACTGTTGTAGCGGCACTTACTGTTGCTGCTGCACTTACTGTTGCAGCTAAACTTACTGTTGTAGCTGCACTTACAGAGCATGCACGTTGTCGTCAGGCGCCGGCGCGCGCGTCGTGGCGCGCAACAAGACCCGCTGAACGCGTTGCAGTGCGACCATGAGCGCGCCGCGCGACGTCGCCGCGTTGCTGCCGCGCACCTTCCACAGCGACTCGTGGAGACGGACCAAGTGCGTGCCGTTCGCTGGAGGCACGTGCTGCGTACAAACAATAATCATATTATTGAAATGAAAACTTCTTTTGGCGCGCCACAAACAAATTATTCGTCGGCTGTGAATTTAACTCAAGCGACACGTATAGCGTCAAGCGTAGCGTCGTAAATGAAAGAAAAATTCGGGTGAACTTGGGACTATGGCCCATGGCTCGGAATGCTAACGCATTTCCATTACCATGCTTAGAATACTTATTTAGATGGCAAAGCTTTGAAGATTTATTCCAGACTAGCAGCGCCTATCAAGCTATCAAGTTCTGAGTTATAAGTTTTCACTTCTATCGGAAGTCCCTATGACTTCAAATGTTTGTGGTGGTAAGACTCTTTGCGAAGTCCTCCTGGGGAAGAACCACACTTTAGCCAGTTATTCTACCACCAAGCAGTTATGTCTGAAATTCACTGTGTTCCGGTTTGAGGGGCAACGTTTCCAGTGAAATTACAGGGTGTAGCACAGTGGAGTACTAGGTAATGATTTGGGCTTGTCATGTTCCGATATCTGCGTGACACAGTGCTGTTATGGGCAGGGGTGTTGCTTAGCATCAGGCACATTTCGAGCTCATCTCGTTATTTTTATCTATAAAAATAAAGATTCTGCAGTTATATGCAGCCGTGTTGTTAGGTGTTGCTCTCTCTCTTTTTTATTGATATTATAGAGACAACAACAACAATAGTAAAGCCAAAGCCAATTTAGTTAGGTGGTAGAAGGTTCGATCATCTCGACAGTTCTTTGGGCTCTACGGGTTCTCATTATCTTCCTTAATAAAATAAGAACCAGTTTTTTTTTTACATTTTGGTTTTAGATCTGACCCATTTCACAAACTCACCTCATAATAATCCAGCACAATATCCTTCCCATATATCCTGACTAGCGGGAACTTGGCCATCACTTCCCTGGTCAGTTCCGTCCCACCTTCCTCCTCCACCCTGAACCGGAGGAGGCCCCCGTAGGAGGTGACGCGGTCTCCCAGGAACCGCTTGTCAAGTTCCATGTAGACCGGCACCGGCGGCCAGGGCAGGGTGATGGTGGCGTCTGATGCGTGCGTGTGGATGGCGATCAGGGAGGCCTGGTCTACCTGCGAAAAGAGGATAAGTCAGCTTGTAACGGTTTATTTTGGGCTTGGGTAGAAAGTAGAGGCCACTTATTGTGGCCAACTGTTATAAATATGTAGATCTTTCTAGTAAAAAAGGAAATGGTACGGTCATCACCACACTATAATAGCGATAAGGCCGCCCATTGTCGCACTACTTTAAAATGTATTGTTCTTTATTTTCTGTATTTCTTTTTCTTTGGTGTGTCAATAAAGAGTATATCTATCTATCTATCTATCTATCTTTATGGGAAACGTGATTGTAGAACGTTGCTTACAAGTAACGTCACGTAAAAGTCCGTTACTTAAACTATTCAAAAATAATGTACACGTTTTTTTTGTGCTTGTGCGTACACAAAAAATTAGGCATGGAGGTCTAGTGCTTACAAGTTTCGAGTGACGTCACGTCTATGTATTTTTTTTTGTGGAGATGTGACATTACCCCTCATCTACATCTTAGCTGATTTAAAAAAAATCGTTTCACATATTTTTCTATAAAATCTACTTGTCGGAGTATAGAGAATTATATTTTTGACCCAGTCATCATCCCAATTGATTGATATGGTGATTTTGGCCTTGACTGTCTGAGGGAAGAAGGTCCAAAGTCCAAATATTGGGAACATGAAATAGGCATATACTCGTATTATGGGCTTTGTATTAGTGATCTGTCCAGCGTGCGGTTACAGCAGTGTCAGGTGAGCCGGTGCAGCAGCGTGCAGCGCGGCGCGTGCGAGGGCGGCCTGCTCGCAGCGTGCGACGCGCCCGAAGCAGAAGAGCCCAAGTTTAAGTATTGGAAACATGGAATAGGCAACTTATGGGGCTTACATTAGTGATCTGTCCCGCGCGCGGTGACAGCAGCGTGAGGTGCGCGGGCGCGGCGGCGTGCAGCGCGGCGCGCGCGAGGACGGCCTGCTCGCAGCGAGCGACGCGCCCGAAGCAGAAGCACGCCGTGCAGCCGGACGGGTTGGCCGCCGACAGACCGAACGTGCCCTCCAGGCACTCCGAGCATTTATCACCGACCACGTTCTCCTGCAAAAAGAGGGGATTTACTTGGTATTTTTTTTTAGCTGGACCATAGATTTTTTAATACTTACTTGTAATTTTTTTTGTGCCTGAAAAACATGGCTAAAGTTAGATAATGCCAAATTTCGCTATGCTTTTTGGACACTACAAATAAATTATAACCACATACTGTGTTTTTCATGTAAATTTGACAATAGTTCACGGCACTCTAAATCCAATTAAGCGTCACTCGATCACGTGACTACAATATTGTGGCTTGTTGAAAATGTTGCAGATTGTAAATGTCCTATTTTAAAGGTTATTATACCACTTCTCCAGAATATTGGCATCACGATCGCAGTGACCTTCTCCTGATTGAACCAGCAACCAGCGAGTAATGAAGGCGACGAATAAGGCCCTAAACAATAAGAAGAAACCAGTAAGCCCTGACGCGGACGCGGTCGAAAACTTGGCCCTGAATACCTCTGAGCTCTGCAAAGACTGCTACTGCTACAAAAAGCCGTAAACCATATCCACTAAACTGTGGCCAGTGTAGGTGTACCTTGCAGGGGCACCGCCCCCACTGGTCGCAGGCGCAGGCTCCGGCGCCGCAGCCGCGGGTGCCGGCGGGCTCGCAGTGGCAGGGCTTGCAGCGCGGCCCGTAGTGCCCCGCGGCGCACCGGTCGCACCCGGCGCCCGCCCACCCGGACCGGCACACGCACTGCCCCGTGTGCGGCGAGCACACGTCTGGAAACATGAGGTGATATGAGAAAACTATTTATTAAAAACCACTACATAGAAGACTAAAATAAACATAACTAAGAAAGTGTGTGCTTAGACCGCACGAGAGAAGTGAAAACTACATTTTAATTAATAATTAAAATTTTATTATAGTTAACACAACAATATAGCGGACTGTAGCAAATTGTACTTATAGGTGATCACCAATCAAGCCTTTTACCTCAGAGTGCGACGAGTTAGACTCACTTACAGCCTACGGAAAAATCAAATCTGTGTGGTCCGCAAAAAGAAGTTTCACTTCAAAACATACAATAATCGTCAACCTTGAACCGCGTTTCTAAATTTCTAACATGGTCGTGTTCGCGATTTCGGGAGCGCGCTTCCCGCGTCTTTCTTCGCACGCTCCGTACGATTGCCTCGTATAGACGTCTTTGTTGAACGACTGTATGATTTATTAGACTATGCTAACTGTAGTACTTCCTCAGACAGGCTCTTTAAAGACTCACCAAAACTAAAGCTTGTTATAAATACTCACTGGAGGCAGCCCCGGGCCCGCACCGGCACGGCTCGCACCCCGCCGCGCCGGCCGTGTGTCCGCGCGCGCACTGCCGGCACCCGGCGCCCAGCGAGCCGCCGGGGCACACGCAGCGCCCGCTGTGCGGCGAGCACACCTTGCCGTCCGAGCACGGCGGACACGCTGCAAACACACATGCAAGTTATCATTTCATAGACCTTATTATTTCAGAGTAGGTTTTTCCAATACCAACTGGACGTGGATAGACAGGACGATATCTCGAAAGTCAGTTTTAGTTCAGTCAGGTTGGATCCTTTCTGCGTGTCCACAAAAAACCGATTGATCAAGAGCACGCTTCACATCGCCTCTGCAAAAATAATCAGAACGAATATCCACTCGTTTTTGAGCTGCGCGCACCTTAGTAGTATCAGTGTAACCAGCAACAGTCCAGCGTCCCCAGATCGGTGTAGACAACCCTAAGACCTCACGAATAAAAATAATTTTTCAAAAATATCGGTTAAAAAAACTGGACACAAAGGTTAATTTAGTAGGAACATCAGAAGACCGCATAGTTGTGAATCGAACGATAGTCACGTCCAATGCATAGCGATCTCGCCGATGTTATAAATCTAGTGTGTCTAGTAAAGTAGGGTACCTACTTATGAAACAAAAAGAGTAACTAAAAGAACGTGGTACTCACGCAAGCATCCAGCGGGCCCGAACCCGTAGTACCCGGGCAGGCAGCGGTCGCAGGCGTCCCCGCCCACGCCGGGCGCGCAGGCGCAGGCGCCGGTCCCCGGGTCGCAGGCCGCCGCGCCGGGCCCGCACGCGCACCGCCGGCAGCCGCCGCGCGACAGGCCCCAGTACCCCTCCTGAAATAGTGACACTACTATCACAGTCTATTCAATCATACAGTCGGTCAACGAAGCCGTCTAGCGGGGTAATCGTACGGGGTGGGACGCGGGAAGCGCGTTCCCAAGCTTCGAACACGATCATGTTAGCAGTTTGGGAGCGCGGTTTAGGGCTGATGTTTGACAAATATTTAGATTTTGTTCATAATATAGGGTGTTAATAATTAAGAATTGCCAATACTAATCATTACTTTCCTAATAATGTTGGTTATACCTAACAATGTTATTAATAAATTAATAAAAAAATCCAGATAAATATATAAGCATTGTGTAATGAAAAGGTAGGGCTGCGACAGTAGTTAAATGACGATGTCGATATTTATCGCAACTTCAAACTGCTACTGTTAGTTTTTCTTTACACTGTACTATTACTGGTCATCGACTTCGTAGCTTAGTTTGCAGTAAATTTACCCGCGTAGCCGAAGGTAGTGGGTTCAATTTGGTTTGTACGATTTTGATTCGCGGTCAGACTCTACTAATCTAACGAGTAACGAGGCCAGCCAAAACAGAGCCAACTTTTACAATACTGAATACATTTGTAAAAGTTTCCTAACAAGTAAAGAGGATTCCTGCTTCACATAACGTAAGTATCTTGCTTGGCATAAAACTTCTGCTTCCCACAAAGTAACAGCTAAAAGGTACCCTGGTTATGTTAATGCGCATTACTTACTTAGTTCCTAGTCTCATTACGGTTAATCACTTGATCATAATTGAATCCTCAGCGACCCCGTAATCCTATTTGCAAGCTCCCTACACGGTCCGCTGCTATTTCTCAGAATATCGCCACACGCGAGCTAATTTGTTACATGTGTTAGGATTATACATACTGTAGCAAGAACCTCGACGAACTGTAAGTTTCGGCGGTGGACCATTGCAATGGCAAAGGATACTATGGTGCAGCTTGGTACGATATAGAAGTACAGATGGATAAATCGGAAAACGAAGACATGGACAGCTCAAGATCAAGACAAAACTCTCTACCATCTGCCTCAAACGAGTGTTAGAGTACTTTGGACTAGCCCGGAAGGAAGGAGACTGCCTGAAGCAGGTACCTGGTAGTTACTGAGAAAACTGACGGCAAAAAAACATACAGATGGCCGCAGTCCGATACGTTGGTAAGATAATATTCGCACCACTCTAGACACATCAGTCTACGACGCCTTCCAGGTCGCCGGTGATAGAGGGAGATGACGTAGTTTCTTCGTTGAGAAGTTGTTGAGACGTAGTGGTCACGACCCTTGATGAACACTATTCGAGAAGGAGAATGTACTAGCAATGTTCCACGGTTTTAACCGCGTAACCCGTTCCCGTTATTGAAATGTAGTCGATATGTTATTACCGACTATAATTGTAGTTATATCCACTATAAGTATTCTAAATTTCACCCCGATTCGTTTAGAAGTTTCAACGTGGTTGACCAACAACCATCCAAACTTTGACATTTAATATATTACTAGGATTGTATCAGCTATCTGGCTCCCGTTAAACATTAAAAGCATTTCTTTTCATTATTTGCGATTAGTTAGTATGATGTTATGAATTACTTTCAAGCAAGCATACAGGAACCGATTCCTGCAATTCTCTCATGAGTATCGAGCTTAACTACCAACACCAATCTGATAGAAGCCGTTTAGCGGCCTGCTATCTAAATAACTCATCGGAGTTAACAAGAAGACACGATATTCCGTTTGTCTGAAGTATTCATAGGATGAGATTGAATTAGATATTGTGTTGGAGAAGTGGTTTACAAATTGAAAGGAGTTAATCGCGATTGAAGTGGTTTTTTAACAATATAATGTTTTAATACGTTTTCATGGATGCATAAAAGAGGTCAACATGCCGTCGATAGTATGTAGGTTAGCATTTGACGAGACAAACATGTTAACGCGCAGATTAGTTTCCTTGTACAAAAAGTATCACAAAATAAATATTTAATCACAGAATAAACAAAAAAAATTGGCTGTCATAGGAACTGCCGATAGAAGTGAAAACTTAAAACTCAGAATTCGATAGCTTACCTTGGAAACTACACGGGTGTAACCGGAGGGCGTGGTCTCGCCATCTTGGCATGACCATCTAGAAATGCGTCAGCATTTCCCATTGGCTGATGCGTTTCTAGATGGCCTGTCCACGCCCTTTCAGCATTTCCCATTGGCTGACGTATTTCTAGATGGCCAATAGCCATGGTCCCGAGTTTACCCGAAGCTTTCTTATCATACCCGAGCGTGACGAATGAATTCAATTCACAGCCCACGAAAAATCTGTCTAGGCGCGCCTAAAGAAGTTTTCACTTCAAAAGTACTTAGAAATAACAGCTCTACATAATTTATTTTTTATTAATTCTTAGTTTAGTAAGCGATCTTATGTGACTGTAGTTTACACACGATACATGTTATAATGTTAAATTTGGAGCAAAACATATCCCAGTTCTACAGAGATCGGTCTGATTCCCTCGATACTCGCGGCCCACATTTACAAGCGGCCTAATGACATTTCATTGTATAAACGTGGCTTCATTCCTTCCAACAGTTCCAACAGTTGTTGTTCGAAACGAAATGGACGTACTTTGTCAAAGGGTGAGTCTTCTTTCTAAATGTCAAACGACAAGTGGAGAAAGTAATAGTACACTTTTTATTAAACTATTTAAACATTCTTCTAACATAACATAGTAAATATGTTTGTGAATAATTCACGAACACATAATATAACTTTTTAATCTTTCGTGGTAACATTACACAGGTACATGTCCAGACTAATAAATAAAGTTGGAGTGTCTGTATGTAACATCAAATTAGCAGCTTACCTATAATACGGTACCTACCTATAATAATTTAACAAACAATTTTTTTTGTCTGTCTGTTTGTTCCGTCTAATCTTCAAAATGACTGGACCAATTATCAGGGGAGTTTCACTATCTAAGAGCTGCTTTTCTAAGGAATAACATAGGCTACTATATCTAGAGGAGTTTTGACTCTTAGGATTCCGTGAAAAAAAAACAAGCCTTAAAATGCGGGTGAAACTGCGGGCGTACTGCCCGCGTTAATTATAATTTAGATCGGTATTAAGTCCTGTGTACCGTTTGTAATTTCACTATTTAGGAAAATAGGAAGACTAGTGAAATATATATACTATCTATCTATCTATCTAAAATCATATTATTACAGGCAACATAACATTAATCTCGTAAAAAAATTGAAACTATGTTTTTACATATTGGTGTGTATATGTATATATACACATATATAAATAATAGAGTTTAGAATAATGTCTCATCACAAAAACTAATTAATATGAATTCATATTAGTTACCATGTAGTGTAGTGGTAGGACTCTTAGCAGAGTCCACCTGGGGAAGTACCACACCTTTGTCAATTATTCTACCGCCAAGCAGTAATGTGCAAACATTACTGTGTTCTGGTTTGAAGGGCAATGTTTCCAGAGAAATTACAGGGCTTAGAGATATAAAAACTTAGATCTCTGGGTGACGAGCGCAGTGCGGTGCTAGGTAATGATTTTGGCTCTTCATGTTCCAATAGCTGCGTGTCACTGTGCTGTTATATGGCAGGCATGTTGCTTACCATCAGGCACATGTCCTGCTCGTCTCGTCACTCTTTATTAAAAAAAAAAAAAATTGTGGGTGACACGAATCCATAAGACTTTCGACAACTAAAAATGCTCAACCCGACAAAAAAAATATTCACTTCAATAGATACAATATGTGTTCTTGTGTCCAATCAGATACAGACCCTATATCAATAATTTTCAAAAACATTAAATTCATATTTAGTGGGAATCGAAACCCTGACCAATGACCCAGAGAACAGACTCCCTGCCTACTAACCCACCGATATTTTAACTCACCATGACCGTCTGACAGTCTGGTCCGAAACAATAACTATAACATCGCCGCTGTTACTCTAGTTCCATTTTATTTGCTTACAAATACCATTGCGATATTTTCTCAAATGCTATTAAAATTTAATGCCATATATTTTTACAAGTATAACTTTAAAAATGGATACGTACGTACAATCAAATACAGAGCCAATATCAATTAATCTAAGACAAATTCTATTCATTTATTTCACAAGTGAATAGTTTTTTTTCTGTCGTGAAATTTTTAGTTGATAAACCTTCACTTGTTTGTTTTTGTCATAACTAACCTCAAATTTTTTGAAGGTAGATTAAATTTATAACTTTTTTTTACATGATGAGTAATTTCCGGTGCTGGTGCCATATGGGTTCCGCACCACATTACGGGTTAAAAACTTCTTTGTCCTGATTGGGAATCGAAAACCCTACTAACGACCCAGAAAACAGATTACCTACTACCTACTAACCCATAACCCATCAGTATGTTAACTCGCCGGCGCCGTAGCAGCAGTGTAGTCCCAAACAGCTATAACTTTGCCGCGGTTACTCCAGTTCCATTTTATTGCTAGCAAATGTCATTACGACATTTTCTCGAATGTTATTCGAAGGGGCGAGGATAAACACCACTTTGTTACGATGCGCTGTTGAACGGTTACAGGCGGCCTGGAATTTATTAGCCATTGGAAGGTCAGTTGCGTCATAGTTTAGTAGTGGTAGGACTCTTTGTAAAGTCCGCCTGGGGAAGTACCACACCTTTGCCAGTTATTTTATCGCCAAGGTAATGTGCAAACTTTACTGTGTTCCGGTTTGAAGGGCAACGTTTTCAGAGATGATACAGGGGATTTTATAGACAAAGCATCTTATGTCTCTTGGTGACGAGTGTAGTTATGTGCTAAGTAGGTAATGATTTGTACTCTTCATGTTCCAGTAGCTGCATGTCGCTGTGCTTTATTGGACAGGCATGTTGCTTACCATCAGGCACATATCCTGCTCGTTTTGATACTCTACGGTATAAAAATAGTATTGACAATGCTACTACTAAACCTACTCGCCATGCAGTCGAAAATTGACCATAAACCAATCCATATTTATCTATACTCAATTTGACCAGAGACTATAATAAAAAACAAAAGAGTAAATATAAAAAAATATGGCGTAGGAAGATTTGATAAACCGCGTTTTTGCAAATACCGAAACAGGATTCCGCGAAAACACGGACAATTACATATCGGATATGACTTTTCTAAATTTTACTGAAAAAATGTTGGATTTTTGCAGAAACACAATATGATTTCATCAAATCATCCTATGATGTCAAAGAAGATAGATTAGGTAGTTTAAAATAATTTTGTTGTGATAAAGCACATTAAGGAGTTGGCCTGGGGAAGTCTGACACTTTTGCCAGTTATTCTACCGCCAAGCAGTTATAGTAATAGGCATATGTTACGGTATTCCAGTTTAAAAGCCAATGTTTTCGAAACAAATATAGAGCAAACAGATAAACACTCCTTCGTTACAATACTCTGTTAAGCAGTTACAGTCAGCCTGTATTTTATTCAGTTTCATTGAAAGTTCAATTGCATCTAGCTTTTGCTTTGATATCAAGTATTTGTTTATTGAGTATGAAATGAATCGTTCAACTCTAGAAATTGTGGTTCAGTTTATCGTAAACTTCGTAGAATTATTTGCTTAGCATCTGTTTTAATACTATTAATATTGTCTCTACTACTTATATTAGGTCCTTACATATTTGTTTATGATATTAGTGTTTTGTCGTACTGGCCACTTTGATCTCAAATATATTATCTTTTGTAAGAAATTCCAACTTCAAATTTATACAGCTACTAGCTGTTACCCGCGACTTCGTCCGCGCGAAATAAGTACTAAGGTAACTCAGGCAATACCTAATTGTATACCCAGACACATTAACGGTTACTAAAAACAGCTTATAATAAAACAATATCATCAAAATTGTTTCGGTTGTTTAGGTGTGCAAGCGTAAGAAACATTCGTCCCCCATTTCAATCCCAATTTCATCCCCATACAGTTCGAAATTACATAATTGCTAGAACAAACATTTATTTGCTTCGTGTCAAGTTTCTATCGGTATACTATATACAGAGTTTTATGGTTTTATCTTCAACAGTTGGGAACTTCCAAATTGACATTAATTCCCCATTTCAACCCCAATTTCTTCCCCGTTCCCCATACAGCTTGAAATTACAAAATTGCTAGAACGAACATTTATTTGCTTCGTGCCAAGTGTCTCTATGCAGAGTTTCATGGTTTTCTCTTCAACGATTGGGAGGTACCATAAATATTTTCATCCCCAATTTCATCCCCGTACAGTTTGAAATTACAAAATTGCTAGAATAAACATTCGTTTGCTTCGTATTAAATGTCTATAAACAGAGTTTCTTAGTTTTATCTTTAACGGTTGGGTACTTTCATATTGATATTCATCCTCCATTTCAACCCCAATTTCACCCCCGCACAGTTCGAAATTACAAAATTGATAGAACAAACATTTAATTGCTTCGTGTCAAGTGTCTAGATATAAAATTTGATAAATTTTAAAATGACGAATTTTCATCCAACCGTTCATCCCTTGTTTCACCCTCTTAGGGGTTGAATTTCGCAAAACCCCGTCTTAGCAAGCGCCTACGTGCTAATAGAGACCTCCATGCAAAACTTCAGGTTCCTAGCATTTGTAGTTTCTGAGATTCCTTGATGAGTGACCTTTCGCTTTTATATATATAGATTTACTCATGCTTTTGTGTTTAGAAAACAGCAATTAATTTGTTTTTTTCTATTGTTTTTGTTTTGGTCGCTCAGTTTACAAAATGGCAAATTTGAACTTAAATTTTCACTTAGAGCAGGATTTGGCTGGTTCGCCAGGGTTCAGTTTTATTGCGATGAGTGTCTCCGATTATTGAACAGGATCCACTTTTCATCACAGTTCCTTCAATTCCTTATTATATATTACTAGCTGACCCCGCAAACGTTGTTTTGCCTTAGTGAACAACCCTTGTCACTTAGGGGTATGAAAAATAGCTAGTAGCCGATTCTCATACCTACAGAATATGCATATAAAATTTGGTTAAAATCAGTAAAGCCGTTTCGGAGGAGTAAGGAAACAAACACTGTGTGTTGGTATTGCACGTCTCAGAAATCAAAGTCGAGGTTCAGATAATAACTGACTTTATTTACGAAAATCGTCCTTATATACTAAGTTACAGTATTCAAAAACATGCTTCACGCGCGCAGTGCCGTTTCATATAAATATACGGGCTGCACCCTCCCGAGCCTCAGACCGCAGCGCGCCGCCGATACGAACGGACGTCGCTGCTCACGTTATGCTCGCCGCCACATAATCCCCCTTCAAGCGAAGCGTACGGTCTGTTTTACAACTCGGCCAGACCGTGTTACATAGGACTTCGCTGACCTCTGTTTCAATGCTGGCGGCGCCGGTGGTGTTGGGTTCGGTTTCGGCTGGTGCAGAGTCATCGTTGGCTGGGGAGGTGCAGAATCCTCGCTGTAGGTAGGCCGGCTTTAAACGGTCGATCGATACGTTTGACGACCGCAGTGGTAACTGTAGCTTGAAATATTTGTCACGCTTCTCTAGAACCTTATACGGTCCATCGTACGGTGGCTTCAGCGCGCTCCTCACCGTGTCGTTGCGCATGAAAACGTGACTACAAGTCGCCAAGTCTTTATAAACAAAAGGTTGTTTACGAGTAGCGTGTCTCTGAACCGGAGCTAACGAGGCCATTGCTTCTGTGAGGCGGCGAACGAACTCGGAGTCATCCATCGTCGGTTTTGTAGGTATAAAAAAATCCGACGGCATTCGTAGCGTAGATCCGTATGTCATGAGGGCAGGACTCAGGTTCGTGTCCGCGCAGAGGGCGGCGCGCAGACCGAGTAATACAGTGGGAAGTTCGTCGCTCCATTGTGTGCCCTCGCCTCTTGCCATTAGAGCGCTCTTTAGCGTCCGGTGCCACCTCTCGATTTTGCCATTTGAAGATGGATGGTACGCTGTAGTCTTGATGTGCAAGATGCCAAACTTCTTCATCAGGGCCCCAAATATTGATGACAGGAATTGGGTGCCCCGGTCTGTGGTGGCACGAAGAGGGCACCCGAATCTCGCTATCCACCCTTCGTAAACAGCCTTAGCGACGATTTCTGCAGTTATTTCCCGAATTGGTATCGCCTCCATCCACCTTGTGCAGCGGTCAATGATGGTAACCAAGTACCGGAACTCGTTCGACATGCAAAGGGGCCCCACGATGTCCAGGTGGATGTGATCGAATCTGCCCGACTCTTGAAACTCGCCGTACGGGCTGGTCACGTGTCGATGTACTTTTGCGCGCTGACATCCGATGCACGATCTTGCCCAGGTACCGACGTCCTTGTTCATCGACGGCCAAAAATATTTTGACGTCATTAGCTTGCGTGTTACACGGACCCCGGGGTGGCTTATATCGTGTTGCGCTCTAAACGCTGCATAGCGATAAGCCGTCGGTAGGTACGGTCGCATGTTCCCAGTAGATGTCTCACAGGTAATTTTTTTTGTAACGCCTGGCAAACTCGTGTCAGCAAACCCCAATCTCTTATTGCTCCTTAAAATTTTTAGATCTTCATCAATTATTTGATCTTCTGCTAGTTTTTTAAAATCGATGCTCGATGTTAGTTGTATTTCCTCGATTTTTTTTATTCGGCTCATTGCGTCTGCAGCTCGATTTTTCTCCCCGTCGATGTATTTGATGCTCGAACAAAATTGACTGATGAAGTGTAGTTGGCGTTCCCGCCGCGGTGTGTCGCTACTAGTCGGTGGCTTCGTTAGTGCGAACGACAGAGGTTTGTGATCGGTATATATTGTGACGTCATTTCCTTCTATTAGCCGTCGCATATGTTTTACAGCTGAGTACATAGCAAGGAGCTCGCGGTCGTACACGCTGTATCTTCGTTGAGTTTCGCTCATAGACTTGGAGAAAAATGCCAGTGGTTTCCATATCTCGTCGACCTTCTGCTGAAGAACGGCACCCAGGCTCACATCGGAGGCGTCGCTTAAAAGACAGAGAGAAGCATTTGGCACTGGATGCGTCAGCGTAGTAGCATCGATAATGCGTTGTCGGCACTTATCGAACGACTTCTCGGCTTCTGGCGTCCACTGGATCGGTGTCTTATCGTTCTTTTTGGTGTTGTGCAAATACTTGTTCAATTCGTGTTGGTGCTCCGCTTGGTGTGGCAGGCAGTCACGGTAGAAATTGACCATGCCAAGAAATCTTCTTAATTCTTGAACTGTCGCCGGCTTTGGATATTTTCTGATGGCCTCAGTACGATCTGCGGGTGGCTTGATTCCGTCGTAAAAGACTTCGTAACCGAGGAATTGTATGTTTTCCTTACCAAATTCGCATTTGTCGATGTTTAGTGAAATGCCGAATTTGTTCAGGCGCTCGAGTACTTCTTCTATGTGTCTTCTGTGTATTTCTGCGTTCTCTGAGTGGATCAGAATATCATCGACGAAACAAAAGGCATGGCCATCCAGTCCTCGTAGGACTTCATGCATGAAACGCTGAAAAGTTTGACCAGAGTTGCGTAAGCCAAACGTCATTGCAGTAAATTCGAATAAACCGAATGGAGTGATGATGGCTGTCTTCTCTGCGTCTTCTTTTCTATTCGGAATCCAGAAGTATGCAGTTTTGATGTCGAGTTTTGAGAAAATAGTTTTTCCGTGTAACTGGTAAGTAAAATCTTGGATGCGCGGCAGGGGGTACCGGTCAGGGACTGTCTGAGCGTTGAGCCTGCGAAAATCCCCACATATTCTTAGCGAACCGTCTCTTTTTGTGACTATATGAAGCGGGCTGGCCCAGGAGCTTTTGGAGGGCTTGCAAATACCCATTTCCATCATTTTCTCAAATTCCAGCTTCGCTGCTTTGTACTTATCCGGCGGTAGTGGGCGTGGCTTTGCATACACAGGCGGTCCTGTTGTCTCGATATGATGGGTCACACCGTGCTTTGGAGGTGACTTCAGTGACAGGGGCCGGAGTACGTCTGGATACTTCGTCAATAAGTCGTGGTATGCGTGATCACGATTGATCATGTACACGGCTGGATCGTAATCAGTGATCTCGATGGCGTTTACACCAATGTCAGTTACTTGATCCAGTAACTTGCGGCGGTGCAAATCTACTATCAATTTCTGGCCTCTTAAAAAATCAGCGCCGAGTATTGATGTTTTCACGTCTGCGACTACGAACGTCCATCGGAAACTTCGTCATAGTCCTAGGTTGAGTTCCATCGTGCGCTCGCCGTAGGTGCGTATAGGTGTATTATTTGCCGCGTACAATTGGTACTCTGATGAAACTGCGCGGCCACGGGGTTGGTTTCGCACTGCCAACACGGAAATATCTGCTCCGGTATCCACCAAAAAACGTTCCCGTGTATTCACATCGATGACGCATAGGCGGTGACTAGCAGTAGGAACATCGACGCCCGCCACGGTCGATGTTGACTTTAGTTTTCCGACGACTTCTTTGCTTTTGCGCACGGAAGTTCACAGCGCCGTGCGTCGTCCCCATAACGGTAATGGAACCGGCAAAGCCATTCTGGTCCTCTTCGGTCTGCTGGTGTGCGGGAGCGTGATCGGTATCGTGCGCGGACGTCAAATCGTTGATTCGAGCGTAACTCGGCAATTTCGAGCGTTAGTTTTTCTATCTGCTTGGAGAGTAACTCGAACTGTGTGTTTTGTAAACCTGCGTCTGCCGCGGTCGTCGCTACGGCAGCAATGGTAGCGTTCTCGGTATGCTCCATCATCTTGTCCGCCATCTTTGCTAGTCCATCGAGCGATGATTCAGCGTTGACTGATAAAACGGCGCGGGCCTGTGGCGGCATCTGGTTCATCCACATGACCTTTAGCGCGTCGTCTGGAAACTTGTGGCTGCCGAGATCTCGCATACGTCGAAGTAGCTGGGAAGGCTTTTGGTCTCCTAGTTCTAAACCGCTGAGAAGTTTTTGAAGTTGACGATGCTCCGATTCTTGGTAAACTGATATTAGACGATCTTTGAGTATTTCATATCTTCCGGTCGGTGGCGGGCTTAAAATGATGTCGCTGACTTGCTCAATTTCGGATCTTTGTAGCATCGGAATAACGAGGTTGTATTTTTGATCGTCAGCTATCTTCTGCACGGCGATAACAGCTTCGAATTGTGCAAACCATAATCGTGGATTCTCCCGCCAAAACGGAGGAATTCGCGCCTGGAGCGATACGGCCGATAGCTCGCCCTTGATTTGAGTTTCGTTGTCCATAATGTTTCTTAGTAGTCGGAAGGAAGGTCACCAATGTTGGTATTGCACGTCTCAGAAATCAAAGTCGAGGTTCAGATAATAACTGACTTTATTTACGAAAATCGTCCTTATATACTAAGTTACAGTATTCAAAAACATGCTTCACGCGCGCAGTGCCGTTTCATATAAATATACGGGCTGCACCCTCCCGAGCCTCAGACCGCAGCGCGCCGCCGATACGAACGGACGTCGCTGCTCACGTTATGCTCGCCGCCACATAGTGACACGAGAATTTTATATATAAGATGAAATTACTGGGCTAAGAGATGAAACAACTTATATCTCCGGGTGGCGAGCGCAGTGCAGTGCTAGGTAATAATTTGGACTCTTAATATTCATATAGGTGCGTGTCACTGTGCTGTTATGGGCAGACATGTTGCTTACCATCAAGCACAAACATGTCTTGCTCGTCTTGTCACTCTATACTATATAAATAATGTGAAAAAAAAAATACTTTGGGTCTCCGGCCGTCCATGAGGCTTGTTCTACGGGTCGAGATTTCCTGAACGAAAACGTTGGAACCAAAAACGCACTGTGTTTTTTGCGACACCGCCGCCATACACGTCATTTATCCTTCGAACCGTTTCTGCATAACTGGTGCCACGATTGAACTCGTACTCGTAAATAACTTTTTTATAGCATGGAGTGACGAGACGAGCAGGACATGTGCCTGATGGTAAGCAACGTTCCTGCCACATAACAGCACAGTGATACGCAGCTACACTAGCCTAGCACTGCACTGCGCTCGTCACCTAGATCTTAGTTCAAGATCTAAGATATTGTATCTCTAAGCCCTGTAATTACTCTGGAAACATTGCCATTCAAACCGGAACACAGTAATGTTTGCACATTACTGCTTGGTGGGTTATTCGGGGATTGAGTTGGAAAATGGAATTTTAAAAGTTGACTATAGCACAATTCCATCGTGCTCTTTTTCTATAATGAATAGTAAGATCACCTCGCAAGTGTCGCAGGCGCGGCCGGTGACGTGCGCCCGGCAGCGGCACTGCCCCGAGCGGATGTCGCACACGTTGCTCTCCGAGCCCACGGACGAACAGTTACACCCTGCAACAAACAGACAACATATTTATACGTTTATTATGTATTCATTTATAAATACTTATGGTATGAAGAAACACCCAGACAGAATAAATATTTGAATACATAATATAAACATTTGGTCCTTCGAGCCAGATCATCAAAAAACATTTTTTGAGCTGGTAAATGTGTAAAATGAGGAAAACGCAGAATGATGGTACAAAAATATGTTTATTAAAATATATACAAAATAAAAAGACGACTGAATGAGAGAAGAAATAAAACTCATTCAAATTACAATTTGAAAAGAAAAAAAAAAGTTCCAATCAGTCGTCAACAAATCATTAGGTAAAGTCTAAAACTACCAAACACACTTATAAACATAATATCGATTTAATCACAGCTTCGCAAGCCATTTCCCGGCCAGAAATCAAACTATTCCAGTCCGACAACCATTTGGCACATTAAAAGGTTCTCTGAACCAAAACCAGAGTATAAATTTAATACAAACATTGAGCGCTAAGTGCAGAAGCTAGTCGAAACACGCGGGCGCGCCCGTTACGTGCTTTCTGGCTAATTGGTGGTTCTAATTATTATTGGCCACGCTTCCGCGTCAGGACTACTTATAGAAGTGAGAAATTTGAAAATAGTTCGCTGTTTTTTTACATAGTAGTGGAATAGCTTGCCCTGTTGTAGTGTCGCGTAGTTATCGTTCCTATTATTACCCCAGAATAAAAAGAAGCCTTTTTTTAACTTGACTACCTAGAAGAAACCGATTCACTCTCGACTTGAAGACACCAAGATTATATATAACTATCGGGGAAAATCCATTCTGGTAGCTCTTTCCACAGCCTAGACGTTCTTATCACAAATGTAGAGTCATACCTCTTTGTTCGTGTCTTAGGCACATCAACCATGAAACGATGTCGCTTTCTCGAGCTACGAGCAGTCCGATAGAAAAAAAGATTATGTGCTATTCCAAGCTATATTCCGAGTTTCTAGTTTCGATCTAGAAATTCGATTCGTTCAGTTGCTCTGTGAGTATTTCAAGCATCTAGTTATTGCTGTTGTCAATATTATTAGACAAAGAAAAGTCACGCTTGTTGTATGGGAATATTATTATTGTTCTGTTTTTTTAGTACCTATTTGTTGTTAAAGTAGCAATAAAAATACATTATCAGTGAAAATTTCAACATCTACAGTTGAAATTTTCAGGCACAGATCATTGTCTTTGGTAGTGGGGCTCTTTGCAGAGTCCTCCTGGGAAAGCACCACACCTTATCATTTATTCTACCGCCAAACAGTAGTGTACGAACAGTACCTTTTTGAAGGACAATATTTCAAGAGAAATTATTGTCTCAAGAGATAAAACATCTTATATCTGCGGGTGACGAGCACAGTGCGGTGCTAAACAGTGATTTGGACTCTTCATGTTCTATTAGCTGCGTAACACTTGACTGTTATGGGCAGGTTTGTTGCTTATCATCAGCACTTGCTTGTCTCGTCACTCTAAATTATATAAAAATACGAACAGGGGAGTCTCAGTAACATGGTCTCGTTACACGCTTTGGATAAGGAACCCTAAAAACTGAAGTAACCTATCTGTACAGACAACGAGTCTTCAATGTCTCACTAACCCGTATTAAATCTGCACCCAGCATCATTATCCAGTGTTTATCTCCTATTTAACTGTTAACCGACTGTTTATCTCCCGATTAATGCAAGAACAAGCAATCTGCCGGTTTATTGATCAGCCGATCGAGCGGAATTATGCGTAATGATAAACCGGCGATTAGAGTAAGTGAATACCTCTGGTTACGTCTACTTTATTTAATTATTGGCTAAGCGGCCCGCGCCCACTTCATTCAGGGTTGGAGTGATAACTTACAATAGTTATCTATAGACTACAAGCCCGTTAACAAAATTTACGTAGTAAATGAACCACCAGGAGACCTATGTAGGATGATAGAAGGGTATAAAGTAATAAGATTCAGCACTATGCCGTCACTTGTAAGCTGTCCAACTGACTACAGTCGAAGAGGGCGGGTTGCAACCCTCGATCATTTCTCCTTGTCGCATGATTTTTGTACGGTATTGCGAAATAATGGATTAGAAGAGGTATTGAAACTGTATGGAACCAATGCCGTACATAACCAAATGACCAAACAAACAACAATAAGATTCAGCACTATGCAGTGCTGAATCTTATTACTTTATACCCTTCTATCATCCTACATAGGTTTCCTGGTGGTTCATTTACTACGTAAATTGTGTTCACGGGCCTATAGTCTACTACCTATTGGTTTTAGTGGTAAGGTTAGGTAAGGTCGATTTTTGTTATTTTAATTCATCTAATATACAATGCAATAATAGTAGTGCTCTTTGGTTTGGTTTCGCGCGAGTCGCGAAAGACGCCAAAATCTACTTAGAGTCTGCGCCACCATTGAAGACCGTTGGTGAATGGTGCAACTATCGTATTCTACCATGACAAACAAAAGTCTAAGTATTAAAGTATCGTAGTTCAATCATTTCGCCAGAGAACTCTAGTTTTAAAGTTTTTCTTCATTTTTGAAGTGAAATCTTCTTTTGGCGCGACGCAGACATATTTTTCGTGGGCTATGAATTGAATTCTAGCGTCATATCACGCTCGGGAATGATAATAAATCTTCGGGTAAATTCGGGACCATGGCCATGCTAATGGCCACGCCCTCCCGTTTCACCCGCGTAGTTTACAAAGTAAGCTATCATATTCTGAGTTAAAAGTATTCACTTCCTATGACTGCCAATTTTTTTATTACTATTTAAAATAGCTTATGTACTTATCTATTGCTTAGGTATATAGCTTATTTACATCCTACTAATATTATGAATGTCAATGTAGGTATGGATGCTTGGATGTTTGGATATTTGGATGTTTGGATGTTTGTTGCTCAATCACGTCCTAACGTATGAACGGATCGGGCTAAAATTTGGAACACAGATAGATTATAGTCTGGAAGAACACCTATGCTACTTTTTATATTTTATCCCGAAAAAACAACGGGAACGGGAACTTCGCGGGTAACAACGCGGGGCGCTGCTAGTATCTATCTAAATCTTTGTCCTTGGTGGGAATCGAACCAACGACAAACAGCTTCATGGGCATACTTACTACCAACTAAGTCACTATGCCAGTGCTATCAACCATGGTAGCTTGAATCGAAATTTAATGAAATAAAATTCGTGTCAAGAATTTCTCAACAGCCGCAATTGATTTAAAGCATTGAATAAATCTGAAACGAAGCCGAACTAACTGCAGTGGAATTTACGAGCGATATCTCTGATTCTCAGCGGCGGGAATAGAGCTATCAAGTTCAATTCCACGGAACAAGGTCGACGGAATCTGCAGGCCCACTACGAAGTCCGATAAACGATATATCGGCCGAACTTATGGTCTTTTTTACCTCGAAAGACAATCTGTCGGTTGATAGGACTTCCCCGCGGACCTCGGTAGCGAGTAGTCGTGTGTCAGAATACTTTAGCTAACTTTTAACACAGTATTGGTATTATTAATTTAGTTCAATATTGAAGTACCTAGTCGTGTTGTGAAATAGCAAAATAGTGACTTGCAGTTTTATCCAAACAGCAATATATTGGATTCAAAAGAGGAACATAGTACCGAGGTAAAACGTTGAAGTTGATTCAAACGGTCATTGCTAATAGTACCCTCACTAAAAAAAAAAAAAACCTACTAAGGTCCAATCTATGTGTCACTGAGTTGTGTTGCATATGCCAAAAATACTCAAGCAAACCTCATAAGATCCGGCCGACCATATTTATTTCGAACAACTTTAAGTAGCCTTCGCGGCCGTTGCTACACTAGAAAACAGTACATCGGAATTTGAGAATTTTGTATTTCTTTTTAACATAATTAAGTAACATGCCGCTTAAGCGTACGCCACCATCATCTACCAAAGCGTCTCCATCTAAATCTGCGTTTGCGACTCCTCTTCAGCACTATTCCTCCGATACTAGTATTGCGGAAGTGGGCAAGGAAGCTGGTATGAGTGCTGCCTCATCGATTAGTAATGTAAGTGCAATATCTTCTGCTAGTCAACCTGCGTCAAGGAAGACTCCTGTGCCGAAACGTAAGCGAGCAGAGAGTAATGAGGCAGGTGTTGGACCGTTTGAGTTTAGCAGACCAGATATTGTAAGCATGTTAGGGGCTCTGCGAGAAGAGCAGAATGCAAAATTTGACATCATACTGAGCTCAATAAGTGACATGAAGTTATCTCTGGAGTTTATGACATCTAAGTATGATGAAGCTCTAAAAAAGATTGACATTCTAGAGACGGAGAGAAAGAATGACATACAACTGCTGGAAAAAAAACTTGAAATACAAGAAAGGCACATAAAGAGTACCAATTTAGAAATTAAGAATATCCCAAAGTGCCCCAAAGAAAACAAAGATGATATTAGGCGGTTGGTTACTAACCTAGCGCAAGTACTGGACATAACGGTTACAAACAACGACATTAAGGATATTTACCGTGTAAACACAAAATCAGCGGGGAAACCAATAATTGTGGACTTTACTACTGTAGCACTAAGGGAAAAGTTTTTGAAGGCGTTTAAGGGATTCAACAAACAGCATCGGCAGAACAGATTATGCACATCCCATGTAAAAATTTACGGCCCCAGTGAGCAAATATATATATCTGAAAACTTAACGCAGCGCGAACGGAGGCTGTTCTATCAAGCACGTGTATTTTCAAAGAGTCACGATTTCTCATATTGTTGGACCTCATATGGACGAGTTTTCCTAAGAAGAAGTGAAGGATCGCCACAGATTCGGATTTTTGATGAAAGTGACCTTGAAAAACTTCGAAAACAATGACTGGATATGACGAAACTAGTTGTTAACTTTACAACCGTTTTGATTTTTTACTTGAATAATATTATCATGTTAATACTGTCTGTTTTCGATAAACTGCCGTTCAGCATGGGAATCCGCCGCGATCTGAACGGTAGTGGTTACCCTAGATAAACCTAACTTAAATCTAGGTCTCTGCTACCACCCAGTTTACGACTGGGAACGTTTTAACACTAAACCTATAAATAACTAGTACACGGTACCTTGGCTAACCAGTCCTTCTGGATAGGGTGTGTAAAACCTAGACTTCCCTAGAATCTACCCCAGGTTCCCCGTGTATCTAATATTATAATATATATAAATAGATGGGTACGATACGTGTCAGATTCTCGTCCGAGTCGGCCTCCTTCCGAACAATTGAGCACCGCAATCCAGTAACCAATATCTCGCGTCCGCGCGGATAACTTTTATCCCACAAACAAAAGGGTTAACGCCCGGCGTTATATAGTTCACACAACCTTCGTTCTCGCGACCGCGCTGAGAAACGAAGGCACCACAAAAACACGCGATCCTCGCGAAGGGTCCCGGACCTCTAGCAAACACTTGCACCCGGTGCACTTGAGTATGCGACAATTATTCCCGCGACCGCGCTTTCGAGTACCGACTCGACAATTCAACAGTCCCGGACTGATAGTTGAAACAAAGGGACAATAAGACATGCGCCCGCGCAGTCGACTAGTTCTCAATGCACTATCACAACTGTGTCTCGGAGCCGTCCGAATGACCTACTTAACTTAAAACGGAACATGCGGGTAGTTTGAAAACATTGGCCGACCCCGGCTTTCGAATTATAATTACCCTGTTCTTTTACAAATTAGCAAAATACATTGTTACGTCATTCTATTCCGAACAACCCCCCGCTCTGAAGTGAATCCGTCACTTCACTAGTTCAATGCACCGGCAATCGAGACAAGGTGGCAAGGGCTCGTTTTAGTCGAGATCCGTCAACTAAAACCTCAGCGATGCGCGGTGTTCCGTCCGCGCCTGTAATCAACTTCAAAATACGGCCCCGCCGCCAATATAACGGAGGCATATTGCCCTCCTTTAACAAAACCAAATCGCCTTCCCTTGGCGGATCTGTCCGGTCTGTCCATTTGACTCTTTGTTGCAACAGATGCAGGTACTCGACCGACCACCGGCGCCAAAAGTCCTGACTCATCTGCTGCAGCAACTGGAAGCGCGATAACCGGTGAGCGCGCTCATCCTTCCAAGGATATTCGGGCAGAGCCGTAAGCGGTTGCCCGACCAAAAAATGACCAGGAGTCAAGACCTCCAGGTCGTTAGGGTCTAAAGACACCGGACAGAGCGGACGAGAGTTGAGGACCGCCTCTACTCGACAAAAGACCGTGGCCAGCTCCTCAAAGGTCAACACGGTCTCCCCAACGACGCGTCGAAGGTGGGTCTTGGCCGACTTCACTGCGGCCTCAAAGATCCCACCCCAATGAGGGCAAGCAGGCACTCCAAAGCGCCACTCTATACCTCGCTGCGCGAGTGTATGGCCCAACAAACCTGTTTGGGCAGATAAGAAGTCCCCGACCTCTTTAAGATACCTATCCGTACCCTTATAGTTGGTACCATTATCGGACCGGATTAATGACGGGACCCCCCGACGGGCCACAAACCGATCCAAGGCCGCCACAAACGCCTCCGTCGTCAGTGCGGATACCACCTCCAGGTGGACGGCTTTTGTGGCCAAACAAATAAACACACAAAGGTACGCCTTTGTGACCTTCGCACTCCTTAGCGTGGAGGATTTGACAGCGAAAGGGCCGGCAAAATCCGTGCCGACTCCGGCAAAGGGCCTAGACGGCTGAACCCGGTCAGCCGGCAGATCTCCCATTTGGGGTTGCATAGTGGGGGCCCGCAACCTATAGCAGGGCACGCACTTAAACAAGACGTGACGCACCACGCGTCGCGCCGACAAAATCCAGAAATCCCGCTGGAGTAAGGCGAGCATCGCCGTATAACCCGCATGGGAATTGATCTTATGCCTGTGAGCCACCACTAGCTCCACCAAGGGACCTCCCTTAGGTAGGAGGAGTGGATGGCGACGCCCGAAGGGCAGGTCAGCATTCCTGAGCCGACCTCCTACGCGGATGAGACCACCCTGGTCTATGAATGGATTCAGGCGCGAAACAGCACCCTTGAGCTTAGCGCCGTCCCGGAGCTTCCGAAGCTCTGACGCGAAGCGTTCCTCCTGTAACCTGCCAATCAGGTACAGCATTGCGTCCCGACGCTCGCCAGCAGTGACCACTAGGGAGACTACCTTCTCCCGTGGGTGCCGACAATTATGTATGAAGCGTCTGACCCAGCTCGTGACGCCCAGCAGTTTATCCAGACTGCTGTATTTGGTTACCAGCCAATCCATGGTAACTGACGGTTCCTCCGTCACAACGTGGACTCTGAGTCCAGGCAGCTCCTGCGTGGAGGCACTCGGTGGGCTGCTAGGCCAGGACTGCTCCGGTCCGGCCAGCCATTCCGGTCCCCACCAGAGAGAGTGGTGTATCAGCTCCGGTGCTGTACATCCCCTGGACGCGCAATCCGCGGGATTCATCACCCCTGGTACATGACGCCACAGGATCGGCGTCCCGATTTCCTGTATTTGGGAAACCCTGTTTCCCACAAAAGTTTCTAGCTTGTGCGGTGCCGCGCGTAGCCAAGCTAGGACCACCTGACTGTCAGTCCAGGCATGGACGCTCCTGATGTCCACATTGGGCCCCAATTCGGTGGACACGTGACTGATCAGTCGGGATAACAAGTGAGCTCCACATAGCTCAAGCTTCGGAATCGTGAGCCTCGTCCGAATGGGAGCAACCTTGCTCTTGGCCAGCAGCAGTGTGACTTGAGGCCGTCCTCTAGAGTCCACTGTCCGCAGGTAAACCGACGCAGCGTATCCTCGCTCTGACGCGTCGCAGAAACCGTGCAAGCTGGCCTGGTACCTGCCCGGCGGTAGTATCTTTCTTGGCAGAGCCACCTGGTTCAGATCCCCCATGGTGGATATCAGCCGCAGCCACTCGTCCAAGGGTTCTCCTACAAGGGGCTCGTCCCACGAGACACCCAACGTCCAAAGTCTCTGAAGGAGACATTTGGCGGAGAAGAGGACGGGGCAGATCCAACCATTGGGATCGAACATCCGTGCCAGAGTGGAGAGGACCGTTCGCTTGGTCCACGCCTTAGGGGCCTCCAAGTCCACCCGGAACGTAAATACATCCGTAGCGGGCTGGTATCGCATACCCAATACCGCTACCATGTTGGGATCCTCAGCATCTTCAAACAGCTGAGGGTTCTGCTGGTGGTCTTCTGGAATCCCTGCCAGAAGCCTGGGTTCGTTGGACAGCCACTTGCGCAACTCATAGCCGCCCGCGGCGAGTATGCCAATGAGCTCGTCCCTCAAGCGAACCGCTTCTTCAATGGACGCTGCTCCTGTGCAGACGTCGTCAACATACAGGTCCCGTGTGAGCACGGCCGCCGCGCGCGGGAACCTGTGTCGCTCACGCTCCGCCAATTCCAATAGCGTGCGGATTGCTATGTAGGGGCTAGACTTCAGCCCGTACGTATTGGTATTCAGCTCGTACACCCTCATTGGTTTGGTCGGGTCCTCCCGCCAAAGTATGAGCTGAAACCTTCGGTCATCAGGGTGTATCAAGGTCTGGCGGAACATCATCCGGATGTCCGCTCCAAACACCACCTGATGTCTCCTGAAGTTCAGGATGATGTCGATGATGTCCCGATGCAGCTTTGGCCCTGCATGGAGACACTGATTCAGCGACACTCCTGTGGAGGTAGGCGCTGATCCGTCGAACACCGTCCTCAGCTTGCCGTTTGAAGCCTTCAACACGGCGTGATGTGGCAAGAAGTAATGACATGTCGATGTCCAATCGACGCGAGCGAGAGACATGTGTCCTAACTCCTCGTACTCTCGCATGAAATCCACGTACTTCCCCCTAAGTACGGGATCGCGCTGCATACGTCTTTCCATAGACAGCAGACGCTTCTCGGCCAACTGTCGGGACTGGCCCAGCTCCGGCGGGCAGTCCACGAATGGCAGTCTGGTCTGAAATCTACCCGACGGTGTCCTCACCGTATGAGTCTCGTAGAAGGACTCGCATTCCACATGGGCCGGGTCCAACCTGGACACCATGGGAGGCTCTTCCACTTCCCAAAACCTCTGTATCACCCGCGCGATGGAGGCTGAAGCGTAGAGCAGGTTGTCCTGGGAGAGCTCCCTCTCCACCACAGGACCCATTATGCAATGGCCAAGAAGGGTAGGAATTGCCGACAACGAAGTGTGGGCAATAGCCTTGGTTGGTCCAGACCATAGCAGCCCCAGGACATCGCAGCCCAGCAGCAGGTCCACTGGTGCTGGCTCGTAGAACCGGGGGTCTGCCAAGCGCAAGCCCTTTGCGAGAGACGCCAACCCTGGCGGTAAGAACACGGAGGGACTGCATCCAACTACCGTGTCTATGACCGTAGCCTGAACCTGGATCCTCCAGGAGGACGGTTCCGCACCTGAAAAGGCGAAGGATGTCTCGCCCGCGAGACATCTCACTTCCACACCCCCTACCCCACGGATGGGGGAAGCCTTAGCTTTATATCGCAGGCCCAGGCGTGTCGCCACTCGAGTGGTGAGCAGACAACCCTGGGCGCCTGTATCCAGGAGAGCACGTACCCGTACGTGGTCCCCTTTAGGACCCCACACGCGGACCCACGCGGTGGGGAGGAGCACAGTCCCTGGCTCCTTGTGTGACTGCGCACCGGCTAGTCAACACTGGCCGGCGCCGTCCGACACCGGCGGACTAGGCGGGCCTGGCCAGTAGGGCGGTCTCGCGCAATAGACCACCGACCGTGGTGGTGCGTATGGCGCAGACGGGTGTCCATACCGGAAGGGAGGCGGGTGATACTCCAGCCGCGGATACTCGTGTATCGGCGGCGAGAAGCTCACCGGCCTCTCCTTGTGCTGCTCTACCGGAGGCGGCGATGGGGGGTAGGAGAAGGGCAGCCGGTCCAGAATGTGCGGGCTTATAGGGCGCCCGTCCCGCCAACAGGCCCGGGTCCTCGGGGGCCCACGCGTAGCCACATATGCCTGGGGCGGGCCGGTAGCCCTACCGGCCGGCGCGTGGACCGGACTATCCACCCGGATCCCTGCCGGGTTCATGGGTTGAGCGCGGGGTGCGTCGTACACGGGATGTCCGTAGCCTCCCGGAGACTGCGGAGTCCGTGGACGCGCGCCCCCGCCCGTGGGGCCCCTGCCCCTTGGAGGGGGCGTGCTTCGCTGAGGGCGCCCTGCGCCCTGTGCGTGTCCAGGTCCTCTGGACGGCGCGCCCCCGCCCGTGCCCTCTGCATCCCCAGAGAAGCGGCACAGGGCCTCCAGGTGTGGTCCACCACACCTGGGGCACGGCTGCTGCTCGGAACAGTCGCGGTAGTTATGCTGCCCGAGGCAGCCGTAGCAGAGTTGGAGCCTCTTCGCCAGCTGCCGGCGCTCCAGCACCGGGAGGTTGGCGAAGGCCCCACACCACCGCAGCTCATGTGCCTGGCCACATGAGGGGCACCCCCCTGGGGTGCTGGTCACGGCCGCGGTCACCCTTCCGTGGCCCCGTGTCCCCCTGGAACCTCCCGGAGGTTGCTGCGCACCCGTGCGCGGGGGAACCCCGGAAGACCCTGCTCCCGGGTCGGAGGACTCTGCCAGTCTGGCCTCCCACTCCAGGAACTGGAGCAGGTCCCCCAAAGTTGGGAAGGCCGTCTTCCCCTTTCCGGCCCTGTCCAGCTGCTCGCGGTCAAACCGCGACCTCGCGTCCGCCGGGATGCGGTCCAGTATGACGTGGACCAGGAGGAACCCCCACTCCTCCACCGGCAGCCCTAGGAGTCTGAGGGCGTTGATGGCCACCCTCACCGGCGTCAGGATTTCCTTCCTGATCTGTGACCGGGAGGTGACCTTCCTCAACGTCAGCAAGCTCCTGACGTGGGCATCCGCCAGTAGTCGAGGGTTCTGGTACCGCGCCTCCAGCAGTTCCACTGCTGTGTCGTACTGGTCGTCCTCGACCGGGAGATGCTGGATGAGCGACCGCGCCTCATCCCGCACCGACGCGAGCAGGTAAGCCAGTTTTTGACCCTTGGTGAGATCCGCCCTGTTCTCCACCAAGGATCCAAACATATTTCGGAAGGCCGTCCACTCCTCGGACCTACCTCCGAAACTGGGAAGCTCGAGGGTGGGCAGCCGGCTGACCACCCCCGGTCCCATGGCCATTGCTGGCTGAGCGCCAGCCGCTGGCGCCTTGGCTGCCTTGCGGATGACTTCCGCCCGCTCCGCGATGTCGTCCGCGAGCTGGAAGATCTGCTCCATGTCTTCCTCCGCATCCTTGTCGCAGGCCCCCTGACTAAGGAGCTCTGCCAGCGCTTCCTCCGCCATGCCGACGCGTTCCCGCACGTCCTGGGCCCGGAGCAGGATGGCATTCTCTTTGTTGGGCCGCTCAAGGAGCGCTGCCGCAGATGCGAACCATCGCATCTGCGATTGTAACACAGACCGTGCCTTCGCGGGCGGAGCCATGACGCGGAGCTAAACTACCAAGTTAACCCCTAAATCCCAAAACAACAAAGGTTGGCGACCGCACCAATTTTTAAAACCATACAAAAGAAAATGCAAATAAAAATACACACAATCAAAGTTGTATACAAAAAAACAATATTAATTTATATGTATGTAGGCAGGCCGAGTCTCGCCATCATCATCAGTAATCGCATTCTTCTGCTGTGGGCGTAGCTGGTGGGTAGTGTTGGATGAAAACTCGCGAACTCGCAAACACAATAGGATTTATTAAGTTCAGGTAACAAAGTAGGTTGGCCTATTATTGCTTCTTGGCAGCGTGACGTCAGCTGCACCGACGTTATTCCATTTCAAGGATAATTAACACCACTCAACTTCACTTAAGTCAAAGTTTAGAGACGAACTTCTTGGCTTCACCTGGACTCACCGTGCGGGTGCCGGGTCCATCGTGTGGCAGAGAGAGAAACCCCAAGTAGACCCCAAGACTTGCGACTCGGGCGTAGGTTTAAGGGGCCCCTTTAAAGCGCGCGCTGACGCTCACCTTGCCTACTCGCATCTCTCTCCCTGCCCAGCCATATGCATGCTGTAATCAGCATAGATTCCAATAGCTTAGGTGTTCACTCTCCGAGCGCAGGCAAGCGACTGTCCGCTCCGCTCCCGCTCCGAGCGTAGGCAGCGATGACATAATGTTGCTCGCGCCGACACGGCTATCCTGACATGCGCAAGTCCTCGTGCGCCTCTCGCCTCTCCTTTGGCTCATGTTCAGTTAATCTGTCAAGGAAGAAATAAAACCACTAGGATCACCATATTTACTATGCTCGTCCTATCCTGACATAAAAGACCTAATTTCACGCATGTACGCGTAGGTGAATACAACATCCCTCATTAGACCTCATGCAAATGAAACCAGCTAGAGGTATCCCTTCGACCAAGACTCGTCATCTCTTATGACGACATGGACCGGACGAGCCCGCAGCTTTCCCTGATACATACGTACACTGTGTGTGCTATTCGACCTCGTGCAAATAATACTCGACCGAGGTGTCCCTTCGACCGCATCATTATCTCATATGATGACTTGGACCGGACGGCCTCGTCGCTCGACTAGATAACCATCTCATATGGAATACTCGACCGAGGTGTCCCTTCGACCGCATCATCATCTCATATGATGACTTGGACCGGACGGCCTCGTCGCTCGACTAGATAACCATCTCATATGGAATACTCGACCGAGGTGTCCCTTCGACCGCATCATCATCTCATATGATGACTTGGACCGGACGGCCTCGTCGCTCGACCAGATAACCATCTCATATGGTAACTGTGAAGGTGGTCAAAGAGCATACACTGCAATACATAGCCATCTACAATTTGATCGTATGAACTGACGTATTTTTCAAACTACCTTCAGATACCATTTTAAGTAACCTACAAAAATCTCGAAATATTTACCGACTCACATTTATCAAACGGGTCATTTTGTGCGTATAGGTACCCGCTGTCAAAATAGATTACGATTGCTCCAACTAGCCAGTAATGTTAACGCACTATGCCAATGAGTGAACACATTTTCTTCAATAGTGAAATTTTCTCAAAATTAAACCAATCAGATTTCTAAAGTAAGTAGGTAACTGTGATGATAAACTTGATGAAACTGCTTCATGAACTCAACTTGGCATAGGGTGTGATATTACAGCGATTCATCATCATCATCATCATCAACATCAACAGCCCACTAAACGTTCCCACTGCTGGGACTCGATTACAGCGATTGCAATCTTTAAATTAAAACTGAATGAATAGGCACTAATGACAACTAGAAACGAACACACCTGATTGACATCTGAGGCTCCTCGCTGAGCGTAGACTTCCGACTCGTCAACTTGATCTCGGTGCAGGCCGGCAGGCAGCACCTCGACAGACCCGCTGTCCAGCAGCAAGCACGTTGGATTTGCCAGCCAACAGGCAAGCACTCGGGCGCGCCAGCCCAGCAGCCAGACGGATCACGAAGACAGACCAACCGGCAGGCAGGAACGTCTACTTTTGGCTTGATCTTCGGTTGAGATGAATTCTTCCGTATTCCGTCTGCTCTCCTCTCACAGTAGCTTCATTGATACATCGACGTGTGGGTTGTGAACCTTCGATGCGGTAATTTCATCTTCATTTACGCTTTTCCAAGAATTAGGTAACAAAGTGATTAATCGGCAAATGCGGGTAGTTTTCGATATCACTTGGGTTTTCGCGATTCATTTGAATAACAGCACCCACTTTCGCTTCGGTCGAAATGTAAAAGCACCTTGTTTCCACGTAATTCCTTTGTAGGGCAATCTCAGTTAACCACGATGATGCTTCACCTCGAAACGCCTTGCTTGTGGTCGATTGCCACTGGGTCGATTTTCTTCTTTGTTCTCATCCATCACGAATCCCGCTTCTGATGTAGGCAGGCCGAGTCTCGCCATCATCATCAGTAATCGCATTCTTCTGCTGTGGGCGTAGCTGGTGGGTAGTGTTGGATGAAAACTCGCGAACTCGCAAACACAATAGGATTTATTAAGTTCAGGTAACAAAGTAGGTTGGCCTATTATTGCTTCTTGGCAGCGTGACGTCAGCTGCACCGACGTTATTCCATTTCAAGGATAATTAACACCACTCAACTTCACTTAAGTCAAAGTTTAGAGACGAACTTCTTGGCTTCACCTGGACTCACCGTGCGGGTGCCGGGTCCATCGTGTGGCAGAGAGAGAAACCCCAAGTAGACCCCAAGACTTGCGACTCGGGCGTAGGTTTAAGGGGCCCCTTTAAAGCGCGCGCTGACGCTCACCTTGCCTACTCGCATCTCTCTCCCTGCCCAGCCATATGCATGCTGTAATCAGCATAGATTCCAATAGCTTAGGTGTTCACTCTCCGAGCGCAGGCAAGCGACTGTCCGCTCCGCTCCCGCTCCGAGCGTAGGCAGCGATGACATAATGTTGCTCGCGCCGACATGTATATGAAAGTCCAAAACAATATTCCCTATGTCGTTTGGCAAATAAATATTCTCTTATGCAGCCAAATAAACACAAAATAATTATTATGTTATCTGGCAATATCCGATGCAGATAAAAAAGCCCTCGCCAAATTGCTTCGTTTGCAAGTGTAAACAGAACTTTAGTTAGATAGACTTTCCGAGTCTATGGTCAGCCCTGACCAATCACAGAATAACAACTGTCACAAAATGGCCGATTATTTTTCCCTAATAACCCACAAACCATATGACGAAACAATATATTTTCAATTTCCAGATTTCAACAATTCCTTTGTTAGAAACACAAAAATATTTATTAATAATAAACCCTACAAGCAAAGTCACGCGAAACGCCTTGTAGATTAACTACGCCTGCGTACCAAAATGTTTTCGATAAACTGCCGTTCAGCATGGGAATCCGCCGCGATCTGAACGGTAGTGGTTACCCTAGATAAACCTAACTTAAATCTAGGTCTCTGCTACCACCCAGTTTACGACTGGGAACGTTTTAACACTAAACCTATAAATAACTAGTACACGGTACCTTGGCTAACCAGTCCTTCTGGATAGGGTGTGTAAAACCTAGACTTCCCTAGAATCTACCCCAGGTTCCCCGTGTATCTAATATTATAATATATATAAATAGATGGGTACGATACGTGTCAGATTCTCGTCCGAGTCGGCCTCCTTCCGAACAATTGAGCACCGCAATCCAGTAACCAATATCTCGCGTCCGCGCGGATAACTTTTATCCCACAAACAAAAGGGTTAACGCCCGGCGTTATATAGTTCACACAACCTTCGTTCTCGCGACCGCGCTGAGAAACGAAGGCACCACAAAAACACGCGATCCTCGCGAAGGGTCCCGGACCTCTAGCAAACACTTGCACCCGGTGCACTTGAGTATGCGACAATTATTCCCGCGACCGCGCTTTCGAGTACCGACTCGACAATTCAACAGTCCCGGACTGATAGTTGAAACAAAGGGACAATAAGACATGCGCCCGCGCAGTCGACTAGTTCTCAATGCACTATCACAACTGTGTCTCGGAGCCGTCCGAATGACCTACTTAACTTAAAACGGAACATGCGGGTAGTTTGAAAACATTGGCCGACCCCGGCTTTCGAATTATAATTACCCTGTTCTTTTACAAATTAGCAAAATACATTGTTACGTCATTCTATTCCGAACACTGTCATATGAGCTATGCCAATTGTTTGTAAATTTTGCTAAACTAAATAAGTTCACACACTTGTACACACAAAACACGAACAACATTTCACACATTATACATACAGAACATAACAAAACATTACACACTCTAGATAAAACACGACACATTTTGATCACAAAACCTCATTTAAATGTTTTCAATCAATATCGCAAAAATGTCTTTACAAGAATTAGAAGACACCTAATTAAAAGCCCCACCAAGGTTGCACATTTGATTATTACTTTAAGACGCACATTTATAACACACGATAAGAACTGTTCATTCATAATATATGGATTTTGTCCGGGTTGTTTTTCAGATTACTTTAAATGTTTTGCCTCGTACAACTTATTTCTGAAAAAGGTATTGATACCGTATATCTTATGTGATATTAATTTTCGTACACATTTACAATGCCTGACATAATAAATAATAATCTCGTGTGTGAACTTGATACAGATGACAACGTTGACTGCAGGCAGACATATGATCCATCGGAGTGTTCTAATCTCTTGAACTGTGATACTAACAATACGAAAAATTTAACAATAATAACACAAAACATTCGAAGTATTCACCAAAATTTGGATAAGTTCATGGTATTTCTCAGTAGTTTTGATATACCATTGGATGTTATTGTCTTGACGGAATGTTGGACCTCTAAGTACGATCCTCCCCCGATTGATAACTACAATATGTTTTTTACGAAGCGTAGCTATAACCAAAATGATGGCGTTGTTGCATATGTACATAAACGACACACCGTCAATGCTCAGGAATCCGTAATGCCTGAAGGAAATTTTTTGTTACTGGAAATCAACGAAAGATATTCTGTAATCTGTACATATCGTCCATGTGCTTTTTCGAATCCAACAAATTACATCAGTTCTTTAGACCATATCTTAAATAATCTCAAGTTTAAACATAACGTTATTTTGACTGGTGATATGAACATAAATATTTTACAAGAAAATAACTTCTCTGCATACTTAACAGAGTACCTTAATTTAATGGCAACACATTGCTTGGCTCAAGGTATCAACCTCCCTACTAGACAAACTACATGTCTTGACCATTTTATGGTGAAAACTCAGTTAAAATGGCAAACTTTGATATTCGGTAATTTTACAGACCATGCACCAATTCTTCTTCATATTAAAGAGGCTGTTAAGGAAATAGACAAAAATCACCTTATTAGGGAAAAATCTATAGTTAACTTTAAAGCTATCACGGAGATGCTTTCTCGTTACTCTTGGAAAGATTATTATGAAGAAGAAGATGTTGACAAAGCTACGTTAGTTTTTGTCTCTAATCTTAAAGAATTGATATCGAGTAACACTGAAACTAAAAAAATCTCTTCTAAAAATCGACCACTAAAACCTTGGATAAATGATAGTCTTGTAAGATGTATCAGACATAGAAATAGTTTACAAAGGCAATGGAAAACTTCACCAAACGACATACAAATCTATAATAAATTTATCAAATATCGAAATGCTTGCAATAAATTAATTAAATCAGTAAAAAAAAATTACTATAAATCAGAACTGGAAAAAAATAAAGGAAATATGAAAGCAACGTGGAGCATTATTAAAGAAGTGTGTAATTATAGTCAAAATAAAGCCACTTCGCAAGCTTTATTGAATATCAAAAGCAGCCCTGTAGAATCTCTTAATGAAGTGAACAAATTTTTCACTTCAATCGGACATGACTTAGCTAACAAAACATTGAAAAAGCTTGATAAAACAGATTTAGAACTAGTTAAAGCAACTAAATGTACGTCTACTATTCCAATAGGTTCCCTATCGCTTTTTCTCACAGATGCTGTTGGGGTATCTGGTATTATATCAAGCTTAAAGAATAATAGTGCTCCTGGGTGGGATAACATGACGGCCAAAATTTTTAAATCATGCTCGAAATATTTATCTGAACCAATCGCTCATCTTTGCAATCTCAGCTTTACTAAAGGTGTTTTCCCCAGAATTCTAAAAAAAGCCATAGTCTGTCCTATATAAAAAGATGGAAATAAAAACCTTGCTTCAAATTATAGACCGATTTCGTTATTATCAGCTTTGTCTAAAATTATAGAAAAAATTGTAAACCGGAGGATTATTTCTTACTTAGATAAAAGTGGTACTCTAGCATCTAACCAATATGGATTTCGGAAAAACAAATCAACTGATGATGCAGTACATAAGTTGACATCTTTGATCGCCAAACACTTAGATAGGGGGGACAAGACTGTTGGTGTGTTTTTAGACCTCCAAAAAGCATTCGATACGGTGTCAATCCCAATTCTCTTGTCCCGCCTACAGGAAGTTGGAATCAGAGGTACTGTACTTGAATGGTTTAAGGACTACCTCACTGACCGTCGCCAACATGTAAAAATAGACCGATTTCTAAGTGATGAAGCATTCTGCAGTTATGGTGTACTACAGGGAAGTACCTTAGGACCAACATTATTTTTAATTTACATCAACGAATTATGCAGAATCAACATACTGAATGCTGATATTGTCATGTATGCTGATGATACTGTTTTGCTTTTTCACGGATCCAACTGGTTGAATGTTCGGCAGCTTGTCGAAAAAGGTTTAGGAACAGTGACAACGTGGTTGGAAGATAATCTCTTATCACTTAATACTTCAAAAACCAAATATATTTGTTTTAAAAAAACTGAAAGAAACAAATTGCCTCCAGGTTTTGGCATATTGATACATACTTACCCCTGTAATCGTTCTACAAATAAAAGTAAGAACTGCTCTTGCAGCATGCTTGATCGGTGTGAATCAATAAAATATTTAGGTATTACTATGGATCATAAAATGACTTGGGGCCCACACATTCATGTAACAGCTAAACGTGTAAGAAAATTTATACATGTATTTAAGCTTCTCCGATCTGTAGCTGACCAAAAGCTACTATTGGATACCTACAAGGCATTGTGCGAGTGTGTTATTGGTTATTGTATCTGTTCTTGGGGAGGCGCAGCCAAAAGTTACATGATTCATATTGAAAGAGCACAACGTGCACTTTTAAAAGTGATCATGAATTTTTCATTTAGATACCCCACTTCAAAATTGTATGGTGAATGCAAAATTAAATCAGTGAGAAAGCTATTTGCATATCACTGTATAATGCGGTATCACAGAGAGGCACCACCATTAGACATTACCAAGCGGCGTGGAAAATACCCTGTACCTAAGTACAAAAGTGTTATTTTATGGCGGCACTATAATCATATGGCACCTATTCTATACAATTTATTAAGATATAAATACCGAAAAAATAATACAGATGGCGATTTATCAACTCATAATGCATTTGAGCTTAAAAATATAATTTATGATTGGCTACAGGAATACGACTACGATTCGTTTGAAAGCATTTTTATGACTTCAAATACTTTTAATATCTAATACATAACAGCTGATGTCCTGTGATTTTGTGGAGTAAAATATGCACATACAGACTCGCATGTAATCACTCACTTACACACACACCACTCACACCCTCACACACACCCTCTCTCACACACACACACACACACACACACACATACCCTGACACAAAATCATTAAATATACAGACACATTTACTAATTCACACAAATATACTATTATATATATATAATAAACTATAAATATATATTCATACAAACAAACGCATTTAAAAAAATATGTCTAACCACTACATTTTATTCAATTTAATTTAGTTTTTTAATCTCTTATTTTATAAAATGTATTATTACTGTGTTTAGTTTGGGGAAGGCACTGTCTGCTGCAACACAGCTCACGCTAAAGCGGTAGACAGGGATTTTCACTTTTATTTTGTACTACCTTATGTTGCATTAATAAAAACATTTTGTATTTTGTATTTGTATTTTGTATTTGTATAGGATCGGCCGTTTCGTTCGATTCGACTCTCATCCGACCTATAGCTTCCGACCCAGATGTATCGATCCTACTGTTTTTCGTGCTAGGCTACAATCCAATTCAGCTGTCGGTCGGATCCGATCATTCGGAGTTTGTTTTCGTAGTAGATCTGCTGAGTAAAGCAGAGCTCAGCGGCTCAGACAATTGCAATGGGACCAATACAATAGCTATAGAAACCAGCACTATTACCAACTTACTAGCTAGAAGGCGTCTGTAGTTTCATCCACCGAGTTCCTTTTTAGGGTTCCGTACCCAAAGGGTAAAAACGGAACCCTATTACTGAGACTTGGCTGTCCGTGCGTCCGTCTGTCTGTCACGACAGTATCTCAAGAACGGTGATAGCAAGACAGTTGAAATTTTCACAGATGATGTATTTCTATTGCCGCTATAACAACAAATACTTAGCTAATGAACAGAAAACAAAAGTTCCCAAACCCCTTTGGATTACATTTTTTAATTATACTCTGGAATAGAACCTCAGCTGCTTTTTATCGTGGTACTACGCAGGTAAAACCGGGGTGCACTGCTAGTACTACTACATTTGTTAACTAGTACTTAGTGCTCTGTGGTTGAACCTACGTAGTTCCAGATAAGGGTAGTAATATCAGGATTGATGATATATTTTTGTACAGGTAGTACTTTTTGCAGATTCCGTCTAGGAAGAGCTACCATACCTTTACTTATTATTCTACCGCAAAGCAGTAATATGCAAACAATACCGTGTTCCGGTTTGAAGGACACTGCTTCCAGTATTTTACAGGACAAAGTGATGAATCAAATTATATCTCTGGGTCATCAGCGTTTTGAACTACTATCTAGTCATTTGGATTTTTCAAGTTCAAATTTATAGACATACCAATTCTTTATTGCTCCAATTGAAAAACAAAACAACAAACTAACAAAACTTTAGTACCAATTGGCGACCTTATCGCTACTTTTTTATTCATTAAATAAAATATATAGTAACATATCAGTTGCACAGTAATGTGTTGCATTGGGAAGGCGTGGTGCTTTCCATCATCCGCACATTTTGCTTGTTCTGTCACTCTATACTACATTTATATGAATACATTGCATCTCTTTAAGATTGTTGTGAAAAAAAGTGAAAAAAAAATTTACCACAAAAATTACCAAGATATACCTACAAGACAAAAGTAAAACAGTGTAATTAAATTAAACATTTTTGTGAACAACTTGAATTAAAATACAGTGGTATCCATTGGTTTCCCACTAGGCAAGCCTGTATCGGGAAAACCAACATTGTTCCTGTTCAATATTATTGTTCCTTATTATTGTTTTATTTAGTGTTTTGTAGTGGTAGGACTCTTGGCAGAGTCAGCCTGGGGAAGGACCACACCTTTGCCAAATATTCTACCGCCAAACAGTAATGTGCAAACATTACTGTGTTCCGGTCTGAAGGGCAATGTTTCCAGAGAAATTACAGGGCTTAGAGATATAACAACTTAGATCTCTGGGTGACGAGCGCAGTGCAGTGCTAGGTAATGATTTGGAATCTACATGTTCCAATAGCTGCGTGTCACTATGTTGTTATGTGGCAGGCGTGTTGCTTACCATCAGGCAAATGACCTGCTCGTCTCGTCAATCTTTATTAAAAAAAAAAATTAAAGAGTTTATCTATATATCTATCTCTTTTAGTCAAGCCACATATTACCGTGGTCGAGCTATCACGCGTCAGCATGCCATCTGCGTAACTCTTACTCCCAAAGTGCTCCACTTCTACAAATGGGAAGCCATAACAATTCCGTAACAGCCTTTAAAACGAGAAATTATCTCCGATTTTGTGAGCAAAAACGTGTTTTTTATCTGTATCTTAGATTAAACAATTTTATAACCAGTAAAATAATCGTTAAACAGTGTAAAACTATCGTTAAATGTTTATCGACACTTTTCCGTCATAATGGACGGGAATAGTAAAATTTCAAAATGGTTTTATGATATTCCATTGACACGGGTTTATGGGTTTCTGGCATATTAACAACACTTAAGTCTTTTGGCGAAATATTTGAACTATTTATTTACGAAGCAGAGGTATCAGGTAATAATTTGAGGTAGGACTCTTAGCAGAGCCCGCCTGGGCAAGTACCTACCACACCTTTGCCAGTTATTCTACCGCCAAACAGTAATGTGCAAACACTACTGTGTTCCAAAAATACAGGGCTTAGTGATATAACATCTTAGATCTCTGGGTGACGAGCGCAGTGCAGTGCTAGGTGATGATTTGGACTCTTCATGTTCCTATAGCTCCGTGTCACTGTGCTGTCATGTGGCAGGCATGTAGCTTACCATCAGGCACATGTCCTGATCGTCTCGTTACTATTTATTTACAAATAAATAAAAATAATACGACTTTACTGCCACGTGGGATCATATAAAATCGAGGTCAAGAATTGTGGATTTAATGTTTAAATCATTTCATCATCGCTATGATAAAAACAGATTTAAAACAATAGATGAAGCAATTTCCAATCGTGAATCATTTTGAACAGTTGTAAAATTTTGTTTTATCTGGTGGTATAACTCTTTAAATATGCCTAGGACAGGTATCAATGTGCTTTTACAAATTATTTTACCGACACAGTATAATGCAGATACTTGATCATGAAGAGTTCACACCGCTATCTATCACCATTGCCCTTCAAACCAGAATGTAATAATAAGTGACTATTACTGCTTAGCGATAGAATGAATAATAATTGATTCCAAGCAGATTTTGCAAATATTCCTATTACTTAGGTACCTACTCTAAAATATAGTATCTATTGAACTCTTACCTTTTCTTATATTTAATTTATTTCAAAGACCTAGATATGAATTTTTGTAAATTGGATGTAGACAAGTTACACTATTAAATAAATAAAATGATACTAGAGCAAACTATGACCTCTATTCAAAGGGCACAATGAAAAGTGAATGCCCTTCCGCTGGACTGAACACAGTGTCAGAAAGTTAGATTAATTAACTAAGGCTAGCTAAAAGCTAAACGTGTTTAGACCTCACTCGTCTTACGTGTTCTAAAGTGCGCGGCGCGATACGAAAATATTTTGAAGTGGTAGGACGCTTAGCAGAGTCCGCCTGGGGAAGTACCACACTTTTGGGAGTTATTCTACCGCCAAGCAATAATGTGCAAACATTACTGTGTTCTGGTTTGAAGGGCAATGTTTCCAGAGAAGTTACAGGGCTTAGAGATATAATATCTTATATCTCTGGGCGACGATTTCCTAATAAATGTCTCACTCAGTCTCCCACTCTTACCTATAGGACATAGTTGAGTTTAGGGGATGATTGGCCCCTTAGATTGGTCTGTCTTATTGGGAAAAGCTTTAAAATATTTGTCTGACGAACAAATTTACAAATGAAGCATGAGAATTTAAGTGAAGTTAAATTATTATTTTGGAGTTGTTAAGCAAAACGGCCGACGGAAAGTGTCTGGAAGTATTGGGACCTTGTTTTTAAGGATGTTGCCTACAACATACGTGAAAATCACTTATTAAAGAATACGTGAAGTAAGTAATGTTTACATGTACCTTCATTACCCCATATCTCAAATTTGGCCGTCTAAGCAAGTTGGCAAGTAAGCATGTGTTCTTAGTACTTACTAACTCTACTCAATCGTTCACATTTCATTCATCAGAAAATAGGTGACGTCTGGGAGCTCTGGGATCTTACGCTATATGTATTTTTTCAGACTATAATCTAACTATGTTCCAAATTTTAACCGAATACGCTACGACGTGATTGTGCCACAAACATTAAAATATCCAAACTTCTAAACATTGACATTTATAATATTAGTAGGATTAGCAGTCAATATACCTAGTAGGTATATTAATTTTACCAAAAAATATACACGTGTATTTAGCGGTGAAAGTTTAATACTGTATTTATCAAAAATATCAAATTTACACGTTACAGGAGACAAAAATAAAACAGATAGGTACGGTTCAGTTGCCTGCAAGATACCACTTTTAGCGATAAGGTCGCCATTTGCTTCACTACCTTCAACGGCATGGTATTTTGTACTGCAGACAATTAAGAGTTTCTATCTACCTAACACATGACGAGACATGTAATATCTCGCTTGAGTCGCATCATTATAGCTTTGCCGAAATAGCTTTCTGCTGAAACAGCAGCATTGCAGCGGTCTAGACTGCCCGGTGTTTAGTGAATACTCCCCGGCTCCTAGAGTGAGAAAATTGTACAATTTGCAGTAAGGCTCGGAGAATTTTAAATTAACCCTGCAGAATATGGACCCTAGGTAAGTGTATATTTATTTTGTAAGAAAGTTTACGTACATTAATAATTAGTTTTCGAGTTGTACAGGTTGGAGCGAATGGATATACATGTATGGAGAAGTTAAAACGAATTTAGGTACAAGATCAACGAAGTATTACAAAAAGATACATCTAGTACTCATTGAGTACAGTAAGTGATTATCCTAACCCTGCTAATATTAAAAATACGAGAGTTTGGATGTTTGTTGCTAAATAACATAGGCTACTTTTACCGCAGGGAAATAACAGTAACAATATAAAATCTCTGACTATCCAACTGACTAAGAACACATAAAATACAAAGCTTATGCTATAGGAGCCTGATAGCTGATAATATAATTACCTTACCTAATAAACATATAAATAAACACCCAGCCAGAGACCAAATATTTGTACCTATTCTTTACACAAATATTTGCACTGGGTGGAACTCGAACCCACGACCCACGGCTCCGCAGGCAGACCTACTACCAACTGAGCCACTAACATTAAAAGCACTGTAGGTACATAAGATAACGTATCTAATATAAAATAGGGATGACCCTTTGAGTCCGTGAAGTTCCAAAAAAAGTCACTAGGCCAGTCAAATTACCACCACAACTGCATAAGTTTGAACGTGTGCACGAGTATGTAATGAAGTATGTAGTTTTTAGTAGTGGTAGGACTCTTGGCAGAGTCCGCCTGGGGAAGTACCACACCTTTGCCAGTTATTCTACCACCAAGCAGTAATGTGCAAACATTACAGTGTTCCGGTTTGAAGGGCAATGTTTCCAGAGAAATTACAGGGCTTAGAGATATAACATCTTAGATCTCTGGGTGACGAGCGCAGTGCAGTGCTAGGTAATGATTTGGACTCTTCATGTTCCAATAGCTGCGTGTTACTGTGCAGTTATGTGGCAGGCATGTTGCTTACCATCAGGAACATGTCCTGCTCGTCCCGTCACTCTTTAAAAAAAATATATAGAAGTATTTTTACTTTTTCCACGAAAGCTATTGAATGAATCCGAAGGAAATTTTGTAGTGAGATAAATAAATAGGGAATAGCCAGGCTATTTTACACGGCGCGGCGGGAATACTACGAGTAAAACCACGGCACATTCCTAGTATATCTCGAATGTCGGTTATTTAATCAAGCACAGGAACGTGCTTCGTAACAAAAACCCAAGCATTTTAATTCACCAGCAGCTTATCAAAAGCTGCGCCTGCGCATTCCTGGACAACTATCGCGCGGGCATTCTTCGGATGCACTAAATCTAGACTTGCATTCTTGAGACCTCGGTTACTATTTACCCAGTCATACCATTCAATAAACCTATAATAGAGCTACTGTAGTACCTACAGTAAGCATAAATAGTAAATAGTTTGACACGCTAAGTACTTGCGCTTTTTGTAATAGGTAGGCTGTAAATTAACCAAGGATAGGGAAAATTGTAATTAATTTTAATAAAGTTTTATTGAAAATATCGGCTATTTAATAATTTGATAACATCAGGTGAGTTAGCGGGCAAGTGGAAAGCTTTAACACTTAAAAAAACCTTATTATTAACGCAAGGTTAGCTTGTCTGTCCTTCTCAGTGAACTGTCTATGACTATTATGCATGCAACTGTATCGAAACATTGGTAGAGTTGATTAAATTACATCGAAATGAATCGCATATAAGCATATTTCATAGTCGTATTCTTAAAAAAATACGATTGAGAAATTTCATTCATCCGTGGTCGTCCAACGACCCGTGCTATTTCTTTCAGTAGTAATGTAAAAACTCTAAAGTATTATATAGAGACATAAACCAAGTAGGTAGGTATTTGAAGTAGTACCTAATATCTAGCAGATTAGTGTTGTACCGTAGTGCGTCCCAGTCACGATACGCTAAGTGGCCGGGCCGGTTTGTCCCAGCCCTATCACTCGATGCGGACAAGATATCGGCTATTGAGATTGGAATAATCGACCACATTGTCAGTAGCAGCTTTCAGATATGCTTTCATCCTACTAGTAATTAATTGTAGCATCGGCACTGATACAAATAAATACTGACATTTAGACTTAAGGAAAAAATCGGGAAAACCCCTGTCTAAAAATGTTTTTTTTCGAAAAAACAAAAAGTGAATTCATTTTAAAATTAAACTCAGACACTCGATTAAATTTAATAACTAGTGTGAAATCAAATAAACACATTGTTCTAATGAAACTAAAATCATATAAAATTAACACTACTCTTCTCCAAACAAAGTTATGAAATGTTGTACAATTTATATGATTTTTATTCTTCAAAAAATTATACGAGCATATATTTGGTAGTGTTTATACGGTATTAAAGAAACCTACTTACAATCGCACTGATGTTATCTTAAATATATTATAATTTGAAACAACCAAGCAAAAATATTTCACTAGATGCGTTTAAAGCAATTTTACATGCGGTGACTGTTCGCGAACTTTCCTTGCAAAAATAGGATATGTAAGCCACCCGATAGCCCACCAACTACGCTCCACAGAAAAGTAAATTTAAACTTTGGCAGTCATAGGAACTGCCGATATAATTAAAAACTTATAGCTCAGAATTTAATAGCTTACTTTGGAAACTAGGCGGGTGAAACCGGAGAATGTGGCCGTGACCATGGCTATGGCCATTGCATATCTAGATTTCGCATTTCTAGATAGCTAATGTATATTATTATATATTCTAGATATTCTATAGATATTCTAGATAGCATATATAAGTTACGGTGGTCTAGTCGGGAGAACGGCGGCTGCCGATCCGGAGACCCCGGGTTCAAACCCCACACGCACCACTGTCTTTTCGAAGTCATGTGCGTAATGCCGCTATCTTAAAACGGTGAAGGAAAACATCGTGAGGAAACCGACATGTACCTAGAATCTTTCGAAGTCATGTGTCATCCGCCAACCCGCACTTGGCCAGCGTGGTGGATTATGGCGTTAACTCTCTCCTTGCGAGAGAAGGCCCCGAGTCCCAGCAGTGGGAACGTTTAGTGGGCTGTTGATGATGATTTTGATGAGATAGCTAATGGGCAATGCTGACGCATTTCTTGATGGCCAACGCCCATGAGTTCACCGTTCCCGAGTTCACCGTAAAATTTCTTATCATTCCCGAGCGTGACGCTAGAATTCAATTCACAGCCCACGAAATATGTGTCTATGGTGCCCAAAAAGAAGTCTTCACTTCAAAAACAGTAGCACTCCGGCGCTTCTACCGCCAACTAAATCGGCTATCGCTTTGGTAATGCTGTCTCTATCATTTCAAGCGAAAAGAAAGGAGAGAGAAACATCTAGATCTCTATCTAGATCCCCGGGAGTGCCGCCAGAAGTGAAAACTTGGAACAATTATTACGAACATACAATACTATTTGTAGATAATATATGTTATATTTGATTCGGTAATGGTAAATGTCTCGAGTTAAATAGTTTTATTTTATCTCAAAAAATAGTCAACTAGCATAAAAGTTTTTACTTAAAAAAAACAGAAGCAGTCGCCATTCACTTCATCGTAGCCGTAGGTACTCGTACCTTATTTTTTTTAAATAAATAGGGACGAGACGAGCAGGACATGTGCCTGATGGTAAGCAACATGCCTGCCACATAACAGCACAGTGACACGCAGCTATTGGAACATGAAGAGTCCAAATCATTACCTACCACTGCACTGCGCTCGTCACCCAGAGATCTAAGTTGTTATATCTCTAAGCCCTGTAATTTCTCTGGAAACATTGCCCTTCAAACCGGAACTTAGTAACGCTTTCACATTACTGCTTGGCGGTAGAATAACTGGCAAAGGTGTGGTACTTCCCCAGGTGGAGTCTGCCAAGAGTCCTACCACTACTAACTCATCATCATCAACAGCCCACTAAATTTTCCCACTGCTGGGACTCGGGGCCTTCTCTCGCAAGGAGAGAGTTAAGGCCATAATCCATCACGCTGGCCCAGTGCGGGTTGGCGGATGACACATGACTTCGAAAGATTCTGGGTACAAGTCGGTTTCCTTACGATGTTTTCCTTCACCGTTTTAAGTTAGCGGCGTTACGCACATGACTTCGAAAAAACAGTAGTGCGTATGGGGTTTGAACCCGGGGATCTCCGGATCGGCAGGCGCCGTTCTCCCGACTAGACCCGCCGTAACTTCACTACACTTCACCATTACTAACTACCTCAATAGAATCAAACAAATTGTAAACAAACTTCTCTTAGATTCCATTCTGACAACTTGAATACACACTCAACGCAATATTGTGCCGGACCGCTAACTCGGCTTATCCGCCGAGACATTAATATCGATTTTATACACTTTCGCGGGATCAGTTAGTTTGTTTGTATGGCTAGTTTGTATTAGAGTCGCACCTGGCACTATTTATCTTTCTAATGCGACAGTCGCGACTGCCGCTAATGCAGCGTACAGTTGGAGCGAGTGAAACGCAAATCGGCGTTGCAAGTTGCTTTGACAAAAAAATTACGAAGAAACGTTATTTCTTTAGAAAATAATTTAAAAAAACATAACTGGTAAAAGAGAAATGCAGGACGTTTTTCTGAATAAAAAGAAGATTTTGAGACCTAGACAAAATAATCTACGAATATTTTCATCCTCTGCTAACGCGTTAAACATTATACGAGTAGATACATAGTTACTTACCTTATTGTATAGGTTTTATGTAATGTTTTGTATTTAAGAACTTCATATGATTTAACTATAAGCTATAAGTCAAAATCAACGAAAATACACGTTCACAAACTCAGAATCCTCCACGGGTTTCTTCGGTAGTGACTAGGCTACAAATTCGCGGGAGTTAGTACCCTATACTATCATGTGCTCTAAGCATTTGTCACTCTTTCTATAAAAAGAAGTTCGACTCGTTCGTTCGTTGAAACGTTACTGTTTAAAGAAACAACACGAGATGTATACAAAATTTTAAATAATTAAATTTTAACCCACGCATTCAAGCTACTTGCCTCGAGTAGTTGCGCCTCTCGATGCTACACTTTATGCGGTTATTTTGAAACGTCCTGAGCCTGACATAAACTGAATATGAAATGGTGTGGATTTCATAGACATGACAAACTGCGGATCTGTTCATGTGATTTTCATTTTGTAATCCTACCATTAACTGTGAATGAGAGACTTACAAATGACACGTAGCCTGTAAAGATCACTGTGAGTAAATATAGGGATATGGTGTTGAAGATAACTGACTGAGTGTAGTATCATGGCCGAGATTCAGCAGAGTGAAGTAAGCTAGGCTGGTGATAGTTACGATGAAATCAGAAATATCATTCCGCTCTCATTTTTTTTAGGGGCTAGACGGTAGTGAATGATAAAGTACAGAATTACAGATCTATATTTATTCACATAACTTTTGAAATAACAAAACTGTTCCATATTATATCCTATCCTATTAATACTAGGTATATGTGATCTTTGTTGCTCAATTACAAGCTCAATGAAACAGCTATACGAATAGAGGTGAAATTTAGGGTTCACTAATGTTTTACAAACATTTTTTGACAAAACATCACTTTAAAACCAACTAATCGTATAATATTCATTGCAAAAACTTAACAATATAAAAATATTTCACTCTACAAACAACGTTTCGCCTGATATTTATTTCAAAAATACCTTACGTCAACAAATGTTTTATTTTACAAACCATCATTTTATAACCAATTACATGGAAAACGTTTCACTTAGACAATGTATCGAATGACATTTTATATTTTGTCAATTTTTCATTTCATAAATTGTTCTTTTTACAAATTTAGCATTTCCTAAAACAGAATTTACAACAAACATTTTAAAAGTACCCGATACATTGTTTTTGTAAACTATCAATTCTGGTTTCTGTCATTGACTTTTTACTAACGCTCCGATTAGGGTCTATCACTGAAAATTGACTCCGGGTGAGCTCCCGCCAGAAGCACTGCGGTCACCCCTGAGTGTCGCTTCTCCATACTCGGCCTGCGCTCCACTACGGAGGTCGCCGGCTCGCTTCGCTCGCCACCTCCCCCCTTCGCTGCGCTTAGCCTCGCATGGCTCGCTCCACTCAGGACCTCACTTGAGCTTCTGGCTCCCGCATTTTTATATACACTCTAGGGGTAGTAGCGACAAGACTAGGTGGAGTCGGCGTGCTCCGAGTCGGATTTGGGTCCGAAGTAACCTAATCGTTCCGGGGTGGTTATTTAGTTATTCAAAAATTACAATCAAGTTTTTATGTATTTTATTGAATGTTTGTTTTATAAATTGAGTTGTTTGCCAAACAGCACATTATAAAATTAAAATTTGCCAAGCGTTGGTTTTGTTTTTAAGCATTTGGTAGTCAACAAAAATTTTAAAAGAATCATTTGTCAACTAATACGTTATAGAATGAATGTTTGTCAAATAATCACTTTGAGATATAACCAATTTGTTAAACATTTTTTTGTATAATAATCATTTCACTACCCGTGAGTTTGTCTAACGTTGGTTAAAACATGTCGGTTTGTGAAAAAAAGTTTTTTAAATGAACGGATACCGAAATTTAGATTATAGTCTTAAATAACACATAGGCTATTTTTTATCGAAACAAAGATATGTATCAAAACCCTTTCGCTTCGGAGGAAAAAGAAGGAAAGGAAAATAAAGGGAACAGAAAAGCAAGTAAATCCGCGGGACGCTGCTAGTTTAAGTGTAATTATAACAATAAAGTTTATATGGTGAATTAATTGCATCACGAAAAACAAGAATAAAACAAATACAAAAAATAATAAGTAGAATGCCATTTTAATATGATAGATACTACTCTATGTTCAGAAAACAAAAACCTAGATAATGTTTCACACATTCACCACAGAGAGTAAATAAATAAATAAATAAATAAATAAATATTGGTGGACAATTTACACACAACACACAAGTAATTATAATACTTACCAGTTCTGTTATTCTCTGCGGTTTCACTCGTTGTTCAGTTTGTTTTTAGAAGTTTTTAACTTATATTTTTACCTATTAATGTATCATTAGAAGTATTTTACCTATTAATGTATGTATTGCTTTCATGGTCATCATCATCATCCGCCTAATCCACACACGAATATATACCTCTCCCGAGGCTTCTCAGCCCGATTCTCAAATGAACATTTCCATCGAAAGTCTGCTGTCTTACATAAATATCGTCACTGCATCTTGTCTCACTTACATTACATTTTCGGACTCTTGGTCTCCACTCAATAAAACTTTTACCAATACTAAAGCGATATGCAAAATCACATTAATAGAAACAAAAAAATGCCAAGAAATATGGCGTAGAATTTGCAGTAAGCAGTGATGGCAGTTTACAACAGCAAGTAACTGTAAAAGAGTACTTGCCTCATCAACTGGCGTGTTTATAAAAACCTTAAGCTAGTGTTAACCAGTAAAGCAATCGCTAATTCGTTTATCGGTAGAAATAGTACTCGAGTGCCCAAAACGTTGATGTCCAGACGATGTTAGTATTTTTGTTTCTTTGATTTGTGTTTGACCTGATGCGTATTTATTTACTGTGGATGTGTCATATAAATTAGATGTTTTTCGTATAACAGCGTAAGGTGTATTGCTATACTTTTTTGCTCCTTAGACATACCGACCGAAACTTTTTACTACGGACACCAGCAAAATCATGATCAAAACAATTCCTAGTGTCTTAAATGATCTTATCGACCTTTTTTTGACCTTTTGGTGAGCTGAACGTTTGGCAAGCTACAAGTGACATGCAGCAATTTGAACAGGAGGAGTCCAAATCACTATCTAGCACTGCACAGCGCTCGTCACCTAGAGATATAAGATTTATCTCTTTCAAAAGGAAACATATTCCGATTTAAAGGAAACATATTCCTTTAAATCGGAACACAGTAATGAAAGTGAATCAGTTTCTTGTAAGCAACAACGCTTCAACGTCGTTTAACATCAGGCGAGATGGCAGATAAGTTCAAACCTATAAATTATCGTTAAAATAATACACCAAATGAGGTAAGCTAATGCCAGCGACACGTTTCCACACCACGATACAGCAGCTTCGCAAACCGATCACAAATGTAATTTCCACTCTCTAATATGTTGTGAGTGGAGCTTAGAGAACTTCACTTCATTATGATAAGCGCTAAGTAAAAGGTCTGGGCGTGTCCGTACTTCACGTAGTCAGTTACTGTGACACGGATTAACATGAACTGGATCAGGGTATAATAAAACAAGAATTAAACAAATAAATAAATATTGGTGGTCATTCCACACGCAACACACTCACTATTACATAGGTAATCTATGCTAATCCATATCTTTACCAATTTAATGAAAGGACTTGACATTTATTTTAGAATGTAACAAATACAAAACACAATGAAACACTAATAGGTAGTACTGGACCGATTACAAAAAATATTTCACCTACTCCTGTGTATTGTTTAGTATGTGCCCATTTCTATTTTAGAAACTATAAACGAATCTGTGAAACAAATAGAAAATAAAGTAACCAATAATATCAGTTCCAGTTTTAACATCGTTTGATTGAAGCCGTGTCTTAACATTCAGCCACTTAGCGGCTTACGTGGGGAAATCTGCTCGAGCCGCGTAATCCTCGCTGGGCGGGTGCTACGTGCGCGTGCGCTGGTTGGGACCACCGTTTACTTCTACCGCTGCTAGTTACATGATTACTTCATTTATTTATTTTAGATATTGCTGTCGATTGTGGTTTCTCCTATTAATTCTAATTTGTATATATTTAGCACGCTTTATCTAGGATCACTGCATCGCTTTCTAAAGCGATTTGTGGTCAAACACTGGCCTATTTTGATATCTAAGCCGCAGTACTTTTTGCTGAAGTAGTTGCAGAAACTATGGGCAGTTGGGGCCCCGATGCGATTGACCTAGTATGTGAAATTGGGATTCGGTTACTCAATTGTTTACCTGGGTGGTCTTGGACCCCGCCCTAGCTTGTTACTGCTGCATAGAATAGCTATCGCCATTTAACTTCACAATGCAGCCATCGTTTTGGGTACTTTGGCGACGGGAACAGCTCGAGGCGGGATGTTTGTTTAATCTTGCCCCGCCAGGTCGGCACCTCTGTCATATCTATTCTATGCCTCTGTGTTGGGGTATACGCCTACCTAATAGAAGAGCTACATATACGACAAGTTTTCAGCTTGTCTCAAATATCTACCCGAATATGCTGTTAGCTCTTGGAATACTATGGGTAAAAAAGGCTTTGGTTGAGACATTTAGTAGGAACGTTTCATCAATTGAGATAATGGAATTGGCCCTCTTCCGTCGTCTATTTGCTTGTCTGATGGCAGTGGCAGTGTTCGCGGCGTGTATTTATCGGCATTTAACCACATTCCAGCGAAGCCTCCGCTCAGTGGAGCGACTCACTAAATAAATACGTCAGACGCTGATTTATAGGAGCTGGATAGAGTTGTTGCACCGAAAGGGCAGATTGTATCATTATACCCCGTTTAGTTGAGTGGAACCTTTCTAAAGGGTGGTTACACACAAACTGAGGCCGAAAATGAAACATGGCGCGGAAAATAAGAATATTATTCAGCATCCGAAAAATAATTAGATTTTTAATAGGCGATAAATTTCGATTTGTAATATTACTTGAGAATGGATTTAACCCCATCCCCTCATAAATACATTTAATATGTATACATTTTAATCTTTTTCTCCTTGAGGACCCTTACCTAATAGGGAATATGCATGATTTTTTTTTATTTTTTTAATTCACTTATTACATTATTATAACACAATAAAAAATATAAATACTCTTCCAAATGTTCAAATTGATTTTTAAAATAATATTGAAAACATCGATAAAATTTGACCTGTTTGAACGCCGCCATCTTTCCCGCGCCTGGCATGACGTCACAGGCCATGCTCTGTGTTTGTTTACTACAAGTCTACAAGTGTTGCAGTTACTATGTACCGATTTTTGAGTTGTGCTAGCTATTAAAACGATGGAAAAAGTTAAAAAAATATTTTATAGGTATCGCCTTGCACCAAAGTGCAAAATCACTATGAGAAGTACACCCGATAAAATATTTTTTGCTGTTCCAAAATATGCGAAAACACGATGGTGTAAAGTAATGAAAAGAGATGAAGTATCTTTTCACACGTACACATAAACAGCCCACTAAATGTTCTTACTGCTGGGATTCCGGGCCTTCTCTCGCAAAGAGAGAGTCAAGCTCATAATCCACCACGCTGGCCCAGTGCGGGTTGGTGGATGACACATGACTTCGAAAGATTCTAGGTACATGTCGGTTTCCTTACGATGTTTCCCTTCACCGTTTGAAGTTAGCGGCATTACGCACATGACTTCGAAAAGACAGTGGTACGCGTGATTTTGAACCTGGAATCTCCGGATCGGCATTCGCCGTTCTCCCGACTAGGCAGCCGTAACTTATCAACATTGAAGTACCTATTCAACATTAAACAAAATAATTTATATATAATTCAACAAAATTATTTAACGTAATAAACTTAATGAATATGAATAAACTTATTAGTTATAAATTATTATAATATAGGCAGTAGATTAGCAGTTTCCATGTTCCAATATTATTTATAGGTACTGCTTACCTACTGCTGAATGCATAAAAACCTATGTAATAAATTATAATTATTGTTTTTTAGGGTTCCGTAAAACGTAAAAACGGAACCCTTATAGATTCGTCATGTCTGTCTGTCTGTCTGTCTGTCCGTCCGTATGTCACAGCCACTTTTTGCCGAAACTATGAGAACTACACTGTTGAAACTTGGTAAGTAGATGTATTCTGTGAACCGCATTAAGATTTGAAAAAAAAAATAAAAAAATTAGGGTTGCCCCCCATACTGAGAACCGAAACTCAAAAAAATTTTTTTCATCGAACCTTCACGTGTGGGGTGTCTATCGACAGATCTTCAAAAATAATGTTGAGGTTTCTAAACTCATTTTCGTCTACACTGAATAATTTGCGCAAGATACACTTTCAAAGTGGTAAAATGTGTGTCCCCCCCCTCTAACTTCTAAAGTAAGGGAATGAAAAATCTAAAAAAAATATATAATGTACATTACCATGTAAATAAGTTACGGTGGTCTAGTCGGGAGAACGGCGGCTGCCGATCCGGAGACCCCGGGTTCAAACCCCACACGCACCACTGTCTTTTCGAAGTCATGTGCGTAATGCCGCTAACTTAAAACGGTGAAGGAAAACATCGTGAGGAAACCGACATGTACCTAGAATCTTTCGAAGTCATGTGTCATCCGCCAACCCGCACTGGGCCAGCGTGGTGGATTATGGCCTTAACTCTCTCCTTGCGAGAGAAGGCTCCGAGTCCCAGCAGTGGGAACGTTTAGTGGGCTGTTGATGATGTGACCATGTAAACTACCAACGAAAATTAGTTTGAACTCGATCTGAAGAGTAGTTTTTTTTTAGTACGTAATAAATACACTATTATTGAAACTTCGATCAAAGTTACAACGAACTACAAGAACTATGTGTACTATGTATATTATGTTACTTGCTGCAATGGAACCCTTCATGAGTGAGCCCAACTCGCACTTGGCCACTTTATTTTTAATAATTACATTGCAGCTTTCACACCTCTGACCTCAGCGAACGTAAAATCTAGATTTGATGCAAAATATGCCGTCATCATGAATACATCTATTTTCGGTAGATTGTTCGAATGTGCTTTGACAAAACCACTTTTAGTCAGAGTCCTAGATGATCCCTAATATCACCAGAATGCTAAAATTACACAAGCTAATGCAAAACACTATAATAAATACAAATAAACACGACTTTTCTCTCAAGCACAGTACGAATATCGACACCGTTAAATCACAAAACATGTCATGTGACGTCACTTTTGTTTCGACCAATGGTGATGCGTTTCGCAAATTTGAATTTCCCTCGCCTATTTTGCACTTTTTAATTAATATTTTTTGCAATTAATAACTAACTAAATGATAAAATAATGATTTAGGCATAATGGCCGGACATTAAAGATTCTACGAAAAAAAAATCAAGCCAATTTAAACTACATGCATATTCCCTATTAAGAAATGGCTTCTAATGTTACAAGTTTTATGTTTGTTTATTACTAAAACCAACAACCAACGGCCACCACAACGCAGCGTGGATTACATGAGACAACACGTTCTGTGAAGAATCATCATATTTTTAGGTTATTAATTCATAGGCAAATCACGTGTGTACAGTAAGTTTAGTGAGATTTACGAATAAGTTTCAACCGTACCCAGTGCCAGCCGTAAATGAGTGGTGGTCACGCGCGCTTACTCTCATTGAAAAAGCGCGCCGGATGCGACTGAAACTCAAGACGGACTGGATCGACCATATCACACGACGAGTTGTTATCCGTGAATAAATTTAAGAAATAGTATAACAATTGCGTTAGTTCAGAGTACAATCCAACCAGTACACAAAAATATTACTTCTGGTGTACCAACTACTTTATATTGTCCGAGGCAAATATCCTAACTCGTCTAACAGATCTGAAATGCCTTATTCGGTTGTAGTATTTTGCAAATGCGTTTCATTCCATGACAAGAAACACGAGTACGAAGAGTTTTATTTATTTGTTTACTATTTATTGCACAATAATAGATCTAAATATAAACGGAAAGCTTAATGCTAGTACCCATTGTCTACTGGCTATCCACTATATAGCACATGAATGGTAAGTTAGCAAATTTATTCAGTACGAATTTCCGAAAACAATGAAAAAAATGTCTTTTACACATATTTTTTTTTTATATTTACAAATATTTATTATCGTTAAAATTCCACTTTCCCTAAAATATTTTAGTCAGAGATCGAAGTGCATTTTTATCATGACTTTGTGTACAAATCTCTGCTCTTCTTCTAATAAAATGTTATTGAAAAACAGATTAAACAATGACGGACCTAGTATGTTACCCTGTGGTAGACCAACATTAAAATACCGAGTCCCAATGACGTTATCTCCAATTTTGACGTGAAACTATCGCGCCCAAAAATATCTAAAATGGTTAAACTACTCTTAAAACAATCAACATAAGAATATGGAAAGTGGACGGCGATAGTGGATCAAATGCAGACCTACATATAATCGTCAACGAAAGTCACTAAGACACACCGGCCATTTCTAACCCTTACTATATCTCAAGTCAAAAAATAAATGTAGTATTCTCCGGCAGACAATGTACTAGGCAAATCTCATTTGAAATTTGCTTTGTGAAAAGAATAAATGATGCGATATGATTTGATAATATCAAATAATCTTCCATCAGAACATCACGTACGCACTTGAAATCACGATCTGGAGTCAAGTGAACCGCGCGCGCAGATCCAAACAATCTGCACAGAGCTGGCACAGACTTCATACAGTCTTTAAACTTATACAAACTTATATGGCCAACAAACGTGCGTAGCCACTATATCATTGTTTTAGCGAAAAAAAAAAATTGCTGTCATTGGGACTATCTATGAAACTGAAAAATAATAACTTGGCTTTTTAATAGCTCACTTAACGTAGTTTTTGCTCAAGTTATGTGTGCTGTATAATGGGTTTTTTTCTGAAAGCGGCGTTGACGACGACGCTGTTCCTTGTTTTTTTTTGCTCACCCAAATCGGAAAGCGTTAGGTGACGCTGACGCGAGTAAAATTTTTGTTTACCGAAAAAGTACTCAACATGCCTAGAGACGACACTTAAAAAAAAAATTCAATTGTAAATACAATATCTATGTATTTTAAAATTGGTTAGGTAAAATAAAACAAACTTTACATTTTTTAATTTAATAGGTAGGTACTACCTACCTACAACATTGTTTTTAAACAGGTATATGTTTGATCGTAGCTTTTACAGGGATGAACCCATTTTGATCCTATTTTTCGGGTTATCTAGTTTTCAACAAAGGGGGCCTAGAGACGTTTCCACTTCAAAAATTAATTCAATTGCAGATACAATTTCTATGTATTTTAAAATTGGTTAGGTAAAATAAAACAGACTTTACATTTTTTTATTCAATAGATACTCGTATACCTACAACATTTTTTTTAAACAGGTATTTGTTTGATCTTAGCTTTTACACGGATTAACCCATTTTGATCCTATTTTTCGGGAGTGTTCTTATCAAGTTTTCAACAAAGGCACACCCCGGACACTCGGCCTAAAATCTATACAGACGGTGCAGTTGACATACCTACACTCACACATCTCGCATATGTCGTTCGAACGCATTTACGCATGTGTGCGTGTCATCTATGTCGTGTCGCTGAGTGCTTCTCGCGTTCTTGCGGGGTAGGAAGCTTGAAACTGGCGGGGGGTGGGGAGTGTCCGTTCTATCTGTATTATCTATTCTATGACAAAGGACTAACATTTAGTTCCAACATTTGTCCGTAGGCAGAGATAAGGTTGCGCCGCGGAACAGTGTACAGTGGTGGTACAGTTCTATGTAAATAGTACGAAAGGGTACTTCCGTCGGCGGAGTCACGACTCACTCGCATTCCCGACTTTCTATTATCGCAACCGCGAACAGACTCGCATGTGTGAACTTATAATCACCTTCATACTACCTAAGTACTTTGTTTTTGAAGGGAAAACTTCTGTTCTCTTCTACTTTTTCACACAGACATTTTCGTGGTCAGTGAATGAAGCTACTAGTCACGGTCGTAAGTGAATCATTCGTTCGGGTCAGCTCGGGACCGCTGAATATGCTGGAGCGAGACAGTCAGCTGCTGCTATCTGTCAGATGTCACTGTCGTGGCGCTGTGTTTAAGTGATGTGCCATATTTTTTTTTAATTATTCGAAAGTTATTACCTATTTTATTTTTCACTTCTGCTGTGCGTGTTAAGTACACACATTTTTTTAACCAATTCGAAAAAACGAGGAGGTTCTTCATTCGGTTTTTTGTATAAATCTCTAATCGGTTACCATAAGGTGGGTCATGAAGTCAAGTGTGAGACCAACCGTCACCACTGGAAAAAACTTTGACGCTCAAAAAAAATAGAGCAGAAGTCAGCATTCGATGCTGAACACAGGTGTTGCTGTTGAATGCATGCATGTGTTGTTGTTGATTAACAACAGCCTAATATGAGACACTAGCGTCCAATTACCAATACCAGTATAGGGTATTATCTCGCTTAGCAAACATAAGTAGTTACAACAGATACAACATAACGTGTAAACAAAATTTACTTGTATCTACTAACGGACTAACGTATAAGAATGTTCAACGGCCAAGTCACAAAACATTAACTATATTAATTAAGAAATCGCAGTAATGTACCTTAGACTTGGCACAGCTTTGTCTAGATTTCATTACTTTTTAGAGATAAATATGCAGCTCCATCGAGACTTGGCTAGTTTTTTTACAGAATGTTTTTGGTGGAATTTCACTTCTTTTTGTAGAAACGTGGACTTATTGATTTATTATATTAGATGTACTATTTGACACATATTCTTTTTTCCGGTTCTGATTACATTTGATTGATTGTACATTAGCAACATTCGCCCAGTAGTGGGAAGCAATAGGCTAGATTAAATTAGAAGAAGTGTCCCACTATGCTGGATTTTTACAATGACAGTCGATTTTTTTGTGTACCAATAGTAGAAAGGGGCATTACTATATCTCTTATACAGCTGGGACAAGCTGAGGGTTCTTCATCAGATACTTCAGACCTTCGATTTTTGAAATCAAATGAAGAGGCAATCAAAGTTGAATATTTTTTGTAAAGGCGTGTTTTCAAATAACCAGGTATACCACAAGGTACCCCAGATTTTCGATATTCCTAGTTTTTATAGTTTTCCCTTTATGTGGCCATTAAACCCTAAGTCTGTACCAAATTTCAGCTCTCTGAGTTTATGAGAAGTACTAGTTCTATTTTGATGATCATGAGTGAGTGAATGAGTGTCGTAAATGCGAAACTTTGCTTTCGCTTAACTTCGGAACTAAATGACGCACAGACTTGAAATTTTGGATTTTAAGTACGCAATTATAGCTTACTAGATGACGAAAATTTCAGCGTTCTGGTCTTATCTAGAGGTTCTCAAATAGGGGCCTGAAAATGCGGCGAAATGGTTCCAGTAAAGGATGGTACGGCAGTGTTTGCTTCGCGCTCGACTTGGCGGGGGCACTGCCGTGCCCCCAGATAAAATTTAATGTGTATCTATAAGTTCTTTTATTGTTATTGTTATACGAGTAAATGTCAAAAAATATGTATGTTTAGATATTTGTTGCTCTTTCTGGTTGTAATGTCTCAACGGATCAGGTTAAAATTTGGAACACAGCTAAATCATAGCCTGCAAGAACAGATATGCTACTTTTTATCCCGGGAAAGTAACGGAAACTACGTGGGTAAAACTTCGGAGCACTGCTAGTTGCAAACAAATATTATTATTTTTTATGTATAAATGGATAACGTGCATAGAGTTTTATAAAAAAACTTACGTACATAAAATAATTTGCGTAACATATCTACGCAAAAGTAATAATTTCAGAAATAACAATGAAGTAATTGAATAGATAAGTAATGACCCGAAACAGTTTCGTGTCAGTAACGCTGATAGTTGTAGTAATTAGTTTGCAAATAAGTAAAATGAGATGTTAGACGAAGGTTCCGTAGAATTTTTAACGCATAAATTATGGTAGCGATATCTTTTGATTTTACTACACTACTCTACACATTATTTTTCATTAAAAGATTGTCGGGAAGAAACCATACGCGTATTTACCATTACCAATATGGCCTCTCGTTTTAGCGCCATTTTTTAAATCAATGAGTATTTTCGATTCTTCTTGTGGATCAATGTTCATCGGTGTCTCAATAAAGTAAATTAAATGGTGTCTCTATCTACATAATATACTTTATCTAGACACTACTAGTGCCCCGCGGTTTTACCCGTTACGTGCCCGTTCCCATAATTTACCTGCATGCTATATGGTTCTTTTTTTCTGAGTCACTTAGAGGGTACCTCGCCTGACAATTCACGCCACTCTCGGGTGACTCGTCCCGCGGAGCAGTATTTAACCGATTTCGCGCCGAGGGCGCACGTCACTTCTTTTCGCGCATTCTTAAAAGTAACTTATACTCCAGCTGTTTATAAAGTTCGCCTCGCACCAGTTAAAGTTACCGATTCGTACCGCACCGCACCACAAGATTATTTCGCAACACACAATTCAAAGGCAGCTGCTGAAGGAAATATAATTGAGGAAGAAGAACTGCCGCTCAATCGCCCGGAGGACGCTGGATTCTTAAGGTAGGACCTTTCTTTTGTGTTTCTGGAGAAAAGGCCAAACCCCAGGGTCTTCCACCCTCTTATTGTTTTTGTTTCTATCATTTAAATTCCACCCGCTCCGCCGTCACGAAATCTCATAGATATCCAAGAGTACCAGCGCACCGCTGGTGACGAGAATTGTTATAATAAATAATTAATTTTCTTCGCCATTTAATGGTCCTTCGTCACTCGGATGCCTTGTTTATCCTGAGATTTCGTGGCTATTTACCCCATTCCTATTTATTTATTTATCTACCGCCTATTTTGTGTGTCTCTCGTTTGAAGTCAAGTTCGTTTTGTAGTGGTAGGGCTCTTGCCAAGCCCGCCTGGGGAAGTACCACAGCTTTGCCTATTATTCTGCCGTCAAGCAGTTACCTACTGTGTTACGGTTTGAAGGGCAAAGTTTCCAGATATACGACTGGGCTAAGAGATATAACACCTAAAATCTCAAAGTGACGAGCAGTGCAGTGTCAAACAGTGATTTAGACTCTTCATGTTCAATCAACTTCGTGACGTTTGACTTTTATGAACAGATTTGTCGTTACCCGTCTCGTCACTCTAAATAAATAATATTTGCTTATTTAAATTATTTAACATTCAAAAGTCAAACATTGCCTTTGGTTACCGCATCGCCTAATAAACTCGAATTTCGCATTTACACCGCAATTTTTATAAACCGTTTTCAATTCTGTTAATGACTACCTACATAAATCACTTATAATTACCAACGCATTATATTATCTCGTTCGCCGTTGGAAATTATTTATTTACCTACCTCGCATTTTTGTTATTTTGTACGATCACTTTAACATTTGAGTTTGGATCATATCTATTGTCTGGATTTGATCACGATGACGTCGTCTAATGATCAAAAATTTAAATTATTGGAATGTCAAAGACAAGTATATTTCGAGCGTCTTCAACAAATATACGATAAATCGCGTGCTAATTTGAATGACCCAGAATTATTGGAAGAATTTCTGTGCTCGGTTGAGACTTTACAAGAAATCAGGTGTGACTTTCAGATTTGCGTGAAAGATATCGAATCTTTATTATTGAAAATTGATAAGGATTCAGTTCCAGATTTCAATCAATGGCTCGCATTTGAAGATCTTTATTGTCGTGTTAAACGTAAACATTCTCAGTTTATTACAACCACAGCGCCCACACCAACGGTTAAACCAGATAAAACATTTCAAAATATTAAGCTAGCTCGTATAGAAATACCGGAATTTGACGGAAATGCAAACGAGTGGCCTTTATTTTATGCTACTTTCCAAAGGGCTGTACATTTAAATTCATCGCTTTCCGTAACGGAAAAAATATTTTATCTCACTAGTAAATTGAAAGGTCGAGCGAAACAAGTATACATTGGATTCGTACCCTGTGAAGAAAACTATGAAACAATATATAACGCGCTCGTTTCTAAATACGAAGATAAGAGAAATCTCGCTAGTACTTATTTAAACCAAATTTTCTCATTGAAGCCCATTGTTTCCCCCACCGCTAATAACTTAGAATATTTAATCGACCAATTTTCAAATTCGCATCTCGCATTAATTAACTTAAACATACCCGACTTGTACGATTTTGTCATGTCATACCTTTTATTACAACGGCTGGACAGAGATTCGGCACGTTTATTCGAAATGGATAACCGCGATTCGGAAATACCTGCGTTTGATAAAATTACTAAATTTGTTCGCGACCGTATTAAGGTTTTGAATAGGACGAGTGAAAACTCAAGTACTTGTGTGAGAGCCAAGCTGTCAGAAAACTACATTCCGAAAAATAATTCACGCGCATTCTTAGTAAGCGATAACATTTGTACATTATGCAATGACAAACACGACCACTTGTATTCCTGTAAAAAGTACAGGACTTTAACCGCTCGAGAACGTTACGAACATGTAAAACAATTACGCGCTTGCATTAACTGTTTGAGTTCGCAACATAATTCAAACGCATGCCGGTCTAAGGGAACTTGTGCAAATTGTAAAAAAAAGCACCACACTTCACTCTGTTTTCAAGCTGATAACAGTAGAACCGGTCCGTCGAGTGATAACAGTCGTAGTCCAGTAGTGGCTGCTCAGAATAATAACGCTACTTCAAATTTATTTTTGAATGAACCGACGAATAATGACGCTTCATTTTGTAGTATGAACGCAAATTCAAAATCTTTGCGAAAAACTCAAAATGTTTTGTTGGGTACCGTTCTTGCTGATGTTCGCAAAAGAGACGGTTCCGTGTGTTACGCGACTAGAACTGCACATCAATATTTAAATAAAGTCTATACGCTATTCGATCATTTTAAAAACATCAAAGCCTCAGTTTAGCGTTAAACGTTAATATTGAATGGCAACGTCAAACTCGCACACTGTCAGATGTGACGTATTGACTTCACTCCGATGGCCGGTCGGCCATCTTATCGGACACTTGAGAACGAGCACCCATCGTGAGCGGACAGGTTAGTACAATATTTTGATTATTTGAATATGTGAATCTGTGGTTGTTAATAAACGTGTTAAATGTAATGTGAGGTTGTTTATTTTGGCCCCTTCTGAGGTATAAGTCACATCTCAGAAGTGGGATAGAACCGTGAAACTTCATTTCACGCCGGAAGCCACCCCACATGCTCGACCGCAAATTAATCGTTTTAGTGACTTTCAAATAATATGAAATGCTTTATTTCGCGAAAATTACGGATAAACGGATAAAAGAAACCACGGGAGTACATTTGAATTGATGAAAATCAGCGAATTATTTAGACATTATGCAGACGAATTTGGATTGTAAGAACATGTACTTAGACTACGAAAGATATATAGATACATGGCGCCACGCTCATCCCCACTAAACATTCAAAACTAAAACGCCAAATCATTATTGGCACGAGTGATTCTTGAGATGCAAACGGATTTATTTCTTGACTACCCACGTTTCAATAATTTTATGTCAGTATTTTTTTTCTCTCTTTCCATTTCCTTCTTCTTTGGTTTTTTTTTTCTCATTCACGCTGCCATTGTGTCTATATGTAATTGAGTTCATCATTAAAAATAAACCAACACTGTAAAGAGAGGTGACTATGAGATCTAAACACACGGCAGTGTGGCAAGCCAAGTTCATTCAAGTAAACTGGCGGGCCGCACCATGTGTTCCAATATAAACAAAAACACGCGTATGCCCATTAAAAACAGAATTGGACGATTTAGTGCTTAACACCTAGTGCTTATTTGAACTAATTAGGTAAAAGATATAATTTGGGTTGAGTTTTGCGATTCGTAATCCTTTACATTCACCCTTAACGATCTCCTGTGCTAGAGAACATCAATAAACATGCATTAAATGAGTTTCAGAGAATGAGCGATCGCAACTCGGATGAGACCCGGCGCGACCGAAGCTTGGCTCGCGCTGTAGATAAGCCACGCTACGACGACCGACAAGCGAGCCCTCGACGCAGCCGGAGCCGCACACATCGTGGTGACGAGGCACCACGAAAACGACGGACGCGAAGTCGGAGCCGCGACAGGTACTCCCGCCGCAGCTGCCGAAGGAGCAGGAGCCCCAGCAGAACACGGTCAGTACGACAGCGAGAACGCAACTTATCCCTTGATCGAGAACGTGACTTGTCGCATGAGCGAGAACGACTCAAATTACTCGAGAATGAAATACGCAAGGAGCGTGAGCGATTGAATAACAGGGCAAATCAGACGACTCTGATATCTAATAAAAGCGGATCTGGTGGCTGTGAAACCGCCCGTACGTTGCGTGATCGCTCACTGGTCACTCCTTCAAAAAGGCGGCGATCCAACGATGATGACTGTATTCAAAGGAACCCTAAGACGTCGACCGACCTTTTTGAGGAACTACTAAATGTACTTATTAAATCTAAGTCGGGGGGTAGTGAATCGTTTTCTAGCTCAGCTCTGAACAACGTCATCCCCGAATTTGATCCAATGGTCAAGGAACAAACAATGAATACTTGGCTAGACAAAGTCGATGAGTGCACAGAGATTTATAATTGGAGCGACAAGCAAACAATTCACTACGCCCTACCTAAACTTACTGGACTCGCTAAGACCTGGTACCAGGGTCTGCCGTCTATTAAGCATACTTGGGCGGAATGGAAAGCGATGTTGAAGGAATCATTCCCAGCCACCGAGAACTATGCGGAGTTGCTCACAGAGATGCTAAATAGACGGGCACGCCTTGGAGAACCATTTGAACTGTACTATTTTGCTAAAATTAACTTACTAAATAGATGCAAGATTTTTGGGAAGCAAGCAGTAGACTGCCTTCTCTATGGGGTCGATGATAGAGGGGTACGCGTAGGTGCTCAAGCGGCTAAGTTTGACAGGCCTGAGGACGTATTAGAGTTTTTCAAAACGATAAAGTTTCAGAACCGTAACCAGCTCGAATATAATAGGGATTTGAACCGAGACAAGCGTTCTAATAATAATATGCCACCAGTTTATAACCAAACACTAGGGACTGATACTAATGCCGCTAAATTCATTAATAATAACCCTAGGGGACCAATCAGATGTTTTAACTGTCAAAACGTAGGACACCCTAGCTTTAAGTGCCCGAAACCAATACTTAAATGCACCCTTTGTAATCACATAGGCCATGAGTCACCTCATTGCCCCAAGATGAAGGAGAACACTAATAAGGATTAGAACGACTTGGAGAGGTACTTAGTCTCTTACGCGAGGCTGGGTTAACCCTCAAAATGGAAAAGTACCATTTCTTCCAAGAGAAAATCGACTTTCTTGGTTTTGAGATAGACAAAGACGGTGTCAAGCCCGGAGCCAGAAAAACTGAAGCGGCAGCCAAGTTCCCCGTCCCACGAAATCAGCACGAAGTGAGAAGATTCTTAGGACAGGTCAGCTTCTTCAGGAGATTTGTAAAAGGCTTTGCTCTAATAGCTAGGCCTCTGATGATCCTCTTGAAGAAGGATATTCCTTGGCAGTGGAGTGACATGGAAACCGAATCTTTCGAGACTATCAAAAAGCTGCTCTCAGAAAGGCCCATACTAACGCTCTATGATCATAGTGCAGTGACTCAACTTCACACCGATGCTAGTCAAAGTCAAAGTAAGGTCAAAGTAATTTATTCGCCAAAAATTGTGGTTACCAATAAGTTCTTAAAATAATACGGTATGGTGCTGCAAAATTTCAGCCTAAAAGGCACGCGAAATTTAAAAATTGTTACACAAATATTAAAGTTTCGACTGTAAGTGTTTGTTGTAAGCTAGTAAGTTCGAACTGGCGGGAATCTTGTTTCAAAAGAAGGGATCTGATCCGTGGCGACCCGTAGCTTACTTAAGCCGGCAGACTCAAGCCAACGAAATGAAACTTCATTCTTTTGAGCTTGAGACACTTGCAGTAATTTGTGCGTTGAACAAATTCCGCTCATACCTCATTAGAATAAAGTTCACAATAGTAACCGATTGTAATGCCCTGCGTTCAACGTTCACCAAGAGGGATCTTATACCTAGAATATCAAGGTGGTGGATACAATTTCTAGAATTCGATTGCGATATTGAGTACCGTCCAGGTGAGTATATATGTCTGATGTGGACGCGCTCAGTAGAGCGCCCGTGTCACTGGAGCTGGAACAAGTCCACACACTTGATATACTGACAGTGAATGCAGAAGATTGGATCTCCACCGTCCAATCTGCTGATGAAGAGATTAAACGTATCAAGGATGTATCGGAAGATCCGGAAACCCAAAAGATTGCCGGAATCTATAAAGAGTATGCGGTAAAAAATGGAAGAGTGTTTTGAACGTGGAAAGACGGTACAACTAGATGGGTAGTACTCAGGGGCGTAAGGTGGCAACTTCTCAAAACTAATTATGACGACGTAGGTCATTTCGGTTTTGCGAAGATTTTAGAGCGAGTGCGGTCCCAATTTTGGTTTCCAAAAATGCGCAAGTTTATCAAGAAGTACGTCAGCGCATGTCTTGAATGCGCCCACCATAAACTACCAGCGGGAGCCAAGAAAGGACTACTCCACCCGATCCCAAAAGTTGAAGCCCCGTTCCACAAGCTATACGCTGACCATCTCGGACCCTTTCCACGCAGCAAACGAGGATGTACGTACATACTGGTGATAGTAGACGCATTCCCGAAGTATGTGTGCCTAACACCGGTACGGAGTACGAAGACCAAAGAAAGCATAAAAGCATTTCGCACGCTGTTTAGCTTCTTCGGGTCACCGACTCGGTTGATAACTGATAGGGCCACGAGTTTTACCAGCAAGAAGTAAAGATATTCATGCGATCGATTGGTGCAAAACACATCCTTAACGCGGTGGCCACACCTCGAGCGAATGGGCAAGTTGAGCGGTATAACCGAACTGTCTTAGCTGCTCTTGGTTCTATGGTGCACGGGAAGAATAACAACACCTGGGACGAACTTGTCCCCGATGTCCAGTTAGGCATGAATACTACCGTTCATGAGGTGACCAAAAGAACGCCAACTGAGCTATTGTTCGGCAGAAATGTGTCTAACCCAGTTCAAGGATTATTAAATGAAATAGCTGATGATATAATCACGGAGGGAAAAACCAAAGAAGATATAAGGACTGACGCTAATGAAAGAATAAAACAAAAGCAGGAAATAATTAAAAAACAATTTGACAAACGAAGAAAGGTTGCTAGAGTTCGGAGGGTGATCTGGTAAGAATCGCTAGGGCTATAGTGACAAGACCAGGCCAATCTAAGAAATTAGATAGATAGATAGATACTCTTTATTGTACATACCATAAACAAACAAAAAACACTTATACAAGAGAGAATAACAATAAGACTAGTGTTACAAGCGGCGGCCTTATCGCTAAAAGCGATCTCTTCCAAGCAACCTTAGGATGGAAATGGTTACTAAGAATACTTTTAAAAGCGGGGTGTGTATCAAAAATATTTTAGTTACATACACTAAAAATAAACATAATTACCTATATACGAATACAGATTACATACTAATACGTAAGATACTTGTAAAATATACTAATACATAATAATATGAATACGAAAAATAAATTAGTAAACCTACATAGAATATACGAAGATAATAATATATACAAAGATAATAATAGTATATGCAATGAATAGTATATGCAATGACATGAAACATATGTATATTCTTAAAAATAACATTGCAGTAGAAAATTGAAGATTTGACAGAATAGGTAGATAATAAATATAATTAGATTAGGTACTGTGACTCCAGCTTTGACAAATAAAACTCTTTTACGTTACTTTTAAAAGAGGCTAGAGGTTAGAGGCTAAGTAGAAAGGACCGTACCGCATTAAGAAAGTTTTGCCAAATGACAGGTTCCTCGTCGAAGATACACCACTTACTAGAAAAGGGGCGAGGTATGAAACGGTTGTCGCGATAGATAAAATATTTCCTTGGCTTGTCTTTAGTACTGCTGCTTGCTCCTCAAGTGAAAATAGTGACGATGAAAGCGACGAAAACTAAGATGATTGGTTTATAAGAGATAATATAATAAATAAGATGATAACATGAGATTTCGAATTTATATAGTAAGCGAAATAAAAGCAAAGTATATTACTTTAAGTAGCAACGACTTTATTAGCTACTTAAATTCAATATTTCACAGCAATGAATATGAGCACTAATACTAGTAGCGTAATGATGATAAGTTAGTTTGTAAGTGACCCAGTGAGAGTGTCATTGAGCCGGGTATGATTAATGAACTCGTTGCCCATGAGTGGCTCAAGACATTGCGGTTGTGCAGAGTGTTGGTCAGTGAAGTAGTCCTCACACTGCACAGCCATAACATGAACAGTGAGGGTGCGTTCGTTGCCGGGCAGGATTGGCGTATGAACTCGCCGCCCATGAGTGGCTCGAAGTACCGCGGTCGACTTTGTGAGTGTGAAGGAAGTAACTCTCACAAAGCTCAACCATAGCGCTATAGTAATTTAATGAGTAAGATGACTTTGGATCCAGCTCTCTATGATTCACTAGTGATATTTTACGATTGCAACTGAACAGAATTGTTAGTGATTAGCAAATAAAACCTATCCAATTGTGAGTACCTTAAATATGTAATTTTTGGTACCTAAATATAAATAATTGTGTGAGTCTTAAGAAATATTGCATAAGATAGTTGGACAAGTAGGTATGAATTATTTATGATAATATAATAATTACAAATAGGAGAAGATGGGAAATAAATACTTAAAGTGTAACTGCAAAATTTAATTAGAACGAAGGGACTCGTTCTTATAGGATGGCCGACTGTTACGCGACTAGAACTGCACATCAATATTTAAATAAAGTCTATACGCTATTCGATCATTTTAAAAACATCAAAGCCTCAGTTTAGCGTTAAACGTTAATATTGAATGGCAACGTCAAACTCGCACACTGTCAGATGTGACGTATTGACTTCACTCCGATGGCCGGTCGGCCATCTTATCGGACACTTGAGAACGAGCACCCATCGTGAGCGGACAGGTTAGTACAATATTTTGATTATTTGAATATGTGAATCTGTGGTTGTTAATAAACGTGTTAAATGTAATGTGAGGTTGTTTATTTTGGCCCCTTCTGAGGTATAAGTCACACGTGATTCAAGTTCGTGTCCTCGTGGACAATGGATCGCAAAATCATTTTATTTCCCGCTTCGCTTGCAGGAAATTAGGTATTAACATCTTTCACGATGATACTGACCGTTTCGTAAACGGAATTGGTGGCAGCTACCAGTCTATATTAGGCTATACAGACGTAACGTTGGTATCTAAATATGACAGAAACTTTAACTTGCGGATTAAACCTCTCGTTCTTAAAACCATTTCAAGTTGTTTGCCCAGCTGTGAATTTGACATCTCACCGCTGTCTTATATAGGTAAACTCCAGCTGGCAGACCCGCATTTTAATAAACCCGCCGAGATCGATATTTTGTTGGGGGCTGAAGCCTTTTTACAGATATTACGACCCGGAAAATTGCTGGGTCCACCAGGGCGTCCCGATCTTTTGGAAACTGCTTTTGGATACGTAATATTAGGATCAATAGCTACGTTACAGGCTCATAATGGATCAGACAATAATGAAAACAATCACTCATTTTTCTCGTCGAGTGAGGGTAATTCAATTGAAAGTTTAGTTTCCAAGTTCTGGGATCTCGAATCGGTACCCACTAAAACTTATTTGTCTGAAAGGGATCAAGAATGTGAAAACTTCTACGCGTCAAACACGCATCGCAATAAAGTTACTGGACAGTATGTTACGGCTTTACCATTTATAAAATCAACCGTGACGTTGGGTGATTCATTAACCGTAGCCTCTCGCTGTTTTTCATCCCTTGAACGAAAATTCCAAACAAATACCGCCTTAAAAATTGAATATGACACTGTTTTGAAAAATTATATTAGTGAGGGAATATTATCACCTGCACCACCGCTAAATAATAAAAATTATTACGTTATTCCGCACCATGGCGTCTGCCGGGAGGGCAAAGCGCTACGTATTATTGTATTGAACGCGAGCGCAAAATGTGTTGACACGAACGCTTCACTCAATGACTGTCTACATTCCGGCCCTAATTTACAAGCTAATCTAACCGCGATTATTTTAAAATTTAGATTGTTTCCAATCGCACTGACCGCTGACATCAGACAAATGTTTTTAGCAATAGGAATCCGCGAGGAAGACCGTCGTTTTTTGAATATTCTATATAAATTTGACGGCGATTCTACCACCAAACTATATCACTTTAATCGGGTTTGCTTTGGCTTGCGATGCTCGCCGTACCTCGCTATGAAAACAGTCAAACAACTCGCTCAAGATGAAACTGATCTTCCAAACGCAGCGGAAACCGCTGTTAATAATTTATACATGGACGACTTGGGAGCTTCGGTAGCTACCGCTGAGGAAGGTGCTCAGCTGGCACAAGATTTGATCGAGTTATTTAAGCGTGGTGGGTTTGACTTGGTTAAATTTGTGAGCAACTCACCTAAAGTGTTAAAAGCGATTCCACTGGAAAATCGTTTATCTTCAAAAATCGAATTCGACAAAGAGGATAATATGAAGCTTTTAGGCCTAATTTGGTCTCCAGTCGAAGACGAGTTTTCTATTGCCGTAAAATTTAACCCGCAGTCAAAATGCACAAAACGCCTTATGCTTTCGACGGTCGCGAAATTATGGGACATTAACGGGTTTTGCGGTCCTGTTATATTACACGCAAAGTTATTAATAAAAGCTGTTTGGACGGCACGCGTCGACTGGGATTCTAACCCACGGCTGGACATTTGTTTAGCGTGGAAACGCTTCTTATCGGAGCTCCCTACGTTACATAATTTTAAAATACCCCGTTTTGTAGGTATTAGGCCTAACTCTCGCGTCATACTCTTAGGGTTCGCGGATGCTTCAGAAAAGGCGATGGGTGCCTCCGTGTACCTTGCCACTCAACATACCTCGGGTAATAACCAGGTCCATTTGATAGGCTCAAAGAGCAAGGTCGCCCCGCTCAAAATTGTCTCTTTAGCTCGTTTAGAGCTGTGCGCGTTATTATTATTATCCAAATTGCTTCGATTTATGATAGAAACTATTTCTTGCCGCTGTCAAATAGATGAAATTTTCGCGTTTACTGATTCGACAGTAGCCCTTCATTGGGTTCATTCGTCTCCGCATCGATTCGACACTTTTGTTGCCAACCGTATCTCTCAAATACAGGACAATCTTCACGCAAACCATTTTTTTCACTGTGAAAGCGCACTGAATCCTAGTGATTGTTTAAGTCGCGGCCTTACACCTGGTCAATTTTTAAACCATAAATTGTGGCTACATGGCCCCCCGTGGGCTTTAAATGAAGTACACACATGGCCGATTAATAGATTTATTTTTAATCCCGCACAAGATGAAAAACTGTTAGAGCTTAAAAGGCAGGCAAATATTTTTCTTGTCACCGATGATCCAGAACCTTTTCTATGTTCTCTAGCTAAGCGCGTTTCTTCTTGGTCTAAGCTTCTCCGCATCGTCGTTTATATATATATATTTATTAGGAAACTTCCCCGCACTGATAGAATGCAACTTACACATTTACACTTTGCTGAGACTGCGATTATAAAAGCCCTTCAACGACAATATTTTCAAAATGACATGAAAACTATTTCAAAAGGTCAACCAGCCTCTAAGAAACTTCTCCCGCTTTCTCCGTTTTTGAAAAATGACATCCTCCGCGTCGGTGGACGATTACATAATTCATCTCTCGAATTCGATAGTAAGCATCCAATTCTTCTCCCGAAAAAGGATCATATAGTCAATCTTATCATCGACTATTATCATCGCAAATACCTACACGCAGGGCCACAGTTATTATTGTCGTTACTGAGACAGAAATTCTGGATTATATCCGGACGCAGTACTGTCAAACAACGCTTTCATTTTTGTAACAGCTGCTTCAAAGCTAAACCACGCACAGAGACGCCGTTTATGGCTTCTCTTCCCGCTGTTCGCGTAAACGAAGCATCAAAGCCCTTTCTTTGGACGGGCGTAGATTATGCGGGTCCACAAGATATTCTCATTAGCCGCTATCGTGGTGCACGAAGGGAGCGTTGTTATTTTTCGCTATTTACCTGTTTGATAACCCGCGCAGTACACATAGAGATTTCCGTCGACTTATCAACAGCTTCCTTTCTTCGCGCCTTTCGTAGATTCATAGCACGTCGAGGAGAAGTCCTTTCGCTATACTCCGACAACGGAACAAATTTTATAGGCGCGAAAACAAAACTCAAGGAACTTAATAAATTTCTTAAATCCAAAACATTCGGTGATTCCTTTACACAAGAAACCCTTTATCAAGGTATAAATTGGGTTCTAAACCCACCATCCACTAGCCATATGGGCGGACCTTGGGAAAGTATGATCCGGGTTCTAAAAGTCCACCTGCGCCGTACTATAGGAAACGCTCTCCTCACGTACGAAGAAATGCTAACAGTAATAACGCAAGTCGAGGCTATCCTTAACTCAAGACCTATAACCACGTTAAGCTCTGACCCCTCGGAACCTGAAGCTTTAACCCCTTCGCACTTTCTAACACAAAGTCCATTAGATTCTTTTCATTCCGATCCGCGCATAGATTCCGTAGACTTGATCCGCAACAAACGTCTAGTTGACAGCATAGTTCAGAGATACTGGAACCGTTGGAGACGGGAATACCTCAACACGCTCCAAACTCGTGTCAAGTGGAATACTAAAACTAACCCGGTAACTAAAGGCACTGTAGTTTTACTTAAAACAGAAAATTCACCGCCACTACAGTGGCCATTAGGTATAATTGAAGATATTAAATCCTCTTCGGACGGCATCGCTCGTATTGTGGAGATACGCACAAAAAATGGCACTTACATTCGACCAGTGGTAAAACTGTGTGTTTTACCCTCCCAATAATTCGCACCTTTTGTTTTTCTCTTACGCATGTCTACTTAGCATGTGTAAATCTAATTCACACTCTTATTTTTTTTCATTCTCTTTTACATGCGTATTTAATATTTATTTATTCCAGACATCCGTGATTAGTCACTGGATGCATTATTACCCGCACCCTTGCTCCAACCCGCACCCTTGTTTTTTACCCGCACCATTTTTATCCAACCCGCACCATTGATTTTACCCGCATCATTCACCCAACCCGCAAGTTAAACAATTTATCCGTTTAACCTATATCTTATCCACACTATATGTATTTGTATATTTTCCGCATCTAATACTTATTTGTATTGTCTCCTATTCCTATTTCCCTTTAGTTCAGGAGCCTACAACTCCTGAAGGCCGGGGGGATGGTTCTTTTTTTCTGAGTCACTTAGAGGGTACCTCGCCTGACAATTCACGCCACTCTCGGGTGACTCGTCCCGCGGAGCAGTATTTAACCGATTTCGCGCCGAGGGCGCACGTCACTTCTTTTCGCGCATTCTTAAAAGTAACTTATACTCCAGCTGTTTATAAAGTTCGCCTCGCACCAGTTAAAGTTACCGATTCGTACCGCACCGCACCACAAGATTATTTCGCAACACACAATTCAAAGGCAGCTGCTGAAGGATATATAATTGAGGAAGAAGAACTGCCGCTCAATCGCCCGGAGGACGCTGGATTCTTAAGGTAGGACCTTTCTTTTGTGTTTCTGGAGAAAAGGCCAAACCCCAGGGTCTTCCACCCTCTTATTGTTTTTGTTTCTATCATTTAAATTCCACCCGCTCCGCCGTCACGAAATCTCATAGATATCCAAGAGTACCAGCGCACCGCTGGTGACGAGAATTGTTATAATAAATAATTAATTTTCTTCGCCAGTATGCTATTCCTGGCTATAATATGACTGTATTCCAAATTTCAACCCAATCTGAATAATTAGCATTATGCTTGAGGAAGATTTTAATGTATATACGGTTTATTGTGACTAGTGCTGCCTTGGGATTTTACCTGCGTAATTCCCGTACCCGTTACTTTCCAGTGAAACCAAGGTTACGAGTATTTTGGCAAAATCATTGAACTCTTTCAAGAACAAACTTGACAAATGGATAGCGAAAGACAATATCATTTTAACAGACAATTACCTATAATTTTGGTACATATTTCAACACTAAAATATAGGCATATCAGCTAATGCTGCTCGCCTATTATTCAATAAATAAGTAAATAATTATAGCCTAAATGCTATTCCAGACCATAATATAACTGTGTTCCAAATATCAACCCGATCCCTTTAGACGTCCCAACGAAATTGAGCAACAAACACCCAAACTTTGGAATTTATATGATTAGTAGGATATAAATAAATTAATATTAGTGGACAATAGGGTACAATCCTCAAAAAAACTAAGTAGCCCGTTAGTTAGATTGCCAAAAATATTGTACACGTATTTTTTCTTTTGTTTCACAAACAAAATATGACGAAGATACAGACAGCGCTTCGAAGTTTCGTGTGACGTCACGTGTGAGTACGATTTTTACTCACGAGTGACGTCGCGACCCCCCACTCTCGAAGTTTGATGGTCTATATTATCATTGATGATTTTTAATATTATGAAAAAACAAAAAATACGTGTCCAATATTTTTCCATGATCTAGCTGACGAACTAATTAGGATGGTGTATTTTTGACCCAGTCCGGTGGGCCTATTCACACACAATAAATCTAACTCCAAACTAACCAAAGCTTGTAGGTGCAGCATGATGTCTCCACCTATTGTGACACTTAGCCCTGTATATATTTAATGTATTTAGGTATTTACTTCTTTAATGTGTTGGTGTGTACACAATACTGGTAGACTAAATAAATACATAAATATGTCTAATTCAAGAATGCTGGCAACAATTTCTAATAGAGAGTTCTTTGTAGGGTCACATATCCCACAAGGTGTGAGTCTTCAAAAGCCGAATTTATATCTCACTAATAAGCCATAATAAGATAATAACAAGTTATATTTCCTGGCATCGACCTTGTTACAATGTGTCTAATGATCCATAGCGGCCTCCTGATATCACCACAAAAACCTGCCCAAAAAATCGCCTAGGCCAGCTTACTAGCATAAGGCTAATTATGGGTGGATGATGTCAACCACTCCAGTACAGCTTAGCAAAAAAGCCTTGAAATGGGAGTCGAACAGTTATACCTGTCAATGTCAGACTTAAACCTAAAAAGTACTATGTGATGTTATATTTTACTTTTTAATTTTAAATTTTGTATATTTTGATTGTTTGAATCTACATAATTATGTTTGGGGTCAGGTAGTTTTTTTGTGTGAATGATTGTCCACCAATATCCATTTAGTAGTGTTTATTAATATTAGTACGATTAATTTATTAATATTAATACGAGTTTATTAATATTAGTACGATTAATAAACACTTAAGGCAGTGTTTCCCGATAAGAACCTCCTACGATGTGATTGGTCAATAAATATCAAAACTTTCGCATCAATGATGTTAGTAGAAGAGTGTAAGTTTATTGACTAGGTACTCGTTTTTGCCAAGTTATACAAATCTCAACAAGTCTTAGAAGGAAATGAAATCTGATAATTATGCGGTGTTGAAAACTCGAAAACAAATATATATCTTTATTACAATTAATTAACGCTTGTCGGATTTATGATACTTGAATGATGTAAAAATAATTCACAAATTTATTGCATTGAATAAATTATCAACTATTTAAAATTCTCATCAATGAATATGACCTTTTGTTTATGGTAATATAATTATGTAAATAAGGATGTGTGTGCATTATTGCGTACACATAACACATGCCCATTTTATGATCCCACTATTGGGGTTCGGGTCTTGCTTTCACAAGAAGATAATGTTAACGTTAGTTAACGTCATAACGCACCATGTTGGCCAAAGTATTCTTTGGCATTTTTTTCTTGAAAAATGCTGTTTTTTCGCGATGGATGTTTTTACGCAAAAGTTGAATTTAAACATTTGAACATTTTTAAAAACTATTTTTTGTTGCTCTATCTTAGCACAAAAACATCATAAGAGATCTGACTCCACTTTTTTATAGTATAGAGTGACGAGACGAGCAGGACATGTGCCTGATGGTAAGCAACATGCCTGCCACATAACAGCACAAGTGTGACATGCAGCTATTGTAATATGAAGAGTCTAAATCATTACCTGCAGCACTGCACTGCGCTCGTCACCCAGTCAGAGTTTTATCGTCACCCAGTCAGAGATAAGATGTTTCTCTTATCTCTTTGCCCTGTAATTTCTCTGGAGTCATTGCCCTTCAAATCGGAACACAGTAATGTTTGCACGTTACTGCTCGGCGGTAGAATAACTGGCAAAGGTGTGGTACTTCCCCAGACGACTCTGCAAAGAGCCTCATCGTACACAACCCAACACTTTCGTAATGTAATGTACTTTTTTTGTAGTGGTAGGACTCTTAGCAGAGTCCGCCTGGAGAAGTACCACACCTTTGTCAATTATTCTACCGCCAAGCAGTAATGTGCAAACATTACTGTGTTCCGGTCTGAAGGGCAATGTTTCCAGAGAAATTACAGGGCTTAGAGATATAACAACTTAGATCTCTGGGTGACGAGCGCAGTGTGGTGCTAGGTAATGATTTGGGCTCTTCATGTTCCAATAGCTGCGTGTCACTGTGCTGTTATGTGGCAGGCATGTTGCTTACCATCAGGCATATTTATGTCCCCCTCGTCTCGTCACTCTTTATTTAAAAAAAATAATAATGATGATTTACAGCCATAAAGAGCTTAGTACCTACAGCACTCGTCACGTTTTCTGTTGCTGAGATTTGATTGACAGCTCAAACAAGTCTAATTTTATTACCATTGGAATTAAACTTTTTGCAACACTAATTTTGATGGATGAATTTCATAGCGTTGCCGAATAGAAAAAAAAGCCAAAACCCAAAAAAAGTTGAATGTTTCGTATGTTATGTGTGCTTCATTTTTTAACAGTGGTGAAATATGTGTTAAAAATTATTATAAGAAATACATCGTGAGGAACGACAATGTTTCGATCTAATAAATAATATGGAATATTAATATTGTTATGATAAATGCTACTAATACTACTACGCCAGGTTAATGGCAATTTATCTAAGTACTTAGTGGCTTTGCCCGTGGTACCTACATAGTATACTTATATCACTTGAAGATCACGTACATACTCAACGGTGAAAAAAAATTGAAATCGGTTCAGTAGCTTTTTTTTTTTTAACTTCTATAGGTTAACACTTGACCGCCATCTCGCCTGATGTTAAGCGACGATGCGGTCTACGATGGAGCGTGTTTACCTAGATAAAACCGATTCACTCTCGATTTGAAGACACAAAGATTGTAACCATCGGGGAAAACCCACTCAGGCAACGTATTCCACAGCTTAGACGTTCTTATCACAAAAGTAGAGTCGAATCTCTTCGTTCATGTCTTTGGAATATCAACCATGAAACGATGTCGCTTTTTCCAGCTACGAGCAATCCGATAGAAAAAAGGACAAGGTGGTATTAGATCATGCAAATCATGCATCAGTAGCTCCTGAGATAAGTGCATACAAACAAAACACCTCTGCAGATTTATAATATTAGTATAGATTGAAATTGTCCGTTCACGTCGCGTTGACTTGTAGGTAGGTACCTATCATGTTAAAAATGTATCATTTTAAAATTGCACAAAAATCTGGGATGCTTTACTGGTCATAGATATTTTCTTCACAATCATATTATCAATTATCTTATAATTGTAATAGTACATTATGATATAAGTGCGGTAAGTTGATAATTACAGCCGAGGCTTTATTGCTAGCTCGAGCCGAAGGCGAGAGCTATAATTAGCAGAGGCTGTAATTATCAAAGCGCACGTATGTCATACGACGTTTTATAACATATTTGCGAGGAAATAAACAAAACTCTGACGACATTTTCAAATAAAAACAATACAGCGAAAAAAAAGCGCGGAATAGTATTTACTTGATCACAGATCAAAGCACAGAGTAATCAGTAATCACTATGGATCACAGATTAGCAATGCGCGCGCATCGGCGCTTTTTTTTTTAAGCAACAGCACAGAACCACCCGGTATGCCATTAGTAATCAAGTAAATTAATATTTTTGTGTTTTGTTACAGAAAAATTAAAGTAATTTATAGTCAAAATTAATTATATTAACGAATTAAATAATTCTTTATTATATTTTACCTCTCAAAGTTAATTTTATTCATAAAATGTTGACCACACTTTTCTGACATAAAAACTCTTTACTAAGATTTAAAAAGGTACCGTTCGTTTTAGACGGAGCATATCTCTCTACCTAGTCTGTGGACGGAGCATTTTGAAACCGTGCGTTTTACATTACACATTACAGCACTAGTGCGTAATAAGATACATTACGATACAGAAATTGGTCCAATAAGAGACCCTTTACGAGCAAATATGTTATAAATGTTTTTACGAAAAATGATAATTGTAAAAGCTGTAGCGACCAACACAAGTAGTTTTACAGAGAGAATGAAAATAGACTGAAAATGTTAGCATGATCCAAATTTTCATGAAGTGTCGAAATTGCGTTACAAATGTATTACAACTTAGTAACTGAAGCCGGCGCGGACGAGACTGTGAGTATTAACTAATTTTGAAATAAAATATGTTTATAATATTCCTTTGAAATGTGATTCATATTCAATTGCATCAACACTTCGGTAGTGAATGTGTATAAATAGTTAGAAAGTGGTTACTTTGAAGTGAGTTTATGAATGGATCGAGTGGCCAGACGGATTTCAAAGAAGCGTGTTCATTGCATTCACAATTAGTCGTGTTTCTTGCTTCTGTTTATTCGTGGTTTTAGTAATGTGTACGTATAGCTCATAACTTGTAGTACTCGCTAGGTACGGTAAGTGAAATAAGGTATGTTTCAGATAATACCCCGTTTACATGATTCCAGTCCAGCGACCGAATCCAGCGCTGGATTTCTTACTGGAATAATGGAAACCGTCACTGGAATACATCAATCCAGTGCTAATGCATTCCAGTGCCGGTTTACATTATTCCAGTAAGCAATCCAGCGCTGGATTCGGTCGCTGGACTGGAATCATGTAAACGGGGTATTATTCCAGTAAGAAATCCAGCGCTGGATTCGGTCGCTGGACTGGAATAATGTAAACGGGGTATAAATTCCATGTCCAGTAATGCAAAGACAGTAATGCGCGGCGCAGCGCTTGTTTTAATGAACAAAGATTTTTGCGTTGCTTTGTGTTTGCATTCACTGTACATACTGTGGTATTACTTTATTAAAGTTGGTAATTTTATTAAAACCCTGTGATTTCAGCGCTGGCGCCGTAAACTTCAGTAAACAGTAGATGCTGTCTGAAGCCGACAGCCTCTTCGCACCTTCCTCCCTTCACAAATAGTATTTTTTTTTTCGTATCAAATTCAGAAGAAATCAAAACAATAAGCCATCAGCAGTTGTGTTGGGCGAAATACCCTTGGGATGAGATTTCAGGAGAGACCGACGCTGGGAAAGCAATGCAAAATGTTATCTTGTGTCAGTAGTAGATTACTTCTGAATGAAGTTCTGAATGGCGAAAGGTTCGGTCTAGCGCGGGAAACCTGGTCTCGGCAGACGGGCGGTCGGCGGTCGGCGGTCGGCGGTCGGCGGGCGGCGCGCGCGCGTGGGCGCTCGGCTCCCACGCACGCTGAATCAACCGGCTTCGAGACCCTATATTCAAAACCATACGCTTACGATCATACTACCAGCTATAACTACCAGCGGGAGAGGCTCGTTCTGGCTTCGCTCGGATATTGTCATATAAAGATCATTAATCAAATAAAACCTATCTTTCAAGTTGAGGGATGATGATTGACGCACCGTCTACCGTGTAGGGATACGTCAGGTGTGTCGGACTCGACACTATTAAAAGTGGTGCCCCTTCCGACCAAAACCTCCACAGGTTTCTACGGCATGGCATTGGGTCATAATCGCGGGGATTTTCATTTTTCCCCGCGACGGAACGGAGACGGGGGCTGCAATCACTTTTGTAAATTTCATAGTAACTAAAAATAAGTATCATCATCAACTTCTAAAGGCCCCACTGTAGGGGCACGGCCTGCACATTAAGGGTGTAAGTATTGCTCTAAAAATCTCTAATCATTCACTGGAACTATGGAACTGGAAAACTAGTTCATTTAGTGGCAGCCCCCGAAGGGTTATTATTGTTTTTTTAAGTTTTGCGTAACTAAGGATCTCGCGCTACATTTAATGTTTAAGAGCCGGTTTTCACGGCGCGGCTGTCAGCCGTGCCCGCGCGCGGTCGCGGCAGATTTGTATGTAAAATTCAATTCAAAACTCACGACGTGGTTTACGGCCGCGGCGGCTGCGCCAGCCGCACGGCGCCCGCGTGGCTGCGCGCGGTTCTTGCGCAGTAGCTTTCCGGAGCAGAAACCGCAACGCGGCGCGGTGCCGCGCCCGCGTGCGGGCGCAGTTTGAAACCGCACCGTGAAAATTGGGCCATATTTAAATAATTTTATCTTTTTTCATTAACATTTTAAACGTCTTTAACGGGGTTTTTAAAAAAAAAAAAACCTTTTTATAGCCTTCGTATTGATTATGTTGTGGGTCTTAACTATACCCACTGTCTAAAAAAACTTTTTATTACCTAATTTTTTTTAATGCTAGGTTATATTGAATCACATGCCAAGTGATAAGATACGTGTGACTTTGAAAATGTATATGTTGCTGGCTCGTCGGCCGTTAATAGGCACGACGCGAATCGAACAGGTATTGTAGTATCTAATATGCATGCCCACTTTATAGAAAACCTTAGGTGACGTCATCTAATTACAGACAGCTCGCTTCAAAGACAACATACATCAGGTTTTTGTAAATCTTATGTTGATTGTTTACGCACTGACTGTTTTGTGTACGTTTATTTGATACATTACAAGAAATCACAAGTTTGTTATATAATAGGGTACATAGATTCTAACTTCATTATCTATTTTTAATATGACGGAAATACAAATATGACGGACGGGAACATGAATATTATACAAACGCCAATTTACAGATACATCTAATTTTTATTTTTTACTAGCGGCCCGCTCCGGCTTCGCTCGAATAATAACCTAGATATCAACTGCAGCGCCATCTGCCGGGCTGATTTGTGAATCTAAACCTTCCAGGGCCCTACCCAAACGTATATAAAAAAAAATTGGCTGTCATAGGAACTGCCGATAGAAGTGAAAACTTGCTGTTGCCCTGGTACTGGTACCTAGGGGCAAACGCAACTCTTTTATATTTCTGTTGTCCTGGTATCTGGAGATAAACGCTAGGCTGTTGGAGGTAGGCAAATGAAACTCTTTACTGTTTCTGTTGCCCTGGTACCTACCTGGCCGTTTTTACCGAGTTTACCCGAAGATTTCATATCCGATCCGATCTATTATCATATCCAAGCGTGACGATTGATGAATCCATTTCACAGCCCACGAAAATTCTGTCTATAGCGCGCCTAAAGAAGTTTTCACTTCAAAAAATCATTCAAATCGGTCCAGCCGTTTAGGAGGAGTTCAATAACAACGAAAAGTGGCATTGATTTTTAAATATATAGATTTTGAGGACCCTGTGCAGATTCAGTATCTCGCCTTTACCAGTTTCTACAGCCAAGAAAGTACAGACGTCATCGTGTTCCGGTTTGAGGGGCAATCTTTTTAGTCAAATGACAGTGACAGATTCGTGAGATGGGAACTTCCTAGTGTAGTGTGCCGCGGGGACAACCCTGTGGTTTTTGAAGACCTAATGAATTCAGATGGAGACTGTCTAATTTCTCGAACAGACTACCCGTATATATTCTTCAGGTTTCTTGTAACTACGACCGTTGTAACACATCCGAAACTTTAGCAGTTAGTTAATATTAATTATTGAGATCGCGATTCATGTTTTTTGTTTAATGCTTTTACTCTGAGTAAATGTTGGTATACGCGGTTAGTCCATGAAAGCACAGCAGACAGTCGACCTACGCCAGTGAACGTTTGGAACTGTTAATAAAGTCAAGTTTACGTACTATTGATTTAATAGATCTGAACATTGTATTGGTTACAACTCGACAGGTTGGTGATTGTGTAGGCAGACTGGCCACGCGGAATGTTAATTCATGAAGGGACATAACGAATTGGTGATGGGATTGGGTGGAATGGGATTTAAAAAAGCACCATGACATCTTTAATCTGCATTTCTGTGGGCATTCTTGACAAGACACCATGTCTTCCATAAATAGCAATAAATCGAATCGATGACTCTGTATTTGTGATAAGAACGTAAACACTGTGGAATACGTTGCCTGAGTGGGTATTTCCCGATAGTTACAATCTTTGTGTCTTCAAATTGAGAGTAAATCGTTTTTTTTTAGGTAAACACGCTCCATCGTAGACTGCATCGTCGTTTAACATCAGGCGAGATGGCGGTCAAGTGTAAACCTATAAAAGTAAAAAAAAATAATAGAGATATGCTTAATTTTGTTTTTTTTTTTTATAGCATAGAGTGACGAGACGATTATTATTATGAGATATTTAATATAGAGATTAAATTATTAAGATAATATAAAGATGAAGCATGTAATAAGCATCCAAGCGGCACCTACAACCTATGTTCCTAGATATCCTAAGTCAGCCTGGCCTAGACCGCGGACAGTTACGTGGGACGAGACCCACGCGCACTTTCCAGCGGGAAGACAAGTCTACGGACACAGGTGGGGAACGATTCATTGAGGAATCGAAGCCGTTACTATACACACAAGTAAACCTCGTTAAAATTCCATACTGTGAATAGGAGAGGTAAACTATATCAGTACTAAAATAGAGGCAATGTTAACAGAACGAAAATTTTGTAGAGACAGGACTCTTTACAGAATCCATTTGGCCACAGTCTAATAAATCATACAGTTGTTCGACGAAGATGTCCAGACGAAGCAATCGTGCGGAGCGTGCGGGGCGAGACGCGAGAAGAGCGCTCCCGAGCTGCGAAACATGACCGTGTTAGCAATTCGGGAGTGCAGTTCGAAGCTGACTAACTATTGCTAATAATAATTACGAATTATTGTTTATTATGTTTCCAATAACGTTGCTGATTCGATTCTTAACAATGTTGATAACAAATAAAACATGAAATATACATTAATAATAATAAGCATTTTGAATTTTTCATAACCCTTTTCATCATCGGCTTTTACTGCAAGTTTAAAGACGTCGTCCTACTAGTAGTTTTTCTTAAAACTGTGATTTAGCTAAGTATCACATAGAAGCTATTCTAACATCAAACAGCAGCTAGGCAGCACTCTGTATGCACCCACTGCTGGGATTTGGAGTTTTTCGTGGTTTGTCCAAGCGTAAATGTACAAGTTTGTCATCCCTACTAGCTTTGGGACTGAAGAAAAACTATGTGCGGAAACTGGCATGTTCCAAGAAAGACAATTTTCGAGGACCTCCGTAAATTTACACTTGACCAGCTTGGGATATATATAGCATAAGCTTTCTCCTTATGAGAGAAGGCCCCGAATCTCAAAACATAAAATGGGCAGTTTTAGTTTTATAGTAAAAAAAGTTGTGTTTTTTGGGCAGTTTTAGTTTTATAGTAAAAAAAGTTGTGTTTTTTGGGCAGTTTTAGTTTTATAGTAAAAAAAGTTGTGTTTTTTTGGAAAAGTAGGTATTAAAGTTCTTTTTTTTTTGACGAGACGAGTATGACATTTGTGCTACTTCTACTACGAGGACTCTACAAAGACCATTATCACTACAAAAAACTTGCCCGAAGCCAGCTTTTTGTATCAAAATGATATTATTTCAAATGCAAGAACGCAGTGCAATTACGTTGTAAAATAGGAAATTGTTTTTAAAGTGAGTTTTTCATTTAAAATGTGTGTCGTTGCTTTAATTTACTGGCGACTGCTTTCATAATATTTATGAGTGGATGAATTATAGATTCACTTAACGTACTGTAAGATTAATTGCGCGACCGTTTCTCGTATTGATTCTGTTTCATTAGTTCCTGGTTTTACTGCTTCTTAAGTTTGGATTATTATTTACAGTGAATGAAAGCCAAGTACTAAATATTTGATCATTAATTTTATTTCACTTTGCAAAAGTTGTTTGTGTAATATACGAGTACAAATAATAAGTACGCGGCAGATGTAAATATAGAGGCGTTTATTTTACGAAAAAGGTTTGTGTTGGACCACGTATTATATTTTATGTATATTGTCATTTTGACCCCCAGCGAAAAAAAAGACGGTGTATTGTAAATTTTACGTGTACTTGTGTGTGTACGTAGGATCGTAGCTTCCATACGGATGAACAGATTTTTTTTTTTTTATGTATGAAAGGTGAATTAGTCTCGATTGTTCTTATCTATAACTAATATGATATACACTAATATTATAATCGCCACCACGAAACAGCGGATATCATTTTTTTTTATGACTAGGGCTATAGTACGGTGGAGAACCAAATAAGTACAATGGTACCAAATTTTAAAATTTACTAATTATTTATACTTCACTTTGTAAACAAGTAATTTCGATAGTTTATTGTACATTTCATTGTAATTTAGTTTTATCCAGTAGAAAAAAAAACTTTTAAAAATTACTCTTACAAATAGTAATTTATGAACGTTAACGTTTAGTGTAAAGTAACCGGTGAACATCTTGATACCAATCCAATCCGCACATCGTGCCTCCCGCCCCAAACTCAAACTGCTCCTTACCCCCCTTGCTTCCTATCTCGCTTATAATCTGACGAGAACTCACGTTTACGATGTTTTGGACTATAACGGGTTTGTGTTATTGTCACAGATCTGTCGAGATGTGACAGTATTTGTATCTGTGTTCCACGTGATGCTATCTGCGGCGGCGACTGCGCGTGCGCACCGTTACCGGTAACACATCGGCGATGGTATCGCGACACGGTCCTATATATTCAACGACCAACAACCACAACGCAAACACAGGCGATATATCTCAAGTTTTTGAAGTGAAGACTTCTTTAGGCGCGCCTAGACAGATATTTCGTGGGGTGTGACACAATCACAAACAGTCAATTTAATGTTGCCACTGCTCCGACTCTTCTGCAAGAAGATAGTCGAGGATATCCATTAAACTGGCTAAGTAGTTGGTATAAAATATGTCGCGTGTTCTCGAAGAACATCTTTCTTGAAAGGTTTCGGCTTTCTTACGTTATTTTTCTTCACAGATAAATTCAGTGGTGATGACAAACAACATGTGCACTTGAAATATATTTAGAGGTGCAGACGGAATTCAAACTTACGACCTCACGATAGTAAAAGTAATGGTAGGACTCTGTGCAGAGTCCGCCTGGGGAAGTACCACACCTTTCCCAGTTGCGCTACAACCAAGCAGTAATCTGCTAACATTACTGTGTTCCGGCTTGAAGGGCAATGTTTCCATAGCCCATCTTATATATCTGGATAACGAGCGCAGTGCAGTGCTTGGTAATGATTTGGACTCTTCATATTCTAAAAGCTGCGTGTCACTGTGCTGTAATGGGCAGCCATATTGCTTGCGATCAGGCAAATGTACTACACGTCTCGTCACTCGCTGTACTATAAAAAATAAATCTAACGGTTTCATCATTAGGACTACCAGGACTTTTGCCAAGGAAAGAGAGGATTGGGAACAATTACACTGAAATAATAAACTGTCGATTTATCACAGCATCTAAAGGCCTAGATTACATCGAGAGTGTCTTAGGTTGGACCCTATTTCTACAAAGTTACGCACAGCGCTTGTGCTCAGCCGAAGGGCTTAAAACTTAAACATAATATTGTTTTCATCGCTTTAACTACCGTCTGTAACAAGGCCGTCATTATAACCATATTTAACCTTTTGACCGCCAGGACTAAATTGCATTTCCGTGCCCTGGATGCCAAGCGTACGAAATAAGTCAAAATTAAAATAAAAAAAAAATTGTGCTGTCGTCACCTGATATCTAACACACAATGTTTTGGTATAATCCGTTTTTTTGACAACTATAGACGTCGTTGGCGCACAGGGCTCACTCGCGCTTGTCAAGTATAGGTGACTCTGGCGGTCAAAAGGTTAACTTGAAATAGACACTAACAAATAAACATGTATTAGTTCCCTTTTTTTCTATGAATTATTTATTGGTTTGAAATTGCCCACCATCTCGCCTGATGTTAAGCGAAGATACGTATCTAGGAGAGCGTAGGAGAAACTGATTCATATTCAGGAAGTATCCACTCAGGCATCGCGTCCTCTTCTCAGGCAGTTAAACGTCTTCGTTCGAGTTTACGGAACATCAACCATGATACGGTGTCGCTTTCCACCTAAGCTACCAACTACTAACGAATTTAATTAGATATTAGTTTTAAGATGGCCACGATGGACCGATGATATTGCCTCGGTCGCGAGAAGTCGGTGGATGGAGACGGCATTGACTGGGCAAGACTGGTCATTGTGGAATACTATCGGGGATGCCTATGTTCAGCAGTAGACGCCTGCAGGCTGCAGATGATAGTGATATTTGTATATATTCGAGAAAAATTAAACTATTAGTTTTAACGTAACTCAGTCCAGCTGTGAGTGCGACAGTCGTTCCCGGCGTACTGCCACTTACGGCATTGTTTGCTTGACACTTACTTACTCGCACTTACAGTAAACTTTACGAAATTGCACGCAATTTTGTATTTACTGCTAAAGGTTTGGAAACAGTCGAATGAGTGCACCGTTCTGTTTGGATTTCGTAATGTAAGTACATTTAGATGTCCAGGCTGGAGTTATAGGTTATTTTATTTATATTAAGAGATCAAGTTGCTTTTAGTTTATTTACCTTTAAAAGTTAATGGTTATATTAAAGTATACAAATTCGATGTCGATTCTAGAAATCGGTATCGTTACAATATTTGTGTTCCAAAGACTCGAACGAAGAGGTTAGATGCATTAGTTTGTTTTTGTTTTTGGACATCTAAACAATGGAATGAGCTCCCTGAGTGGATAGATCCCGATGGAGTGTCGTGAGATGTCCCTGATGCTAAGTATATATACCTTACTATCATAGACTGGCCTCGTGGCTAAGTTGGTAGTAGCTCTGCCTGCGAAGCCGGGGTCGTGGGTTCGATTCCCACCCAGTGCAAATATTTGTGTGATGAATTCAAATGCTTCCACTGTGTCTGGGTGTTTCTATGTATAATAAGGATGTATTTAATACTATATAAGTATTATATCAGCTATCTGGCCGCCATCATACAAGCTTTGCTTCGTTTGGGGTCAAATGGTGTTGTGTGTAAATTGTCTACCAATATTTATTATTATTATTATATAGTGTTATGCAACTATTATAATATACATAAGCAGTACACTAAATGTTCCCACAGCTGAGACTCGGGGCCTTCTTTCACAAGGAGAAAGTCAAAGCCATAATGCACCACGCTGGCCCAAAGCGGGTTGGTGAATGACACATGACATCGAAAGATTCTTGGTACATGTCGACAACATGATGTTTTCCTTCAGCGTTTTTAATTTAGCGGCATTACGCAGATGACTTCAAAAAGCGACAGTGGTCCGCGTAAGATTTGAACCCGGGGCTCCGGATCGGCATTCGCCGTAACTTGAACTTTGAAAATTAGAACATGGACTTCCCATATCATACCTAGCACTACACTGCGTTCGTCACCTAGAGATACAAGCTGATTTATCTATTTAAGTCCTGTAATTTCCCTGGAAACGTTGTCATTAAAACTACACTATTCAATGAGTAAGTTACGGCTGGTCTAGTCGGGAGAACGGCGCCTGCCGATCCGGGAGACCCCGGGTTCAAACCCCACACGCACCACTGTCTTTTCGAAGTCAGGTGCGTAATGCCGCTAACTTAAAACGGTGAAGGAAAAGATCGTGAGGAAACCGACATGTACCTAGAATCTTTCGAAGTCATGTGTCATCCACCAACCCGCACTGGGTCAGCGTGGTGGATTATGGCCTTAACTCTCTCCTTGCGAGAGAAGGCCCCGAGTCCCAGCAGTGGGAACGTTTAGTGGGCTGTTGATGATGATGATGATTATGCAAAGAGTCCTACTACCACAACTAGTTACCAATAAACATAACTACATATTTGGCTTAAAACTATTTCAAGCCTAATAATACATTACCTACATAAAAGGCAACAAATTAACTTAACAAATAATAAACTTAACAGTTTTAAAATGTTATAGCCTAGTTCTATAATTGGCCCCAAAGTAGCGTTAGTAATCTAACAGATTAAATAACATGAGCATGTTAATCCAACTCTAAATCAAAAGTAATCATAACAGGAATGATTTAGCTCTGACGACGCACAGTTGCGTGTCTATAAATAACATAAATAAGAATAATTCTGTCCGTCTGATGGCCACATCAATCAGGGACGCTTGAGGATCAACAGCAATCGTAGGAAAAATATTCCAATGGTAGAAATAAATAAATCGGCCAAGTGCAAGCCGTATTTTCACACAGGGTTCGGTAATACAAATATGTATCGATAGAATAATACTTTGCTACACTATCACACTAATAGTAGTGTTGTAAATTATTTTCACTAGAGTATTCGTACGCAGGTTTGTACCTAGTTTGGGTACCAATGATTTTATACATGGATAAAGATCTTTAAAATTTACGCTTGTACGTAACTTTTGGTGTCATCTACCAACCCGGACTGGTCCAACGTGGTAGATTAATGGCCTTGACTATCTGCTTGCGAAAGAAAGCCCTGAGTCCCAGTAATGGGAAGATTTAGTGACTTGCTTATACATGCTGTATATATTTCACATTTCAATATAACCTATAATGTTAATGTGTTTGTAAACTTATTCCTTCGGATCTCTGTAACGGCTGAACGGATTTAAATGCAGTGTCTCTTACACATAGGTCCTTTTTAATCTCGTTAAAGTCAGTGCTTCAACAGAGAGCTACACAATGAGATTCCACTTTCCACCATATACCATATTTTCTTACCATATCAGAATGGAGAAACAAATCGAAAGGAATTGAAATACAGTTAATAAATATTAGTATTAAAAACAAATAATTCTTAGTGAATACAGTTAGATTATAATCTGGCATATCTGGCAAACTACTTTTTGTCACGGGAAAATTACGGAAGGAAACTAGGTACTCCATTTAAACTGCGGGACACAGCAACTTAAAAAAACCGGAATACTTCCGCAACTACACTGTAGTAAACAGCTGCGATAGCTTTTTAAGTTAATAAACCTTATTTCTTATTGTTAGTTGGTGGGTTACAACTTTTTTATATTTATTACAAGCTTTTAACACTTCGAAAGCTACAGCCGTAATAAGGTCGAGCGGTATCCCCGGAAACTTTAGTAGATTAGTAGTGGTAGGACTCTTAGCAGAGTCCGCCTGGGGAAGGACCACACCTTTGTCAGTTATTCTACCGCCAAGCAGCAATGTGCAAACATTACTGTGTTCCGGTTTGAAGGGCAATGTTTCCAGAGAAATTACAGGGCTTAGAGATATAACAACTTAGATCTCTGGGTGACGAGCGCAGTGCAGTGCTAGGTAATAATTTGGACTGTTCATGTTCCAATAGCTGCGTGTCACTGTGCTGTTATGTGGCAGGCATGTTGCTTACCATCAGGCACATGAACTGCTCGTCTCGTCACTCTTTATTTAATTTTAAAAAAATACTTAGCTACAGAGTTTATCTAAGATTTCGTTTTTTGAACGGAACCCTAAAAACAGACGTTTTGTGAGTAAGAAATGTTGATCAAATTAGTTTTTTCACCGGGATCTAATTGAACTAGTTTATTTTGATTGCAGCGCTCCACCTGACGGCCTGAACACAAAAACTGTGATGGCCCGCCATTACGAAAACTCTAAACTTGTGTTACTGCTTTTAAAACTAAAAGGATTGTCTCGTTACGGTCATTTAGGCAATTGAGAATTCGATTAGTTTTGATTACCGATATCCACAGAACAACAAACACTTGTGATTGGGAATTTGACGATCATTAGAATGTAATGAATTTAATAATACGTTCCATGCAATGGAGTACTGTTCGCATCTCTCGGCTCTGGAGCAGATTTAGAGACGTACCAAAAAGCTCACAGGCAACAGCACCCTTGTTCGAAAAACACTACAAACATCGCCGCAGTTACTACCTTATTGTTTTATGTCGTATAGATAGATAGATATATTGCGGAGAGTGTACAGCTCATCTGCATGATCTAACACCGCCTTGCCTTTTTTCTAGCTCCTTTCTTCCATTTTTGACGTGATAACGTCTTATAATTCGATGAAGCCGCCTGCACGCCCGCAAAACATGACGTCATGTAACGTTACCGCCATAGAATAGATAATATTTACCACCGTTACCTCGCCTTATACTTTTCGCATCATCTAGTGAGTGAAATGTGTATTACGTTCAAGGAGTCTGTCCATGTTTTAGAAAAGCGACGATATGAAGTTAAGAACTTGTGCTAGTACAATGATGTACCCAGAGATGGCGCTTTGAACAGCTTTTCAAAAAGCTTCAGAATGTTTTACCTAGATGACGCTTAACACAATCAGTATTTTCTTAAGACGTTGTCACGTTCAACTATCGTCAGTAAACTGACTTTACAGACAACCATTTTTTTAACTAGCTTGGAGTCAGTAGATTCTCTATTCTGTAGAGTTCAAAAAGTTAAGACGTTTTCAATTTGGTTGTCTGTTTTATGCAAAGTCTCATTTTATTAATGAATAAGTAAATGAATTTGTATACCAAAAAGAGATAACAGGGCAAAGCGACATACATAAGAGGATATACATAGGCTGGAATAACACATGAGCTAATTTTTATCCCGGGAAAATAAAGGAATCGGAAACTAAAGGAACGAAACTAACGGAAATGCGAATTACTAGTAGATAATATTGCCGACCAAACCTCATAGAAACTCGACAACAATTGCTACAATCGAAAACTCGCTAACGTCATTTCAATCATTTACTCAGTTCATTACTTTGTAAATTAATTGACAGTTACAGCAATCACAACTAATCGTCAATTACGTCATCACTGTCATATCTCCGTATCGAGATATGCGAGTCTAATCGTATCCACGACACGACTCGATTGCCATTTACGGCATACCACAGCCCTTCACTAGTTTTCAACCTTTTTATTATTTTATTTACAACTTTATGCACAACAGATTACAGTTCAAAATAAAATGAATTGAAATTGGTATTCGATGCTGTATCTAATTGCTGTGAGTGGGTAATTAAGGGGATTAGAAATTGAAAAGTTGTTTAATGAAACATCGATATAAGATTGAAATTAAATAAGTTCGAATTGAGCCAATAAATCGACTATATTTGAATTAGTTGGGTCATGATTTACTACGTTTTCCGTCCGTTACTCGTTAGTTAACATCTTATATTTGACTTTATGAATCACTAGTATCTAATATAATATAAATATTGGTGGTTTTTCTGGTTTGAAGGCCAATATTGCCAGAGAAATTACAAGTCTTAGAGATATAACATCTTAGATTTATCTTAGATCTTAGTGTTACTTGGTGACAAGCGCAGTGCAGTGCTAGGTAATGATTTGGACTCTTCATGTTGCTTACCATCAGGCACATATCCTGCTCGTCTTGTTACTCTTTAAAGAATGGAGAAGCAAATTTCGATCAGTATTTTATTATATTTCACGTTTTGTCATAAATCGTCTGGTAAGAAAACATGAAAATAGCAGGAAATCTGCTCGTAAATTGGTTCTAATACCGGAAGGCGCTCTATAGAGATTTATTTCTCACTTTTAAAGTCTATAACAATTTTTAAAACGACAAAATTGTAAAAGAATTCGTGTAAGCCGCCCAACCAGTCGTGTTCATTCATAAAGTTACCGTTTCCGTACAAGCTCAGTGTATTAAAACTATACTTAATGTAATAACACAGATTACAGAAGATTACAGAAGGAAAACTTAGAGACGAACTCAAAGAAATTGATCAAGGTTCCAGCTACAAACTTGTAAAGGTTTTATTTTTAGTTTTAGGTGTAGAAATGTTCGATGTTTATGATGTCAAATAAATACAATTGTTAGCTGAAATTAGGTTTTGTAAAACGGTGGTTGAACGATTCAGAAACTTCAGAACAGAATTCAGAATTTTTTCACTGTACATTAAGGGCGGTTTGCATTTTGATTAGTGCAAGTGCGAGTGCGAGTGAGTAATCGTGACTGATTACTATGCACTCGCAATAATCAATCGGTGTCCACACGTGTTTGCTACTAATCGCTCAACACCTGCACTACTGACTCGCACTCGTACCAATAAAAATGAAAACAGGCCTTATTATAGATAGTTAAAGAAAATAATCCTTAACGAAAACAATTTTGAGATTAAGATAAGTACAAACATATAAAAAAGCATTTAAGATACACATTTCAAGAATTGTCTAGTGTTATCTTAATAAAATAGTGCGAGTTAAAACAGTATTGATATTGTTTTATCGTTTGATTCGCTCAAGAGCCTTCAATGAAGCCGGAAAACACACAAACTAAATAACAAGCTCATAATGAATTTATTTTAATCTTTAAATTATTGTAGATTGATTAAAAATTAAATAAGTACTTTGTGAAAGAAACTATTTTTGTGTAATAAAATAATATGATGGAAATATAGTTTGAAAATTAGTTACAGTTTTTTAGGAGAGCTCGATCCAATTTAGAACACATCGGTGCTATATTAGGCGAGATGATGATCTAAGGTAAGGTTATCTTCATTAAAAAAATACAGTAGGTATAGTATCAATTCATAAAGATTTTGATTGAGTTGTCCTGGTAGCTAGTAGCTAGAGCATCCTACAACATACATAAAAAAATACAAAACATCACAAATAACATAATCGGGATCTAAATCATTTTTTAATCACCTCCCGACGTTACTCAACGTCTTCAATGTGAACTCAAATCACGAAAGTTCAAAAGCTAAAGTTGTCTCTCTGTTTGTTACATCTGTACGTTATAATTTCATTCTCAGAGATTTATAACGGTCAAATTTACATAATGATGTCAATAACAGACGACCGTCTGAGCTTTTATTGCTTGTAAGGCTTTATGTTATTGTGTAAGTAGAGGAGTGGACCACATACTTCACACTTCGATGCTAATGTGATGATCTAAATGATTATAAGTTGCCATATACATATATGGCTGAATAAATACATATAATTAACTTTTTTCCTTGTAAAATAACATTGAAATAAGATTTCAGTTTGTATTATTTCCAAAAAAAATCGTGAATTCTATAAAACAAATACCATTCCTAATTAAACTGTATTATAGTTAAGCGTGCCAGCGAGTTAAGCGGAAGTATCGAGTTACTAGGTGCGGAAAAGTCATCCACTTCGAGCTTAGACTAAACATAAACATTACTATGGATTTTCTCAAGAAATTATAAGCTTATCAGGAAATAGCTTTGACTTTATCATTTACATTTATAAGTAAAAGAATACCGCCAATACTATAAAAATCTCAGAAAGATAATACGGGAGCAAGTTCAACTCATTCATATATACGATATTTCGGACAGGGTCCACTTAAGAATGCTATTTAGGGCGCATTATCGAACATTTTTATCTTCCAATTAAATGTTTTAGATAAACATTCGACTGCCCACACGGTATTTCGGAAGTGGGATCGGTAAGGTGCGGTGAAGCGAGTTTGCTATTCAAGTAATATTGTCGAGTTAGAACGAAAAGGTTTGTTAAGCATCTCTCCAGTAAGGCGCTTGCTATGCCATGCTATAATTTATTTATTTCATTCTCTTGCCTTCTCATAGAGTCGTATATCATGCTTTATATTACCGCGATTCGATTGCATAACATATACTTAAATTAAACTGCGTGTTTTAGGCTTAGTACTACTACGTATTTGCCACATAGCAGCAGCAGCCCGCTTCGTTTTCCTACTGCGGGGACTAGGAGCCTTTTTTTACACAGAGAGCGTCAAGTCCATAATCCTCAGCGCTGGCCAAGTATGGGATGGCGAATGCTTTGCCTTATAAGATACATGACTTTCTTAACTTTATTCGACAATAAAAATATGTGAACTGGTATAAGTTAAGGTTTTGATCAAAAACTAGTTTGATTGGAAATATAAATTTAGTTGAGCTTGGCTTAGCAGATTGATGTTTATTAAATCATATAAGTATTACATCGGCTTCATCCAATCTAGCTAGCCTGTCAAAAAATTTAAAACATAATATGGTAATGTATCTTTTTGTCCTTATTACATGGTGTTACGATAGAAATTACCATCAATATTAGGTATTTATTCATTATAAAGAGCGCAATGGAAAGTGCGCACTTGCACAACCACTATGTCTATACTACTGCGAGGTATCGTGCTCTTATAGGAAAACATTTGGCTTACCACCATTCGCAAATCTGGATTTGTTTCTTCTCTTTTATAAAAATACATTACATGCATATGCATAGCTACCAATCATTCGTGAGTAAGCCCGGAGACACTTACTCCTTATAAAAATGGCTTTGATATGGTTATCTATTTTCGCTTGAAATTAAAGAGGAGAGCAATAACAAAATCAAACATAACTGTGTCAGTTCGTAGGTCGAAGAGCCTATATTTTCATACAGTGCGAAGTATAGCTTGTCCTTGCGCCGTATAGTAGTGAAATCGTGTCTTTATTTTGTTTATCTTGCCTTTCTGATAGACAAGTGTGGGTGGACAGTTTAGTGTTTTTAGGGTTCCGTAAAACGTAAAAACGGAACCCTTATAGATTCGTCATGTCTGTCTGTCTGTCTGTCTGTCTGTCTGTCTGTCTGTCTGTCCGTCCGTATGTCACAGCCACTTTTTGCCGAAACTATGAGAACTACACTGTTGAAACTTGGTAAGTACATGTATTCTGTAAACCGCATTAGGATTTTTACAAAAAAAATAAAAAAAAAACAAAATTAGGGTTGCCCCCCATACTGAGAACTGAAACTCAAAAAATTTTTTTTCATCCATCCTACACGTGTGGGGTGTCTATCGATAAGTCTTCAAAAATAATGTTGAGGTTTCTAATATAGTTTTTGTCTACACTGAATAATTTACGCGAGAGATACTTCCAAAGTGGTAAAATGTGTGTCCCCCCCCCTTTAACTTCTAAAGTAAGAGAATGAAAAATCTAAAAAAAATATATGATGTACATTACCATGAAAACTACCAACGAAAATTAGTTTGAACTCGATCTGATGAGTAGTTTTTTTTTAGTACGTCATAAATACACTATTATCAAAACTTCGATCAAAGTTACAACGAACTACTAGAACTATGTGTACTATGTATATTATGTTACTTGCTGCGACGGAACCCTTCATGGGCGAGTCCAACTCGCACTTGGCTACTTTATTTTTAAATACTTGCTTATTTATTCAATACTTAAGTTTGCTTGACAATTCGCTACACTAACAATTCACAATTTTGAAGCTTGGTACATATATATAGATATAGATTTCTCTAGGTATAGGTATTAGGTATATTAATATTGGGTATAGGTGTATCGTAGAAATACTGTCCAATCTTAAAAGTATAAACATACAAATATAAGAAAACACGGACCACATGAGAAATCATATTCCTAAGATATGTAGTTATTATTAACCGCTTTAAAAAACGTATATTTTTATGGGTAGGTATATGTTACACGATAGCTACGCCAATAATTGTGAATCAATTTCGATAATTATTTTCTTGTTTAGTAGATCATATTTTATCGATATTATATCGATATATCATTATTATATCGATATTGGTTAACCGGTTTTCGCAACATACAAAAAAAAATTGAATTAATTTATCTCCGAAAATTAAATTAAAGCTTTATTTAAATTTTTAAATTAACACGAAATTGACATTTATATACAAAGAAAACTGTTGTGGACAACTACTATGAGATAATTATACCGAGGCTGTGAGGCCAGTGTCTGAATGACACCATTTTCAGGAAATAGGCCAATTTGTTGAGCCAATAAGAGAAAGTACGCCAAGAAACCCGATACAATTCGGCCGGAACCAAATCGGGCGTCCAAATCGGCCTGATTTCATCCCGGGCACAGTTAAGCAGCGTACACACAACATCCACACTCTTAATCAAAGAAAAACTGACACACGTTGCATACTTTATGCTTGGGTATGTCGTTTGGTAAAAACAAACATTATTTTTAAACATTTTTTTGTGGTAATTATAGTTTTTTTAAAGGACCTGTGGTTGGCCTCGGATTCCCTTTACTGCCTATTCCTACTGATTCTCAAAAATAAATATCATCATCATCAGCCTGTGTTCGTCCACTGCTGGACATAGGCCTCTCCTAAAAATACGCCACTCAGCCCGATCCTCGGTCTTACATTTCCAACTGTCACCAGCCATCTTTCGTATATCGTCACTCCATCTGGTCTCAGGGCGTCCTACACTACGTTTGCCGATTCGCGGTCTCCACTCCAAAACCCGTCTACCCCAACGGTTATCGGATCTGCGACAGATGTGACCGGCCCATTACCACTTCAGTTTGCTAATACGCTGAGATATGTCGGTGACTTTAGTTCTCTGACGAATTACTTCATTACGAATGCAATCTCTCAGAGAAACTCCAAGCATAGCCCGTTCCATAGCTCGCTGAGCGACTTTGAGCTTTCGGACCATTTTTACTGTCAGTGTCCACGTTTCAGCACCGTAGGTCATAAATAATAACTAGACCTAAAGCATATCTCAGTGGAACAGACAAGACTAAAGAAATTGTAGCATTAAGGAAACAAAAAACGAATATTTGTAGTGCTCTCTTAGACTCTTTGCAGGTCTATGATTTATAATTTGCCCCGTAGTTTCACTGGCAACACATTGCCCTTCCAACCGGCACACAGTGATGTTTTACATTACTGCTTGACGTTAGAATAACTGGCAAAGGTGTGATACTTCCTCAGGCGGCTGTGTCACTGTGTACCGGGTGTGCACATTGCCCTTCCACAATGTTTCCAGTGAAACTACGGGGCAAAGAGATAAATCATCTTATATGTATATCTGGGTGGCGAGCGCAATGCAGTCCTACTCTAGTTTGGACTCCTCATCTTTCAATAGCTGCGTGTCAGTGTATTGTCATCACTCTATACCTACAATAATTTAACTTTATAAAAACGGTTATTTCTTGATAAATTTCCCTAAACAATTTACCATAAGCTAATAAAATAAATTATTGTTACAAATTATTACACAAAAGAGCTCATTGTGTAAACCGAGATATTCACATTGCAGCGCATTATGTCGCATCGCAGCGCAATGTAAACACGGCCTTAATTCCTACGTATCTGTTTTATATAAGCTGGATGTGGAATCCAAACACGCCTTTAACCGGCGGTAGTCAGATTACGAGTATTTAAACTGATTTATTGGGCAGTTATCTTTTTGTGATTAAACAAAATATATGAGAGATGCATAGTTAATGTCTCGGAAATCATTTGCATTGGGATATTATGATAATTTGTTTTTAAAATAGTTTTAATAGTGTCAGTTTCGTAACGTCTTGAACATCGCCGCAAAGTTGCAAGCTTATCGGATCTTTATCGGATACTTTTCGGAGAGTGTGAACATGATCTATTATGCTCTTTTTTCTATTTGACTACTTGTAGCCCGTAAAAGTTACATTGTATCATGGTCACGTTACTATTCGAGCGAAGAAGCTTAACTGCATTTTCGTTATAAAAAAATATGTTTTGAATAGTTACGCCTAGCCGCGTAACTGTTCAAAATACTTGGCACTTTTTGCTTTTCATCAGAGGCCCGTCTCGTTCACTTAACATCGTCTTATAAAATAGTTTTTTTTGATTATTTGCAAAAATACTTTGTAAAACATATTACACTCAAAGATCTTAAATTTCTGTTATTATCAGTTAGCGACGGTCTGGAGCTGCCACTTAGTTTTATCATCAAAGATTTTTCAATTTTTAAAAGGGTTCTCAAATTAAGTACCATCCGCGGGCCTTTAAGTAAAGGCCGCTCCTGACCCTGAGGTCACGGAATTAGTGGCTAGGGAGCCTGTGGGCTAACGGGCTTGTATTATGGTTGCCTTTAGCTCGATTATTGTCATTTAATCGTACTATAATCTCTCGCTGATCCGCATTTCTACCGCCATACGGTAATGTCAAATCAAATCAAAACAAGTTTGTATATTATTATACGCGAAGCATACAGTTTGTACCTCTTATTACGCAAATTGCCCGCGCGAAAAAAAATTGAAATTTTGCACACTTATAATTTATGTGGAGAATTAATGAGTGTAGTATACCTGTGCTATTTTTTTTAAATTATGCATACAACAAACGACATATAAGTAAAATTCACCTACTATCATGTATGAGATTCAGATTCTTTATTGGTAACATACATTACATTACACGTCACAAAAATAAACCCCATTACATACCTACAGTAATTGATTATTAATAAACAAATTGTTACTATTCAACTGTTAAACAATAATGTTCAAGTTTAAGCAACATACATTTCACAAATTTTATTAAAATACATTTAAGTTGATTCTATTCTGTTATCAAAAATTAAAAAAATATATATATTCTTTATTCTGTTATCAAAAAGCTGAATAGTTTACTTGTTTGAACGCGTTAACCACAGGAACTGCTAGACCGATTTCAAAAAATATTTCATCGTTGATATTTATATTATCGTTGATATTCATAGTTGAATATTTCATATTTACAGTCAAAGCAGTCCTCGAATGTTTTTTTTTTAACTTGACTAGGTTTACACTTGACCGCTATCTCGCCTGATGTTAAGCGACGATGCGGCCTACGATGAAACACGCTTACCTAGAAGAAACCGATACACTCTCGACTTGAAGACTCCGAAGTGTATCCGTGTTACCCGATAAAAAACCGATAAGCTAGCAATTTTGCGGCGATGTTCAAGACTTTGAAGTTATTTTCTTACAAGAGTAACATTGCCTATGAGCCTTTTGGCACGTCTCTCGATCGATTCCCGATCCATCCCAAAGGTGCGAACAGTACTCCTTAAAAGAGCGAATCTGTGCTTGAATTATCTTAAGCAACTGTTCAGGCTTGAAGTACCTTTGCACCTTTGAGAGGACACCTAGTTTTTTGGCAGTTAATTTAGCCTTGGACTCGATGCATGTGTGGCTTGAATCGTATGTCATAGAAGTCAAAGTCCAAGTCAGTTGAACTGTATCGATGGTATTTCGCTCATCAAAGTGGGCCGAGCCTGTCACGGCGAGGTGACAGCCTACGGTACTTGGGGACTATGTCGAAATACCTAACATTACAAGAATATTTTCTCATCTTATACCAAGCACAGATTCGCTCCTGTATGGAGTACTGTTTGCACCTTTGGGATGGATCGGTTAAGTATCAGCTGGAGACTCTGAAAATTCTGAAATCGATTAGAGACTTGCCAAAAGGCTCATAGGCAAAGACATTCTTGTGCGTAAAAGACTTCAAAGTCTTGAACATCGCCGCAAAATTGCTAGCTTATCGGTTTTTTATCGGTAGAAAAAAATCTTAGAAATAGTTCGATAAAATAGATCATATTAAAATGTTATTCCATATCATAACATATCGAAAGATACATCGTACTAACAATTATTATAAACTGGTAGCAGCCCGTGGATATACTCGCGTAGTACTCTTTACCGTTGCTTTTCCGGGATAAAAAATCCTATGGGCTATACAGGCTTTGTTCCAAATTTCAACCACACCTGTTCAGACGTGCCGATGTGACTGAGCAACAAACTTCCAAACTTTCATATTTATAATACATATTAGTACGGATTATTTTTATTTGTTATTTCTTCGGAAAAAATGTCATTCCAGAACACAGTTATGTTTGCACATTACTTTACTTGTAGAATAACTGCGTATTTGGTTATGAAATAAATTATGTACATGTTATACTTATTAAAACCAATAAATACAATGAATTTCTCCGATCATGCAAACCGTTTCGACCAGTGACGGACATGCTGACGGAATGGGGACGAAATTTTAATAAAGCAAATAAATCGACATTCGACTGGAGTCAGTAGGTAAATGATTGGACTGGACAACCCCGTTGGTTCAAGGAAGTGCTTCGCCGGGGGCCTCGGTTGGCGAGAATGGTAATAAAGCATATGTAACACATTTTTTACTTATACTTTTTTTTATAGGATTACACTACTTGATCTCTATATGCCTGATATTAAGCAACGATGCGTTCTACGATGGATAATTCGTGTTAATCCAGAAGACATCGATTTATTCTCGATTCGAAGACATCAAGATTGTATTCATTGGGAAACCTCTTTCTTAGTTCTGTCTAGTTCTTTTGACATTTCACAAAATCTTCGTAACATCAACCATACAACGATGTTACTTTTTCGAACTACGAGCAGTCCGACAGAAAAAAAGGCACGTTGGTTTAAATCCGTGATTTACGTGGTTTAAATTATGCAGTAGCACACTTTTCGGAATGTATCCGATAAAAAATCGATAACCTGGTAACTTTGCGGCGATGTTCAAGATTTTCAAAGTCTTCGTCGATCAAGGGAGTCGGTGCTTATTTAAATTTGAATGAATAAAAAGAATAGAGGTGAAAATGCCTTGAACTGCTTCACATTAAGCTGCAGCGGATTCTATCAGCCACCAAGCCACATAGGCTCCTGTGGCACATAGCATTGAGATATAATATATAATTAAGTCATCGCGTTGCAATTTGCCAAATGGGCTGGACTTCGATCTCCGGCTGATACTGAAGGTAATTACTCGAGTTCTGTCGGTGCTGCATCGAGATGACCTTTCCTTTCAATGGGAGCTTGTGTTTGCGAAAGGTTAATGTTGTAGCTGCTTCGTGGGTGCTGAAATGCGTTTTGATTAATGAATGCCATTGACCCGTAAGTAAATAATTATATTTATCCTACTAATGTTATAAAAGTGAAAATTTGGATGTTTGATCGTTGACTGTCTAACAGTTTCAGTAAGTGGTTGAGGGATATAAAATAGCAAAGTTGAGACGGATAGGTATAAGGTTAGATCTGTAAATTCGAAAATTTAGACTGACAAGGCACGAAAGTCAAGCGTTTGCTGAAAATTACAGGGATTAGAGATATAATATCTTAGATCTCTGGGTGACGAGCGCAGTGCAGTGTTAGGTAATGATTTGGACTTTCATGTTCTAAAAGCTGCGTGTCACTGTGCTGTTATATGGCAGGCATGTTGCTTACCATCGTCCTGCTCGTCTCGCCACTCTTTAATAAAAAAATGATTATAAAAATAAGTACCTGCTTTTAATTTGAATTTATTTAATTTGAATTTGAGCAATTGTAAAAATGTGAAAGAATAATGAACTGTTCTACCTTAATTACATATTAGGCCGTGTTTACAAAGTTCGACATTTGCTGTATTCGAGTTGATTGAATGTAAAACTTATTCGTAACTTTGCGTATACTTGGATTGTATCATTTTCGGTGTAGGTACTTTTAATGTAACCCAGTATTATTTGTTTTTTTTGGGTAGTCCTTTAAAATTGCAATTGCAAGTTTTAATCTTTACTATTTTAATTAATTTCCTGGTTATTCACGTGTTTTGAAAAGTCGAAGATTCAGCTGTATTGTTTAAGAGAAAATTGCAACTGACCACATCACACGCGAGTATCTCGTTAATTAATTAATACAATTGTACAACCACGTTAGTTAATACGTACACCATAGTAAATGTTTCTCTTTATATGATATGAATCATATAAGGTTACATTTAGACATCGTCTTTCCCAGCTATCACAACTTAAGTACGCGATTTAAAATAAGCGAAATACGTCTATAAATCAAACGAAACCACATGGACATCGAGCAGTATAATTCCCGCAATAGAAGCTGGTATATTCCTGCAACCAGTCGCCATACATTAAAAGCGACATTTAGACGTGGTAGCAGGTGGGGCGGTTGATGGATGTCTCATCAGCGGGCGAGCGGGCGGTCCTTTGGGATTCGCTATAAGTGGATTTTTGAACTACTGATGTGATTTTATTGATACAGATTGTATGGCATCTGAGATGTAGGTACCAGTGATTAGTCTATTACGCAGAAATATCTTGATCTTTTTTCGATATTTATCGTAATTTAGACTTTGCGCTCTGGGGCATAGCCTAGAGACGAGGCAAAATATGTAATATCCCGGTCGTATAAGACTTTTATGATGTCTAATACGAGTAGTTGTAGGGAATTACTCATTATATATGTTTTTAAGATTGAGCTGATGTTTTTAAATACAAAATAGGCATAGTAACTTTTTACTCTCAAAAGCACATACCCTATGGAATTTATCTATGACAAAAGAATTCGTTCATCATCATCATCAACACCCCACTAAACGTTCCCACTGCTGGGAATCGGGGTCTTCTCTCGCAAGGAGAGAGTTAAGGCCATAATCCACCACGCTGGCCCAGTGCGGGTTGGTGGATGACACACGACTTCGAAAGATTCTAGGTACATGTCGGTTTCCTCACGATGTTTTCCTTCACCGTTTTAAGTTAGCGGCATTACGCACATGACTTCGAAAAGACAGTAGTGCGTGTGGGGTTTGAACCCGGGGTCTCCGGATCGGCAGGCGCCGTTCTCCCGACTACACCAGCCGTAACTTTAAAAGAATTCGTTAACTATTACCATTTTTTCCTCACTAAATTTAATTTTATCGAACCTATTTAGTTAACAAAATGACTTAATTTGACATATTTATTTACTTTTATTTGTTTTTTAGTAGATAAGACTTGGTTAATAAAGTAGGATATTTCCTCATAAAAGTATTTATGATTACTTACTCACTTTTCGCTTTCCTCACTTGCAGTCACCTTTCAGAGATAAGGGCAGCTAGTTTCAGAAAAAAAAATCTCTTCTGTTACAGTTATAATAGCTGTTTATCATTTCCCTTCAAGCCTCAAATAATAGTTGGCACTGAATTTCTCAATCCCTCTCTTTTCTAACCTCACTAATCTTCCCGTCGAACGTAAATTTCGTTAAAAGCTTGTGAAACGAACGCATTACCAGAACCCATATTCTGTACAGGTAAGTACCGAACTCAAAACGCAAGAAAAACGACGACTCGCTACTAAGTTTGTATCCATCCGAAAAAAATCACTCCGGCGACGTATTCCACTACCTACACGTTTTTATTACGAATGAGTCAACCACCTAGTACGAGTTTTAGAAATATCAACCATAAATAGATGTCGCTTTTAAGAGCTACGAGCATTTTGAGGTTATTAATTTGCGATGTATAAAAAACGCACAAAGAATTCGTTTTGTGCTTACTATTGTTGCCACTTTATTATAGGGCATCGTTGTGGAGAGAGCGATCGAGACATCAAAACAGTCAATTTAGCTAGTCTATAGATATCGAGTCTCAATAGTCCTCAGAAAATACAAGGCGCGTTTTAATTTTTATATGAATTAATGTAACTAAAAAGTAACTGGTAATGAAACTGAATCAAACTATGTAATATTAATGAAACAAGTACATATAAGTTTTTTTTTAAATACAACGTGACCTTTTTAACGCGTTAAATTCTACCTTTAACAGAATATATTGCGAGAATTTCTCATATGTCAAACAGGGGATTTTTTAAACTATACCCGCCTAATTAAAATAATAGTGATTTTGAAATTGCGCTCTCTCTATTTTGGCCTGAAATTAGGGAGATAAATTAGGGCCATCGTAAGGCCAAAACGTTTTAGTTAAGCGGTTCTAGGTTTTTGTACGGCAGCTACAGAATATAGCGCCATGACACCACTATCAAACATTACCAATGTTAGCAATAGCTATTAACAGCCTATGAGTTTGCCAATCGTCTGATGGGATCGCGTTATTAGTTATTATCGTAGGATGATTAACTGCCTTGAGATCACTACAATTATCGCCTTCACTATCCGTTCACTTTGATTGGCGTGTTAGATCTATGTAGTTGTAGAACTATTTACACTTCATTTTGGATAGATTGACAAAATCATTGTTTATGGACACTGCGATGAGGTGGCTAAGTGCCACCTGAATTCTAGATTAAATTGAGCGTGCGCCAAAAATACGGCTCGTTGTCTTTTCATAGGCATCTTCAAAAGTCTTAAACTTCGCCGCGAAGTTGAAACTTTGTCGCTTTTTTATCCTGCTATCTATTAACGTTATAAGCATACCTAAAAGGTAGGATATTTGATGTTTGTTCACCTATCTACCTAAACCACTACCTGAATGGATCAGAAATTAAGAATACAGTTAAATCATAGTATGGAATAGCACACAGACTAATTGTGCATTGTTGAGTGCAAATAACAGAAATCGGCCTTGATGCGGGTAAAACAATAGCTTCCATTTATGAGTTTTATAAATTTAAAACTAGTAGTTTCGTGGTTTTACTCGCATTGAGTTTATAATCTAATATCATTAGACCATAAACTGATGGGATTGTCAATTTTACGGAGTCAGATACAGCACGTGATAAGCATAAAAGCAGATAAAAAGCGGATCCAAAGTCTCACAATCACGTAAAAACGTTGAAACAATAAAGAGTAAATAGCATAACGTGTCATTAAGCGCTATTCCCCGATGAAATCGATTCCGCGGTGTGACTGCTAGTTTACGTTTCCCATGGCCGGCTCTCAGCTCTGCTTCACGGTACTGTGCGTGCCTTTGCTAACCATAAAACGCGGGGCCTGATTCCTGTTTGCTAATAGCCAAAACGTAAACACGTCGTATACGAGTCGGTAACTCGACGTAAATAGCGCAAAATTGCTACAAGTTTTGGGGTGAAGTTGATTAAGGAAATAGGCGTTTTGCATTGGTAATTGAATTTAATTCCAGTATAGTTAGAACTCTAGTGAATGCTAATTTTTTTGGGTATTACTAAGTTACTACATCATTCATTACCTTTAAGGATGTGATATGTATTGTAAAACATTTAATGTTGCACGCCCGTTAAGGGTACGCTGTAGTTACTTTTTTTAAGACCTTTTTTTACACAGTGCTGTAATAAATAAATTCTTATTCTTATTCTAAGTTTGTTGGTTGAGCTCTCGGGTCCATTGGACTGTTGATATTTTTATTTAGAAAAACAAAATTCTTTGTATATGATCTTTAGATCATGCATAGAAATATTTTTTCTATGTATCATCATCTACTACTTCAGCTATCTGACATTGCTTTAAACTATCACGGTTGTTCACACACTAGTATATCTAAATGTATTGTGGTCGTGGTTGAATAAAGGAGCGTATCCCGATATGTTGCGGTAGTTTTCATTTTTCTAATGGAAATATTGTTGTTTATATTTCGTTGTTTTCTTGTATTCTTGACATTGATTATTTGTTCATTAGGGTTCCGTAAAACGTAAAAACGGAACCCTTATAGATTCGTCATGTCTGTCTGTCTGTCTGTCTGTCTGTCTGTCTGTCTGTCTGTCTGTCTGTCTGTCTGTCCGTCCGTATGTCACAGCCACTTTTTGCCGAAACTATGAGGACTACACAGTTGAAACTTGGTATGTAGATGTATTCTGTGAACCGCATTAAATTTTTTACAAAAACAATTAAAAAAAAGAAAAATTAGGGTTGCCCCTCATACTAAGAACTGAAACTCAAAAATTTTTTTTTCATCAAACCTACACGTGTGGGGTGTCTATCGATAGCTCTTTAAAAATGATGTTAAGGTTTCTAATATAGTTTTTGTCTACACTGAATAATTTGCGCGAGAGACACTTCCAAAGTGGTAAAATGTGTGTGTCCCCCCCTCTAACTTCTAAAGTAAGAGAATGAAAAATCTAAAAAAAATATATGATGTACATTACCATGTAAACTACTAACGAAAATTAGTTTGAACTCGTTCTGATGAGTAGTTTTTTTTTACTACGTCATAAAATACACTATTATTAAAATTTCGATCAAAGTTACACCGAACTACAAGAACTATGTGTACTATGTATATTATGTTACTTGCTGCAACGGAACCCTTCATGGGCGAGTCCAACTCGCACTTGGCCACTTTATTTTCAATATGAATTATAACTGCGATTTTGGTTTCTGTATTTTTTTGTAAATACACCTCCAGAACTGTCAATCAATGGGTTTTTATGTGTATTATGACATCTGTCATAATACACTATCTATATACATCTCGATTATATATATATAATCTGTCTAAATTTAAAATTTCGCTACGTAACTTACACAAGTATACTTTGATAAAGATTATAATGAACCTTATACTTCAAACAACAAAGAATCTCAATTCTTACGCTTTTACAACAGCTTATCTGTACTGAAAAACAAAATCCTTATTTGCGACGACTGTCACGCGCCATCTCAGAAACGATCATCATTTTCGTTAGTCAATTTGAACTTTACGCCTTTGTGTTACGATCTGGGAGGGCCGTTGAAAAGAACAAATGACGCGCGATTGTATGGGCTCTGCATGGGACATTGTATGGGCAACAATGAGGCGCCAAGTTGTTGGGCAACTAATGATACAAACGAGCACAGATTTGGTACGCCATTTCGTAATTTGACTGGAGTAGATGCAGGCGCGGTCCCAGCCTCGAATTTTGGGGGGGGTCACCAGTAAGCAGCCTCAGATTTGGGGGGGGGGGGGGGGGGGGTCCACGAGTAGAAATACAATAAATCGAGTAAAAAAGACTACTAGTAGCGCCCCACGATTTTACCCGCGTAGTTGAAGCTCCAGTTGTTTTCCCGCGTTTAAAAATAGTTTATGTACTACTCTAGACATTTTGATTTTTTTGACACTCAGAAAGTTTTGAAAAACTAAAAAACTAACTTGCATGAAAAAAAGAATTTTACTAAATCTTTTCAAAGAACTCTCCACCAGCCTCTTTACAAAGTTTCATGCGTCTGAACCAATTTTCAAAACATTTTTTCCAGTCCTCCGCAGACACCTCTTCCACGGCCTTCTCAAACGCTGTTAGCGCGTCTACCGGCGATGAAAACTGTATCCCTTTGAGCTGATTTTTAATTTTAGGGAATAAAAAAAATCACACGGAGCCAGGTCAGGACTGTAAGAAGGGTGCCCCAAGACTCTGACCGGTGTGGAGTCCAGGAAGTCCCTCGTTTTGATCGCAGAGTGCGCGGTTATCGTGGTGAAGAAAGACCCCGCGGAGCCCGGTGTTCGGTCGCTTGTTTCTCATTGCAGAAAAACTTCTGGCAAGCATTTTATGCTGGACCATTCGGCGTTGATACTGTTTTGGTCTCGAAATGGAATTGAAATTAGGTACCCCGTCAAAGTGAAGAAACTAGGGATCAAAATTTTCCTTGCGCTCCTCGATCGCTTCACTTTCGTAGGTGTTGGTTCATTTTAAAACAGCCAAACTGTAAACTGCTTTGTTTCTGGATCGTATTTATAAATGCAGGATTCATCACCTGTCACAATGTCGCAAACGCGCCGTGACGAGCCTGCATCCTGCATCAAATTTTTGTATCATATTACGGCACCAATCCACACGGGCCTGCTTCTGCGCTTAGGTGTGGTTGTGCGGCACCCAGCGGGAAACTATCCTCCTTACGCGAAGGTGCTCGTGCAAAATCTTGTGAACACTTCCTGAACCAATCTGCAGAGTATGCTGAATCTCTTTGTACGTAATGCGTCTGTTTTCTTGAATTTTTTTTTTACTGCCACTTTCTTTGGTGATAGCCGTCGTAGAACGACTACTCTTTTGTTCGTCCCCCAAAGTAAAACGACCGCGTTTGAACTCGCTATACCAGCGGTAGATGGTTGCTTTTGAAGGTCCTTCATCCATAAAACCAATTTGTAGTCGATCAAATGACTCGTCAGGTTTTAAGCCACATTTGAAATCGTAAAAAATCATAGCACGAAAATGTTCTCGACGCAGATCCATTTTTTTAATAAAACATAAAAAAATATTAGCTCTCAAAAAAATGCGGAGGGAAATTTGAAAATCGAACAGTTGTATTTATACTTTTAAATTAGCTGTTACCCGCGACTTCGTCCGCGCGAAATAAATACTAATGTAGCTGAAGCAGTACCTATTTGTATACCTAGACGTAATTACGGTTACTAAAAACAGCTTATAATAAAACAATTTTATACAATTTCATCAAAATCGGTTCAGTTGTTTAGGTGTGAATGCGTAAGAAATATTCGTCCCCCATTTCAACTCCAATTTCATCCCCATACAGTTTGAAATTACAAAATTGCTTTTGTAATTGCTAGTTTCATGGGTTTATCTTCAACGATTGGGAGCTTCCATAAATACTTTCATCCCCCATTTCAATCCAAATTTCATCCCTATAGGTATAGTTAGAAATTACAAAATTGTTACAACTAATATTCGTTTGCTTCGTGTCAAGTATCAAGTGTGTATATACAGAGTTTCATGGTTTTATTTTCAACGGTTGGAAACTTCCATATTGACATTAATCCCCCTTTTCAACCCCAATTTAACCCCCGTACAGTTAGAAATTACAAAATTGATAGAACAAACATTTAATTGCTTCGTGTCCAAGTGTGTATGTACAGAGTTTCATGGTTTTATCTTGACGGTAGGAAACTTCCATATTGACATGCATCCCCCTTTTCAACCCCAATTTCATCCCCGTACAGTTATAAATTACAAAATTGCTAGAACAAACATTCGTTTGCTTCGTGTCAAGTGTCTAAATACAGAGTTTCATGTTTTAATCTTCAACCGTTGGGTACTTCCATATTGACATTCATCCCCAGTTTCACCCCCGTACAGTTCGAAATTACAAAATTGATAGAACAGACATGTAATTGCTTCGTTAGACCAGGGTAGAAGCCTTTAAAAATAATAAAAAGTGAAAAAAAAAAATAGTAGGATGAAACCCATTAGAAAAGGAGGGGAATATTATAAAAATGAAAGGAAAAATAATTTAAGGGTGATCTGAGGTCGGGAAGGGGATGGGGGTGAGTTTTTAAGGGTAAAAAACGGGTTTCTCGATTTCCGGCAAAACTAAAAGTCCTATCGAAAAAAGTCCAATGGCAAAATTGTAGGTACTTAATTAGATCTAAAACTTTTCTATTAACACTTTTTTCACATAACCTCAAAATTTATGTGAAAAATTCAAAATACCAAGTTTTTGGTTTTTTCTTTTTATCTTCAACAATTATTTTTTTTATCGAAATTTGGTTAAAACTTACCTACCTTTTTATGTCCCAAATACGCTGTAATTTATTTGATTAAAAAATATTTATTTTTTCACATTATTTTGAACTAGCTGTGCCCCGCGGTTTCACCCGCGTCTAATTGAGGAAAGTCCCTATCCATTGCTTTAAAAAGCTATGATCAGTTAGAGAACAATAGAAAAACAATAAAGGAACGCTAGGTAAAAGTACAGGGATCTACGAAAATGTGTATACTTATTACTTACAGGTATTTTAAAGCATTATGTTTAGTTTTCTTTTCTTGCGATAGAAGAACAAATTGGTGATCTCTCTGTAACCTGATACTCTTGATAGCGCAACATAATATATCAAGTTGTCCTATGAAAATCAGTCTCAGCGTGAATCGATTCCTTGGTGCTTAAATGATTGCCCCTGTGTTTTAATAATAATAATAATTACAGTAAACGTAGTCCTTAACGGGAAATTGTATTACAATTTTGAAATTAAAAAGCAAATGCAAAACATAGCCTTCCGCTTTAGGGAATGGTCGATTTGTGTCGGATTCAACACCATGAGTGGTGCCCTACCAACTAAAACCTCCGAATATTTCACTTTTGCCACACACGGCGCGAACACATGAATGCTCTCGCACTCTTTTGCGAACCCGCCGCGGAAAAATGCACGCCGTGATCACCGGTGACCAACCGTGGGAGCTAGACGTCCTCACGTCTGGACACCTTTGGTCTCCCGCAGCGGGCCAAATGCTCGACCTCATCACCTATCACCATCCAGATGAAGAAGACGGGGACAGCAGCTCACCGATATACCGGCACTAATCTTCCCCTACAGCCCCACCGAATCCGCCATCATACTGCAGTGGGCAGGGAGAACGGCACACCGTAATACTGGTATTCTTCTCTAGCCAAGGTCTCCCCTCTACAGCCACAGTGCCTACCACCAAGCATCACGGCACGTCACAGTCACGCCGGCACCGTCTGCGCCGCGCAACTCCCTCCTGACTGCGTCGCTTGGACCGCAAGGCTAGGAGCCCATAGCCCTGGTGAGCAGTCCTACTGCGGATTTCTCTTAGCTTCACTGTGACTGACCAGGCCACGGCTACTACTGGACCCCCGCCTCGTCAATGTGGGAAGTCCTCGGGAAGGAAGCAAATGATATCTCGTAGAGCAAGCGGCGGCCGACAGCCATCTACTTTCTATTCGCCGTGATCTTTTATTAGATAAGTAGTTGAAAATTATACGCATTTTTTATGTGGGCGAACAATTACGCACGGTCACACATTGACATAGTGGGATATGTCGGGATCGACGTTACGGACGAATATGGTACCACTACCGACGAAAACCCCGGCAAGTTTTTCCAGACGTTGGTTGGCAGCAGAGTCTTGGGACCGCTATCGTACTCGACCGCGACTCAGCCATTGCCGTCGCCTTTTGCGAGAACACCTTGCGGAAGGCGTCCGAACCGCAGTACCCGTCAGAAACCAGCGACGCGTCACGTCCTCGGGAAATCATATCCCTAGGTGCGGTATCGGACCGCCCTAAACGTCTGATACCCCAAACCCTCCAGTGGAAACAGGATCCGAGTCAAATGCACCTCTAGGATCGCTCCTGTATGCACTTTCGCCTCATTGGATGAGAGAGAGGTCATGGCGTGCTCTCGCTCCTCCAACTCACACGGCCTATCACTGTCCAGCATCTTGGCCAAGATGGTCGAGAGCGAAAGGTTCCCCTCACGACTGCGGATAGAGATGGCTGCGGTTCCGCCTCTGTACCTACCTACATCACCTCGGGGACCATCATCTGGAAGACAAAGCTAAGAAACATCACTGGACCACGTGAACACAATAAAGTGGTATATTATTCTGTTGCAGAGTTGTTTTAAAACTACGGATATTTCCTAAAGTATTCATTAAACTCAAATAATGTCAAGATGTTTGCGACAAATAATGTATTTATTCGGATATTAACATCATGGCTGTATATGAAAATTCCTATGCAAACAATGTATTCGTCTTCTTCTTCTTTTTTCTTATGGCTTCCATTCGGTAATAGGTATCACCGCAATTTTATTACAATTAAAACATTACACATAGAGTGTCGTTAATGTTCTAAATGTTCTTCATTGGAGTAGGTATATTTTTTTATTCAGGTGATCAGTCTTCTTCAGATAATTTTGCGCTGGATTGTCGGAAAACACTTTAGTGTAAAATCGAGGCAGCAGGATTCTTACTTTAAGTACTTCCAAAGTTCGATTGTATGAATAGTTATGTTAGTGTATAAAAACCAACGAACGAATTATAAACAACAATAGGTACACAAAATAGAAAAGAAAGATATTAAATTCGATAATACAAAACGTAAATATGCAATAATGCATTGTTGTAGAACAAATTTGATTACCTCAAATGACACAAACTTCAATAAATATAGACACGTGCCGTCACAGACTTCAGCGACCAAAGAGTATGTAAATTATCGGTACTAAAACTCTCGAAGAGAAATATTTTCCCGTTTTCGTAACATTCTTCATTCATACTCCGTATCTATTAATAGTAGCGTAATGTTATATAGCCTATAGCCTTCCTCGATAAATGGACTATCCAACAGAAAAAGAATCTTTCATATCGGTCCAGTAGTTTCTGAGATCCTAGCGTTCAAACAAACAAACAAACAAACAAACTCTTCAGCTTTATAATATTAGTATAGATTAATAACGAAAAAAACACCCTAATTTTCAATCGAAAACTCACCCGTCAAAATATCAGCTTTTTTCAAAAAGTTTGTATGTTTTCTGTTCGTTGAAAATTAACGACCCTGGTCTACGTGTCAAGCGTCTAGATACAAAATTTAATAACTTTGAAAATGGCAAGTTTTCATACAACCGTTCATCCCTTGTTTCACCATCTTAGGGGTTGAATTTCGCAAAACCCCGTCTTAGCGAGCGCCTACGTGCTAAAAGGGACCTCCATGCAAAGTTTCAGATTCCTAGCATTTGTAGTTTCCGAGATTCCTTGATGAGTAGTGACCTTTCGCTTTTATAAATATAGATAATCGAAGTTTTCAAAATAATTACAAGTGTCTTACCTACATAAAAACTTTTTTTTGCAAAACTTTCTGAGTGGCCTGGTATATGATTTTGGGGGGGGTCATGTCCCCCGTGACCCCCCCCCCCTGGAGACGTGGTAGTAAATCTTTAGTATTTTCAACAACCAACCGGTCTTTTGTGATAACAACGTCTAGGTGGTGGAATGCGTGCCTAAGTGCGGTTTTCCCGACCAATCTTGGTATCTTTAAATCGAGAGTGAATCGGTTTATTCGAGGCGAGCACGCTCCATCGTAGACCATATTGTCGCTTAACATTAGGCGATATGGCGGTCAAGTGTAAACCTAAAATCTACAATATATACTATATAACTAAGTAAAAAAAATCTCTGACTGCGGAGCCGCAATTACAGCCAATATAAAATTATTATTGTAAATACATACTTATAACACAAAGAAACACAGACGAACAACAAATATTTGAATGCCATCACCAAAATATTTATCCTGGGCGGGGATGGAACCACGAGCAGTCAAAATTCTGCGACCCACACTATGGATGAAAAATACCAGGACGTCTACACTCTTTCTACGAAACACGTAATGTCGAAATAAACACGCAACTTTCTTCTACTAAATTAAGTTAATCGTAGAATGAGAGTAGACGTCAACATCCAGTAAGTATAAAATTATTTTCGTAGAACATGTTTGTGTGGTTGTATGTGTGTGGGACATAAATATATAAGTATGATATTTATGTGCATGGGACATAAATATATGAGTATGATATTTATGTGCATGGGACATAAATATATAAGTATGATATTTATGCGTATGGGAGATAAATATATATAATTATGATTTTAGTGACACGGCCAGCAAATGTTTGACTGGTCTTACTTACTGTTTTTATATCTTGTGTTTATAATTGAATGGCGTGGACAGGAAGAGATTATCGACACTGGTGTTATTAATTACGTGATGTTTGCCGCGGCTTAATGGTGAGTGTTGTGTGAGGAATGTCCAACGATAGTTATGTTATGGTATAGCGAGTCCTGGCGATAATTCGATACAGTTTTATGCATCACTAGCAGCGCCCCGCGGTGTTACCCGCGAAGTTCCCGTTCCCGTTGTTCCCGTTGTTTTTTTCCGGGATAAAAAGTAGCCTATGTGTTCTTCCAGACTATAATCTATCTGTGTTCTAAATTTCAGCCCGATCCGTTCATACGTTAGGACGTGATTGAGCAACAAACATCCAAATATCCAAACATCCATACATTCACATTTATAATATTAGTAGGATGTTCAAAGTTACGCCTACACTTCTATAATGAATAAAATACCTTGTGCTTGTGAAGTTAATAACTATTGTTTTGGCGTGACACGTATTCGAGATACAGACAAACATACATACATGAATGAATACATCAAAATCAAACGATTTGCATCAGTTTCGATCATAAAGTGACAAAAGTCGAAAATAAAAATCCGGGTGTAGGTACCTACATCTTCATAGTACAGAGTTCGACCCGTTACAGTTTTATTTTAATCTATATAGTTATAATATAGATTAAACAAAATTTTGGTCTCTCAGTTTTCTCCCAAACTCAGTAGCACGGTCGAGGCAGACATTGAAATAGAAAAAATTCCGGGGAGCGATTTTTTTTTATGAAACGTCGGGGAGGGTTGTTGGAAGTATCAATCTCGATTTTCGAATTAATCCCGGTAGAGGGTTCGCCGCCATCTTGTTTTAAAGTTTATGTGAAATAACTCGTTCATTTTCAACTTTAGAGCAAAAATGATGGTGACCAAAATTGTTGGAAATTTAATTTCTCACAAGTTTGCTTCATATACGTTTTACGCTAGGATCAATATTTGCAGAGTTATACTATCAAGTTTAGCAAAAAAATCGTAATGGGTGGAATTTTGTTTTCTTCAACTTCGGTTCTCGCACTTTTTAGGGTTCCGTACCCAAATGGTAAAAACGGAACCCTATTACTGAGACTTGGCTGTCCATCCGTCCGTCCGTCCGTCCGTCTGTCACCAGACTGTATCTCAAGAACGGTAATAGCTAGACAGTTGAAATTTTCACAGATGATGTATTTCTATTGCCGCTGTAACAACAAATACTAAAAATAAAATAAGTAAAAAATGTGCGAGAACCAAAGTTGAAGAAAATAAATTTTCACCCATTACGATTTTTTTGATAAACTTGATAGTATAACTCTGCAAATATTGATCCTAGCGTAAAAACTATATGAAGCAAACTTGTGAGAAATTAAATTTCCAACAATTTTGGTCACCATCATTTTTGCTCTAAAGTTGAAAATGAACGAGTTATTTCACAAAAACTTTCAAACAAGATGGTGGCGAACCCTCTGCCTGGATAAGTTAGAAAATCGAGATTTATACTTCCAACCACCCTCCCCGACGTTTCATAAAAAAAAATCGCTCCCCGGAATTTTTTCTATTTCAGGCTAGTTTTATGTCTACCTCGACTGTACTACAGTTATTTTGCGTTGCATTTAAAAATGACGTTGAATACAATTTTTAGTTAGTTTCACGTTTCAAACGTCGAAAATTCCTTAGCCAATAACTTTGCTCAAATTGGTTTTTGACTCGATTTGAGTAAATGCTTGGAATGCGGTTCAACATTAGTGTAATATAAGCTAATTCTCAAAATTTTAGTTTAATCCGCTGAGTTCACTTATAGAATGTGTCCAGTTTGCTGATAAACGCCAGATTCATAAGCAAATTATTACTCAATAAATTGTTCAAATTATGATTCGATTTACATTAGAGAATAGAATTTTGAAACGTAATAAAACCACTCAAATGGCAGACAGTTAGAGTAGGAGTAATAAATTCACATTTCATTTCAATAAACTATGAATGAATTTAAACCAGAAAGTTTACGAATTAACCAAGCTACAGTTAATTTTAACAAAATTAAATCTTCCGTAATGCAGCATGAAATTTAAATATTTACGTTTATCGAATTACAAAGTGTTCGATTAATAAATCGATTTTTAACTTCACAAACTTGAATTAGTGATTCACGCCGCAAATATCCGAAATCGATTGTATAATAAATCGATCAATCAAGTCAGGATATCGATACTCGCCGGTGTGATGGCCACGTTGAGTGTAGAATTATTCATAAGGTAAAAGGCGCTATTGTACCTTATCATTTGAAGAATAAAGTGAATAAGAGAAATGTTGGCCTCTCGAATAAATTCTTTACCATTACTTACTTGAGGTTTGTGACGAAGAAATTAAACTAATCTACTTTTGTATTCTTAAACGTCTATAGTGATAATAAAACAGTGGTGCCGTTAATCAATGAATGCGAGCAGTGGTGTGAGCTCTAGTCTAAATAACTTTATTGCTCGACAGAGTCGTGACTGGATGTGGTCCAGACAACTCGCGCCGCGAATAAGACAATGGACAAAAAACGAATTTCAATTAATGACTTCATAACAATATTTGATTTTAATTCAATTTGCCGATACAAATCGGCGAGGCCCGAGTTCGGTGTTACGTCACCGGGGAACCTGCCCGCGAGCCTAGCCGACGCGGGAGCAATGACCGCTCAGCAGGAGGTGGTCCTGTCAAAACGGATCCACTCCTCATTTTTTCCCGCTTATCTACACGATCAGAACGCTTTGTTGTGTAATTACCGAGGAAATTACCGAATGATTCTGAGGATAGGAATGACCCGCGGTTCGCTGGACCGGCTCGGGGACACGGCAACACAAAACCCGAAATCTTCAAGACTCGATTGAGCTATCACAGCATCATCGCTTCGTACCGTGACCGTGACTATCCGAACAAAATAAAGCAGAACGTGAACTTATTTGAATTAGTGTAACGAACGTAACAGAACAATGATGAATGGTCGGAGCCGGCGGCGCATAGACTCGATGCACGTCGACATGAATGAATCGAGTCGTGATGTATCGACAGCGGGCCGCACTAGCCCGCCGATTGAGACAATGCATCGATAGTGATGTGGTGCATCGATAGGTCCCGTTGAGTGATTCAGGCGGGTCACGCGACCGGTCCTGCAAAGCTGAGCTCCAGTTACAGGGCTACGCAGAACGGCTACGCTAAATCTAAAAGGACACGTTGGTTAAAAGTCAGTAACTAACTAGTAGGCTGTACAATAATTATGATTTATTATTGGGCTCGATAATATGTTTGAAACACTTTTTTTCAACAAATATTTTACAACAATTAATTTACTCTCTCTCTTTGCAGAGTCCGCCTGAGGATATATGTATGTCACACATTAGCCACATATTCTACCACGGTGCTGCAATGCGGAAAAGGTTTTGAAGAGCAATATTTTCAGATACATTACAGGGCACATAGATACATCTTACATCTCATTGTGACGAGCGCCGTGCAGCGCTAGGTAATCATTCGTATTGTTTGTGTTCCAATACTGGACTGGAATAATGTTGAACTAATTTAATGAACTAATCTACAGATTAGAACAATACATTGGTGTGCGCATGTCGCTTACAATCCGGCACACGTCTCTTCACTATATAGTATATTAAAAAAAATGTTTCAATAGCAAAATTTAGCTTCATTGCGCTCAATATCAACATAAATGGTGAGTACAATATTTTCCTTTCGGTCAAGTACAGCAGTTATGCGTAGCCCTGCGCCCGAGTGATTGATACGCGCAGCTGATTGAGACTTTAATTCCGAAGCTGTTATTACTGTGTTATCGAGTTCCACTAACGTGATGACAATATTATGCGTGTCATTAGTGATGCGAGATTATAGTTTGATATTGAAATAAAATATGCGTCCTGTGAGGTTGATTACACCCCTCACTAATGCGGTAGCCGTGTTCGATTAATACGATTGCGAAATTAATTTCACTAGTTTAGTGTTTTGTCTACATTTAGCTTAGGTATCGTTAGAAAGGTCGCTTTGTTCTAGGTATGAATGCTCCATCGTAGACTGCATCGTCGCGTCGCGTAAAATCAAGTGAGATGGCGGTCAAGTGTTAACCTAAAATAGTTAAAAAAAGGTAAAACAAGCAAAATTGTGGCGGCCTAGTGACGAGAACGTACAATTGATTGAATTTCAATCGTGTCATACGTTTGGATCCGGTTAGGTTCTCTGATTATTATTATTTTAATAAACTAGTTAGTCATCACCACTCATTTTACGGTGAAAGAAAACCTTGTGAGGTTACGGGCATGCTCTAATATCTTACAAGGACTTTTATCATCCACCGGTTCGCTCTTTGCCAGCATCGCTTTTTGATCATAATTCTATCTACAAAGCTATAAGTGTTATAAGTTTATTTGTAAACAACTTTGGCTAGGCTTTTTATTATAAAAAAATATTGCAATTAAGTATTTATTATTTGATTTGTGGGTCGTAGGCTAATTCGGGTTCTATTGTATTTCAAGTCTCGTTTAATAGTTACACTGCATTTTGTATAAGAGTGAGTGAACGAGTCAGTCCAAGATCAACAATATTAATAATAAATTGAAGCGCTGAGCGAAGTTACGAAATGTGATTCATGACTTGTCCCGTAGTAAGAGTCCCGTTGCGTGTCACGTTACTACACAGCGCGTCTCATTGTCCGGCGGATTTGCATCGATCGATCGAGATGGATGGCCGCGTTCGAGTGATGGATCGAGATATCGACTCGCGACTCGGATCGGTTCGAAAATCGAGAGCAGACACATAACTTCTGTGTGAGCACAATACCATGACAAATGAAGTTTAATTATACGCATTCATTATAAGATAGCGTTAAGAGTGTTTTTCTGTAGCATTTAGGCAAGTGCCTATGAGCGGAAACAAAAATCAGTTAATTAAAAAATATGTTTCTCCGACCATAATCAATTCAAAAATATTACCTACTAGCTGCGACTCCCGTTGTAATCCGGAGCTTACATAAGCAGCCCACTGAATGTTCCCACTGCTGGAACTCTGAGCCTACTCTCGCAAGGAGAGAGTCAAAGTCATAATCTAATAATAAAATAAAGTTTGACTGGCCTCGTGGCTTAGTGGGTAGTAGCTCTGCCTGCGAAGCCGAGGGTCGTGGGTTCGATTCCCACCCAGTGCAAATATTAGTGTGATGAATTCAAATGTTTGCACTGTGTCTGGGTGTTTCTATGTATAATAAGTATGTATTTAAGCTGTCTAGCCCCAGGAGGCCAGATTTGGGCAAAACCGGTTTTGAGAATTAAAAACCTTATTTTTTCATTATATACATACTTGAATATTAGTTTATTTTGATGCCTAAGAGATAGGCGATAATATTAATTAATTCATTGTCGTTTACAGACACACAAAGTTTGGTTTCATTTTTTAGTAATGATTTTTTGTGTGACGTCACGACGCCGGCCGCGTCGCGAGTCGGGCTTAATGGGTTAAAACTATAATAAGTATTATATCAGCTATCTGGCCGCCATCGTACAAGCTTTGCTTAGTTTGGGGTCAGATGGTGTTGTGTGTGAATTGTCCACCAATATTTATTATTTATTTATTTAATCTACCACGCTGGCCCAGTGCTGGTTGGTAGATGACACATGACGTCGAAAAATTCTAGCTACAGGTCGATTTCCTCACGATGTTTAAAACAGCGGCTTTTCTGCTATCTTAAAACGGCATTTTATGCTAATCCGCAGCTTACCTATTTTTTTTATAAAATAAAAATACTTAGCCAAATTTACCGTTAAAATCAGTTCAGACGTTCCAGTGATTAGCCGACACAAACAGATAGACAAAAATATAAAATAGTTTTTTTTACGTAGGTACCTTCCTGGGTTTAAAAAATACTTCATGGCAAAGTTAGGCTCACAATGTTCATAAAAAACATTATCGAATTTTAACGCGGGTCCAACAACTGTACCCTGAGTGAAACCGACAAATTTAGCTAAAATTATCATATCCATTTCTAATACGAACGCGTGCCGCCGGTCAAACGTGACGCATTGTCCGAGGCTTATCAATAAATCCGCTCCGCTGACCCAAAAACGGAGGAAGTCCAGCTAACAGCCCCAGCCATCTTATCAAACGCCTTACTCAGATTTGGCAACTCGGTCGTCGAACCGATCGCGATAACCCGCAGGCCAAGGTGTCTGTAAAACTGAATGAAACTTTCGTAATCAAGAGACGTATCGAAAACTATAAATTGTTCTTGGAACTGACCAACGATGAATTCTTTGATAAAACCAATATTGCTTTTGGCAATGTTGAGAATGTTGAATCATTGTAAATAAATTTCAAAGAACTATCGACTATTAGTTTCTTTATCCGCGTAGCGACTGAGATTGGAAATCCCATGGCATTCAATTCGTTGTTATGTACGCAAAGCACATGATGTTGAGGCAACTCTAATGCGATCTATTTTGCTAAGATTCTATTGAACGATCAATCATGACGCAGATGATAGATAGATCGACGAGATGAAGTGGATTTATCATTAACAGATGCCTTCATAACCATTCATAGGGCGAGAAGCTTGTGTATTTGAAATGCCACCAGAGTTATTTATAATTCTCGGAAGTGCTCTGGTAACCCAGTACTACTATTATTTTCTAAACAAGTGAGCATTATAGACTAGATGTATTATAAATACAGTCAAAATTATAAGTTCATCAATGATTTCAGCTTAGTTTACACGTTAATGTTTTGTTTTTTTACATAGATGGTAAAATAATGTCACTTTCTGGAGCTGTAGGCAACCTCGAAATATAAATAGCAAAGTTATATCAAGCACACTCTGTGAAATGTATCCGATAAAAACTACACGCTTTTGCAAGTTTTCGGCGATGTTCAAGACTTTAAAAGTGTTTTACGAACAAGGAAATCATTGCCCATGAGCCTTTTGACACGTCTCTCAATTGGATATAAAGCCTCCAGCTAAATATTGAAGCTTAACCCATAAATTGCACTTATGCACTTGCTTCAAAATTTAATTTTATTTGCAATGAATTGAAGTGTCAAATGTAATGTTAAGTATCGATAAGCTTTTAATCATGTTTGTTATTGGTGCAAAGCTTGGAATATGAAACTTTCAAATATTTTAACATGACAGAAAGTAAAGAAGAAAGAGTAAAGAGGGAAAAAGACGGAGTAAAATTTCAATTACTGTTTTATGACCAAACATGCTGTGTTAAATAAAACCGTTGTAAAATAACGATTTAAAATTAAATGCCGATTTTTTCAGTAAATGCTATGTTGTCATGAGGTAAACTTTTGTGCAAAGGGATACAACAGAATGTGAGCTGTCCGATGATGATGTTATAGACAGAGCAAAGTCAAGAAGTATGGTAGGAAGGTTGTCCCCCAACAAAAAAAAAACACTTTTCAGGTATCATGTTGTATGCATTTAAAGTAATTACTAAAGATATCAGTAAGGCAAAGTTTTCGGGTTCTATGCCATTTGAGCTAATTCAAAGTGTAATAGGTAGTAGTGGTCATTTGAGACTGACTGTCATAGGTTCGAATTACAAAAACTAATTGTTGAATTGAGTGCCAGGAAGCAAGAGAACTATCATCCTAGTGAATGATTAGTCTCCACAAACAAAATACAATGCAAAATAGTGAAATCATACAATGACATCCAGTTATTTAGGTTGGACATTATCTCTCACTAATGTGATCCTTTTTCAAGGAGAAAATTGTAATAGATGATAACATACGTTATGAAGCATAATACCTACTAGACATTAAAATTGGACGATAAAACGTCGAAGGAGAGGCTATGAAATTCTCATTAATGCTATAGAGTGTAAGCAATCAGTAGCACGTGTAGTAACATTTTATTAGCTATAAACAAATGAAAGTAGCTGTGATTAATGATCGTATTGTCAACGTCATTTTCCAGTGCCATTTAAAGATACATTTGAAAGTTAAAGTTACAAAAAGAGTGTTTTTTAATTATTATAAAATGACGCAGTTAATTTAACTTGACAATTCAAAATTAGTAATTACCATTGCACTGTTCCTGTCGCCCCAGTTATTTCTCTGGAAATATAGCCTTTTGAACGGAAACATATTTAATAAATATTAAAGACATTGTTACTTATTGATAGAGTGACCAGCAAAGGTGTGGTACTTCCCCAGGGCGGATTCAGCAAGAAGCTCTACTACTACCATAGAAAAAACGGCTATCGGAAATTGAAGAGGTAAACAAACGTATCAGTAAAATATTGTTCTTGCTCCAACAAAAAGGAACTTGAAAGGCACATTTTAACCATCACATTAAAAAGTATTAAACTCTCAAGCCCTAATAATCTTGGTACTTAAACAAATGAATAAGTACTCCGTAACCCGAGCTCCCGGCCAAGGTAGAGAGGCCGTGGTCGGGAAGTGACCGGAAGCAGCGACCTCAATCCAAAGGTCACAATCTGGATCCCAGTATACCGACCTGCAGACTCTTAATATTTGCATAAAATTACTTGTTGATAATAAACCCTGTTTGCAGAGGTGCGGAATGAGCGCAGGTATGTTGGCATACGATACGAGCGAACACTAATTTTCGATAAGCTGTGTAATTTTAAGACTTTCAAGAACAGTTATATGAATTTTGTGGACGAGTTTAAGATGGTCGAAAGGTCGTTCGATTTTTTTGGAGCTCGTCGATACTTCGAATTGAAAATCAGGACAGCGTAACTAGTAATTTAACTCGATGTTTCTAGCTTTGAAAATTATTTTGTCATTGCAATTTCATGACATCGACGTTTGTGTTATTATTTTTGTTATTATAAAAATAGCCTGGCCTCGTGGCTTAGTGGGTAGTAGCTCTGCCTGCGAAACTGAGGGTCGTGGGTTCGATTCCCACCCAGTGCAAATATTTGTGTGATGAATTCAAATGTTTGCTCTGTGTCTGGGTGTTTCTATGTATAATAAGTATGTATTTAAAACTATATAAGTATTATATCAGCTATCTGGCTGCCATCATACAAGGTTTGCTTAGTTTGGGGTCAGATGGTGTTGTGTGTGAATTGTCCACCAATATTTTTTTTTATATATTTAGCTTCGCCGATTTTAATTAAATTTATAAGACCCTTCGGGAATTCTATCATTTTGAACAAACAAATGATTTTCAAAATCGGTTCATCCAATCGATAGTTATGAGATAAGAAGCTTAAAAAATATGTGGACGAATTTAGACGACCTGCTTTTTCGAAGTCAGTTAAAATTAATTTCTTGCAAGATTCATGATAGCATAGACATCTAATTGGAACAGTTTGTATATGGCTAGATGAAATTGCAAATTGATTAAGTGATATCGTACCGTATTTAAGTCCCCACCAGGTTTTGTGGTAAGGCTGATATTTCCTAGTGGTGGTGGGTCTGGGTCTTCGTTGCGGTGGAGTGGCGCAGGCTGGAGCGCAGCAGAGGAGGAAGTATCTCTTGTCTCTGATCTTCTCTGCTGCCTTCAGCCGTTCCCGCGCTAGCTGCCCAGAACACCTCCGAGGTCCAGTGTGGGTAGCAGTGGCAGCCACCGCCACCACCGCCAGCCAAGCCATCACACTCCAACGCATTGCTACGAGTTCATCTAGTAACTTTATTTATTTCACTCGGCAACATTTTTGATTTCCTTGCATTTTAGAAACACATTTTGCAACTGAATATACACAAAACTTTAAAACACGATTTACGAAACGAGATTGCCAATCAAACTACAACAAACCACACTGACGGTTAAAACGCCGGTAAAACCAAAACAGTGAGAGATTAAAACACAAACGTTCACATTTTTCCAGAGTTCATAGAATCACAGCACAGCAATCCAAGATCCAGTAGTATCAGTCGTCCACCTCACGGAGACGAGCGGTGACGAGAGGTAGTGAAGGTAGAAGAGGCGGTAGGTTGCAAACGTGCGGTCACGTCGGCTTGGACGCGACGACTGCCCGCCGCGAGCTAGCTCTGGTCTGATTGTATGAAGTCTGTAGATCGCAAAATACACGGTCCCGAACCTAACAATTTCAACAGAATTGTGGTACTTAATTGGCGTTATTGAAGATTAGAGAAAAGAATTGAATCTGTATTATTAAGTAGGTTTGTGATAAGAAACATAAATTACGGGGTTAAGGCTAAGCTATGAAAAAGTTCACAGCGTCTCGCAGACTAAGAAAAAAAAAATTGATAAAAATAAGTTCAAAACTAATTAAGTTCCTAATTTGATATTATGAGCCAAAATTCTAAGGAATTAGTATGAATATAAAGTTATTGTAAGTTATGAAGATATTCTCATTTGTAATTATATAAACAATCTACAAAACTCTCTTCCATTGTCAATTCGTAAGCCTTCTATATTCTATACATCGTTCGGAAAATGTTTCCACAGTCCACGAAACGAGCAAGTACTTTCTTAACTATACAATTTCTTATCTAAGCTATAATAAACTCAGCCACAACCTGTCGGGCGAGGCACGCGAGGCCACTAATTAGGCCAGGAGGCCTCGCGATGGCCTCAGATACGCGTGATAACGCGCGGGTGGTCCCTTCGCTTCCGTACCTCCCGTCTCTACCAGTTTTGCCACCTCTCTGTTGTCAGCCGTGTCTACGATCTTAGATCGCAGGGCCGATGTTGAAACCCTTTTATGAGATTCACTATGGTTTAATGCATGTCTGCGTAGTCGTTTGTTTATAGATAAGGTATTCAGGAACTGATTTACAACTACTTATTTTCCATCACAACACACTCTAGTATGCATGGGAATTTATTTTGGTTTACATTAAACAAACGGTACTATTTTGTTTCAATTGAATTCTATCACTAGACTTTTCAATGTAACATACATTTTTATTTCATTAACATACATTTTCAATGTTACATCAGTTTAAATTTCATTTCAAAAATAAAACTAGTTCCATCATAAGTATTCTGTATGTAATAATACTGGTAATGTGAACAACCGTGATAATTTGTTTAAGAGATAAAAGTTCAGAAATAAACCTTTTCGCTCGAGACAATTTACTAAAGTTACATCGTTATATGGTTGACGTTTCAAAGACTCGAACTAAGAGGTTTGATTCTACATTCATGATAAGACGACTATGCTGTGGAATGCGTTGCTTGAATGGGATTTTCCCGATGTAAGATTTTTTTTTTAATTTATTTATTTTTATTGTACTCGTATCTATGCTTAATTTGAATGTCTTTTTGCTTGATCTTAAACGTTTAAGAGTTATCCAAACTTTAAAAAGAAACAAGCGAGCTCTGATTAAACAATTTTGCCGATAATTCAACTTATTATTTGAAAATAGACTAAGGACACGGCGAGGTGTCCCAAGAACCAGCGTTCATCACTTCTGCGTCAGATCATTACCATATCGTTAGCCTTCAGCTGTCAGAATTACTGATTTTTATCTACTGCATTACAATATCAAATTATGTTAGTTCTGAACCTGTTGAGGTGACCTGATCAGATCTTGCACTAATTTCTAAAAATAATTGAACTTTCTACCTTTCTTTTTTTTCGTTTTAGAGTTTTAGACTATAGAATAGAGCATTCAATATTTTTCACCATACTTTCCATTTAATTTTATTTGCATAAATTAAATAGTTCTGAATGTATATACATATATCATCATAATCAGCTCACACTTGTCCACTGCTGTATATACCACTATCCAAGAACACGCCACTCAGCTTGATTCTCAGCTTTACGTTTTTTTATAAAAAAAAATATTAATTTCCAACTGCCACTTGCTGCCCTTCGTAAATCGTCATTCCATCTAATCTCAGGACGCTACGTCTGCCTATGTATATCGTTAGGTATCATTATATTTATAATTTAATTTTATGGTATTCGCCATTATTAATTCCAGAATATTCCATATTTTCAGCATAGGCGTAAGAGTCTAGAAATATAAAACTATTTCATTTTTACTTATAGGTTAATTAGAGTACAATACCATTATATCCAATGCGTTGTTTTTAGAATTACAGATGAAAACCAAAACTTTTAAAAAGTAGTTATAAAATATACCACAGGTAGTGTTAATGTATAATTTTGTTTCTAATAATTTGATTTAAAAAAATTGGCAGTCATAGGAACTGCCGATAGAAGTGAAAACTAATAACTCAGAATTTGATAGCTTACCTTGGAAACTACACGGGTGTAACCGGAGGGCGTGGCCTGGCTATCTTGGCATGGCCATCTAGAAATGCGTCAGCATTTCCCATTGGCTGATGCGTTTCTAGATGGCCAATAGCCATGGTTCCGAGTTTACCCGAAGCTTTCTTATCATACCCGAGCGTGACGAATGAATTCAATTCACAGCCCACGAAAAATCTGTCTAGGCGCGCCTAAAGAAGTTTTCACTTCAAAAAATATCTCGACACTCATGTTAATTCGGAAAATATCTGATTAGGCTGTTTCTCCTTCTCTTGACTGTTTCTATCAAACTGCGTTAAACTTCACTAAAATTACTTAATCGACATTAACTCAATTAACACGTTCTTCGACTTAGCAAACGTAAAGGCAGTTCAATCAACGAACGGCCCGTCCGAGCACGCGCTCATAAAGCTATGGGATCACACCAATCTCCGCTCTATGTAATTATCACCTCGCCTGCGGGTCTGCCGCGCTGCGACGCTAGCTGATTGTCTATGCATATTCAACGACTCTGACTGTGACTGAGCTCATGCCTCAGCTGGTACTGAAGTTTGCAGCTTACTGCCGTAGGCCATGGGTTCAATCCCCGATCGATCGAAAAGGTGTAGTAGTAGTTGTAGAGTTTCTCTCTACTACTCCTCTTAATAATTCCAAATCGGCATTTAACTGCATAAAATAATCTAAGGAGGACGGCAACTGCCAATCCTAAGGCCCAGTTTCGAATCCCACGCTCACCACTGTCTTTTAGAAGTTATGTATGTAATGCTGGTAACTTAAAAATATTGAGAGAAACATCGTGAGGAAAAAACATCTCGTCTTGAACTTTTTGTCGCACTGTTCATCTCCAATCAGTGCGACCACCACTATGATCTTCCCATGAGAAAGGTTCTATTCCACAATGCTTCATGAGAGAGAGAAAACATCACACAGAACTCAATCACAGTGTCATTATTTTATTTTATTACATCGATGTTTTGGTGGCTTTACAACTGCTTAGTTTTATTGTGTGTGAGCGGTTGTAGCGCTGCCGAAACGTCGACGTAATCAAATTTTATTATATCGTGATAAAGTCCTATCTGATGAGTTCAATTCAACTTGAGTTCAAATCGCGAATGTTTAAAAACTGTACTTTCATGTGTCTCTATAAAAAATCTTTATACCATAGCAATCGGCTATCACTTAATCCCAGGAGTTCTCAGTAAAGGATACGTTTGGCAAACCTTTCCCCCGGCATTCTGATGATGTGCCCAACCCACCTGAGCTGCATAAGATATGACTCTATACCAAGTATGTTGGCACGCCTCAAGACGACTGTGTTTCTGACTACAACAACATAGAATAAACTGTGTATAAAGGTGTTATAATGTTAATTAAGTTATAAGAGTGTTGTCCATCACATCACGATCATATAATATTTCTTGTTTAAATCTTAATTAATAATTAGTTTGTTAATAATAAATACGATATTCAATGTAGGTACAATATTTTTTCTCTTTTTCTGAGTTTAATACAACAGTTCAACAATATTTTAATTTAATATTATTAAATTTAAATACAGTCTCGCTAGAGTTATGCACAAAAACTTAATTTTTATTTTATTATATATTAATTTACTAAAACAAGATAAATTATAATAATAATTAACCTGAATCGGCAATAAAATATTCTTTCAAATTATAAAAAGTTTTGAAGTCTACGAGACTACTAGTTTCGCGATTATTTTGCACAGCTGCAACAATCTAGTCCCATTAGAATCGGTTTTCTCCTCTTTTTCATTTATTTTCGTTTCTAAAAGTTAACTAACTCCTTTGCACGACTTTCTCAATACATTTTAGACTTTGTACTAATGTTAATAAAGTTTTTATTTGAGTTTGCGTTCAGTAGTTTAATAGAACGAACGGCGTGATTTCACGGAGCCGACATGAATGCTTTTAGTTAGCGAAAGATAAAAGCGAGACTGTGGTTCTGAGAAAACATTGATTAGAGATATTAGTTGAAACAGATTGATTCGAGAAATTAGAGCATTAAACAGTAATTGTTACTTGGATTCCAGTTTTAAATCGGGAGGGCGTTATACACAAAGCCTTAAGCTGATTAATTAAAGCTCAGGTAATTTCAGCCTATTAAGTTTTTTTTTTATCGCGTATAGGTCCGCGTTTGACCACCAACTCGCCTGATGGTAAGCGACGGTGTTGTTGAAAATGACGCACGTTGACCTACAAAGTACCTATTCACTCTAACCTTGAGAAGTTCTACATTGTATCTCTCAGGGAACAAGGAGGCCGGCAACTTATTCCACTCTAAAGCTGTACGTACGAGAAAAGTGGATTCAAACCGTTTTGTACGGAATGACGAGATGTGCAGGTCATGTGATGCCTGATGGTACGCAACATGCCTGCCACATAACAGCACAGTGACATGCAGCTATTGGAACATGAAGAGTCCAAATCATCACCTAGCACTGCACTGCGCTCGGTCACTCAGAGATCTAAGATGTTGTATCTCTAAGCCCTGTAATTTCTCTTGAAACATTGCCCTTCAAACCGGAACACAGTAATGTTTGCACATTACCGCTTGGCGGTAGAATAACTGGCAAAGGTGTGGTACTTCCCCAGGCGGACTCTGCTAAGAGTCCTACCACTACATGATTATGCTTCTACACCTATCGGTAATTCTTTTTAAAAGCTTTCATTTTTACTACTGGCTATTTCTACAAATTAGTCAGTAGTGCCTAATTACTGACCTCCGAGCCGGCCTCGTTCCTAACTCTTGTTAATGATGCTGATTCATTCAGTGCACATCAAAAAAAATTCAACATACGTACAAAAACAATTTATTTATTGATAAATTTATTTATGGTGCACAAAACAGGGCATTTACAAAATTATACAAAGAAAATAATTGTTCTGAGCAGGTAAATATCCCTAATCATGTGAATCACAGCAAGATTTAACAGTCAATTATAAACAATGAGAAAAGAAAATGAATCGCGGAAATACAAATGTTGTAGGTCATGTTTCTGTGTAGTTGTTTAGTAAAATAAGTTTCCTTGGAATTGTCCATAATAACTTTACTGATTAAAAAAAATAATACACGCACGTCTGCTCTATGTCAGGAAGTTGACATATTATATATTGCCACATATATTACTGTTAAAATGTGAACTATATATCATATTTTTCTCTCTCTATAAAACAACTTATTCAGTCGCCAAATAGTAGGCACTATTTGGCGTATTTTGGCATACGAAAATATTAGGTTCTATGCTCCCGTCTAAAGTCTGAAGAGAAATATGTATTTTAATTGTAAAAACATCTTACAAATCAAACAACATTTTAGAGAGTAATATATTGAATGGCGACTAAATATTCCACGTTGTTAATTTCACAGTAGGTACCATTCAAACTGCATCGCGTCATCGATCATTACCTCGGCGCTGGTTGAATGTTGCTAACTGCCCCGGATTTGTTTAACAGGTTATTTGGTTATTTTTGAACCGCGAGTGGGGCACATGAGCCAATCTGCGGGAAGTAATCATTGGAGAGAGTAATGGTAACACTTTTATTGAATGGCTAGTGTAAAGCAATAAAAAAACACTTCATAGGCACCACAAACAAAAGTGACCAACAGTAACATATTTATGTATATATATTTATGTAAACAACACACCACATTATGGGCAGAAAAGACGATCTTATCGCTAAAAGCGATCTCTTCGAGATAACCTTTTGATTTATAAAACGATCCTATACATATGTATAATAGGTAATTAATATTATTTTATTATTGGCCAAACCTGGTTGACTTAGAAATCGTTCTGCTGAGCAGACGATTTTGCTTCCAATGCTATTTATAGGGTGTTTCTTTATTTTTGGAACGAAACCATTCTTAGCCTCGTAGAGCAAAGTTTATTAGGGGAAAATCCTAAGGGTTCGCGTCACCAGCGTTCGTAATGTTGATTGTGTACCTACCCATGTATATCTTCTACTAAAAATATAATTGATTTGATGTTTGTTGCTCAATCACGTTGGAACGTCAGAACCTGTTGAATTGATACTTAAAACACAGATGTGTTGTGTTCTTCCAGACTATTTATTATCTATCTATGTTCCAAATTCCAGCCCGATCAATTCCGATGTTACGACGTAATTGAGCAACAAACATCCAAACATTGACTTTTATAATATTAGTAGGATAGGTATTTTCATAAATTTTCATAAATTTTCATTCGCACTTTCTTACAACTCTTTATTCTTATTAAAAAATCTTAGGCTATTTTTTAATAAGAATAAAGAGTTGTAAGAAAGCGCGAATTAAAATTTATGAAAATACCTATCCTACTAATATTATAAAAGTCAATGTTTGGATGTTTGTTGCTCAATTACGTCAATGACGTCAATGTTCTTTCTTGGCTATATATAGCCTCTGTACCAAATTTAATTTGAGTTCTTTGAGTAGCTTAGGCAGGGAAGTGCAACAAACAGACAACTTAGTTTCGCATTTACAACGTATGTATGGAAATCAATGATTGGTTCCTTCGGTCAAAACACTCGCTAAGTTCAGTCATCCATCACCGCGTATTAAGGAACGAGTCCATCGATAATTCAATCAAAAGCGTCATTGGTCGTTCGAATTTAATCTATTGTTATTTGAATGCTTTAGAGTTTAGAGGGTGTCAAACAATAAAAGAAGCAGCACACAGAAGTGAACCTCATAACAATGTATAAAGTACTTTATACATTGTTATAACATTTGTTCTCCAGTAATATCGTCAATTATTATCGGACTGCCCTCGTGGTTTAGATGGTAGTGAGCCTGCCCGCGAAAATGGAGGTCCTGTGTTCGATTTCCGCTCAGGACAAATATTTGTGTGATGAATACAAACATCCATCCTTTTTACAAACTTTTGCGTGTATAGTATTAGTAAGATATGGAATAAATTTATCTAAAAAGAAAATGTATAAAAAAAGAAGAGAAATAAAAAACGTCCCTAACCGATGAATAAAATAATATCTAAATTCGCAATACTCAAGATAATTAATTAAATGTTAAAGCGTAACAAATTAACGAATAAAAAGTGCAGTAAAAACTTTTTTGCTTCCACAACAAAAAAGAAAATCACAAGACGAATATCTGCATTGCGAATAGCAGTCGCACTCGAAGAGCGGTTTCGCATTACGTCCGATCTGAATCCGATTCGAATCCGTGAAAACAGCAGTTTCCAAAGTTGTCGTCCAGCTATTTGTATGGTAGTTTACGCACTAAATCCAATTTCCGTCATCCGAATTGTCTCCGTCATCCGTAAATTTCCATTTCGGAATAAATAAATGACGAACCGAAGTAGCCATAGTATTATTTGTATGATGAACGCTCCCCGCACTGCGTCCGAATTGAATCATTCATGGCATGGCAAAAGTGGCAACGGAATGTCTTTTCATCAAAATTGTCTTGAAAAAAATCTGATTGTTTGTAACCATTATTTATTCTCTATTCTCTAAGATATTCTTTAGACATTTCATGAAATGGTAATTTTTTCATTCAGTAAAATGGTCATTTTTTTAGGTTATTTGGCAGCTTGTTGTATATCGGATCGGATGTAGTGCGAAACCGTCGGTCCGAGTTTTCTATATCCATGTTTTCACGGGTTCGGATGGGGTTCGGATCGGATTCGGATCGGACGTAGTGCGAAACCGCTCGAACTGTTCCCAATCGTTCCGAGATATCGTGTCCGTGAATAATGTCTTATGTTGCTCGAGCGCGCTCTGTAAGTAGCTTGACTTCTGTGCACTGATTGTTTTGTGGGCAAACTGTTTATACGAATCTGGTTGTGGTCAATTGAGTAAATTGATCTATTGCGGTCTACGCGCGGGATATTGTTCGAAGATATTGATTTATGTCTGACGGTTCTAATGGTACAAGCAGCACATTGTATGGGAATGTAAGAAAATGTTCCCGGGCTTCTTTTGAACTTTGGGAGATAAAAGTTTTGATAACAATCATCAACTTTAGTTTTTGTTGATATTTCAGTAACCGCCTGTAAACCACCTACGCAAAGAAATATGGTCTACCAAACCAAATAATAACTATCACAATTGACTCATTTTATCTGAAGCGCTATCGCGTAACACACATACAAAAATTACATTTTACAATCTAATTGAAAACCTCCTCCTTTTTTAAGTCGGTTAAAAATATTTAAGAAAAATATATTGATTCAGCTGTTTCAGAGCATGATAAACATAAATACAAAATGTGATACAAAGTTTTGAAGTTATAGTTACTTTTTTAAACGCGCTATAAAAAATTATAAGTGAGCTATGGACTCTAAATTCTTCTATTTAAATAAGATAAGAAAACTCTTTATTAAAAGCCATAAAGCAAAAGAAATACAATAAACTTAACTAAATATAAAAAAAATACAATTCAATTGGCGGCCTTATCGCTTATAGCGATATGGCGATATTTTATTATTTATTTATTTATTTTATTTGTTTAATTAACAACTAAAACGATTTATAAATAAACCAATTACATTAGTTGTCAGGCAGTATGGAGTTATGGTATTATGGAGTCTTTCTATAAAAGGTTTTATGGCAGTTGTCCTCTCTGTTCTGTCCCTTAATCTGTTGTCCAGATTATGAAGAGTTTACACGGGTGACAAAAGCCACACGATTTTTGCCGCGCGGCGTAAATCGACCATCTAAATGGCATTTCGGCTAAGTCGCAAGTGGCTAAAGCCGCAAGCCCCAAAGTTGGGTACCATCCGACTTTGGCCGCGCGGCGACCGGTCGCATGCGACTGGTGACTAAAATCAACCGTGTAAACGATCAGTTGCAGGCGATCGCCCGCCGCATGAAGGTGTTGGAAATGATCGAGCCACATGCGATTTTAGTAACCTGTGTAAATGGGGTAGCGATGCAGCTTGGTGAGGCAATTTGTGAAGCGACTCGCCGCACGGCAAAAATCGACCCGTGTAAATACCGCATAGCCATAGGGTATAGGAATACTAACTTAATCTTATTTACTAACTGTAGGTACTTACGCACATACCTACTTGGAGCATGTCTTTAACCTTCCCGACCATCACAACTCAACGCACCGTCTATGCCACGAACACTCGGCTCGGTTACCCAGCGCCGCTGCGTCTGCGCCGCCCGCGACCGGAATAGGCGCATGAGTTGTGATACTCGTTTTGCTCACACTGTGTTGCATTAACATTGTTTTGTGCTAAATCGATCAACGTCGTACATGGAACTCCATTGTAGTGGATTTTTCACGATGGTTACAATCTTAGTGTTTTCAAATCGAGAGTGAATCGGTTCCTTCTAGGTGAACGCACGCTTCATCGTAGTTCTTCTTCTTTTTAAGTTATAAAAAAGTAATCAGATCTACAGCAGACCGATTTTTAATATATATATTGGTGTTCAATTAATAATTTATTAATTAATATTTTTATCGGAGATATTTCGGAGGGTCTGCAACTGATCTACATCATCTAATACCAACTTGCTCTCTTTACTATAGGACTGCTCGTAGGTCGAAAAATAAACATCGATTCATGGATTGATTGGATAAAAAACGTTAACTTACATGGCTATGAGGTAAATTATATAAAATCTCAGAAAGACGAGCGCAGTGCAGCGCTAGGTTAAATTCTATAAAAAAGTAATGTAGGTATGTAGGTACTATAAAAACCACTAAGGTTATGTTAATGCAAAAAGTATATTTTGGACAAATTACTTTTTTGTTTCTGTAACATAATTGATTAGAAACTTTGTGTCAATTCTTGCATGAACATGGTGCATAAAACTGCATCGAAATATCGGGATTTGCGACACCATGGGAACCTTCATTCAATTAATAATACTGGTGCAGTTAATGACAAAACTAATAAAACGTATCAATAACTAGTCCAGCGTTTTTACCCGCGTAGTTCTCATTACCGTTATTGTTATGGGATAAAATGTATCCTATATGTTATTTCAGACTATTATTATCTAATTGTATTCCAAATTACAGCCCGATCCGTTCAGAGGTATGCCGTGATTGATCAACAAACTTCAAAACATTTAAACTTTCGCGTTTAAAAGTATTAGTAAGATTAGTTAGCAAAGCCATCGCAGTAGGAGCTCACAGTATAAGTAAGTACAGTAGGAACACATAAACAGGCCGGCCGGCGCAGGCGCACGCTGTTTACCTGCACTGCGCAGCATCAAAGCCCTTGCGCGCGCGCATCGCTTGTGTAACACTTCCCGGAATATTTACTTTAGAGGCCTAAAATATCAGAATAACAAATATACGAATTTATAAGATTACCTAATTTAGGTAGAATATAGATTCATGTTCTCTAAAACTTATTTCCATAAAAATTTTCCTTAAAAACTGTATTTATACCTACTATACTATTTTCAGTACTTAGTTCTATTAAAATCGGCACCTACAAAACTTTAGCCGTGAAATATATACCTAGATAGAGTATTTTTCACATTTATAATATCAATAAGGGTTATTATTATAATTATCTACTATCTGGCTTTCCAGCTCCTATAGCACATTTTCCATCGTAGACCGCATCTTCGCTCAACACCAGGCGAGATAGCGATCAAGTGTAAGCCTTTTTTTATAATATAGATTAACGAGACGAGCAGGACGTGTGCTTGATGGTAAGCAACAGGCCAGCTACATAACAGCTCAGTGACACGCAGCTATTTGAACACGAAGAATCCAAATCATTATCTAGGACTGCACTGCACTCGTCACCCAGAGATTAATTATAAAAGTTAAAAAACTCAATACTGTGGTCTACAAAATGTGGACCACTATTTATTACTTGTAGTGTTCCGCGGTTTTACCCGCATAGCTCCCCATCCCGTAATTTTCCCAGAATAAAAAGTAGCCTATGTGCTATACCAGCTTATATTTCCAAATTTCAGCCCCATCTGTTCAGCCGTCCCGACTTGCAAACGTCCAAACTTTGACATGTATACCTAATAGAGCAAGAGCCCGTGAACCCCAGACCTTCGTTATTTTATAAAAGCTGAAAACTTGTCAGCGCATGCTCCTAACACAGGTAAGAACGATGGACCATTATGAAGTTTGGGTCATCATGGCTTTGGCAGATAAACGGTACTAAGGCCCTGGTCCCAGCAGTGGGAACTTTTAGTGGGCTGCTTATGATAATTAGGCTGCTAATTTTGTACCAAGTATTATGTATAAAAATCAGCACGCATATTATGACGCAAGTAGAATTATAATTGCATGAACATTAACACAACATGGGTGTCTGGCAAGTGTTTACCACGATGTTAAGTGTCTAGCAATTATTGGTGTCGTTTTTAATAATATTCTGAAGGTATTACCAAAATATCAGACTTTATAATCTGACAAATTTAGATCGGTACACCTTTAATACCGTTTATCTGCCAAAGCCAGGATGATCCAAACTTCATCACGGACCATCGTTCTTACCTGTGTTGGGAGTATTCGCTAACAAACTTTCAGTTTTTATAAAATAACAAAGGTCTGGCGTTCGTGGGCTCTTAGTCCATAATGATAGTTGGCAGTAGGGTAATTTCTTTATTGTTACAATGCCGGTGGTATCCACTATCCACGACGGTGGCGTATAGAATGTAGTCGTGAACTGCGCAGTGCCTCGAGCGAAGGCCTCTGTAGACATGTAGACCCTTAACTTCAGAGTGCGGTCTCCGCAATTTACTTAATGCATGATGGGCTCTAATTCAAGGCTCTCTGTACCATGCATCTATTGATAAGTAGCTGACCGAACTTTATATGTAGATTGATACACTTTATTGAGACACCAAAAGAATAATAGGTATAAATATACAGTATTATAGACACACCAAAAGAATGGGATACACAGTAAAAAAATACAATAAACCTTAAAACTAATAGCCCAGTCAAAATAGATATTCCAGTTTGCTTTAATTCCCAACAAGCTGGATTTTTGTTTAGGCCTTGAATACGTCATTACAAATGATATGTCAAAAGTCCCCATCGATCCCGCTTGTGCGTTGTTTTTTATTCGAGGTCAAAGGTTACTAATTTGCGTTTTTGAGTATATTTCTGAAACAACGAGAGCTATCGAAAAATGTTTCAGGCAAAGTTTGAAGATCGTAAAATTGTCTACAAAAAAGATTGCATCACTTTTCTTCTACAAAGCATCGCTTTCGAGATATCGTCACTTTAGACCGCGGGAAAGTCGTATTTTCTACTACATGCACACATTTCCGCACCACCTCTGATTTTGAATATTGTATTTTTGCCTCTTTTAAAAATTGCCGATGTCGTATCGCAGCCAGTTATCGCATGAAGGAATAATATATGAGGCTGACATTTTTGATATGCAGTTAAATTTTGTGAAGAATATATTTTCGTTTGTTCTTGAGCTCTCCTTGGTTTAAACAAAGTAAATGATCTTATCTGATGTTGATACCTAGGTGTTCGTGCAGTTAATATTATTAACAAATCTAAATCTTCTTTAACAACGATAGTTGGATTGGTGCTACTGAATTATTCAATTGCGGTTTCAATAATGATGACATCAGCGTCATTTTGAGCTTGTTTCACAACAATATTGGCAGCTGCAAATTCTTCACATGACATCGAAATCAAACGAAATTTATTGTGAGTATTAGCAAGAAACTGCTGTTGGTTTGACGGAACAGTCATTGATCGATCAAAAATAATATCAGACGATGAAGTTGTTTGTTTAGCTCGACGACGTTGTTCTGCAGCTTTGATATTTTTTGTATAACCAGTGTAACCGTCAAATATTATAGTAAAGTTGTGACCAAACTTTATCGCTTTATGAACTTTTTAATATACTAATAGGTAAACTCTATGACAACTCCAAAATGGAATAGCTGCGGGAGAGGATGGTACAACCGACCTCTTAGAAGACGGTGGAACACCACTGATAAAAGAGTTCCAAGCTCTGTTTCATGTCGTATCTTCTCGTCGTCTCTCTCACATTGTCTAAAGACAAATCTTCGATCAGTGGGTAGGTGTGTCATGACCCACGGTACCAAAACGTGGACACTGACAGCTAAGGTAGTTCACAAATTTAAAATTGCAGAGCGTGGAACATGGAACGAGCTATGCTTTGAGTTTCTCTGGAAGATTGAATTCGGAACTAGAGAACCAAGGTTATACCGACATAGCTCAACGCATTTGCAAATTAAAGTGGCAATGGGCCGGCCATATCTGCCACAGAACCGGAGTAGACATGTTTTTCAGTGGAGACTGCGAATCGGGAAACGTAGTGTAGACATCCTGAGACTAGATGGAGTGACGATATATGGAAGACAGCAGGCAGTAGATGGAGACGTAAAGCTGAGGTTAGGGCTGACTGGCGGATCATGGAATAGGCCAGGGAACTATGTCCAGCAGTAAACTAAGATAGACTGATGATGATGTTGATGAAACTTTACGACCTCCAGCCAATAGGTACTAATCATACATAGATCCACATTTCCACTCTAAGAATGGACTTCAAATCTGTGTGAACCGTAGAATTGTTGTTGGTCATGTCTTGCAGTCAAGTATGATAATATTATCCAAGCTCGTTCTATTATTATTCTACAAAGTAGTTTGGTACCTAATACTTAACTCCTTTTTCAAGGATGACTCTCGAAAAGATTATACCAAATCTCGAACTTATTTACATAATCTTTGTATAGAAATTCAGATTCTGGAATTCACGATAATTGCACGATGATGATGATTATAAATTAAAATTATATAAAATATTGCGTCCACAATTTTGCAGTTGGTCCACGTTGTTCATATTCCTTTAATTTTTTTGTATGAGTGCCACGTATGAGTGCATATTCGTATTTTCTATGTTTAAAAAAGCCATAATTCGAGGACAGTACATCGTAGAAGAAAAAGTGTTGAGATCTTTTTTGTAGACAATTTTATGATCTACAAACTTTGTTTGAGCATTTTTTGGTAGCTTTCATTGTTTCAGAGATAAACGCAAAAAACGCAAATTTGCGCCTTTGACCTCGAATAAAAAACAACGCACAAGCGGGATCGATGGGGACTTTTGATATGTTATTTGTAATGACGAATCCAAGGCCTGCACAAAAATCCAGCTTGTTGGGAATTAATGCAAACTGGAATCATAATTAAGTCTATTTTGACTGGACTATAGTGCAACAAGTTGGCGGCCTTATCGCTAAAAGTGATATATTCCAGGCAACCTTACGGTTTCATTGCCTGAATCCACGGTTAAAATGACAATTTCTCAAATTAAAACTTTTGACTGGCCTCGTGGCTTAGTGGGTAGTAACTCTGCCTGCGAAGCCAGGGGTTCGATTCCCACCCAGTGCAAATATTTGTGTGATGAATTCAAATATTTCTACTGTGTCTGAGTGTTTCTATGTATAATAAAGTGGCCAAGTGCGAGTTGGACTCGCCCATGAAGGGTTCCGTTGCAGCAAGTAATATAATATACATAGTACACATAGTTCTTGTAGTTCGTTGTAACTTTGATCGAAGTTTCAATATATGTGTATTTATGACGTACTAAAAAAAACTACTCATCAGATTGAGTTCAAACTAATTTTCGTTGGTAGTTTATATGGTAATGTACATCATATATTTTTTTTAGATTTTTCATTCTCTTACTTTAGAAGTTAGAGGGGGGAGGGGACACACATTTTACCACTTTGGAAGTGTCTCTCGCGCAAATTATTCAGTGTAGACGAAAATGATTTTAGAAACCTCAACATCATTTTTGAAGACCTATCGATAGACACCCCACACGTGTAGGTTTGATGAAAAAAATAATTTTGAGTTTCAGTTCTCAGTATGGGGGGCAACCCTAATTTTTATTTTTTTTTATTTTTTTTGTTCAAATCTTAATGCGGTTCACAGAATACATCTACTTACCAAGTTTCAACAGTGTAGTTCTCATAGTTTCGGCAAAAAGTGGCTGTGACATACGGACGGACAGACAGACAGACAGACAGACAGACATGACGAATCTATAAGGGTTCCGTTTTTACGTTTTACGGAACCCTAAAAAGTATGTATTTAAAACTATAAATAAGTATTATATATCAGCTATCTGGCCGCCATAGCACAGGCTTTGCTTAGTTTATGGTCAGGTGGTGTTGTGTGTAAAAAAACCTAAGTAAGTAGATCAATTTACTACCCCCGAAACTATATACTAAAGGTACCTCTACCATGCCTCTACCTACATGTCATTTGAGAACCTTTAACCAGTAACATACCTCTGATTGATGAGAGAGACATTTTGCACGACTTTGGCGAATTTAAGAGTGGACGAATCATAAAACCGCTTGTTTCACTTTTGGCGACTCGATTTTACAATTTTGGCGGGAAAACGGGTTTCAGGTTACCTAAGTGCGTTTGTTTACCTACGCGTCGGCATATGAAGTGCCGCGTTACTTGTACGTGTTTAAGCCCATTCACGGTTTTCACGGAGCGGTTGCCAACCGCGCCCGCGCGCGGGCGCGGCATATTTGTATGTAAAATCGAATTCAAAACTCACGACGCGGTTTACGGCCGCGGAGCCCGCGTGGCTGCGCGCGGTTCTTGCGCAGTAGCTTTCCGCAGTAGAAACCGCGAAAACCTACGGTCTCGTGAGTATTGAAACAAAACCGTCGCGCGGCGCGGTGCCGCGCCCGCATGCGGGCGCGGTTGGTAACCGCTCCGTGAAAATTGGGCGTATTCTCAAGAGCGTTTCAAGACGCTTCTAGCGGTATCGTTTGTTTATAATTAATGTACTTAAAATGTAAACTAACATTTTTGACACATGAGTTTTTTTTTTGCGATTTCTCAAGTAGTCGATCAGCTATTATACCTATTAATAATTTATAAAGGAGACAATGGTTTTATGGCTTAAATGTGTTGTATACAAAATAACAAACTCGAAAAACAAAAAATTACTGCATTCGATAGCACAAATTATTTTTTTAAATTCTTTTCAATACTTTTCCCGACCATATCAAGACCATTTTCCCGCCAAACATTTTTGTTTTACGATTTTTCTATGTAAATGAACTCTAATTTTAATGTGAATTATATCAAAATGAAGACCAGTTCAAGTAGACGCCATTAAACACAAATTTGTCGGTATAACTTCCCAAATAAAAACAGCAAAATTTTTTCCTCCGCCAAAAACCCGACCGCAAAGTTAATTTGGTATTTTTTCGTCATTCGGTGTAATATAGTTACCAAAGTGTATCAAGCGGTTAGAGAAAGAGAATCTAAAACATAGCTAACCATACTAGAATTAAAAGTTTTAGGAATGTAATTTATCGAAATCAAATATTTCATCCATCCATACATAGTATGTCAATAGGTAGGTAGGTAGTCAAGATATCATGATACCCTAACCACCAATCTGGGTGTAACCCGTATCTTGGTAATCAGTTCTGACCTATTGTCACAATGTTGCATTTTCATTACCTGTGTTATAAAATTTGTACATTCCTACGTTGATGCTACTAATATTATAAATGCAATTTTTTGGCTGTTTGGGTGAATGTTTGTTGCTCAATCACGTCGTAACGTATGAACGGATCGGGCTGAAATTTGGAATACAGGTTGATTAGCTATAGTCTGGAAGAACACATAAGTAGGCTTTTTATCCCGGCAAAATAACGGGAAATACGCGAGTAAAACCGCGGGGCGCTGCCAGTGTAAAATATGTATAACTACTACGTCAAGCAACCCAATTAAGATTATACTTGTACATTATTTTTTTAAATCATGTCAATTGTCATCTATCAGAATATTTTAAAAGATTTTGTTTCGTCTTTATACATTTTCGGCGAACTAAAATTAATTTCCGAAACATACCTATCTAAAATTATTTTATTAGCGAACAGCGCCATTTCTTTGATAATGCTAAAAGCTAGCTAAAACACAATGAAAACAGAGTAATAAAAATTATATATAGTTGTTTCCATGATCATAGTCACAATAGTTATGTCGGCGACGACCCATGGATGATCAAGGGTCAGATGCACGCTAAGATCGTCCTTGACACGGTACTTACGCATCGTCAGGAGGTTCCTCACTCTGCAGCCCTAACCACCAGTAGCTTGGGTCTTGTCCCGCGGCTGCTTAAGGCTTAAGGCTTACGTTTGTAGTGTTTAAAACTATTTAAAATTGTAAAAACCTAGGCTTGAAAAAATGAACAAATAACTGATTAACAAAAAAACGAAAGCAGTCGCTGAAACCGAAATCGTCTGTAAGACATCAGTCAATCGATGCTTGGTAAAAGTATATAGGTACTTACCCTTGCAGCCGGTGATGTCGACTCCGTAGTACAGTTCGAGGCAGTTGTCGCAAGATGGCGGCGCGGCGCCCGCTGCGCAGGCGCACTCGCCCGAGGCGGGCTCGCAGATGGACGAGATGGCACCGGCACCGCATCGGCACGGCAGGCACCCGGCCGCCACTCCTGACAAACAAACAACACAGTAGAACCTGGGGAAGTACCACATTTTTTCAGTTACCTTTCCGCGAAGCAGTAATGTGCAAAGATCACTGTGCTCCGGTTTAAAGGGAATAATTTTCAAAGAACTTACAGAACATGGAGAAAAATCGATCATCTTATCTCTTTGAGACAACCGCAATGCAGTAATAGGTATTTTTTTTACTTTTTTTAGACTTTCATGTGCATTGTGATACTGCTGTTATGAGCGCCTGCTTTATAACAGCAGTATCACAGTAGCAGTAAACACTTGCCTGAGTGTTTACCATCAGGCACATACATCAGAAACAGTAAATCAACCTCACTATCCCCCTATGCACTGCCCTATAGAGTAAGGTGGATATGTGGGACACTCCACACCTCAGGTGCCTTAGCCAATAAAAACCTTGGGCGGATTCGTTCGTGCGCTTTTGTGCCGGAGCTACGAAAAGACTTTCGCACTCTCCTGCGGCCCTGGTCTCACTTCTCCCTTGGAACCTTTCCCTACGTAGAAGTGGAACCAATTATCCATTATTCTTTCTTTAAATGTCGCGCATAAATACTGCACGCGTCACTTCAAGGGCTGTCCTTGTTGAGAAGCGGACCCTACGTGTCCGTCAATCAAGGGCCTTTTTCATGGAGATTTGTGGAGGGCATGGAGATTTGTGGAGGGCATGGAAAACCCTTCTACTAAGTCCAGGTCGTCTTTAACGCATTGGGGGATTCGTGCTCGTGATCGCTATCTGTAGCGTGTCTGTGGCACACATGCCGTTACCTTGAAGGTCTGGGAAGTCACATCACATTAGCATAACAGATAACGGTGGCACCCGAACTGCGAGTTCCTCTCAACTCGCAGTCGTAACCAAAAAGCCTCTAAGGGTTGGCACGAGAACTGTCCCTGTGGTAAACCGCACAACATTTCCTGGCTCAAGAGTCGACCCTCTCTTCCCTTTTAACAGTAATTGAATCACACGAATCTCCGGACCTTTGCTTGCAGAATACCCAGAACAGTAATAGAACCGCACTGACCTCCGAACCCTTGCTTGCAGGAGTCGCAGGCGCGGCCGGCCCAGCCCTCGCGGCAGGCACACTGTCCGCTGCGCGCGTCGCACGCGGCGGTCAGCGTACCCGCGCCGCACGCACACGGCACGCAGCCCGCACCAGACCAGCCGCCGGGGCCGAACCAGAAACCTTCCTGCAAAACGGAATGACACACTAAAACAATCTGCACTGTATGACAACAATACACTAAAACAATCTTGTTGTCACACTGCAATAGTCATGTTGTCACACTGTAAAAATCTTGAATCCTTGAATTATCTTTGTCTTTATCTTTATACAACACGGTGGCAATCTTCAGGTCACACGGTAACAATCATGTTGTCATACTGCAAACATCTTGTCACGCTATAAAAATTTTGGTGTCTACAAGACTGTTGCTACTACGGTTGCTACATTAAAAATCATGTTGTCCGTAACAATCTTTTTATCATACGAGTACAAGTGACCCGTGAATTTAAACTATCTGTACTTATAATAAAACTGTAGCGGGTCGAATTCTGTATATTGAAGATATTCTGAAAAAAAAATTTTGGGGGCACTCCATAGTCGATACTGATGGCGAAACTGCATTTTTTTTCTTTCATGTCTGTATGTCTGTCTGTCTGTCTGTCTGTCTGTCTGTCTGTCTGTCTGTCTGTCTGTGTGTATAGGGAACTCACATCACGCCGAAACTACTGATTAAATTCAAATGAAACTTAACATGATTTAAGATAATACTAAGTAGATGGTAGCTGTTTACTTTTAATCCCCAAATTTTGCACGGTTTTCGTGCAGAAAGGAGTTAAAGTCAGAATGTGTTTTTGGTTGTAACTCATGTTTGCGTTGTTCAATTTCGTTAACTCTTATTTTGTTAGAAAGAACACATTTCTAATATAGTCTCATCAAAATTTTAGCATTATTGGTCGTGTGGTTCGGAAATAACATAGAAATTAAATAATAACGGAATTAATAAGTTCGGCACATACTAACTTCTAAGTATTCTGTGACAATGTAAACAACAGCAGGTCTACTACGAAGTCCGATAAACGATATATCGGCCGAACTTATGAAGTTTCCGACCACGAAAGACAATCGGTCGGTTGATCAGATCGGCCGTTTCGTTCGATCCGACCCTCATCCGACCTAAGTCTATAACTTCCGACCCGAAATGTATCAATCCGAATGTTTTTCGTGGTAGGCTATAATCCGATTCAGCTGTCGGTCGGATGCGATCATTCGGAGTTTGTTTTCGTAGTAGACCTGGTGGGATGTAACGGAGGTCATTTTATCGGATTCGAAGGCGGAGTCGGAGTTTTAAAATTTTATTTATCGGAGTCGGAACCGAAGTCGGAGGCATAGGCAGGATTAGAAGTGGCGGCAGGAGATACATTTTTATTGGGTATTTTTTTTTTGCCAAACACGTGGATACGATAAACATTGACGAGCAATTGATTTAGGAAGTTGGGATTTTGTATTTTAATTTACTATTCACCACTATAAAGGATTATCTGCAATATTTGTACACCTTACCTCCGATTATAACCTCCGTTTTAAAAGTTTCGGAGCCGAAGTCGGAACCGAAGGTCTAATAGTAATCGGAAGTTCCGACTTATCGGAGTCGGATTCGAGCTCTTTCCTGGTACACACACAGTACTCAAATCCGTCATCCGTCATCTATCGTCAGGTAATAATATGACAGTACCTGTCTTATGTTTTTTTACAAAATGGCAGCTCATGGTACGAAACACAATCTGATATTTATTAGAAAATGTGTAATGTAGTATTTGTTGTTGTAGCGACAATATGAATACAACATCTGTGAAAATTACAACTCTCTAGCTATCACCGTTCTTCAGATTCATGTTCATGTTCCAATAGCTGCGTGTTACTGTGCTGTTATGTGGCAGGCATATTGCTTACCATCAGGCACATGACCTGCTCGTCTCGTCACTCTATGCTATAAAAAAAAAAAAAAAAAAAGATACAGTCTGGTGACAGACGAACGGACGAACAGCGAAGTCTCAGAAATAGGGTCCCGTTTTTACCATGTACATAATTATATTATATCATTATATGGAAAACAGGGAGGCGGTTTTTTGAATATTAACAAAAACTGGATGACAAGATGTTCAATCCCACTACCAGTCGGAAGCGTGCCCAGCATGCTGGCGGCAGTACCACGCTGAATAGCGATGTATATGTGTTGGGCCAAATAAACGCTAGCATTTTGGTCACGCGTTGCGTCGGCGAAGCTCTCGGAAAGGCTTTTGAAGATGAAGTCAGATCCCGGCCTTCACACGCACGATGTCTCAACTCTCAACCCCAAAAGGCTTAAATATAAAACCACTACCGAGGGTTGCATATTTCCGCCGTTTGAGACGCTCAGCTGAATTAGCCGCCGCACTGGCCCTACCATGTGTCTCTCGAAGAAGTGATGGTGCCAGAATATCGACACAAGCTGCGTCCCACACTAGGGGCCGACTCAACTTCCAAGGCAAAAAACTCATGCCGTCAGGTCTTTTGCCATCGTCACGCGTAAGATCACTCCGGTTCGAGTAGGGCTGGGACATTGGCGGTGGAAAAAGCCAAAGTTTTGTGTATGAATTGTTCACCAGTATCTATTTATCTGGACGACGTAGTCATAGCTTCTTAAATTAGTCGGGTAAACTTTTTACTTGACTAGAAATTAGTTAGTTGACGTGAAATGATAATAATTGAAGTCGGTTTTTGTTTTTTCGGATATTATTTCAATCCAAATACTGTACTAAATTTAGTGTTCAACAAGCTTCGGCGACCAAAGCAGAACGTTGTTTTTCTAAAATTGAATAAAATGTTATCTTACTAAGTATTTTTATGTATATATTATGTAAAGGTTTGATTTGGTTGAAATTTGAAACACAGACAGTTTATATAGTCTCATATACTACCTATCATCTCGGAAAAAGCATGGGCCCTAACGAAACAAATATTATCGACAGAATGACATTACCAATTAGATTGACATTTGAAACACACATGGTTTAGAGTCTTAAATATTACATCGGCTAATAAGTCTTTCACCTACTACTTAGGATATCATCCTGTAAAAATGTACAAGTGGGTAAGTATCAGATCACGCACATCAGCTACAGACTCTTTGTAATGTATCCTATAAAAATCCTACAAACTTAACACTGCGGTGTTCGATACTCCACAACCTTACTACGAGTGTGTTTGATGTTGCTTAAAATATGAAGTTGCTAACCGTAATTAAATATATTTTTGTGTGGAAAAACAAATCACTCTGTTTGTGTAATGGCCACCCATCCAAATATTTTTACGTAAGTACTACAAATGCACTAATAAGGTCGCAAGATCAACGTACGCGAACGAAGTAGCGGGTTCAGCTAGTTTATTACTAAAATTTGTATAATAATTACGTTAGTTTTCATACTACTGTGAAACTTGTGCCATAAGCAGCCCACTAAATGTTCCCGCTGCCGAGACTCGGAACCTTATCTTGCAATGAGATAGTTAAGGCCATAATCCACCACACAGGCCCAGTGAGGTTTCGTGGATAATACATACATAATAAATTCCAGGTACATGTCAGTTTTCTCACAATGTTTTCTTTTCCCGTTTTAAATTAGTAGCATTACGCACATGACTTCGAAAAGAGCACTCTCTTTTCGAAGTACGGGTGGGATTTGAACTTCGGTTCAGCAATCGTCTTTGTTCCAGCTAGACCAGCCGTAACTTTACACACTATTATCTAATTGTCACACTGCAACAATCTATTTGTCTCACAGTAACAATCTACTTGTCACACAGTAACAATCTACTTGTCACACTGTAATAATCTACTTTTCACACTACAACAATCTACTTGTCACACTGCAACAATCTACTTGTCACACTGCATCAATCTACTTGTCACACTGCAACAATCTACTAGTCACACTGTAATAATCTACTTGTCGCGCTGGAACTATCTTTATAAACATATTATACGTGTCCTAACCTTGCAGAGGTCGCAGCGCGCGCCCTCGGCGTTGGCGGGGCAGGTGAGGCAGCGGCCGGTGGTGGGGTGGCACGGGGAGCCGGCGCAGGCGCACGGCTGGCACGAGCTGCCTGGCGTGGTCGGGGAGCCCCAGTAACCGAAGTCACAGCTGAAACAATAACGTACATTAATTGTGTTTTCTCAAATTTCAATACTAGTCTTCTATTTTTTTAAGACTATTATAACAGATTCACCAACAAACCTGCACTTGGCTAGCGTCTTGGATTATGGTTTTGATTCTCTCCTTGTATGAAAAAGCGTCGAGTCCCAGCAATCGGAACATTTAGTGGGCTGCTCAATGCTTGTGCTATTTTTAATTTAAAAAAATATTGGTGGACATTTAACACACAACACTAAGCAAAGTTTGTACTATGGAAGCCAGATAGCTGATATAATACAGATATAGTTGTTAACACATACTTATTATGCACAAAACACACCCAGACACAGTACAAACCAGGGATGTAGCGGAGGTGATCTTATCGGAACCGAAGTCGGAGTCGGAGTTTTTAAATTTGATTTATCGGAGTCGGAGTCGGAGTCGGAGGCGTAGGTAGGGTCAGAAGTAGTGGTAGGATAGAGATTTTTTATTTTAGGACAAAACATTAATTCAAACTTTTCATTGTTTGTGTTTCATAAAATATCACAAAAATGAAAAAAATATTGGAATGTTCAAAAATAAACAAAAAATTAAATTAATTGAATCCCAATGTGGCATATTAAGTATGTTAAATGAACAAAAGCTTTGAAATAAATTAAATTAAATTAATTGACACCAAAAGTGTGTATATATACTTCATAAACATTAGCTTTGAAGCTGTCTCAGTCAAATATATTTCTTAACGAGTCGTAGATTAAGTCGACGCCACCAATAAGATGTTCGCTCGCTACCGAGCCTGGTGGACACGATAATATTGACTAATATTGATATTGACGAATATAAGGTGCTGAAACTTTGCGTTTTTTTATGTTGTGCTCATTTAGTATACTTTTCATTACACTCGTGCGCGGGAGAGATTCCCTGCGCGCCATGTATGAAACTGTTCGTTACTGTCTGCGCAGGGCGCCGCCCGCCGCTAAGTTATGCTTCGACATCCGATTAAAACCTCCTATTCAAAAGTTTCGGAACCGAAGTCGGAACCGGAGGTGCAATAATAATCGGAACTTCCGAATTAACGGAGTCGGAGTCGAAGCTCCGTAACATCCCTAGTACAAACACAAGTATTTGCACTGGGTGGAAATCGAACTCACTACTTTCGCGCTTTGCAGGTAGAGTAGGTACCAACCAAGCCACGAGACCAGTCATATTAAGTATTATTCTAGCAGATCCATTTGAACCAATAAATCAGACTGAAAATAAACTTACTTCTCGCAGTGGTCCCCGCTGTACCCGTCCGGGCACTGTGTGCACACGTACTCGTCTCCCTGCGCAGACGCCAGCATGCAGTTCGGGCTGAAGTTGTTCGTCGCTTCGAACAGCGGACACGCGCACGGCTTGCAGGCGCCCTGGAAACGTCACGCTAGATTTTATGATGGTACTTCTATATTACGGTAATTAACGAGATTGTTATACATCATTTAAGCAACATATATAGAGAGCTGAGTTTGCTTATACTATGTAAGCAGCCCACTTAGAATTCGTCATCAGAAAGGACGATTTTACGGGCCTCAGTTGGCTTGGACTCAAAAGGAAGTTGAAGTGGTGGCTTCTTGGTCTCAGTCTGGAGGAAACTGAATCCCTGATTCATGGAATCTACCACAAGATATAATTTGTGTTTTATTCAACTGTATGGATTGTTCCGCTATTTTTGGCTCTCTGGCTAGTGGATCACCCAGCTCGGTTTGACTGGTTCTCTGCAGTCCACTTGTTTTACTGTTTTATTTTGTATTGTTCCTATGTAAGTTTTTTAAGTCTATGTTTTGTTTTATGCTATTGTAGGTACTATGTTTACCAAATGTTTAGTTTAGACCTAACTTAGTCCCAAAACACAAGCTTAAGCTTAGTTTGGGGCTCACTGGCAAGGTTTTTGTATGTGGGCGTAATTTTTGGTAAAAAAAGCATTTGTATTTGTAACTGAATATCCGGCTAGGACTACGGGCTTCACTCACAAGGAAGTAACGAAGGCCATAAATCCACCATGCTAGCTCAGTGCGAGTTGGAAAATGACGCATGGGTTCGAAAGATTCTTGGAATATGGCAGTTTCCTCACGATGTTTAGCCATCGTGAAAACCAGTGGTGATAAGAAACTCGTTCATATACTCTTGGGAAAATACTCAGATGTAGGTACTTTCGAGGTCAACGTGCTTCATATTCCATCACATCGTCGCTTACCATCAGGCGTGTTGGTGGTCAGATGCGGACCTATACGCGATGAAAAAACGTCCAAGTGATATTGGACAGAACCTTACGTGCAGACAGTGGTGTCTTTTCGAAGATTGTCATGTACGTAATGCCGCTAACTTAAAAATGGTGAAAAAAAACTTGTGAGGAAACCAAGGAGCATATTCCAAGAATCTTTGGAGTCCGAAGTTTCGAGGCGAGAATATTTAGTGGGGGCTGTTTATGCTATTGTTTTAAAAAAATTCTGATTTCTTTTTTTTTACTTTTATAGGTTTACACTTGACCGCCATCTCGCCTGATGTTAAGCGACGATGCGGTCTACGATGGAGCGTGTTTACCTATAAGAAAACCGATTCACTCTCGATTTGAACACACAAAGATTGTAACCATCGGGGAAAACCCACTCAGGCAACGTATGCCACAGCCTAGACGTTCTTATCACAAAAGTAGAGTCAAATCTCTTCGATCGTGTCTTTGGAATATCGACCATGAAACGATGTCGCTGTTTCGAGCTACGAGCATTCCGATAGAAAAAAGGACAAGGTGGTATTAGATCATGCAAATCAGTCGCACATTCTCCGAAGTGTATCCGATAGGCTAGCAATTTTTCAGCGATGTTCAAGACTCTGCAGTCTTTTCCGCACAAGAGTGTCGTTGCCTATGGGCCTTTTGGCACGTCTTTCTCGTCGTTTACCTGAGCCGGGTTCCCGTAGTGTCCCGGCAGACAGCGCTCGCAGGTGGGCCCCGTCGTGTTGTGCTGGCACGGACCGCACGGACCGTCCACTGCGGAACAACACACAGCTTACAACAAACGTACGGGAAGTACCTACTTACAAAATGACTTAGGGGTTTGTTTTTGGGTCATAGTTTTTTATTAATAGCACATTAATATTGTATACCAGTAATTTTTTTATTTTTTTATAGCATAGAGTGACGAGACGAGCCTGTCATGTGCCTGATGGTAAGCAACATGCCTGCCACATAACAGCACAGTAACACGCAGCTATTGGAACATAATAGTCCAAATCATTACCTAGCACTGCACTGCGCTCGTCACCCAGAGATCTAAGTTGTTATATCTCTAAGCCCTGTAATTTCTCTGGAAACATTGCCCTTCAAACCGGAACACAGTAATGTTTGCACATTACTGCTTGGCGGTAGAATAATTGACAAAGGTGTGGTACTTCCCCAGGCGGACTCTGCTAAGAGTCCTACCACTACAAAAAAAATATAGTTTTATACACTTTATACCTATAAATTATGATAGACAAATTAAAGAAAAAATATAATTTTAGTTTAACTAGGAACAACTAACTAAGAAAATCCATTTGTCCATGTGCCATGTACAAAATAGCATACTTCACATGGACTACCTACGTCAAAAAATTCGCCGCACCGCTTAACATCTGACGACATCAGGAGTAAAACTACCAATTAAAAGAAATTAGGAGTCATAGGGAATGTCAATAGAAGTGAAAACGTATAACTTAGAATTAGAAAATAGGGTCCCATCTTCGTCGCCAGTTTAATGAAGTGAAACAGTAATTGGAACTGAACTGAATGGGATTTGAGTCGGTGACACAAAAAACACAACCTTTATTCAGGTAACCATAAGTACATTATTAGTAGTTACTGTAGGGCAGTACATCACAATTTGAAGCAGTTCTTTACTAAAACCACAGATGTGTTTGATAATTATTTTTTTTGCAGAAAACGGATTACGATGACATAAATTCGATTCGGTAAGAGTTTTTGTTACAAATCGGAAAGCAACAGATGACCATGACGCGAGTTCTATCATTTTAGCTCATTCAAAAAATGTGAAATGTGAAAATTCAAAAGAAGTGTTTACTTAAAAAAAATACAGTCATAGGGACCGATAGAAGTGCAAACTTATAACTCAGAATTTAATCGCTCACTTTGGAAACTACGCGAGTGAAACTGGAGGGCCGGAGGGCGCTGTCAGCCTGGAATAAATCTTCAAAGCGTCGCCATCTACTTAGATAAGTCTTCTAAGCATAGCCATCTAGATTAGTCTTCTAAAGTCTAAATCATGGCCATCTAGAAATGTGTTAGGTCCCAAATTCACACAAACATTTTTTTTTTAACTTTTATAGGTTCACACTTGACGGCCATCTCGCCTGATGTTAAGCGACGATGCGGTCTACGATGGAGCGTGTTTACCTAGAAAAAAACCGATTCACTCTCGATTTGAAGACACAAAGATTGTAACTATCGGGGAAAACCCACTCAGGCAACGTATTCCACAGCCTAGACGTTCTTATCACAAAAGTTGAGTCGAATCTCTTCGTTCGTGTCTTTGGAACATCAACCATGAAACGATGTCGCTTTTTCGAGCTACGAGTATTCCGATAGAAAAAAGGACAAGGTGGTATCAGATCATGCAGATCAGTCGCACACTCTCCGAAGTGTATCCGATAAAAAACCGATAGGCTAGCAATTTTTCGGCGATGTTCAAGACTTTGGAGTCTTTTTCGCACGAGAGTGTCGTTGCCTATGAGCCTTTTGGCACGTCTCTCGTCGTTATTTAATTTCCGAGCGTGACGATTAGCTTCATTCACAGCCACAAAAAAGTCTGTGTGTAATGCGCCATAAGACCAAAAATATTACACTATTAGTGCACCAAAAGTAGTTAAAAATCGCACCCGCGTCGCAGGTCGCGTGCCCGTTGCAGGGGCACGGCAGGCACTCCAGGCGCGGCGCGCGCGGCCCGCGCGCGTGCGACCACGCGCACCGCGAGCACTGCGCGCCCGCGTACCCCGCCGGGCACGCGCACAGCTCGCCCAGCGCCAGGGACGCGCCGACGAACTCCACGCTCTCCAAGTGTACCTGGCAGATACAACAATACTTTCTGGTCAGGTACAGCTGTATCTGGACATTTTCATAAAAATGTTAACCTCTCTGGTCACTTTTCGGAACATTGTAGACAAATTTGTTTTGAAATAACCATACAGACAGAAAGACAAATAGACAGACAGCAACTTTGGTGAAATTGTAAAACAATTTTGGTCCAAAATCCGATTACAAAATGGAAAGTTCCGGAAAGTACTCGTACTAAGTGTCAAGAGGGGTATAAGTTTTTGCCCATCTAAGCCACTCTTGCGCTAGTACAAGAAATAACGCTAGCTGAGTAAAGCAAGTCAGTATAAATGGGATACTTACATAAATTAATGATTAAGTTGGGATTGAGATGCTTCATGTATGGTTTTTGATATATGTACTCTACGTATTTAAGCTACAGTGACATAGTGGCGAGAATTGTATTGCGCGCCTGATTTTGTCGTACTTTTGAATATTGCCTTCGCTTCTTGAGTATTTTTACAAGTTTAACTTTAAACTTGAAGGTAAACATCACGAGGCTACCGGTCAGTTAAAAAAAACATGTTTGGAGAAGATTATGGCTTTGACTCTCTCTTTGAAAGAGAAAGCTCCGAGTCTCAGCTGTGGGAATATTTAGTGGGTTGCTTATAATAGATGTGATGGTGAAGAATCATACTCGAGGCTTCATTCATGTTTTAGGTATGCTCTACGTATGTGGACCACCACGGGGTCCAGCGGTGGGCAAACGATGGAATTTCGCCTGCACCTATGAGTATGTTTACTAATACAGATTTACACCCCCACTATCTTTAACGTTGAAGGAAAAACATCATGGCTAAATTGACCTGTTCAAAAAAACGAGGAATTTTTTTCGAGGAATTTAATTTCAAAGTTTTAACTTCTAAAGCAAAAAAAATCGATATAACCTCATCCTGATCGAAGTGGAAGTGCGCTCTGATCATCATCCCCTTGACGTCGCTCAGCACATCCATCAGCTGCATCCTGGTCGCCAGCTCCTGCTCCTCTCCCAGGGTGTACCAGCTGCCTTCCAGTATGGGCACTGAGATGGTCAGCGCCCCGGGAGACTCGTGGCTGGTGTTTGCAAATGCCAACTTCGTACCATCTGGCGGAAATATCTTAAATTACAGAAGTCGTAATTTTAAAAAAATCTGTCGATTACATCCGCCATATTTTATTTTCGAAGTTATATACAAGATGTTGCAGAAAAGTGCAACAATATTTATGGTAGTTCATCTACATTAAGTTTTGAATCATGTATGTGAAAATTAGGCATGAAAGCTCAAAAATTTTTTTCCATAAAAAAAATATTTTTTTCGGTTGTTATTTCATTTGACATACCCCTAATGGCCAGATCTCCGCACAGATTTTTGTACGATGTCACGGCGTCGGCGGCAAGGTCGTTTGTATGCTGTACATGCTTTAGGGTTGAAGCTGGTGATTTGGTGGGAATTTTACGTCAAACTTTGACTCGAATTATCTCGTGATCTACCGTGCTGAGGGGAAAGAGACCTTGGGTGATGAAGTCTACATCAGTGTTAGAATGGACTGTTAAAATATTGTTGGGGGTAAATCCACCACGTTGTATATGTATGTATTTCGGCTCACTTGAAAAAAATGGTTTACTACCCAGTTAACTTTAGACTAGCGCAATATAAGCGTTTAATGCGCGTTAACGTATGTAATTCTTATTAAAAATTATAGAAGTATAGTTTCTTACATATACATAATTGTTATTTATTACGGAGCAAGTGATATATCGGGCATTATTCATAATGACCGGGCACTATGAGAAACGCCTACTAAGAGAGGGCAATTTGATAATTATTATTCAAATAACCACCTTTTGGGCAGAGTAATACACACATATTTTTTTATTACTACGGTCAATTGCAGGCAGGGTCTATCACTGAATTTGACTGCGGGTGGGGTCGCGTCAGTAGCTTTGCGGTCAACTCTGAGTGCCACTTCTTCATACTAGTCCTGCGCTAATTGCGCATTAGCAATAACATATTTGTACATCCGCATCCGCTCACTTTTTTAGATAGTCTTCAATAACAATAAAGTGCTTTATAATATAAATTTAATCTAGGCACAATCTTACCAGCTCCAATGAGGATAACGTCAGGCCCCACAGTAGGGTTCCCACCGGTGTCTCCCCTCACGATCCCCCAGAACAAGGTAGCTTTGATCTCTCCTCCGTACGCTTGGAACTGCTCCCCACTGAACGAGGAGGTGAGCCAGTAGTAGTGCTCCCAGCCTTCTACCTGGAAACAGGCAAAACGGTAATATCGGTAAATAAATATTATAATATTATTCTTCTTTCTTTGTTAACCGACTTTAAAAAAAAGTAGGTTTCTCAATTCGACCGTATATTTTTTTTAGTGTTAGGACTCTTTGCAGATTCCGCCTGGGGAAGTACACAACTTTGCCAGTTATTCTACTGCCAAGCAGTAATGTGCAAACATTACTATGTTTCGGTTTGAAGAGCAAAGTTTCCAGTGAAATTACAGGGCTTAGAGATGTAACACCTTAGATTTGTGGATGACGAGAGCAGTGCAGTGCTAGGTAACAATTTGAACTCTTCATTTCCAATAGCTGCGTGTCACTGTGCTGTTATGTGACAGGCATGTTGCTTACCATCAAGCACATGCACAGCTCGACTCGTCACTATTTATTTAAAAAAAAAAGCTGAAGAAGCTTTTTTGTTTGAACTCGCTAATCTCGGTAATTACAGGGCCGATTTCAAAAGTTCTTTCACCGTTGGATATTTCCGTGATCCCTGAGTGGTTTATTTACGCCTATGTCCACTGTTCGGTCGCCGCTTAAACGCTACGCCGCTTCATTAGGGATCCCGAACATAACAGTTTCTCTTACCAAAAAGTGGTATCCGAGGCTAAGAATTTTTTTCACTGAACTAAAGACTATAGGAAGACTAAACATGTCTGGCCTCGTGGCTAAGTGGGTAGTAGCACTGCCTGCGAAGCCGAGGGTCGTGGGTTCGATTCCCACCCAGTGCAAATATTTGTGTGATGAATTCAAATGTTAGCACTGTGTCTGGGTGTTTCTATGTATAATAAGTATGTATTTAAAACTATATAAGTATTATATCAGCTATCTGGCCGCCATCGTACAAGCTTTTCTTAGTTTGGGGTCAGATGGTGTTGTGTGTGAATTGTCCACCAATATTTATTTATTTATGTATTTATCAATTACTCAAGGAAATCAATGGACGTTAAGATGTGTTTCGGAATAAGCGATCAGAGTAGTATTTACAACCGCGTACTATTGTTAAGAAGTCTTACCTCGAAGCTGATCACAAAAGGCTTCCCCTGCTCATCGAGCGACGGTTCCACTGTTGCGTTGGCCTGCGAGTCCGACACCAACCACGCTTCTCCCAGAGGAAAAGGTATCTGAAAACAGAGGTATATAAATTTAAGCGGTAACGAGGCTCTGAGTCGGACGGAGGGAGCTTAGAAAATAGCAAATGATGATGTCGAGTCGAGTTACTAGCGGAATCGGACCAGCACTAAAATTAGGTTGGAAGTGTTCCCAACTCCGCCTTATTTTCATTTTGTTCTCCTAATCCATGATAATATATAATGCTAAAAAACATAAACTCTTCTTTCAGTTGGGTAAAAAAGAGAACCCAAATGCTAAAACTTACCGACTGCAGAGTCTGTAGAGCCAAAAAAAAAGGCAGTCACAGGGACTGCCGATAGAAGTGATAAATTATAGCTCATCATCAGCATAGCTCACTTTGGAAACTACGCGGGTGTGACGTTGAACTTAATTCACAGCCCATGAAACATATGCCTTAATGTCAGTAGTACCATTGATTATGTGTGTGGTGCGCCGAAAGAAGTTGTCGCTTCAAAAATTGTCAGTCATAGTGCATAGTCATTAGTTATACGCCCACCGGGGGGTTTACCGCCTAACAAAAAACGCTTTGACATTGCTGTCTCTTTTCTTCTCGCTGGAAATGAAAGAGACGGCAATATCAAAGCGTCAAAGCGTTTTTCGATAGGCGGTAGACCCCTCGGACTGGGCCAGCAAGGTTCTGCGTCCCTGCTGATTATGGTTGGCCTGATCTCAACTGGTCTGGTGGCTTAATTAGTTGTAAGTCTACCTGCCACTGTTTGCCTGTCGTGGGTTCGACCCCCACCCAGTGCAAATATTTGTGTGATGAATACAAATATTTGTGCTATGTCTGGGTGTTTTCCATGTATAATAAGTATGTTTTAAATTATCTACTTGGCTTCCATAGTACAAGCTTTGCTTAGTTTGGGGATAGATGGCGTTGTGTATGATATGTCCACCAAGATTTTTTTTTATGGTACGCTATGCACTCACGTCTCGTTTGGTGTGTTCGGGGGCCAGCACGCAGGAGTCGGTGACGTGCGAGCAGTAGCAGGGTCGGCAGCCGGCGGGCAGGGCTGCGCTCAGCCCGTAGTGTCCGGGGGCGCATGCGTCACACCTCTCTCCCACCACGTTAGCCTGAAACGAATACCTCACATCTTACTTGAACTGTCTGACTGTGTCAACCTGCACTGGGCCAGCATGGTGAATACCTTGATTTTCTCCTTGCTAGAGAAGGCCCCTAGGCCCAGCAGCAGGAACAAATAGTAGCTTGGTTGAATTTGTTATCATATTCTGAGTATGTTCGTCGCCGATTTTTTTTTTAATATAGCGTCAGTTAGAATCTAACGACGTTAAATTCTAAACTGGCCTTTATTGTGCGTGGAGGAAATTCAGTAACGGGTACCCTTCTGTCTAAAGGTCTAGTTATGTCGAACTCGACAGCACGAGTGGAGCTTACAGACTAAAACCTTCACGGGGTTTCATTATTCCCACCAGTTCACATCAGTCCCAGCTCAATGCCCTGTCATTGGCTGTCTAAATCGTCAGTAAGGCACGCCGTAACCTACTTGGGGTCAACCAGTAAATTGATGCCAGATGCTTTAACGTCTGGACACTTTTGGATGACGGACCAGATATTCGGCCCGTTACCTACCACCCTCCGGCTGCGGATAGAGATAGCGGTGCACCGATATACCGGGATTCCTCTGCTCTCCTTCTGTAGCTTCACCCTACTCATGTTTTTGAGCAACACTGAAAATCTACTTTAATACATGACATCCAAAGAGTTTCTGATATTTTATCTAAGATCACATCAGATAGAGATTTATCATCCTCGTCATTTATCTGCCAAACTCACTTTACACTCGCAGTTTTCTTCACAGGTCTTGCTAGGGTCGATCACTCCGCGCGGGTCACAGCGGCACGCAGGCGGCTCGCAGCGCGGGAACTCCTGCGCAGGGTCCTCGCACGCGTCGCACAGGTGGCCCGCCACGCCGGCCGCGCAGGCGCACTGCACGCGGTGCAGCGCGCTATCCCACTTACATGACCCTGGAAATAGTATAACCAAATTTTTGATTTACTAATAAAAAAAGAAAACTCTTTGTTGTACCACAAACATACACTAAATATTACAGTAAACTCTGATAAATTAGCGCCACTAGTGCCAGTTTATTGCTGTAAGCAATCTCTTCTAGGCAAGTAACATTTTTAAATAAACACGTATTTTAGTTTTTTAAAGAGATCTGTGAGAGTTGGTCTTTTTTTTTTTTTTTTTTTTTTTTTAACATTTATAGGTTTACACTTGACCACCATCTCGCCTGATGTTAAGCGACGATGCGGTCTAAGATGGAGCGTGCTTACCTAGAAGAAACCGATTCACTCTCGATTTGAAGACACCAAGATTATAACCATCGGGAAAAACCCACTCAGGCAACTCATTCCACAGTCGAGACGTTCTTATCACAAAAGTAGAGTCAAACCTCTTTGTTCGTGTCTTTGGAACATCAACCATGAAACGATGCCGCTTCTTCGAGTTACGAGAAGTCCGATAGAAAAAAGGGCTAGGTGGTATTAGATCATGCAGATCAGATGCACACTCTCCGAAGTGTATCCGATAATAAACCGATAAGCTAGCAATTTTCCGGCGATGTTCAAGAGTTTGCAGTCTTTTTCGCACAAGAGAATTATTGCCTATGAGCCTTTTAGCCCGCCTCTCGATCGATTCCAGAGCCTCAAGCTGATACTTAGCCGATCCATCCCAAAGGTGCGAACAGTACTCCATACAAGAGCGAATCTGTGCTTTATATAATAAAAGCAATTGTTCAGACTTGAAGTACTTTCGCACCTTTGAGAGGACACCTAGTTTTTTTGCAGCTAATTTAGCCTTGGACTCGATATATGAGCCAAAGTTGAGTGTAGATGTATGTAGTCTCTACTGCCTACCGAAATTTGGGCTAGTGCAGAAGGCGCAAGTCTCTCTTAATATAATATACATACTAGTATATACAACTCGACTATAATAATATTACACGTAAAACGCATGACTGTGTTGAGCATGCTTCTAGACAGAGAAGAAACTTATTCCAAGTATTTTTGTAAGTATTACAAATGCTTGCCTTAGATACTCAAGGTGTACCTACTACATCTCGTAAGATGACTATTGCAAGGCACCATATATGGTACAACCTTGGCTTGGGCTGGTTGTGGCTTTATAAAGTCAATTAAAATTAAAACGAGAGCAACATCAAAGCCAAGACCATTGTAGAAAGGTGGTAGACGGCTGTGACCAAATTATTTTAATAAATTTACCATCAGATCCCTCAGGGTCGCAGTCGCAGGGCAGGCAGGGTCCATCAGTGGTCTTGCTGAAGAAACCGTGCAGACAGTGATCGCAGAGAGGGCCTGCTCGGTTCTCCTGGAATTGCATAGAAGTTACCTTTTATAATTTCGCGATTGGAAACATAAGACCGAGGAGTGGCATATTATGGGAGACGCATAATGATGTCCAGCTATGGGCGAATACAGGTGATGCTGATGATGATGAAAGGTTTTTGTGGTTTTATGTATAGACATCAGACAAGAACCCCCAGGGATTGGGAAGTTTTTGTCTGATGCCAAGGGAATCGTGGAAATTCCCGAGTATCACACCCATTGGTGGTAATTCCGTACACAACCTATTAACTAGCCTAAACTAAGCAAAGCTTGTTATATGGAGGCCAGATAGCTAATTTACTCCTTATATAATTGCAAATACATACTTATGACACATAAATTCAGAGTAGACATTTGTAATCATTGCATAATTTGTTCTAGGTGATAAATAATGCTTCATGTAAAGAGGGGAAAATTATGTATTTCTGAATGAGAAGCTATTTACACGTCAAACTGAGTTTGACGTGTTATTTATCAAAACTTTACTTAATTTTGAAGTAGCTTACAATGTTTACACACTTCACTGGCCTTGTGGCTTAGTAAGTAAGTCATTAGGTATCGTAAGTCAAGAGTTCTAAACCCACCTAGAACAAATAATGCAATGATTACAAATGTCTACTCTGAATTTATGTGTCATAAGTATGTATTTGCAATTATATAAGGAGTAAATTAGCTATCTGACCTCCAAATAACAAGCTTTGCTTAGTTTAGGCTAGTTAATAGGTTGTGTACGGAATTACCACCAATGGGTGTGATACTCGGGAATTTCCACGATTCCCTTGGCATCAGACAAAAACTTCCCAATCCCTGGGGGTTCTTGTCTGATGGCTGAGCCCACCCTGAGAGGGTAGATTATATGCACAAATTCGACTATTGAGGTATCGTTCTTTGGGGACTGGAAAGTTCTCTGTCTGGACGAACAACAGTCCAAAATCATTTTAGTAGGAAGTGGCTAGCCAGGATGAGACGATTTAGAAAATAACAATCGGTAATGTCAAGTCGATTACTAGCAAATTCACAATTGGTAGTGATCAGCTCAATAGACGAAGTCGGTTTCACATTGCCATTGATGCTTTCACAGCATCAATGGCAATGTGAAAGCGACCGAATACTGATACAGGACACCGGAATTTTTTTTGCCGGTATCTGAGTTATGTGGAATTATAACTCAGCTGAATCCCAAACTGAGAATCACACAGAAAATTCTCCCTGGTAACAAACAAAAAGGGCAACTAAGCTCAACAGTTACAAGTGTGCTTTAAATGTCAAAAAAATCATTTTCCACCTAGTAGACCGGTGGGATCAATTGCCCCGCTAGATAAAACACAATAACACGTTATCGTGAAGGCAGCTGCAATCGATAACATACGACAAAGTGGCGTGATTATCACTCCAGTCAGCTTACCTCACTTTCTGATTGGCAGATATTCAAATTATATACATACATTATATTTATGGTTTCACTTTTCTTTAAATCTTTTATTTTGTTAGAAGGTTCTGGATCTTAATATGTTAAACTGTTAAAGTTTAATCACTTGCATAAATGCAGTTGTTTATGACTCGTATAGTTAGATAATAATTAAGACAAGACCCGGCAAACATCGTACCATCTTTTCTAATTGGTTTGCAGGATTTACTATTATGGGACTACTGGCTTCAAACAAATTATTACGCTCTAAGCTACAGGCTGAATAATTTTTACTAAGAATATTAATGTTGTAAGGCTTGCATTAATAAAGTTCAGGGTTCCATTCCCTCCCCTCCGCTTCATTACACTCCACTCCATTCCATTCATTTATTGAAAATTATAGCAGTATTATATCAGCTATCTGGCTCCCATAGTGAAAGCTTTGCTTAGTTTGGGACTAGATGGTGTTGTGTGTGAAACGTCCACCAATATTTATTTATTTTATTTAACTTTACAATAAAACAGCTGTGTTTAAATGTATATACCAATAGTGTAGGTGTATGTACGAACCGTACAGTGAACACAGACGTCGCCGGCGCCCGCGCAGCCGTCGTCGCAGGGCCGGTGCGGCGCCCAGCGCGCGCCGGCGCAGCACCGCTGGCAGCGCGCGCCGCACGCGCCGTGCTGGCACTCGCAGCGGGCGCTCTGGGAGTACAACGTACTTCATAGCGGTTTATTGATATCAAACACAGATACAAGTCAATACAACACAAACATGTCTACGATTTTTATAAAAAATAAACTCTAACAGTCGACAAAATTTTATAATTCTGTGAAATCTACAAATAACAGTTTTTTGTTGATATAAATGCCTCTCCGATTTTCATAAAATGAATAATGGACCATTTCTAAAGTATTATCTACTAAACAAAAAAATGATCATCAAAATCGATTCTCAGTTGGTGGAGCTATCAAGTACATACAAAACATAAAGCCGAATGAGCACCTTCTCTCTTGTTGTAGTCGGTGAACAAAAATACAAGTCAATTACCCACTTATTATTAAGTTTTTAAATTGTCTTTATATAGTTCAAAAATTTGTTATGTTTCTTCTTCTCACCTCAGTATCGACTTTGCAGCTGGTAGCGTGTCCGTGGCACAGACAGCGCGCCGCCAGAGTGAGCCCCCGCACCGAGTAGTACTGCTGCCGGGGGGACGCCGCGTGCGCAGCGCGGAACGAGATGCGCACGCGCCGCGCCGACACTCCCTCGCCGATCGCCACGTGCATCTGGAACCAGCACAAAAGGACAGTGAAGCTGGTTACCTATAAATGGGGTAGATGTGTATGAAGACTGCAAATCGGCCAAGTTTGGGCCAGTCTAAGACTAGATGGGCTAATGATAAGCGGAAGACAGTAAACCTGAGTGGGTTTTCCCCGATGGTTACGATCTTTGTGTCTTCAAATCGAGAGTGAATCGTTTTTTTTCTAGGTAAACACGCTCCATCGTAGACCGCATCGTCGCTTAACATCGGGTGAGATGGCGGTCAAGTGTAAACCTATATAAGTTAAAAAAAAAAAAAGCTGCGGTAGTTAGAAATGTTAAGATAAGGATCAGGCTGAGTGACGGGATAGGCTGTATACAGAAAGAAAGCTGGAAACTTATAAGCGCTTACCGGCGCTTTACAGCGCTGGTAACCCGCGCAGGAAAATATATGAACGCGCACCGATAAGCACTGAACGGTGCCGACAAGTTCCGACAAGCTTCAACACGCGCTGGTCAACGCTGGGCGCACTGCCATTTAAAATTAATAAACAAAATGCTTGATCTGCTTCAACCTCCTTCCTTTGTGTAGAACGGATCAGCACTGTCGAGCGCCGGTAAGCGCTTATAAGTTTCCAGCTTTCTTTCTGTATATAGCCATATGCAAATGTCCAGCAATGGATTAAGATAGGTTGAAGATGATGAGAATGATAAACAAAATAGGTATGTATTGTTTGGATGTGTTAAATACAACAGTTCCATTCGCATATGGGTTCGACCCTTTCTGAAATCCGCTAGGAGAAGTACCTCAGCTTTGTCAGTTGTTCTACAGCCAAGCAGAAATGTGCCAACATGAATGCGTTAAGGTTTACAGGGTTGTATTTCCAGAAAAAGTACGGGGCAATGTGATGAATCATCTTATATCTCCGGGTGATTTTTCTCGCGCTAGGCAGTAATTTGGACTCATCATGTTCTTATGATGCAAAAACTGTTCATTACATTATTTTTTGTTTAAAAAAGGAGTTATAAGAGAACCGCATATTCTATGTAAAATAAGGCTTTTAAATCGCTGTGGAAAACAGCAAACGATGAAAGGTCCTAATCTTTTTGGTCTGCTTGACGGAATCTAGTCATTTCACAAACATATATATATATATTCACAATCTAATAAACCTGTTATTAGTATGTGTTGTGAGCTGTTTGAATATCAGTGAGTAATCTCAGTTCTATATTTTCTATTCTATGGTTCTAGGTTGATGACCAATACTTTGACTGATATTACCTCGCCATTCTCCAACGGTCTCGGACTAGCAAATTGTGTAGAACAGGTCAACTTCTCAGCCCGACTGGTCCTCTTCACACCCCTGGCTTTCCTCCTGCGCCTCTCAGGTCTCAGGTCCCAGAGCTTCCTGCAGTGGTCTCTGTCTCCGAAGGCTCTGACCATCCGCCAGTCTTCGCCGCTGTCTGAAGAGGATACTTCCAGGGACCACGCGAGAGGCCGCGGCGATGGGCCCGATTTGATGATGACGTGGAGAAGTTCCATTTTCTGAAAATAATGAATTTAAAGTATTTATAAGAAAACTGGATATTTTTTTATTTTTTAAAGTACCTACCTGCCTAACATTTTGTGCATATATTTTATACAACACTATCCTATTCCAAACTAAACCTAGCTTGTACTATGGCAACCAGATATAACTATTATTATTATATAGCTTTTAATACATAATTTTGGTACATGCTATGGGGATACCAAAACAACAAATATTCATACTCATCATTTCATCACAAACATAAAGGTGGGAATTGCGAGAAAACCTCAATGAGCATGCATCTCTGATCTTATGAGCCTGTTTGTGGTGATGATTTTTCAAGCGTTGTTGATTTTGAAATTAAAATGATTTAATTTATTTTCTCTGAAAAGACAAAAGCCAACTTCAAATGAAAATGAAATTCAGACACTACCAAATTTCATAATGATCTATTACTACGTCAAAAAGCGGGCGCTAGGTAGAGTGAAGTGTGCAAAATATGAGGACCGCACTCAGTGTGCGATTTTGTACTCATGAAAAGCATGCAAATTATGATTTTGGATAGTTCCAGGAGGAGTATTGGTCCATTTTTTTACACCTTACATCCCCTTAGAATTCAAGTAAATGGAATAAACAAATTAATAATAAAGTGGCCAAGTGCGAGTTGGAGTCACCCATGAAGGGTTCCGTTGCAGCAAGTAACATAATATCCATAGTAGGTACACACACATAGTTCTTATAGTTCGTTGTAACTTTGATCGAAGTTTCAATAATAGTGTATTTATTTATGACGTACTAAACAAAAGGTACTCATCAGATCGAGTTCATACCAATTTTCGTTGGTAGTTTACATGGTAATGTAGGTACATCATAATATATTTTTTTTAGATTTTTCATTCACACACATTTTACACGGGACACACACACATTTTACCGACGGGGACGGGCGGGACACACATTTTACCACTTTGGAAGTCTCTCGCGCAAATTATTCAGTGTAGACGAAAATGAGTTTCGAAACCTCAACATCATTTTTGAAGACCTATCGATAGACACCCCACGCGTGTAGGTTTGATGAAAAAAAAATTTTCAAAGTTCTCAGTATTTAGGGGTACCTAAGTTAGTACCAGTAAGAGGTACCAGTAGTTCTCAGTACCTAATATATATATTAGGGGGGCAACCCTAATTTTTCTTTTTTTTTTAATTTTTTTGTTCAAATCTTAATGCGGTTCACAGAATACATCTACTTACCAAGTTTCAACAGTGTAGTTCTCATAGTTTCGGCAAAAAGTGGCTGTGACATACGGACGGACAGACAGACAGACATGACAAATCTATAAGGGTTCCGTTTTTACGTTTTACGGAACCCTAAAAATGGTTATTGTGGGCTATTCCTAAGAGATAGATATTGCGGACTTTTTGTAGACTTTTTTAAAGGGCTTTTTACAATACTACAGTAGTAGGTACGAGTACATTAGTTTGATCTATATCGTAGAGTTCAGCCAGCGGCAGCGTTTGCAATTTAATTGTACAATAATTTTGGAGGATATTAGGAAGTCAAAAACACTTGACGCTGTACATGGTAAATCTTAATTATAGCCCTACATGAAAGCCAACAGACAGACGCTTACTTAAAAAAAGATGACAGAAATAGGACTGTGACAATACATTTGAAATCATAACTAGACAAAGTGTGTGGAACTTTAGATAACGAATACCGATAAAAAAAGATCTAGAATACATTTACATAAACAATACGAAAGAACGAGATTTATCTAATCTGATATGCTTTATTGAGAGTGGCAGGTGGTAAGCAAGTGTAATAGAAATGTTTCTACTCATAAAGATACGACTATTCTCAGTCAATTTCCCAAGGGTATTAAGAAATTAAGACTCACTAAGCCAACAAAAACATTTCTGATAATATGCATATGTATTTTTTTTTACTAGTTTTGGCTATTTTTATTTAGTTTGCTGTCAATAGGATTATTTGTGGATCTCGTTTGTTCTTCTGCGCACAGAGTCCACTCCTCTTACTTATAAGTTCAATTTTGTAAATTTTAGTTATACATTTTGTACACGAACCGGAAGACGCAGTGTTGGACGGCCTCCCACTAGATGGACAGATGACCTCACAAAGGTCGGTGGAAACCGCTGGTTGCAGGTTGCGCGGGACCGTTCGTTGTGGAAGCTAGGGGTAAAGCCTATGTTCAGCAGTGGACATCTTGCGGCTATACCACGAAGGACTTAGTTTATTTGTAGTGTTTTCATTTTGTTGGTAAGTACTCTCTACAGAGTCCCTCTTGGGGAAGTACCACAGTTTTGGCAGTTACACCAACTACCGCCAAGCAGTAATGTGCAACATCACTGTGTTCCGGTTTGAAGGGCAATGTTTCCAGTGAAATTACAGGACATAGAGATAAAACATCTTACATAACTGGGTGACAAGCGCAGTGTAGTGCTAGGTAATGATTTATACTCTTCATGTTCCAAAAGGTAGGTTCCACCTGGAGGTTTTAAGGCCAAGAGGAGATGCAATTCTTCTATGGTAGATTGGTAGACTATAGAAGAATTGCACCTAGAGATGACTATCGCATTGCGACGATAGGTGGTTACATTTTTTTGTTATGTTACATGATCTAGGTATTAAATACTTACAAACAAATTCAGTTGGAACCGTAATTCGTATGATTTGTTTAACCGCATCACGTATATCTACTGCAGAGAAGTTGAGATAACTTTTATCTTGTAACTGACGCCAATTTAACATTTTTATAACTTTACACACAGACTGGGTGAGTCAACAACACCTGCGTATAATTCATACCTATTCCTCCTATTCATTATAGACAATTAGTCAATTATATGGACGTAATATATCACTGTGTAGACTTCTAGCGCTCGAAATCGAATATGCTCGAGATACTCGAAGCATACCTGAAGACTTTCCATAAGCCTACCATACTGACTTATCGTACTCAATAAGTACCTACTACATCTCACTAGAAAGTAGATACCTAATGTTTTACCTATATACCTGTTTCTATGTACCTTTATAAGAAGTATGCATTTACAATTTTTTTTATATTACAAGCTGAACCATGCTTGCGTTGCTAAGCCCTCTCTCGAAAATTGGTCGTACCAATTAAAATTTTGAACAAATTCAGTTACCTCAGGTTCTAATGACGCAACCTTTAAAAGATAGACACATGTTGTCACGCAACGAAAGCTCTCAAAAAGTTTCCAGTTATATTATATTTCCGTAAATACCTTATAGCTCTCCTCGATAAATGGACGGACTAGTAGTTCCCGAGACCCTGGCGTTCAAACAAACAAATAATCAAACAAACTCTTCAGTTTTATAATATAAGTATATATGTAGTGAAATGTCCACCAATATTTATTTACCTACTATGTGAATATACCGTCGCTGACACAAAGGTTTATTAGATGCAACACTTGTTCGCGTTATCCGTCCATCGATCGATATCTGATAACGACCGGAAATCTGTGCGTTCTTTCGGTTGTTGGCCAGCTGGGATTATCGACACTTGGCGACACAGCCTTCATAAATTAGTAATTAAATGATATTATAATTCAATTTATGAATACATAAATGTTATAGTAGCTAAATAGGTTCTCACCATACTTTTCATGTTGAGAAATGAATAGTCATTATTATTAATAGACATTTAAATATTTATTTATAAGTATGAAATAATTATTGATGTAGCACGCCCCGCTTTATAACAGTTTAAAACTATTTATATCTTGGGGTGTCCTGGAAGAGATCGCATTAAGCGATAAAGCCGTCAGATGTGACACTAGTTATTATAATGATTCTTCCTCACGTGTATAATAGATACTATAGATCTAAACGCAGACTTATTTTATAAAAACTTATTTGAATAATCGAAGCAGCAGCCAACCGGAGCATGAAGGGTACGATTTCGTCATATCACTGTGGAAAGTTAAGGGTATCCATTGTTAAGAACATGCATTATGCAGCTCTGCGGTCGATGCATGAGAATATGGTGGAATCAGTTTCAGCAAAAATCAGTTTAAACATTGAGAGAATAAAGAAAAGAATAATCGTCATCATAAATGTTAAAGTAAGGAAATTTATTGTTCAATCGCTTTGTATGAATGTAGGTACAGATCAGAATAAAATTCGGAACTTTGACTATAATCAGGAAGGCACATAGCTTGCTTTTATCCTGAAACATCTAAAGTTCATTAGGGAATAACCTTTTTCTAAATTGTAGATAAAGTCGCCTTTATCCACAAGAATTTATGTAGCAGTAGAATATATTTCTAGTCCTGTTAGTTACAGTCACAAATATTTGCTGAAGGAGAATTGTTTTCACAATCGTGGTGCCGTAGGTTCGAATCCCACCTACACCACTAAGTATTCTTTCAATTGTAGATGTACCAGTTTATAATAACCATTGGCGTTAATGGTAAAGTAAAATGTTTTTAATATATTAGATGTATTAACATGGATAATATTAATAAAATTATACAAATTATATATTATGACAAATATACACTAATCGCCAAACGCTGTATGACTCATTCAATTTGCCGATATACTTTAGGCAGCAACAGGATAGTATATGATATGATAGGAATTGAAACTAAGCGACTCTCTTGCTCATGCCTTCAAAGAGTTGACCATCGCTGTAAAGTGCTGCAAAGCCTATCTGGTTTTTATCTGATACATTTCTGAGACTTTTCATCTGACCCGCATGATCTAGTAGTACCTTGCCCTTCTTTCTACCAGACTGCTCATGGTTCGAAAAAACGACATCGTTTCATAGTTGATGCTCCAAAGACTCAATTAACGTGGTTTGACTCTACTTTCGTAATAAGAACGTGTAATGCCGCCAGCATGCTGGGTACGCTTCCGATTGGTAGTGGGGTTGAACATCTTGATTATCTGTAGACCTTCATTGGTCTATGGATAATTCAGGTGTGCTTAGTGTAAGTAGTTGTTAGGTATGTAGCGTAGTGTAGTTCTCATTGTATTTTAGTTTTGTTCATAAAGGCTCTGCCCCCACTAAAAAAAAAAAAAAAGAACGTGTAGGCTGTGGAATACGTTGCCTAAGTGAGTTTTACACTATAGATATTGGTAGTCTTGCTGTCTGCTTACTGTTCTAGTTCAAGTCGAGAGTAAATGGATTTCTCTCTGGTAAGCATGTTTCAGTTTAGATCGCATCATCGCTTATCATCAGGAGAGATAGTAGTCAAGTGCAAACCTACTGTAGTTACAAAAAATCGAAAATCAACCTTAGTGATATACCACTTGACAATCATCACAAAGTTGACAATCACGTACGTTGACATTCATTGGCTTTAAAAGTGTAAGATAAAAAACAATGTCACTCCGGCAGTGCTGACAGAAGCGAAAACTTCAACATTTGCATAGGTTCCGATTTCGCTACGATATCCATGACCACTTCCGTGATTCAAATTAAGTATAATCCTAGACTATAATCTAGCCGTGTTCCAAATTTCAATCCAATCTATTTTGGCATTTCCACGAGATTGTACAAGAAACATCTAATCATCCAACTTTCGTATTTATAATAATGGTAGGACATATCCTACATATACAAGAATTGCTTGTTTAATTCTCACTTCAATTTAAACTATATCACGAACGTGAGACGTTGTTACGCAAGCCAGCTCCTGAGAATGACCACTTCACGCAGCAGCTAATTGCATAGAACGAAGTCCTCTCAGTCTCCGAATATGGCCACGGCCGGGGTCCGCCACTGGCCAAATATGGCTCTTCTAATGAGGGACGCCGGGCAACGCTTAGAGACGTTTTTGTCATTTTCCATTACTGTTTTTGTCATTGTCTGACCCTTCTGTAATGAGGCTGTTGTTGGAAGCTCGCGTGCTTGGAGTGATTGAACGGTTTGTGAGATGCTTTAGCGTAGAATTCTCAATGTTCTCGTTAACTGGTCGTTAGTGACGAGTTATTTTTAGTTTCAGGCATCACTGGTACATATATGTATTCAATCTTTTAGTACGTAGCCTTGCGGTTTCTGCGCTAACCTAGGCTATATCAGGCGGCGTTCCATAGGGGTCTGTACTTGGGCCGTGCCTGTGAAGTTGAGATATGATTAGGTCCTGAGAGGGTCCGACCGGATTCACCTTGTAGGGTATACGATGTGTATGATATTCCAAGGCCCGTAAGCAGAGCCTAACGGATCTTAGTTAGACCTCAATAAAGGCGGCAATATTGACCACAGTGGCAGTGGCTCAAGTGACCATTGACGCATTCTATCCTAGTGCAATCTGTAGTCAGTAGAGACTATCTGAGACCAACATCAATAGCTCCCTATTTAAATAAATATTATTATTTGTTTCTACAATGGTATTTAAAATATCTGGCGAGCCCATAACGATGTTCAAAACATCTGTGTTAAGTTGATACTTCGTTAAGAGTGCGCCTAAAGCCAGGAAAAAAACAGATTTCACCCGCGCGATGCGTTTCTTAATATGATGTTTATGTACATCATATTAAGAAACGCGTCGAGAAGTCGAGAATAGCATGACACAGTTTGGAGGAAAAATCAATATTTAATCAGGAGTCCATTTTTGACCAAGTTTTATTTAATTACTCAATAACTAAACATAAATTTAAAAAAATGTTCGGTTACTTTACTAGAACGTACAAATAGAAATTTTATTATCAAAAAATAATGTAATAATGTGGGGTCATCGCTGATAATTTCGAGTACTCGAATTAAAACGGGTTTTTTCGGTGTCATTTTTATTTTTTTATTGTAAAAAATTCTGATCTATTTTTAAAATTCTATTCGGTTATTGTGCTTCTTCTTGATTGTACCCACACGTCAATATTTTTTTTGTCATAGTTTTTAGTTTCTTAACTTCAGTGAGCGGCGTCGAAAATGTCCTTTTTTCGTTTTCTGGCTTTAGGCGCCCCCTTAACATACGCTGTGGGAAATTAATAAATGTTTTTTTAAATTTATAGTGAAGGGATACAAGACGGCTTGTAAGATGATTTATCTCTTTGCTCTGTAACTCCTCTGAAAACATTGTCCTTCAACAGTGTAATGTTAGCAAATTACTGCTTGGCAAAATAACTGTTACAGGTGTGATACTTCCCCATTTGGACTTTGCTTAGTACTACAGTTATGATGACTCATTTATTAACTTTATGCATTTATCAGATCAAGGACAAAATTAATTTGATGAGACGAAGTGAATCATGCTAATATACAATAATATATAATAACCTAATCAAATCCATAATGTTCAACATAGATAACACTAAACAGAACCTGCAAAGAAAATAGCACCTACCATAAAACAAAACTACCTAACAATAATATCGAACCCACCGCTTATCAGATAACACTATCGTCAACGATAACAGAAGGATGTGCCTCAGTTATTCGCCAAACACTATAATGACTGGTGTACTACAATGTCTAAGCAAGATATAAATTTAAATCAAGTGAAAGTGGAGAAGGCAGTGAGAGAGGAGAAAAGGAGACCTGAAGTGACTGTAGGGAAGAACGAGACACCAATTTTAGAAGCAGTGAAAGTAGAGGGAAAGAATGGCAAAATGTCTTCGGAGAGGGAGAGTGAGTTTGTGTACGTAAACTCTGCGTTTGTGGGCAGTGTCGCGAATGTGAACAATGTGAATGAAAACAGACGAACCAACCGAACGTCGGCAGCTCCTGCGACGACCATCACTGAGTTAGTACATAATAATTTCTTTAATTTTTTTTTGTTAATTGCCAGCACAAATTATCTCACTGGCCAGCTTCTCTTTCCTTCTTCCAGTACTCAGATTTACAGCTTTGGAGGACCAGTCTTCAGCGCGTGATTGCAGTTCGTCTCTCCACCTTCCTCTGGGTCGGCCTGAAGGTCGTTTTGATGACCCCATTCTGTGATGCCTTTGCCCAGCGGTGGCATACGAGTCCCGTTGAATCCCATTTAACTTGTCAATTTGAGACAAATGTCTCTAATCTTGGTATTAGGGTGCAGTCTTTACATAACTCTTTATTATCGAAAATAGGAAGCATTGTGGTATTTTTGTTTGAAGAATAGTTTTAAAATTCAAGAATAACTTGCAATGATAAGTATATATTTACTGAAGTTTCACAACGGTTCTCCTGTCCTATTGTCTTGTGTCGAAGCTATCCGAAGACCAAGTATAAATAACTGTAAATAAGTATAGAACGTACCCAGAAAATATAGAGAGATAGAGTTTCGAATTGAGACACCAAAATTAAATCTATCGGGAAAACCCCTCTCAAACAACGCATTCCGCATAGACACGGTCTTATTATTCTCATTCAGATAGGCATTGCAGTTTATTTACATCTACGTAATTGAATACCACCTGATTCTTTTTACTAATTCTGATCTCAAAAAGGAAACACTGTTTCATGATTGGTGTTTTGAAAACTCATGATTGAATTTCCACTTGCAAATTGTTTTTTCCCGAAGCAAGCAATCTTGGGGGTTTTCGCGGTGAGTGATATGGTTCTGCTAGGTAAACGGCATCGTAGTTTTTTTAAACATGCTATGCTTGACAAACTAATCAAGCGCCTAATGGTAAGCTTTAATAACACAAAGTCCAACATAAATTATCATTGACATTTAGCTTATTTAGCAGTCTGCTGTAGGCTTAGAGATACCCAGATTATACTTTATACTTAGTCAAACTATGTGACAACTATACTATTTATTTTGATAATTTCATATATTTTAGCCATGAAATTATATTATTTTTGCTAATAATACCCCGTTTACATGATTCCAGTCCAGCGACCGAATCCAGCGCTGGATTGCTTACTGGAATAATACCCCGTTTACGTGATTCCAGTCCAGCGACCGAATCCAGCGCTGGATTGCTTACTGGAATAATGTAAACGGGGTATTACTGTAAAAAGTAGCCCGTTAGTTAGATTGCCAAAAAATATCGTACACGTATTTTTTCTTTTGTTTCACAAACAAAAAATGACGAAGATACAGCGCTTCGAAGTTTCGTATGACGGCACTTGTGAGTACGATTTTTACTCACGAGTGACGTCGCGACCCCCCACTCTCGAAGTTTGATGGTCTATATCTTTGACGATTTTTAATATTATGAAAAAACAAAAAATACGTGTCCAATATTTATGCATGATCTAGCTGACGGACTAATTAGGATGGTGTATTTTTGACCCAGTCCGGTACCCTATTGTAAATACATACTTATTGTATAAAGAAACACCCAGACTCAAATATTTGTACTGGGTAGAAATAGAATCCACGACCTACGACTTTGGAGGCAGACTTACTAGTTACTACTAAGTGAACCAGGCCATTCAATGTCCCCACATTAGGGTTTGCAATCATCTGTCGATTCAGACATTTTTTCGCATTAAAAAGTAGTCTATATCCTTTCTCGGACTTAAGACTATATTTGTACCAAATTCCATTTAAAGTAGTTCAGTAGTCTAAGCGCGAAAGTAACTTTTGTATTTACATATTTATAATATAAATATTAAATGTAAATGCAAAATTAATTATATTAGTAGTGATACCGCGGATTATTTTTTTTATTTTCGTATCCGGTATTTTTCTGTTATCTAATCTAAAACACTGTTAGAATCTTAAGATACAACCTTATTATGTAATTTTAGTTTCCAGCTTGACTGACTGTACCCTAACACAATTATGTTTATAACCATAAGCGGCCCATTAGGTAATCGTCCCCACTGGTGGTGTCTAGGGCTTTCCTCGCAAGAAAAGAGTCAAGGTCCACCATGCTTACCCAATGAGGATGGTAGTGAAGGTAAAGTGTCAGCCATTATCTCTCCATGTCGAAAATATTCTTAGAACACGGCGGCCGGTACTTTCTGAGATTAGCAAGTTCAACAAACTCTTCTGCTTTAAAAGTCTTGATTTTTTTGGATAAATGACGACACAAAATATTATGTGCTATCAGGCTATTATGTGCTATCTATTCTATGCTGTGTCTAACGCAAGACTGAGCCACTGAGCAAGCGTGGGCAACGGCTATCCCCTCCACTACGTGAATATGAGACAATGTTTTATTATGTATCTCTCACCGTACAATTGTAAACACCTTCAGATTGTGATCAAAGTCGTGAGATTACAGACGTAATTCTACGGGGGGTATATTATTTCATAATCTAACCTTGTTAGAACATTATCTAATATTAGATTACAATCTGACCGTATTTACAATTTCACGATGACATAAAGATTGTATTGACACAAGTACTGCAATTATAGTCCAAGATCCCAGAGCTACCAGTCACGTATGTTCTCATAAATGAAATGTGGACGATTGAGTAGAGTTAGTATGTACTAAGAACACAAACATGCTAACTCGCTAACTTGCTTAGACGGCCAATTTTGAGATGGGGCTATGAAGGTACATACAAACGTTACTTACTTCACGTATTTTCTAATAAGTGATTTTTACGTATGTTCTAGGCAATATCCTTAAAAATAATGCCCCAATACTCCCAGACACTTTCCGGCCGCTTTGCTTAACAGACGCTTAAAAAGTCCAAAATAATAACTTAACTTCACTTTTATGCTCATACTCCATTTGTAAATATGTTCGTCAGACAACTATTTTGTAGCTTTTTCCAATAAGATAGACCAATCTAAGGGGCCAATCATGCTCTAAACTCAATTTTAAGTCAATATTTCCTAATACATGTATCTCTTAGGTCTCTATTAGGTACTTACACTTACACAAATAATTATTACTAATCCTACCTAGTTTGTTCAGCTATGATGCATTTTAACATTCGAATTTTTCTTATTTCTTTGGTTTCTTATTATGTTATATATTCTTATTTTCTTAAAGCAAACTATAGCTTTATCGCTGTATAATTTCTATCCGCTTTAAAGCCGGGTCTCACAGAGGCGATCCGATAGCGATAGCGAGACGATATTTTTTGTAATGTTCGAATTTGTATGCAACCTGACACACACCAAGCGGGCGCGATCTCATACTCGGTATCGGACCGCTATCGCTATCGGATAATCGGATCGCTATCGCTACCGGATCGCCTTTGTGTGACCTGGCCTTTAGTTTTCATCTGATTTACTTGTAGTTATCAACAAAGACCTCTGTTATCAGCTGCTCAATGACATCCGACTTTACGTTTCTTGATTACAGAACTCAGGTTTCCCGTTTTACTAAATAAATATTTTAAGATTTGCCACGAAATAGTTACCATGGTAGTTACCACCAAAAAGCCGAAAAAGGTAGAGGTTTTCAATTCGGTTGTATGTTTTTGTACGAGTATTATTGTATGTACCTATGTTACGCGATATATGATATTTTGTACGTAATCCCAAAGATACTGCCACGTAGTAAGTAGGTGTGGCTTTGTTTTCATTAATATCAAACGAAAGTTTTCCAAGAATTGAATTGTTATAATCTTGATAATATTACTGCGTTCAAAATAAGGAACCTAAGTATGATACAAAGATAACGATAAAGATATCGGTCAATTATTTTATTGGCAAAAAACCAAATACGATAAAAAATAAGGCTGTCTGCGGCTCGAATGAAACGCGTTCTTGCGCTATGATGTATTTTGACTATTTAGGCTAATAACTCAAGGTGCGATTTTCACCCGCGACCGCAGCGGTTGCGGGCCCGTAGCTTCTGTAGAATGCAGATAATTATGTTTGTGTAAAAAACACGCACAACTCACGACGCGTTTTACGCTCGCGGCGCGAAATTGCGAAAATCAGCGGTGATGTGAGTTTTGAAATAAAACCGTATTTTTAATTATTTATTTGTTAATTAAAACGGCAAGTAGCCAATTAAAATAATGAACATAATACAACAAATTTATGAAATACCCCTAATGTAATAAATTGTATAACAAATAGTTCAACATAATTATGTCAAAAATGTTAAAAATAATAATTGTCAATGAATGAAATGTTAGTTAGGTATCTCCCACAGAACAGATATTCTGTTCTGTGGTATCTCCGCAACCGCGACGGGCGCGGGTGAAAATCGCTCCATCAGTTCTTAGCCTTTTACAGCGGTATTCGCAACAATTGTACAAGCCTTACGATATTCAGACATCTGATGATCGGGTGAGTTTAAGAGTACCAAATATGTTTGAACCAGATATTTAAGTCTATAATTGATATATATATATTACTGTTTCTGTTTTAAGGTGCGTCCCCCCAGCAAAACGAGTTTTTTGTCCAGTTTTCAGAGCTATCTACTCATTTGCCAAAACAAATATCAACTGGTAAAAAATACGTTAAATTTCTACAACTTCTTGGCTTCAAAATGGTAGTTTTATTTTTTTGTTAATAAACTTATTGTTTAAATAATCACCTCACAACGAAACCATAAAAAAAATTGTAGTTATCATGCAACTCTTCAAAAAACCTGCATTATTTTGATTTTGTACTTACACCAACGGATAGACAATTTCATTACGAACATTTTGGTAGAAATATATTTTTCAAAAAAACCAAAACCTTATTTTATAAAGAGTTTATTCTTAAATTTGAATTCATCAGGCGAGAAGGCGGTCAAGTGTAAACCTATAAAAGTAAAAAAAAAATTGAGCGTAAAACTGCGACAAATTCTACTGTTTCTCTCTTGCTCTTTCTTGCGGTGTGCGATAAGGTAAGAAATACTCAAGGTCATTTGCTCGAGGTACGGCCTTAACAGGGTTATGTACTAGGTTGTTGTTGTAACTATTATTGTTTTACACCTGGCATCTACCTCGTCTAATAATGTTAAGCGACGATGCGGTCTACTATGGAAAGTCAGATGGGACGGTGGCGGTGGTCACGAGCAAATTTATCCTACTAGTCCTATATTTTAAACGGGAAAGTTTGTAAAGATGTCTATCATGGATGTTTGTTGCTATTTTACGTAGAAACTAGAGAACGGGTATGGATGAAATTTTGTGCATAGATAGGGAATAGTTTAAAATAACACGGGCGTTCGTCAATAGCTACAATAATGAAGATACCAATATTATTGTTACCATTGGAGAAAATCTATGTGTAATTTCAGAGTATTTTATATATACCTAAAGAGTCGAAATCATTAGTTAGTACTGCACTGTGCTCGTTGCCCAGAGAAATAAGATGTTATATATCTACGCCCTGTAACTTCACTGCACATATTACCTACTCTACAAACCGGAACACAGTGTTGTTGTCACGTTACTGATTTGCAGTAGAATAACTAGCACAAGTGTGGCGCTTCCCTAGACTCTCTAAGTCCTACTACTTCGAAATTCCGATTTCTCAGTAGAAATATTATTGTAGTCTACAATTAACTTTTGCAATTGTTCCAGGGTGTACCGCGAGCAGTACTGGGCGTGCTCCCGATGGCCCTACACGCAGCGCGTCCTGGCCATCGCCGTGGGCATCCTCCTGGGGGCTCTCATCGGCCTCACCATATCCCTCCTGCTCCGAGACTCCGACGACAGCTCCGTCATAGGCCCCATCTTCACGAGACAGCACATTGCGCCTGACTAAATGAGAAGAGCAACGCTTCTGAAGTTATTTGAGGGTTAAGAGTGGTTTTATTCGGACACTATGACGATAACGGGATCAAGCTGAAGGACTGAATATTTTTTAAAGGAAATTGTACCCAATGTAAATTATAGACGGTTTACCTAATTTTAGTTCGGGAATTAGGGAAAAACCATCAATTTATGTCTTTGTCTGATACGCCAAACGCCGGAGACAAATCCCCTTAGATTTTGTCTCATTGAGACCGTTTATTTTGAAAACAATTTTGATCTTTATTTTTATAAAATTCAGTTCAAAGACAGAATGTTAAATATTGCACGTTTATTGTTACGCATTTCAAATTAATTACAAGTAAACGCTTTTTTTTTTTTTGCTCTTCACCACAGTACCTACCTAAATTTTTTTTTGCTTATGTTATGCACAACAAGTTTTAAAAGATACTATAAAAAAACATTCATTATTTTTAAAAAAAACATTCATTATTAAATAAAAAAAACTACTAAGTAGTCCTTCGGCGTCTGTAAACTTAAGGTTCGCCTCTATGCATTTCTCATAGTGATACTTAATGTAGATACGTTTTAGTATTGTAAATATGTATTTAAATTTAGATACTAAAACCTTATTTATAAACGTAAATATTTATGTTACGATAGTTTTGGAGGTTTTGAAGCAGCTTTTCTGTCCCACTACTGGATAAACAAAAGACGAGCCCCGTCAAAAACAGCGTATTATACATTTATAAATAAGGTATTTGTTACTTATAAGAGATTTAAGTGACAGGGTCTATAAGCGCTGGTCGCGATACTCCCATTAATTAAGTGTTTACATAAGATTTAGAATTAAATTACTGTTTACATTAAAGGGTTAACAAATATCTGCTAAACAACCGTCTTTTGGTGGTACTATAGGCCAAAATTTTGCACCGTCCAAACATTTATAGTCCAGTCAAAACACACGTTACAAAACGTCGAAGTTTTTTATTAGTAAATAAACATTTATATGATAGTCATAACGTATTGGTATTATTAATGTTAAATAATCCCTGAATAAACCTAATTTATATATGGCCTATATTTTTGGGAAGACTTAATTTTGACCTTTGACTTTAAATAAAAATTGTACCCTTGCGATTGATGGCGACTTCTGGAATTACCTTTTAAAATATATAGCAATGTTCTCTACAAAAAAATCGCTTCTGTCTAGCTTTTTTGTTATTTGAATTTATGCTTAATTTGAACAGATTCACGGCTCACACAAGGTACCTACACTAGTATACGCTACTATATTGTAAACACTATATAGTATATAGTTTATACGAATTATTATTTAAATGAAAGTTTTCTACGTCATAATTTTTTTTTATGGTGATCAAAATCTCGTAATAATCTGATGGTGGACTGGAATATATACCTAGACCATAGGCTTATTCTTATCGTCGAAAAATTTAACAGGAAATTATAAATAAATAAATAAATATTGGTGGACAATTCACACACAACACCATCTGACTCCAAACTAAGCAAAGCTTGTGTGATGGCGGCCAGATAGCTGAAATAATACTTATATAGTTTTAAATACATACTTATTATACATAGATACACCCAGACATAGTGCAAACATTTTTTAAAATTTTTAAATTTTAAACATCCTATTGGAGGGTAAAACCGTAGGATGCTGCTAGCTTATTACTAAGACAAAGAGGACTTTAACTTTATAGGACTTATTGTACACTAGCAGCGCCCCGCGGTGTTACCCGCGAAGTTCCCGTCCCTGTTGTTCCTATGTTTTCTATGAGCCTATGTGTTCTTCCAGACTATAATCTATCTGTGTTCCAAATTTCAGCCCAATCCCTTCATACGTTAGGACGTGATTGAGCAACAAACATCCAAATATCCAAACATCCATACATTGACATTTGTAATATTAGTAGCATTAGTAGGATTTCTTGAGAAAGGCGTAATAATGTGTCCTCACTGACGCCCGTAACAAATAAGTTACATCAGCTTTAGGCAGATTTCCGAGATATTTCCATTGAGTGGGTAAAACCACGCCGCAATCAGGTAACTCTTGTCTGCTTATGATAAAATACTTAGATAAATGTATACAAATTACTTGTCTTACTTTTCGTGTTCACATAGCCCATCATCTTATTATGTACGTATGTTTAAGTATGTCGCCGTAAAATTGAAAAAAAAAATCAGATTATAATCTAACAACGTCAGTTTACAAACTAATGTAGCCTACCGTGAGATTATAATCTCATCCGTTAGATTATACGGTGTTGACAATTTTACCGTGACATATTCAATATACAAGGGCGGACCCAGGGGGTATTGGTGGTCACGAGGTCATCTGAGGTCCCCTGAGGCGAGCACCTACCGCTTCGACAGTTGTTTTGCAAAACTTGTCATGTTGGACGACCACTGACCCATACTCTTCACAGCCAACGAAAAAAAACATAGTTTGCACTGAGCTGGGAGTTGGGAGTATTAATTTACCTAAAGCATTCTTTAAAAACTCCTTAAACCAAAAACACTACACTTGCGACTATATGGAATTGTGTGTAGATTTTAGTGGTATTGCGAAAAATTTTGTTGTTTTGGCTCCCTCAATGTTTTTTACCTTTTATGCTTCGCTGTAGAAGTTGAGTTACAAACTCGTTATAGTATGTTGTGACATTTTTGCAAAGCGAAACTGTACATAAGTAGATGAAATCGATCCCGGTGATAAGATAACCAAATAATCGTATTGAGTACCTACACGTCACTCCTCATGCTCAGCTGTGGCTCACCTGTGGTGCCCATTGTAGATAAAAGTTATTTACAAAGTTGGAATTTGATAAATCTGAAGAGATTTTTAGTTTTTTTTTTGCACTCTAATCTCAGAAACTACTCGACCAATTTTAAAAAAATTCACCGTTCGATATGTAGGTACGTCTTCTTCTTCTTCGTGTCGATAACGTTATTTTGTTAATTAACCTAACTTACTAATCTATGTTTCCTACAATGTAAAGAATTATAATATTGAAAAATTATTATTATATATTTTTTATTTGCTTTTATTAGTGGTTTAATAATTTAAATACAAAATAATAAATATATAAAAAAGGGTTTTCAATTTAGATGAATGACGCCCAATACTCAGCAACTGCTATTCCGGGAAGGTAGGCGTCCATTAAATCAAGTTTGGTGCAGCTGTCAGGGCACTGGGGGCAGGACAGCAAGTGTTGCATAGTTTGTGTTGCACCACAGTCACAGGAGGTAGAGTTTACGTCAGAGTATCCCCATTTCGCCATGTTAACTCTGCAGCGGCCCACTTGAGTCCGAAGTCGGTTTAGTGACTTCCATGTGGACCACGTCAAGTCACTGCCAGGGGGGAGCTCTTCCGCAGGAACCACGTACTCCTGTAGTGGGGGGCAACTTTTATTCCACTGTGAAGATCTTATCTCCCTAGGTTGGTCTGACAAGGCCGATGTGGAGCTGAGAAAACTTCTACGACTCTTAAGTCGTGGTTTCGGATTATCTGCATTATAAAGTGGATGTCTATTATCGGTTTCTTGTTTGTGTTTTTCAATAGAGCATGCGACACTTCTACGAACTTCTGGTGGAGCTATACCGGCTAGAGGATAGAGTAAGTTAAGGGGAGTAGGTTGGAGGCAGCCTGTTATTTTTCTGTAGGCACGTGATTCCTGAGTACTTTAAGTTATACAGGGTTACTGGTAATCAGCCTGCATCCGTTTAAGGGCATGTTCTGTATATATAAACAAACAACTTTTGTTCTACAACTTTCGTTAAAACTTAATAGATAACCAAAAAAAAAATTGTATTTGTTGCCCTTTTTGTACTGTTTAGCGACTTTTTAGTGTTTATTCACTTCGCTACATCATTTTTTGCGCGTTAAAGGGCGTACGCGCTCTCGTTACGAATTGTTACGAAGAGTTCGATACTTTTAGACCGTGCAAATGCACTTTTTATTTATTTTTATAAAAGAAAAAAAAAACATTTTTTTTTAAAACTGTAAAACAAAAGTTGACGTATTGAATGTACCTAACATCCCCTTAAAAGGATGCAGGCTGATTACCAATAACCATGTATAGTATGTACCACGGGCGAACATTTTTTTTTACTCGGCGAATGCAGGACGCAAACGTAGACATATTTTTTATAGTATTGAGTGACGAGAGGAGCAGAATATGTGCCTGATGGTAAGCAACATGTCTACCCATAATATTATAGTGGCACACAGCTATTGCAACATAAAGAGTCCAAATTTTGTAGTGGTAGGACTCTTAGCAGAACCCGCCTGGAGAAGTACCACGCCTTTGCAAGTTATTCTACCGCCAAGCAGTAATATGCAAACATTACTGTAATCCGGTTTGAAGGGCAATGTTTCCAGAGAAATTACAGGGCTTAGAGATATAACAACTTAGATCTCTGGGTGACGAGTGCAGTGCAGTGCTAGGTAATGATCTAAAAAAAAACATTAACTAGCACTGCACTGTGCTGCGCTGCCCGCGTTCGCCGCCCGCCCTTCACCCGCCACGTTTGCTTGCGATAATCTCAACCGCAGCGGCTACGAAACCACGAAAATCAGCGGTCTCGTGAGTTTTGAATTAAAATCCGCGCCCGCCACGGTTGCGGAATCGCGGCGGGCGCTGATAAAAATCGTTCCATGAGTTCTATTATTCTGTCCATAATGATTTGTATATGCGTAGCGCCTAAAGTAAGCAAAGAAATCTGTCAGATTTGTGAGTAAGTATCCATAAATTATCGATTTATGGATAGTATGTAGTAGGTATGCAGTAATGTTTGCGGCGACAAACGCGCTTAAAGACAAAATTAAGTTTATGTGACGTTTTTTTAAATACGGGCGCAGCGGTTACACAAAAATAAAGATAGAATGTAGCATAAGTTAAATCAAAGTTGTTATAGTAGCAGGAACGACTGCTCTACATGACTGTACAAAGGTAGACTATCATTTCCACTATCACTTTTTATGCCAGGAACTTTATAGCATTTGTCTAATTAATTATCTATCTAAAAACCTATAAATACTTGATGTGTTCTTAGGTATATTCCATTTCCGTCCATCAAACGCAAAACAAAAAAGCGTTTTAAAAAAAAGGAAATTTTGACCTATATATGTTCAAATTTCTTATCGTAGCGTTGAAAATAAATTAGCGATACACACAGTATGCTATAAGAAAAATTCTAACTAATAGCCAAACTTTAAAATGTAAGGTTTGTCACAAGTGGTGTACAAAGGCGAGTCATTGGGCAGTTACATTGAGACTTTGTCAACAGAAAATAATTGTTTTAAACTACATAACTCTACAATATTAGTAAGTTTTACAAAACTACATTGCCGTATTTGTTTATTTCATTTCTTGTATGAATATATTATGAATTTCTCAAGGCCAACAAACTGTGACATAGCTTTAGTGCAGGAGTCAACAACGCGCGGCCCGCGGGCCGCATGCGGCTCGCGACCTACCTCCTTGCGGCCCACGACGCTTTTGAATGTTATAAATTAAAACATTTATTAATTCGCTACTAGAAGTGCGGCCCCCTTTTATCTCCTTTTTTAACCATGCGGCGCGTGGCTCCCAAAATGTTGCCGACCCTTGCTTTAGTGTGATGATTTCCTAACCTAACCTTCGGTCTTAGGTCACACACATGTTTGCATTCGCCAGTAAAGCTAATAATATCCATTGTCCGTCTAAGATTCCCACCGCAGCTAATAAAAGGGCTGATGTCTTTGAAACGGTTGAACTTATTTTGTTCACTCGCAAATAATTCACAAAAAATATTTTAAGACAGTTCCCCTTTCAAACGAAATCAAAATTGGTTTAACTATCTACGTTTAACTTGTAATACTTCGTAGTTGATAGTTTAAAAATGCAGTTTCACAAATGCAATCTCTCAAATTATTTATTCATCAATAAAATTAGTCTAATTGACAAACCCTTAGGCTTGAATAAAACAAAAAAATATACAACAATAATTCAATAACTTATTTTTACTCGTCGCTTAGATTAGATAGATACAGATTATCGAAGTTCCATTGCGCTATCAAACAGCTTTGTTATTTTATTTAAATTATATTTTGTAGTTATGTTCATTTGTATTCTACATATTTTGTGGTATGTATTTGTTGCCATGTGCTCGTTGATATTAATCGCGGGGCAAAAATATGTTTTTAATTAAACATGTTATCAAAATTATAATAACAAATTACAAAGATTGATAAAGATAGTCGTATCAGATTAAGCTCTTCTGTAGTTTTCAGAAACATAGATTACAGATTATATGGATATATTTATGTTTTATTTTTATTTTTATAAATAAACCGGGACGAGACGCGCAGGACATGTGCCTGATGGTAAGCAACATGCCTGCCACATAACAGCACAGTGACACGCAGCTATTGGAACATCAAGAGTCCAAATCATTACCTAGCACTGCACTGCGCTCGTCACCCAGAGATCTAAGTTGTTATATCTCTAAGCCCTGTAATTTCTCTGGAAACATTGCCCTTCAAACCGGAACACAGTAATGTTTGCACATTACTGCTTGGCGGTAGAATAATTGGCAAAGGTGTGGTACTTCCCCAGGCGGACTCTGCTCAGAGTCCTACCACTACAATTACTGAAGAAATTATTATTTACTATTAGATACTAATTAATTAATTATTTACTGAAGGAAATAGGTAGTTAAGAATAACTTTAATCACATTTTACACAACTAAATTATTTGAAGCTTGTCTTTTACATTCATTATTTATCAGTATTAATAATATTTATTAAAATTAACAGAGAAACAACCGGAAAACGTACAACCGCCTATTTATTTTTTACGAATGCATTTTTAGTTCTGTCACTTTTCTTAGAAACACTACGCTTCGAACTGCAATATAGCAATGTTTCCACATTGCTTGTCTTATTTACAGATTTATTCCATTGTATAGAAATGTGTTACCCATGCAACATTATGTGTATAGTTTTAATAAACTAATAACATGTTTTATTTGCGGCTTCCATTATAACCCCGATTTCTAGTCAATGCACTAGGAAACTTACAAATAATAAGTGTGCCTTAAATCCCTTCCGATGTTCTTCGGTTTTAAACCTAGATCCAAGGACAAACTCGTTAATTTACACTTGGAAAAATAGTTGAGGTGCAGGTGGGATTTGAATCTGCGACCTCACTGTCGTAAAGTCGAACGTTCTCACTCGGCCACTAGGATAATAATATATTTTTGAAGAAATTGATTAAACAAAAAAAATCGAGTAATACCTACTCGTAGTTTTAGAGACCAGAGCGTTCAAACAAAACTGTATAACTTAAATATAGATTTTGAAAATAGGTAGAATAATGATTACTATATCAGTGTAATTTTTCATACACATGCCAATATAAAGAATTAAGTAGTTTCACGAGCCCGTATTATCTGAAGTCGTGATAAGACGTATGCGGTGCTATCATAGTCGAGAAAGACGAGACGCGATATCTCTATGGAAAGATAATAGAATTGTTGAAAATTGTACAATAGTATATGGTTTGCAGTTTTTTTCATTTTCACAAATGCCCCATATAAATATGTATATTGTCTGAGATTTTTTTTAGCTATTATAGGTTCGCACTTGAACACCATCTCGCCTGATGTTAAGCGACGATGCGATCTACGATGGAGCGTGCTTACCTAGAAGAAACCGATTCTTTTCTTCCGATCTTTTCTTTCACCGTTTTAAGTTAGCGGCATTTCGCATATGACTTCGAAAAGACAATGGTGCCCGTGGGGTTTGAATTCGGGGCTCCGGATCGGCAGTCGCCGTTCTCCCGACTAGACCAGCCGTAACTTAACTAACATTGATTAACCACGAACTATGTAAAGCTTGTACTATGGAAGCTAGTTAGCTGATGTAATATACCCGCGAGAAGGACCCATAAGGTCGGTAGCAGTGGCAGGGTTGCAGTTGAAACCGAGAGCAGACTCGTTATTCTGTCCCCAAGCCGTGCCGAAGAAACCTGTGGGAGACCTGAGTGTGTGGCCGGGAGATCTCACACATTCAAACACTTGCATATTCACACACTCATTCTCATTCAAACAAACACTCACCCACGCACGTATACTCACCCTGTTACGGCAAACTTACACACCATCGGTTTTTAAACGGGCAGAGCCTTTCACAAAACTAAAATACAATGATAATAAAATTGGCAGTCATAGGAACTGCCGATAGAAGTGAATACTTATAACTCAGAATTTGATAGCTTACTCTGGAAACTACACGGGTAACTGAAAAGGCGTGGCCTGGCCATCTAGAAATACCTTCGTCAGCATTTACCATTGGCTCAAACATTTCTAGATGGCCATGCTATGATGTCCAGGCCACCCACTTTGAGCATTTCCCATTGGCTGACACATTTCTAGATGGCCAATGGTCATGGTTCCGAATTCACCCGAAGATTTCTTATCATACTAGAGCGTGACGCTAGAATTCAATTCACACCCCACGAAAATCTGTCTAGGTGCGCCAAAAGAAGTTATCACTTCAAAAACTACGCTACGCTACATCCTAGTACCTCATCTAAATTATCCATAGACCAGTGAAGGTCTACAGATCGTTTTTGCATTGAGGGTTAAAATAGATTTGAGAAGATTGGAGTTCACAATCGCTTTACGTAGATAATTATCCCGTCTGCAATGTTACTCATGCAGTTAATTGCAGCTTAAGATCTTTTTCTTATTAGTAATTTTGATAATGTCTCGAATTTGACCTTTAGGACTCGGCCTAATTTTGGGCACAAGATAAATGCAATGGATTATGTTAACGTATAATACTTACGTGCTTAAATAATTATCTAAATTGAAATCTGAATGATTTAATGCATCATGCTTAATAATAAAACCGGGGAAGTAAATCAGGATGAGTCATTGATTGTTTGTTAGTCTTTCACGCAAATGTAGGTACTGAAACGATTTGGGTGTTATTTAAAAGTAATAATATTTAATTTAAAATAGCACGGACTTCTATTTAGCACAAAATAGCGGATACAATATTTTTTCTCTACCTCCCTCAATATAAGTACCTATCAAATGAAAGCGATTCATTATTTCATTAATAAGTAGTAGGAGACTGAACATCATGACAAATTTCAAATAGCCACCACCACAAAATGGCTGCTTTAATTTTTGAAGTGAAAACTTCTTTTCGCGCGCCAAAGCCAGATTTTTCGTGGGCTGTGAATTGAATTCTAGCGTCACGCTCGGGTATGATAACAAACAAACCTTCGGGTAAACTCGTGATCATGACCACTGGCCATCTAGAAATGCGTCAGCATTTCCCATTGGCTGACGCATTTCTCGATGGTCATGCTCATGACCACGCCCTCCGGTTTCACCCATGTAGTTTTCAAAGTAAACTATCAAATTCTGAGTTATATTTCATTTTTACCGGCAGTTTCTATGACTGTCAATTTTTTTCATTATTCGTGCATTTGAAATGTATAATAGGATAGGTACTGACTGTACTAATTTGTAATTCAGGGCAGTTGGGGTAAAACATTTTTTTTTATTTTGTTCTTGTTTAACTTGATGGGATTGCACATGACCGTCATTTCAACGGATGTACATCGACACGGCGGCGGGGGTCTAAGGCCCAGGGTGAGTGCATAAAACCAACGCAGTCTAGATTTGAAGACACTCAAATTATGTTCATTGAGATAACCCCAAATGGACAGCATATTATATTGCTTGGCTTATAACGAAAGTGGAATCAAACCGCGTCTTTTGACTTTTCGGAACTTAGTTGTATTAGGCACATCGTGAAAAGCAACGGCTCAATCTCTGAAACGTTTTCGATACAATAAGAAAACTTTGTTGAAAAAAGAAAACAAAACTGCAAGTTTGGTCAATAATTTGTCAGTTTTAAGCCTTGAGTAAATATTTGAATTAAGTTGCTAAGTGTCTGTATAGTTATTATATAATCTCGAAGTAGGCAATGTGTTGTTGTGACGGCGCGGCGGTGAGTCACCGAGACACCGTGACCACGACTTCTACCGCCTAACTAAATCGGCTTTAGCTTTGCTATTGCCATCTCTATCATTTCAAACGAAAAGAAAAGAGAGAGAAACATCAAAGCTCAGACATTTTTCGGTCGGCGGTAGACCCCCAGGTTGCGGGGTACACCCACGCGGGCAAGGCCGCCGGCCCCCGCCATGAAGACGTCGAGTCTTCCATGAGATTGTACTCACACAGAACGAGTTAATTTTTTGGAGTGAAAACATGTTTTGGCGCTCCACAGACAGATTTTTCGTGGGCTGTACATTGAATTCTAGCTTCACACTCGGGAATGATAAGAAAGTTTCGGGTGAACTCGAGAACATGGCCATGGCCACGCCCTGCTTCCTTTCCTTTCGTTCCTTTGACTGCCAATTTTATTAATTTATTTTATTTGTAGTACTTATAGAGTGACGAGACGAGCAGGACATGTGCCTGATGGTACGCAACATGCCTGCCACATAACAGTCACACACAGCTATTATAGCACGACGAGTCCAAATCATTACCTAGCACTTAGTGCTCGTCACCCAGAGATATAAGATGTTTTATTTCTATGAGCTGTAATGAGAGCTAAACAAACTGTGATCACGTGAGTATACTCTATGGCTCTACTCTCAAAAAAGTCATCATCATCATCAACAGCCCACTAAACGTTCCCACTGCTGGGACTCGGGGCCTTCTCTCGCAAGGAGAGAGTTAAGGCCATAATCCACCACGCTGGCCCAGTGCGGGTTGGCGGATGACACATGACTTCGAAAGATTCTAGGTACATGTCGGTTTCCTCACGATGTTTTCCTTCACCGTTTTAAGTTAGCGGCATTGCGCACATGACTTCGAAAAGACAGTGGTGCGTGTGGGGTTTGAACCCCGGGTCTCCGGATCGGCAGCCGCCGTTCTCCCGACTAGACCACCGTAACTTATCTCAAAAAAGTAGCGTATGGCTATTTTTTCCTGGGGGTCTAAGTACCGTCGAACGAAAACTGTCTTAGCTTTGAAGCTTCTCTCTCTCTTCTTTTCAATTGATATGATAGAGACAGCAATAACAAAGCCATAGCTGATTTGGTTAGGCGGTAGAAGGGCCGGAACTATGCGGGTAAAACCATAGATTTCGAATATTAACTTTTTTGCTCGTTTTCTTTAGCTTCATCGCTAACTTTGGGTAAGAAATTCGTACTCTCAAACTTGGTCTCACAAATATAGTTTATAAATTTAAGCGATCCAAACTCATTTTGTAAACATAACAAACTGCCGAAACGTCTTGGTAAATAATAATTTAGAACGTGATTAAGTTCTGTGTTATGCTTACAAAATTGGTCCCGCAATTCTTACTAAAAATCATTAACCTACCTAAATGGTATATTTTTTTAATTTAAGTAAGTTGTTTGGGTTTTTCAGTTCATAAAATACAGATAACTAGCGGCCCATTCCAGCTTCGCTCGGATAATAACCTGGATACCAACTGCAGCGCCATCTGCCGGGCTGATTTGTGAATCTAATCCATCCAGGGCAATACCCAAACGTATGCAAAAAAACATTCAAATCAGTCAAGCCATTTAGGAGGAGTTCACTTACAACGAAAAGTGGCATTGATTTTTATATATATAGATTATTTATGGTTAATTTACAGTTTTCAGGAAATGTGTACCTATTGTACTTTAAAATGTATAAATGTAAGTGCTTTATAAGAGGTATTTCAAAATCAAATGTTCAATGAATTACTCATTAATTGCGTACAATTGCTTATAGTTACGTAAAATTAGCGGTAAAAAGGTATCAATTCAGTTAAACAATTGAATCATATTATCGGTATCACACGAGTGGATTAGTATGTGAAAGTGCTCAAAGGCACATTTCAATAATTTGGAAACATCAAAAATCTAATACTTTTCTTCTTTTTATCTAATTATTTCCTTTAATTTGCATGTGTGCAACCAAAATTTGCAACACAACAAAATAACAATAAAAATCACTCTTCCGAAACATAAAGTAACATCCAAATTGTAATTTTTACTCATAAATCACACAAAAATGGCCTACTGGAGAATTTTAATTACTTACCTTATTTTTTAATGCGTGATTTGGGGGGAGGTGGTTTCATGTAATAAGTCATGATACCACCTCCCTCCAAATCACGTTAAGTAATACTTGAAAGCCCTCTTGGAACTACACTAAGTAAGGTAATTGTACCTTACTACTTACAAAAAGCACATCTGAATAATTATTCATACTCTGACGAAGATCCGACGTGGACCAGGCACCCGCAGGCTTTTGAAAATGAGATGAGTCTTAACACAAAATGATGTAATAGCTGTATTATCTATTCTATGGTAATAGTTAAATGCTAAAATGTTATTACTTTGTGAATTTATGTCTCAAAACTGTTGGAACCCCAGAAAAGCGAGAAAAATGGAGCTACCTATAAATTGGGCTGTCAAAGATAGAGCCACACAGTTTCATCGATAACTGAATTGAGTTAAGTGGTCTCAATAGCCACTTCCACGTTTCAACGGATTGCTGTTCAACTCTAGATTTGAAGACACCAAAAAATTTTAACCACCGGGAAAACCCAGTTAGGCAACGCATTTCACAGTTTAGACGATTTTATCGCAAATGTGGAGTCAAATTTTCTCGTTCGAATCTTTGCAACGTCAACCACGAAACAATGTCGCTTTTTAGAGACATGAGTACTCTATAATTTACACGAGCAGTATAACTTGTGTGAGTACATAAGTACAACACACACATTTTTTGTAAACAATGTCAATTGGACACAAAATAGTAGTTATTCGATAAAAATACAATGTAGTACAATATTATGTATTTGTAAAAAAAAGCAAAAGTATGCCCAAAGCATTAATTAAAAAAAAACATTTTATCGTTTTTGTGAGCGAGGTATGCGCCTGCGCTCAATGGGGTAATTTATTAACCACCCCTGTATCGGAGCAACGTGTTATCTGCAGCAAATGGTCAAGAACATTTTATTAAAAAAAGTTGGTCTTTTGTGTCGTAAGATGGTCAATATGGATCATTAGGGTGACCAACTAATTAAAATCTTGTTGCTAAAGAATTTAATTAATAATATTATTAATTTCATTTCAATATTGTATAATATAAATAATAAATTAACTAGGTGCTAGTTTTTTTTTCTCCACGGGTTCCCATTATCCCGTCTCCAATATTTTCCCGTGTTAAAAAGTAGCCTCTGTGTTATTCCAGGCTCAATATTCTAATTGTATTCTAAAATTCAACCCGATCCGTTCACACGTCAATCGTGATTGAGCGACAAACATCAAAATTTTCACATTTATACAATATCAATAGCAAGTAAGGTAAGCAAATGATTTGGAAAATAAGTTCATAAAAACTATCTTACCAATGTTTTAAACGAAAAAATTCATTTGTGGATGTTTTTTGCTCTTTCAAACAAAAACTACTAAAAGGATCTTTTAAATAAAATTTAGAAAGTACTTTCATGATAATAATTAAGTAAAAAACTATAAAAACAATAGTTTTTTTTGTCAGGAATTACAATAGTCAATTATTTATTAGTATCCAATTTATTTACTTTTTATGTAGGTTTCAATTTACTGTTTTTATGTTTACTTCCGTCTTCCTATAGCATAGGTGTACCTTTATCCTTTCCTATCTTATGGTTGCCCGGAGAGATGGCTTTCAGTGATAAGTGTAACGTTTGCTACTACTTATATACATACCTATTTAATTATATTTTTTATGATAGTGCAATAAAGATCTATTTATCTTTTTAAAGCTAAAATAAAAAGGTTTTAAGCGGTTCAAGTTAAGCGGAATGAAAAATAAAATAGAAGCCAAAACTAGCTAAAACTGTAGTAAGGGTTTTTTCAATAATAATAGGTACCGGCACGTGAATAAAATTGACGGGTCATTATGAACCATCAGGAGACCTATGACGAAAGAAAAAAGGGTAAACAATAATAACATTTAGCCGGTACTTGTAAGCTGTCCAACTGAGTGCAGATGAAAATAAGGGGTTGCAACCCTCGGTCTTTTCTCCTTTCTTCTGCTTGCTGAATAATGGACAAGACAAAGTATTTTTTTATCTGTCTACATAGGTCTCCTGATGAAACATATGGATCTATGGATCCATCAATTTTGTACAAGGGCGTGTAGTTTATAATCTGTGATAATAACTATACGATTGAAAAAGTAACTGACATACTCGTATTAGTTTGCTCTTTGGACCTCAGATAAATTATGTAACATTTTTACTATAAAAATGCTCTATCTATGTTTTGGATTGATACTTGACAAATATTTATTCCACATGACTGCTTTGGTATCATTTATAGGTGAAAAACTGGAGCTGTATACTATGTAACGCATAGCAAAAAAAAAATGTAAGTGATCGCGTCTTGGAAGTGGAATTAACTGGCCCAGATAAGGCCATCAGTAGCGTAAGTACGGCGCCCGTTTACGGAATATCGCGTAACTCATCAATAGACCGGTATCCGGGCAGCCAGATCGTTGCAGTAAAGCTTGCCTTCCATATAAGAGATAGTACAAAATCCTCGCATTAGTCTCATTACAAAGGGAGATACTGTAATACAGTATGAGTCTCAGAGAGGATGGAGGCACTCTTTTGTTGGTTTTGGCACATAGTTGGTCTCAAATAGAATGCACAGACTAAGTAGAGAGATAGAATGTAAATTACTGTTGGTCTGAGGGAAGCACTACGTCTTGGCCACGGATATCGGGACTTGACTGTCAACTGACACCGCAGTCTAACTTACATAAATCTATGGGTATCTCTCTACTTAGTCTGTGATCTATGGTCAAATGTCAAAATTCCCGTAAAACGTAAACAGATACAGAAAACATAAAAAATAGCAATTATGCGTGCCATGAAGAGTGTAACCCATACCAAAACAAAAACACGTGTTCATGATGAAGCTAGCTCAAGTTCCAGCGACCAAGCCACCGCCTACTCACAGCAGGAGCACGCCAGACCTCGGTCCAAATGGGAAAATGGTTTATCTCCTACTAGTTCTGGTAGCAGCGCTTCTATGTCCAAACGTTCCTTAAATTCTTCCATAAGCAAATTTCGCAGTGATTTCGACGAACTGAAATGTAAGATGAAAATATTTGGTGAATCCTTAAACCTATGCCGTTGTATCGCACACGATTTTAAATTAAAACTGAACAAAATGGAAAAACGGTTGGAATCGTTAGAAAAGAGGCAAGGAGTTAGACGGCAACACAGCCACTATACAGCAATAATACAAAAGAATAAGAGACTATCTCACATAACATTGGCAGATGCTCAGAAACTAAAATTATGTAAAACAGAACCGGAGAGGTGCGAAGTGGCGGCTAGAATCTGCAGAAACTATTTGAGCGGCGCGTGGAAAACTGTGGATCCACAATCGTTACTTTTTAAAAGAATGAGTGGTGGCTTATCCAACTTAATATATTACATATCATTGCCGGACGGTATCGTCTTGGGTGAAAGTACGGTTCGGACCAGTACAGCCTCTGCACTTTCTATAGAACCTCGAGACCACAGACTTTCTTCAATCTTCTCAAATGCGCAGCAATCAAATTCAATCTCCTCGGGAGTCAAAGAACCCAGGGAAGTTCTGTTGAGGATATACGGCCAAGTGCACGGCGAACGAGCAATGGATGCCATAGTCACCGAATCTGTTATATTTACTCTGCTCTCAGAAAGGCGCTTGGGACCTAAACTACATGGAGTATTCAGCGGTGGGAGAATTGAAGAGTACATACCAGCCAGGTCTCTTCGGACTAAAGAAATGTCAGATCCAGCGATTTCAATGAAAATAGCTGAAAAAATGGCGGCAATACATTCGATGAACGTACCTTTGGGCAAGGAACCGACGTGGTTGTGGACAAGTTTGACGAAATGGTTAAGAACAGTGAGAGAGGAGAAAATGTTGCAAGCTTATCGCCCTAAAAATGACGAAGAGAAACGTATTATTGATGAACTTGATCATGAAGATCTAAGTAGAGAAATCGATTGGCTCAAAAAATATTTAAATACTTTTAACTCGCCGGCAGTGTTCTGTCATAACGACTTGCAAGAAGGTAACATTCTGATTGTGGAGGATACGCCCATGAGTATACATCCCCTGACGCTAGGAGAGCAAGAGTTACTACTGTCTGTTGACCAGCCATCACTTCACGTACAGACTCAGAATAGTGTGCATATAGAGCCATCTAACGAGGAATGTGGCAGTATTTTTTCCAATACGTACAATCCTATTGAACCGCAACTATATCTGATTGACTTCGAATATTGCGCATACAACTACAGAGGGTTTGACATAGCAAACCACTTCGAAGAATGGCCGTTTGACTACACAAAGAAAGAGTATCCTTTTTACCATTTCATGGAAACAAACGCGGCGACGGCTGATCAGAAAGATACATTCATAAAACGCTATCTTAAGGAATATTTAGCAAATATATATGACGATCAAGACCCATGTATGCCGTCGGAGGAGGAGATCAGTCAATTACGAGGTGAGGTCGAAGCGTTTGCTCTGGCCAGCCATCTTCTATGGTCCCTCTGGTCCTTTGTCAACGCCAACAAAAGTCAAATACCTTTCGGGTACTGGGAGTACGGGTACGTACGACTTGATCGCTATAAGAAACTGAAACTTGAAGCTGTCAAAAATTCTGTTGCAAAGTAAGGAGATCTTAAAATGATCCTTTCCCTAGTTTTAATATTCTACGAGTACATACAGGGGTAGGTGAGGCTGGGTAGGAAGTACGTGGTAGGAGAACTGTTATAAAATAATATTAAGGATATTTTGATTTTATATAATCTTACAGAACGATATGGTCGCTTAGAGACAAAGCCCTTTCAATAAATTAAAAAAATATCTTACAGCTCATTTTTATACGCTTTTTTTAGTAGAAAAAACTAGGATTCCAAAAGACGTATTAGACAGCGGTAGTGGGTTCTTAGTACTGTGTTCTTACCATCAATATTTTTTTTATTTCATTTGAATAAAAAATACGTAGCTTTCTGCATGAACAACAGTTTTATTTCGTGGCATGTTTAAGTAAGTAACTTCTACTCATCATTGTCAAAGTCAAAGTCAAAGTACTTGTAATGATGAGTAGAAGTATATAAAAGTATAATTTATAAGACATAATTCAAAACATAGCTACCGCATGTTTTGCCGCAATCAAAAGTAGCATATGTGCATTTCACATTATTAGTAAGATTTGTCAATCAAATTACATTGGCAGTTTTGGATAAAAATTGTTCAAATTAAAATTATTTCATATTATTATTTCAAATTGTATCAGATTGGCACTATTTGCCATAATTCATTTGAACATATTTACATAGTCTAGTCCGAAATCAGCTAATTTAAATAAAAGATCGTTTCGCAAAATTTTTGTATTATTTCGTGTCTCAAATTGCTGGCTTATCTTTTTTTATCGAATACAATTCGGAACGTGGACAACTGATCTATCTTTTTTTCTATCGTAATGCACGTAGGTCGAAAAAGCAACTTCATTTCATGCTTGACGTTCCGAAGACTCGGATAGGCCGATTTAAACTGAACGAACATAGAGCTAGAGCTGAAACAAGAGCATTATTTCTCGATCTTTTAGTGTAAACGAAAGATCGTTCTTAGCGTTTTCCATATCAGATATTCCATAGAATCTTTGCGAACGCAAACAAAACAACGAAAGTATGCTCTACGTTTGTTTACACCAAATGAATTTGATACAGTGGGGATAGAATGAGCATTCGCTCGTCTGGTGTAAATCGGCCTTATGAAGAGTAAGAATAATTGTCTTAAGAACGTCTAGGTTGTGGATTGCGTTGCCTGAGTGGGGTTTCCCCGATGGGTACAATTTTCAAATGAGTGAATTAATTTCTTCTAGGTAAGCACGTTCCATTGTAGATCGCATCGTCGCTCTTAACATAAGACGAGATCGACGCTTAACATTAATGTTGATGGCGGTCAAGTGTCAACCTATAAAAGTTACAAAATAGGTATATTATATTTAAGGCCACCGCAGTGGATGTTAGACCTTGGGCGAGTATCGCACTAGCTATTAGAGCGATACGGAGGCGGCTTCCATCGGGCGCGCTTATCGCTAGGAGAGTGATAAATTCAGCTTCTTGAGAGCCGCACGGTGGGATGACTATCAGGCTTCGAAATAGATAGGACAAAATTGTTTTGTTTTCTCTATGGAGATCATTTATCTGTTGCTTACAAGAATTCTAAATTTTTACCCTGTTTTTTAGGGTTCCGTAAAACGTAAAAACGGAACCCTTATAGATTCGTCATGTCTGTCTGTCTGTCTGTCTGTCCGTCCGTATGTCACAGCCACTTTTTGCCGAAACTATAAGCACTACACTATTGAAACTTGGTAGGTAGATGTATTCTGTAAACCGCATTAAGATTTTTGCAAAAAAAATAAAAATTAGGGTTGCCCCCCATACTTAGAACTGAAACTCAAAAAATTTTTTTTCATTATACCTACACGTGTGGGGTGTCTATCAATAGGTCTTCAAAAATGATGTTGAGGTTTCTAATATAGTTTTTGTCTACACTGAATAATTTGCGCGAGAGACGCTTCCAAAGTGCTAAAATGTGTGTCCCCCCCTCTAACTTCTAAAATAAGAGAATGAAAAAACTAAAAAAATTAAAAGATGTACATTATCATGCAAACTACCAACGAAAATTGGTTTGAACTCGATCTGATGAGTAGTTTTTTTAGTACGTCATAAATACCTACATTATTATTAAAACTTCGATCAAAGTTACAACGAACTAAAAAAACTATGTGTACTATGTCTATTATGTTACTTGCTGCAACGGAACCCTTCATGGGCGAGTCCAACTCGCACTTGGCCACTTTATTTTTATAATACTATAGAGTGACGATTTTCAAATTCTAGTAAAAACTTAGGTACATTTTCTATTTAACAATATGTGAAATAACCACTTTTATTCCTTCTTCAATCATCATAATATCAAACTTAATACCTAAAACATAATTATCATATTTTCTTTCATACAGAGTTAAATCATTATTAATATCAAGCCAACAACAAATTAAAACATGTAACAAAATAAATTATGTTACTGGTCAAATAAAAAATGGGCAGTCATAGGAACTACCGATAGACGTTAAAACTTATAACTCAGAAGTTGATAGCTCACTTTGGAAACTGCGCGGGTGAAGCCGGAGGGCGTGGACATGACATTGCCATGTAGAATGCTGACGCATTTCTAGATGACCAATGGCCGGAGTTCACCCGAAAATTTCTTATCTTTTCCGAGCGTGACGTTAGAATTCAATTCACAGCCCACGAAAAATCAGTCTGAGGTGTGCCAGAAGTTTTTGAAGTATTCACTTCAAAAACTCCATTCCCCGAGCCTCAATCGAATGTCCCTATAATACTGGCCGCATTCCCCCGCTGAATCGCCATGGAAATCCGCTGAATCAGATGAATGAAAACCAGCCTGCCCGGGGATTGATTCTCCCTCTGTCGCAAACGCCGTATATCAAACTTAATACCTACCTATATTAGAATAACTCGTATCTTAGGTAGGTAGATACGAGTAATTCTCCTCTCCTCATTCTCCTTCATTTCTTTTATTATATTTTCATATAGTTTGTGCGTAGCCATGCAACTTCACTACATTCTTGAAACATTAAAAAACTGATGTTATTTAAATAATGACACAACAATACCTAAATATATTTAAAAATAACCTTTGATATTGGCCAGTTTGTTGTGTGTTGGGGGTATCAGAGCCTTGGAAATTAATGCATTCCCAGTAATGTCACACACATAGGAATACGCAGATTAACTATACGAAACTGAAAAGAGAGTGGTCTAATTATCGCTGTGATCTATTAAAGCCGGGTCACACAGAGGCGATCCGATAGCGATAGCGATCCGATAGAGAGTCGATATTTTTTGTAATGTTCGAATTTGTATGCAACCTGACACACAGCAAGCGGGCGCGATCCCATATTCGGTATCGGATCGCTATCGCTATCGGATCGCTATCGCTACCGGATCGCCTCTGTGTGACCCGGCCTTTAATGGGTATCCGACTAATATTATAAATGTCAATGTTTAGATGTTTGTTGCTCAATCACGTCGTAATATATGAACGGATCAGTTTGAAATTTGGAACACAGTTAGATTATAGTCTGGAATAACACAGACCGGGAACTACGCGGGTAAAACCGGTGGGCGTTACTAGTATCACGTAAAAAAATCAACCGTTCCTTACAAAACTTTACCTTTTTTTATACCATAGAATGACGAGACGAGCAGGTCATGTGCCTGATGGTAAGCAACATGCCTGCCACATAACAGCACTGTGACACGCAGCTATTGAAACATGCAGAGTCAAAATCATTACCTAGCACTGCACTGCGCTCGTCACCCAGAGATCTAAGATGTTATATCTCTAAGCCCCGTAATTTCTCTGGAATCATTGCCCTTCAAACCGGACGACAGTAATGTTTGCACATTACTGCTTGGCGGTAGAATATTTGGCTAAGGTTTGGTACTTCCCCAGGCGGACTCTGCTAAGAGTCCTACCACTACTAAAGTCCTACTTTGGACTGGGTGGACTTTTGTCGCAGTCTATCTTTTATTCATGCGCTTTTTCAGCAAAAGTAAAAGTTACTCGTAAAAAGAACATCGGCATATTCTTAATGATAAATTAGCTCGTAATGGGAATAAGTAGTATTGCAATACAATAACTGTAAAATTTGCTTGTAACGACAGCTTTAGTACACGGCAAAGGTAACATTTTGCTCGTATCAATAAAATTAGCATTCATAGGGGATTGCCGATAGAAGTTAAAACTTAGAACTCAGAATTTGATAGCCCGTTTTGGAAACTACGCGGGTGAAACCGGAGGGCGCTGCTAATCTGGTATAAACCTTCAAAGCGTTGTCGTCTAAATAAGTCTTCTAAGCATGGCCATCTTATTCTACCGCCAAGCAGTAATGTGCAAACATTACTGTGTTCCGGTTTGAAGGGCAATGTTTCCAGAGAAATTACAGGGCTTAGAGATATAACAACTTAGATCTCTGGGTGACGAGCGCAGTGCGGTGCTAGGTAATGATTTTGGCTCTTCATGCTCCAATAGCTGCGTGTCACTGTGCTGTTATGTGGCAGGCATGTTGCTTACCATCAGGCACATGTCCTGCTCGTCTCGTCACTCTTTATTTAAAAAAAAAATGGTTGTCTGTAAAGTCGGTTTACTGACGATAGAACGTGACAACGTCTTAAGAAATCAGTACGCTGATAGCGCGAGTAGTGATACCGCTCGACTCGGCGGGTGGCGCCCTCAGCGCTCAGCTTCGTCCGCATGGCACAGAAGACGAACTAACGGTAACGGCGGAACGTTACAGTTTTGCGGGCGTGCAGCCGGCTTCATCGAATTATAAGACGTTATCACGTCAAAAAAAAATGTAGACTAGACATTACATACTTCTAAATAGTATTTCTAGATAGCCATGGTCACGAGTTCACCCGAAGATTTCTTTCATTTACGCGCGTGATGCTTGAGCTTAATTTACAGCCCACGAAAAATCTGTATGTGGCCAAAAGAAGTTTTCACTTCAAAAACATAGCAGTCATAGCAAAAATAAAATTTACTCCTAATAAGAACATGCATTGTAGACTAAGATCCCAGAGCTCCCAGACGCCACCTATTTTCTGATTAATGAAATGTGGATGATTGAGTAGAGTTAGTAAGTACCAAGAACACATGCTTACTCGCTAACTTGCTTAGACGGCCAATTTTGAGTTATAGGGTGATGAAGGTACATACAAATATTTGCTTACTTCACGTATTTTCTAATAAATGATTTTCACGTATGTTGTAGGCAATATCCTTAAAAACAAGGTCCCAATACTCCCAGACACTTTCCGTCGGCCGTTTTGCTTAACAACTCCAAAATAATAATTTACCTTTACTTAAATTCTCATGCTCCATTTGTAAACATGTTCGTCAGACGACTATTTTAAGGCGCTGAATAGAGCCAAATGTATAGTAGTAAAGAGGCGTGGCTTAATTTCGAATTCGTGAATTTCAGTTAGCTGTTGTCAGCACCTTAAAGCTTTTTCCAAATAGACAGATTCATCAGAAAATAGGTGACGTCTGGGAGCTCTGGGATCTCGGACTATTGTCTCTCGGGACTCGGACAGTAGGGGCATTCGCAATTATGAGCTGCACGCCCCTTTTGTTTATTTAATCCATGGTCTGTTTAACCCTGTATGAATGTCCAATCACAGTGATTTTACTAAAATTTGTTAGTTATAAAATCGAATTGATTAGTACTTAAATAATTATCTGATATTATGTTTTAACGGTAATAAATTTCCTAGCAACCCGTTTCTTTATCCAAGTTGAATGTTGTCATGACGTGAATTAATATAGTTAGGTACCGTCTGAAACACTGTACCTATTGAAATGGTACAAATCTATACTTCTATACTTAATATTATAAAGCTGAAAAGTTTGTTTGTTTGTTTGTATGTTTGTTTGTTTGAACGCTAGGATCTCGAGAACTACTGGTCCGAATTGAAAGATTCTTTCTCTGTTGGATAGTCCATATATCGAGGAAGGCTATAGGCTATTTAACATTACGCTACTATCAACAGGAGCGGAGCAAGAATACAAAATGTAACAAAAACGGGGGAAAATATTTCTTTTTGAGAGTTTTCGTTGCGTGACAGCTTGAGTCTAACTTAAAGTTTGCGTCATTAGAACCTAAGGTAACCGAATTTGTTCAAAAGGAGACGGCTCATTTCTGCCCCAAGTCGTTTCAAGTTTAGGTACTTAATTAGCCCCGGAGACCTAAACAAGTTATTTAATTAAAATAACATATAATTAAATAATTCAAACTGTACATTCAATACTAACCTGCCAAGCGGGGATTGCAAATTGGTGATTAAAAAGTACCTTAATGACTGTGTATAAGTAATTTTGTATTAAGGTACTGTAGTTCCATAAAACCAAACTAGATGGCGTTGTACGGCGTTAAAACACGCTAGCGAAGTTTATGTGAATTTAAATAAGCCTGTTAAGGTTTAGTTCGTGGTTTGTCTTCGGGCCAGTACCCAATTATTAAATACTACGGTGAACACTCTTTTCATGTGTACAGACTATAGTCAAAGTCAGTCATGTTGTTCTCATTTTAGTTCAGCTGAAGTTTACGAACAGTAAAAATTCGTTCGAAACCCACACAACACATGGAATTTCTTTATTTTTCCAAAGGTTATGTAATTTTTTTGTGGTTTGGCCGAATCTCCGGTCCTTCTCTGTGTTGAGTCGACATTATTCTGAGCACAGTACGTCGCAAAGTAATGAATTTACTACCTTCTTTTAGTAGTAAGTACATAATCACGTTCTTGATTACCTACTTGGGGCGTTATTTTTTTTCAATGTTTTAGTTGATATCTTTTAAACCCCGCTATGCAGTATAAAAACATAAACGGTTCCTCAATATATATTAAAAATCCTATACAATGATCCAATTTTGGTCAAGTCTCTTGCACTTTTTCTGTGGGGCAAATGCCCATGGAAAATGGGCCGTCTCCTTTGAATGGGTACGACCACAGAACAGAAATCAAGTGATATCTGTTCTGTGGGTACGACCAATTCGTCATGTCTGTCTGTCTGTCTGCCCGTCCGTATGACACAGCCACTTTTTGCCGAAACTATGAGAACTACGCTGTTGAAACTTGGTAAGTAGATGTATTTTGTGAACCGCATTAAGATTTTTATGAAAAAGAAAAAATAAATTGAGTTTTAGTTTTAAGTATGGGATGGTATGGGGATACTTAGAACTGAAACTCAATTTTTTTTTATCAAACCTATTCGTGTGGGGTATCGATAGATTTTCAAAAATGATGTTGAGGTTTCCAATATCATTTTGGTCTACACTTTGCGCGAGAGACACTTCCAAAGTGGTAAAATGTGTGTCCCTCCCTCTCTAACTTCTAAAATAAGAGAATGATAAAACTAAAATTGGTCGATCTGACGAGTAGTTTTTTTTTAGTACGTCATAAATACATAGTGTATTTATGAAATTTATGTTTATTACTAAAACATCGAAAAACAAGAAATTATGTTACTTGCTGCTACGGAACCCTTCCTGGGCGAGTCCGACTCGCACTTGTTCGCTTTTATTAAATTTTCTGACGGACTGCTAATATTTAAAAAAAACGACATTGTCTTATATTTCACATTTTGAAGACGAGCACTTTGATTCCATTTGCGTAAAAATAGCATATTTTATAAACTGTGAAATAAGTTCACTGAGTGATATTATTATCATTCTCTGATGGATATTATTGGGATGCTTTCAAGTCGTTTACTAAAATGATGATAAATTTTTCCAGGTGAGTGTGCGAGATGGCAGTCAAGTGCAAACCTATTACCGATAAAAATGGCTTGATGGTTCTTTGTACACCTGGCCAGAATATAGATAGATAGATAGATAGATAAACTCTTTATTGCACTAAATAAAACAAAACAACAAAATATTAAGGAACAACAACCTAAAAAGAAAATTTAGTTACAATTGGCGGCCTTATCGCTAAAAGCGATCTCTTCCAGGCAACCGTGGTTTGGAAAATGATTATAATTAAAGGAAGACGGGTTCACAAACAAAGAGCAAATAGAAAAATAGGAGTAAATTGATACCTACATACTAAAACAAACAATGTATTAAATTATAATTGTTGACTATCATACATTAACAATAAACATACATTCTAATAATGTTACATTCTAATACATAAATAACATTACAATATACACTAATACATAATTCATTACTTACAATTATAATAGTAATTGACAATATAGCGTGCTAAATACATAGTTTTTCATACATTATACTCATTATATTCATACATTAGTGGGTGTTTCTATGTATAATAAGTATGTATTTAAAAACTATATAAGTATTATATCAGCTATCTGGCCGCCATCACACAAGCTTTGCTCAGTTTGGGGTCAGACGGTGTTGTGTGTGAATTGTCCACCTATATTTATTTATTTATTATTATTATTATAGTTTTGATAACATTTACCAAAATATAGATAAGTTACGGCTGGTCTAGTCGGTGTCTCCCTGTATGCCTCTGCCTGACTCATTATTTTTAAGTTCCAAATAAACAAATTTAATTTGATTTGATTTGATCCGATCCGGAGCCCCCGGGTTGAATTCCTTCGCATAGATAGCCCACTAAATGTTCCCACTGCTGGGACTCAGGGCCATCTCTCGCAAGGCGAGAGTCACGGCCATAATCCACCACGCTGGCCCAGTGCAGGTTGGTAACTGAACAAGACTCCGAAATATTCTAGATACATGTCGGTTTCCTCACGATGTTTTTCTTCAATGTTTTAAGTTATCGGCATTACGCACATAACTTCGAAAAGACGGTGCGCGTGGTTTTGAAATCGGGGTCTCCGGATTGGCAGTAGCCCTTCTCCGGACTAGACCAGCCGTAACTTAATTCCTACGCACACCACTGTATTTTGCTGCTGCTAATTTAAAACGAAGAAGTTACGGCTGGTCTAGTCGGGAGAACGGCGCCTGCCGATCCGGAGACCCCGGGTTCAAACCCCACACGCACCACTGTCTTTTCGAAATCGTGTGCGTAATGCCGCTAACTTAAAACGGTGAAGGAAAACATCGTGAGGAAACCGACATGTGCTTAGAATCTTTCGAAGTCATTTGTCATCCGCCAACCCGCACTGGGCCAGCGTGGTGGATTATGGCCTTAACTCTCTCCTTGCGAGACAAGGCCCCAAGTCCCAGCTGTGGGAACGTTTAGTGGGCTGTTGATGATGATGATGAATTTAAAACGTAAAACAGTGAAGGAAAACATCGTGAGAAACCGACATGTACCTACAATATTTCGAGGTCATGTTAATGTCATCCGCCAACTCGCACTGGGCCAGATTCCTCCACGCGAGAGAATGCCCCATAGTCCCAGCAGTGGGAACATTTATTGGGCTGCTCATAGAACCAACGCAAAAGTATCTATAGTTTTAAAGTCGATTCAAAATGACTAAGTTAGCAAATACACTTTGTAAAGCAACATTTTAGTTCAATTAAACCTCGTCAGGACTTAAATTACAGTTTAAGTTTAGTGCCGTATTTCACGGCGCAATTAAATTGCCATTTTACCGGCTTTAAATACTTTAAAACCCCATAAATATCGGATAAACAGTGGGTTCCACATGTGCAGTTATACACACCGCCAGTAATAATCATTAATTACGATGTAGTGGTGGAGCTACTTTCGAAGTTCCATAAAGTGGCAATTAGGTATCATGTACATTGTATTTCAGAATCTAATCCATTGCAAACTGTTTCATAAGTAAGAAATGGCAGTCATAGCTTAAAACTTATAATGATTTTTATTATTTAACCTCATTAATCGAATCGCTTTAGTGGATTCCATGCTTATAACTTTGAAAATAACGGAATCTTCATACAACCGTTCATCCCTTGTTTCACCCTCTTAGGGGTTGAATTTCGCAAAACCCCGTCTTAACGAGCACCTACTTGCTAAAAGGGACCTCCATGCAAAATTTCAGATTCCTAGCATTTGTAGTTTTTGAGATTCCTTGATGAGTGACCTTTCGCTTTTATATATATTGATAATGTCAGGCTGTCTGGTCCTCATTGCAAAAGTGTTGCTTAGTTTGGGGCTAGATGGTGTTGTGTGAGCAATATCCACCACTAATATTTAGTTGCCCACCAATATCTAAAAAGCGGATAATGCCTACGTCCACCGCCGCCTCGACGCGACGCTACCCTATAAACCCACTAGCAGCGCCCCACGGTGTTACCCGCGAAGTTCCCGTTCCCGTTGTTTCCGTTGTTCTTCCGGGATAAAAAGTAGCCTATGTGTTCTTCCAGACTATAATCTATCTGTGTTCCAAATTTTAGCCCGATCCGTTCATACGTTAGGACGTGATTGAGCAACAAACATCCAAACATCCATACATTGACATTTATAATATTAGTAGGATAAGACACTATCCTACCAAAATTGCTCAACATAGCTAAAGAAATTTTCGCTTCTATAAATATTTTCCAACAACGTCCAACTACCGGTAGTGGGATTTTACTACTACGAGTACCTACATTGCCATCACCATTAATTGCTTATTTCATTTTATGTACCTAAGACTCGTTAATACCCGTATGACGTAAACAGTGTTTCTTAACTTTTGCGTATTTAAGTAAGATATAAGATACCTACTACTATTTTACTAGTACCTACTAATGCGATTTTACCTGCGTATAGATGCGGTAGAAAATAGCCTGTATTATTCGGTGTTTTGTAATTTTTTAGATTTTGGAATCTAACGTGTACGATTTTGGGAGGGGTCATGTCCCCTGTAACTTCCCTCTTTCAGACCGCGCTAGACAAAGAGTCCTACCACTATATTAATAAGACTGCTTGGGCTATGCATGTTGTATCTAAGTCAGGTATTTTCCCGAAGTAAATACCTGAATAGATGCATTGTATAATATATGTTAATATCTTTCAGTTTGGCACGAATATTGACTGATAATACCGATATCCAGTGAGTCATGAAACGTAGCAAGATTTATCATAGTTCTTTACACATAAGCGATAAATTAAAATTATCTTTAAATTTCACCGATAGTATAGAATGAATCATATGAATGTTAATAATGCGATGTTACTAACCTGTAGTTTAACTATTTGAACTTTGTTTAATGTAAGGTAACTTAAAATACAAAAAAATATTGCTCCGCCATTATGCACCATCTAGCGTTGAGTAGCGAAACGAAAGAAATATCTGTTGATTTTTTTTCTGTGAAAACGAAACTGCCTGCCAGTCAATTAGTTAATTAACCAATTTTAACGAAATTTCCTGGACAACTATTACTAGCTTTCTTCTTCTTCTTCTTGATCGTATCCTCATTACTGAGGGTCGTGACTACCATCGACGTCCTTAACCACCTTCCTCCAGGCACTCCTGTCTTGGGCCAACCGTAAGCAAGTTTGGATGTTTATCCTTGCTGAGGCCTTGATGGTGTCTATCCACCGGGATGGCGCTTTGCCTCTACCTCTCTTCCCTTCAACGCGACCGATCATTATTAACTTTTCTAAGCTTTCTTGTCGTCTAGCCACGTGTCCGAAAAATTGAAGAGTCCGCTGAGTGCAGGGCCGAGCCGACCCCCGCCAGCGCCTGTGTGCCAAACCTTTATGGCGCCTTTTTACCTCTTTAACCTTTTTAACCTCCAACTGAAAAAGAGGGGTGTTAGAGGTTTGACGTTTGTCTGTCTGCCTGTATGTCGTGTCGGTGTGTGTGTGTGTTTGTTTGTGACATCGTAGCTCTCAAACGGATAGGCCCACGTCGATGCAGTTTTATTCATTTAAAATCCAGTTTCCTTGCGGGGTAGTTCTTAGCTATGTTTGATTAATATCGATTTTTAAAGCCACCTCCACAAAATGGCGGTTAAAAATATTCCTTTACAACTTTCCTTAATATGGGTATTAAACGAAAGGGCTTGACTAGTAGAATACTATACACCGTAATGAATTTCAATTCTAAGACAGCCGCCACCACAAAATGGTGAAACAACCTTTTTTTCTCATAACTCTCTCAATATCAAAGGTATTAAACGAAACGAGTTGACTAGTACTATAAAATACTATAAAAAATTCAAATCCAAGGTAATCGGGGGTAAAGCAGTGCCCCACGAGCTTACCCGCGCAGTCCCTACATCCCCGATATTATCCCATGTCAGCCTAAGTATGTGCTATTCCAGACTATATTATAACTGTGTCCCAAATTTCAACCCAATCCGTTCAGACTATCCGACGTGATTGAGCAACAAACATCCCATTTATATTACAAACTACCAGATCCCCGCGATCTTACTCACGTAGTTCCTGTTCGCGTTATTTTGCCGCCCATTTAGTCTATGTGTTCTTCCAGACTATAATTTACCTGTATTCCAAATTTCAGCCCTTTCTGTATATACATTACGACGTGATTGAGCAACAAACATCTATTCATAGATATTTATAATATTAGTAAGACGTCAATACCTTAATGTTTGTTGCTCATAAGCGTCGGAACGACTAAATGGATCGATTTGAAATTTGAAACACAGATAGTTTATAGTCTTGAGTAGCATATAAGCTACTTATTAATAACTAAAAGAAATGCATTTATTCTCTGGCAACAATAATAAACCAGCTAGCTGTTACCCGCGAATTTGTCCGCTTATCATCTGAGATGTGGTATGTGTAGAAATTTACTGTTATTCAAATTTTAACAAGCAACAGCTGCTCCATAGCTCTATACGGGAGAACGGCGATTTCCCGGACCCCTGGGTTCAAATACCACGCGCACCACTGTATAAGTCTGTGCGTAATGCCGCTAAATTTAAAACGGTGAAGAAAAATATCGCAAGGAAACCGACATGTACCTGTAATCTTTCGAAGTCATGTGTCATCCACCAACCCGCACTGAACCAATGTGGTGGATTATGACCTGGGTAGCGATTCTGAAACCATTCGGTTGTATCCGACACGGAATCTCATCTCTCGGTCTTTGTCTTATCTGTTTAGCATGACAAAGACCGAGAGATGAGATTCCGTGTCGGATGCAACCGAATGGTTTCAGAATCGCTACCCTTGACTCTCTCCTTGCGAGAGAAGGCCCCGAGTCCCACCAGTGGGAACATTTAGCGGGCTGCTAATCCGGATTAAGTTTCAATTTAGCAAATTGAAACTTAATCTGTTGAACCGTTCCAATATGAGTTTCTTATGAAACTATAAGTACATTTTACCGAAATAATAAGGACCTATTCTGTGTAATATTTCACACTATAAAACACCTGTGTTTCAAATATCAAACCAATTCGTTGTGTTATTCTGACGTATTAGTGTATAATAACATATTGCTTAACTGCTTTTTATCAGAAAAAAGTGCAAAGTTTAATCAACTATAACATCGAAATGGGTTATTTGGTTGAAATTTGTAACACAGATACTTTTTAGTCTGGAATTAAACATTAACTACTTTTCAACCCAAAAAAGTACAAAATTCTTTAATTCTGGAAATTCTGGAATTGAACATTAACTACTTTTCAACCCAAAAAAGTGCAACATTCTTTAGGAAACAAATATTTACCATAACATCGGAAATATTTTTTAAACGAACTTGCACATTGCACACACTCTCGAAAAATGATTGTTCCAGTATTTTGGCTTACTCGATCATTAAAATCAGGGAACCCCTGTGACACCACTCAACTTGCATCGCATACATTGTATCGAGTTGCGTTTATAATCTCAATTAAATAAACAAACTCACGGCGCGGTGGTTCTTTTGATTTTAAAGCCGAGACCGTAATGAATGTAAACCAAAACCCAAAACGTAAACATTATCTTGGGAGACTCTTACAATAAACTATAGCAACTTAGCAATTTATGAATTGTTATTTAACTACATAGGCAAATGTTGCGCCTATCCTACCTACCTACTAATTGACGAGACTACTACAAAGAACATGGTGTCGCGAAAGAGTATCGGTGGCGGCGTTGGCGCCCCTATTGTCTTGGCGCCTGTGTGCGCCGCACACTTCGCACACAGGGGCGGCTCGGCCCTGGCTGAGTGCAGATGGTGGAGAGCCTTGTACTGATCTTCAGCTGGTTCAGGATTGATGCATTTGTGCGGCGAGCTGTCCACTTGATGCAAAGCATTTTCATTACTAGCTACTCTTCCCTATTTTACTAATCCAAGATATCGATATATGTACCTAAATATTAATATAAAAATAACCCCAATAACAACCGCCACGGACCTCAGAATATGTGGAGTTGCTAATTTATGAACTAAAAACATATGTATAAGTAAATTCTTTTCGGAAACAAATAATGGCGTTTTGAGATTACATAAAAACGCTGGTACTACCAAAGTAAGAACTCCTTCTAGAGATAGATTAATGTTGGTGACTCGTATTTGCGTCGGGGGTTCTAAGTAGTACTCACATCAGGCAGCACAGCAGTGAGGTGTACGTGGGCGAAGTCCCCAGCGGCCAGCGAGGGGCTCTGCCACCAGGAGCCCGGGTCTGCGTCGACGGCGTGCGAGGCGGGGTGCCGCCGCGCCGCCGGTCCATCCAGGCCTTCGCACACGTCACACACCACGCCACGTCTGGGGAAAACACATAACTTGAAGACCAAAACAGCAGTAACAACGTCACACACCACGCCACGTCTGGGGAGAACACATAACTTGAAGACCAAAACAGCAGTAACATTTGTAAAACAGCGATAGCATAAATCGTTTATTTGGCTTGCATACAATTTACGGGATACGGAAAGACTTTGCCTCGCTACTCATCAGCCAGGCTTGCAGCTTCGTGTTGAGGTATTATAGGAGAACTATGTGACAAGTTTTCAGCTTGTGTGAAATAACTTTTTTTTTAATAATGAGTGACGAGATGAGCAGGACATATGCCTGATGGTAAGCAACATCCCTGCCACATAACAGCACAGTGACACGCAGCTATTGGAATATGAAGAGTCCAAATCATTACCTAGGACTGCACTGCGCTCGTCACCCAGAGATCTAAGTTGTTATATCTCTAAGTCCAGTAATTTATCTGGAAACATTGCCCTTCAAACCGGAACACAGTAATTTTTGCACATTACTGCTTGGCGGTAGAATAACTGGCAAAGGTGTCGTACCTCCCCAGGTGGACTATGCTAAGAGTCCTACCACTACAAAAACCTACCCAAAATTTGCTGTTAGCTCTCGGAATGAGCACACCTGTCTGCCTGCTAAGCTGCCGGTGGTTAGACCTGCAGGGTAAGGAACCTCCTGACGATGCGTGCTGTGTCGAGGATGACCGCGTGTATCTGACCCTTGATTCAACCGTCTAGCTATATCGATATTTTTATTAGATTTATAGATGGATGCAGTGAGTATTGCCACTATAACTGCGTCTTTATCTTATTGAAATCCTTGATAGATGCAGTGATTAACACTAGGTACATCAGACGACTCACTTGCCCGGCGTCTCTCTGCAGTACTCCTCGGCGCCGTCGTGGCCGCAGGTGGCGTTGGCGCTGACCAGCGAGTAGGGCGCCACGTCGAGCGGGGCGGGCAGGAGGCTGCCGCTAGTCTCGCTGGCCACCGACACCTCGCTCAGGGTCGTGCTGCTGAGCCGGTCTAACAGCGCTCGCCCTGGAACAACGAAATTAGTTTAGAAAAATTTACACCACATTCCGTCATTTTATAACCAATCATATATTATGGCAACGTTTCCCTTAAGGCGGTTACACTACATTGAAATCTTTTGAGATCATGGGTCATCCCCCAACGCGCAATAGGCCGGCGTGGTTATGGATGGATGGATATCGATTATGGCCTTGACTCTCTCCTTGCAAAAGTACACTCCCATTACCAATACGTATATAATATAATATGCGACTGTTCCTGTAGTTCAATAGACAGGGCAATATTTACAAAATATTTAGGTGTAATAGTGGATCAAGCTCTAACATTCAAAAATCACATCTCATATATATCTAATAAAGCCCGGAAGCTAATTTATGTGATGAAAATTTTAAGATCAATTGCTAACCCGGAAGTTAAGATGATGATTTATAAATCTTTGTGTCAGTCACTGTTTGAATATTGTATAGGTGCTTGGGGAGGAGCTGCTCAGACACACTTCATTGAGGATGAACGTGCTCAAAGAGCTGTCCTTAAAGTTATGTTGGGTAAGCCACGGCGCTACCCTACTGAGGATCTGTACAAAGAAGTCTCAGTGCTGTCAGTTCGTCAGCTTTTTGTAATGCGGGCTTGTGTCAAAACTCACCACTTATCTCTACCTTTAGACCCTACTAAACGCAAACGACCACGTGATCTGGGACTTCCTAGAGTCAGTTCTACGTTCGCTTCACGATTACCACGTTACGTGCACATATTTACGTACAACGCAGTCAGTAGACATTTGGATATTGCTGGGTCTCCGCTCGTTGAATCTTGCACTAAAATTCGCAAATGGCTAAGTACGCTATCGTATAAGCAGACGGAAAGATTGGTATCTTATAATGAGGTAACACTTAGGGAAGAATTCTCCCGAATGGAAACCTCTACTTAATTTCTATTGGAGCTTGCACCGGCCATCGTAATATCAAACTCGCAGGCGCCTACTCTCACATACCTACACATGTATACCTTACCATACTCTGCCACATATCTAAACACCTCTCTCTATAAATTGGTCTCTATAATATTACCTTACTCACACACGCACTAACAGCCTCTCACACCAACACTCACTCTCTTTTCAACACATCCGCATTCATGACACATCAATCCATGCATGATTTAATGGAGCTATTCGGAATTTCTACATTATTTCTGCTAAAAAAGAAAGGTTTGCATCTTGGCAATGAAGTTTTGAGGTGGAATATTTGTTTTGTATGATTGCACAACAGCTGACAAAAAGTTGGAACAGATATAACGTAATAATAGAGCCACTATTTTCTACTCGTTGCCCAGCTGTAGTCGAACCGAAAACCGAATATCAATTTGTACCTATGCCTGGATCTATTAATGGGAAATTATATCTCAATTGAAATATTGTTTGATTATTAATTTTGAATATTATTTTTTTATAGAATTGTTCGAACAACACTGCGTTGTATTTTTGTGTACTTGGAACTGCGTACAACGAAATTGTAAACCGATGTAGGGTGCCCAAAATACAGGCCTTGCCTAGTTTGGGGCCCGCTGTACTTCAAATTATCTGTATAACTTGTCATGATATGCAATTTGTAAATGTAACTGTGAACTTTATTTGGGAACAATAAATTATATTATTATTATGTACGTATTTATTTCCTTTCTTAAGCCTAAGTTTTTACAATATTTATATATAAAACAACATAAAAACATTATAAAAACCTAAACCTAGTTTGCCGCCAGCAGTGGGGCAGGGCCCAAGCTACCGGTGGTTAGGGCTGCAGACTGAGGAACCTCCTGACGATGCGTGCTGTGTCGAGGATGACCGCCTTCTGCATCTGACCCTTGATCCAACCGTCTAGCGAAAGTCTCTTAAGGTGTTGGTCGAGACTTTTCGCTACAAGGCCGTTTGCTGACACGACTATTGGGACTATGATCGTCGAATCAACATCCCACATGGCGGTAACCTCGTGAGCCAAGTCAAGGTACTTGCTAAGCTTGTCCTTCTTCACGAGGTTCTCGTCATGTGGAACGGTGATATCGATGATCATAGCCCGGCGTTGAAACCGGTCTACCAGCACGATATCAGGCTTATTGGCGACAATAGTCCTGTCCGTGATGATAGAGCGGTCCCAGTAGAGCAACGCACTACCATTTTCGAGAACTGGCAGAGGTGCGTACTTATAGTACGGCACCTCGGACTCGACAAGGCAGTACCGAAGAGCAAGTTGCTGGTGGATGATCCTGGCTACTAGGTTATGTCTGTGCAAGTACTCGCCGTTAGCAAGATGCGAACAACCGGAAATAACGTGACGAAGCGATTCGCCTGGACGGCGGCATGCCCGACAAATGTCGACCGTACCGTCCTTCATTATGTATTTCCGGTAATTGTTCGTCTTGATAACTTCGTCCGCAATTGCACAGGCAAAACCCTCGGTTTCTCCGAAGAGGTCCCCGAAGCGCAGCCAGTTCACCGACGCGAGCAGATTCACATCGGGTCCCATCAGGGCCTGATAGAATCGCCCGTGCAGCTCCTTGCTCTTCCATACTTCCTTGCGATCATCAGTGCTGAGCACCGATGGTTTGCGCCAGTTCTCGTTTGCCATTGAAAGAGGCGTGAGGCTCCTGTCAACTGCCACAACATCGCGATGCATCCCGGACTCGCTGTTTCGGAAGTAATCCCTGAGACTGCATACCTCGCGATTGTGGAGGTTCTTGGCATTTAAAAAGCCTCGACCCCCCCATTTCCGCGGGATGTACAGTCTCATAACAGACGAGCGCGGGTGTAGCATGCGGTGTGTTGTGAGCAGTTGACGGACCCTTCTATCCAGGGCATCGAGCTCAGTCTGAGTCCATCTCAGTATGCCAAAGGAGTATATCAGCAGAGGCATTACCCAACCGTTGAAGGCTCGCGCCTTGTTACCGCCTGACAAAAGACTTTTAAGTACTTTTGTCAGCCGGCAAAAGAAGCGCTCCTTCACCGATTTCTTAATGTCATCTGCTGATATACCCAACGACTGTGACATACCGAGATATTTGTAGGTCTCGTCTTCGGAGAGGGATCTGAGAGTTATAGTCTCGGAAAGTTGTAAATTCTCTGAATTTACTACTTTCCCTCGCTGTACATGCATGACCGCACACTTGTCGACACCGAACTCCATCTTGATGGCGTTACTAAAAACCTCTGTGGTTTTTAATAGCTCCAACAAGTCTTGGCGTTTCGGTGCAAAGAGTTTGAGGTCGTCCATGTACAGCAAATGAGATATAACCTCACCTCCCCTACGAAGACGATAGCCTAACTCTGAATCTTTCAGCAGAGTGCTGAGAGGATTCAGACTTAGGCACCACCATAGGGAACTCAGACTGTCTCCCTGAAATATTCCCCTTTCAATCTTTATCAAGTCCACCGAAACAAACGAGCTGTCTACGCTACCTGGTTGACGAAGGACTGTGACCCACTGTCCCATGCATTTGCTTAGAAAAATTTTTAGAGTTGGATTTATTTTGTACAACTCTAAAACTCTTTCTAGCCATGAATGGGGCACCGCGTCATAGGCCTTCTTATAGTCAATCCAAGCAGCGGAGAGGGCTCCCTTGTTTCGTTTGACTTGTTGGCAAATGGTCGTGTCGATGAGGAGTAGCTCCTTAGTACCACGGGACCCAATCTTACATCCATTCTGAGAGGAGGCCAAAACGTTATTTGCGACAATATGCGCGTTAATTTTTGCTCTCAGAATGGATGTAAGCAGCTTATAGATGGTAGGCAAGCACGTGATGGGTCTGTAGTTCTTTGGTTCCGTGGTACTACCAGACTTATGGAGCAGGAAGGTGACTCCGGTGGTCATGAAACTGGGAAGAGAACCCGTCTCGAGGGCTTCTTGGAATTGTGTTGCCAAGCGCTCATGTGAGCATCGAAACCACTTAATCCAGAAGTTGTGCAATCCGTCCGGCCCAGGACTTTTCCAGTTCTGAGTCGTCCGGATAGCACAACTAACGTCTTCGAAGTCTATTGTAATAGACTCCATGGTTTCGATAGACTCACACGCACGTTCAACAACACGCATCCAAGCTCCCTCCGTGTGCTCGACAGGCACCGACCAGATGCTGCGCCAGAAGTTTTTATTATTATTCAGTCATTTAATCCTTGTTCTTAAATTTAGGTTTTTACAATATCAGTAAATGCATCAAAAAACAACATAAAAACATTATAAAAACCTAAACCTAGATAGCCGCCAGCAGCGGGGCAGGGCCCAAGCTACCGGTGGTTAGGGCTGCAGAGTGAGGAACCTCCTGACGATGCGCGCTGTGTCAAGGATGACCGCCTTCTGCATCTGACCCTTAATCCAACCGTCTAGCGAAAGTCTCTTGAGATGTTGGTCGAGACTTTTCGCTATAAGGCCGTTTGCCGAAACGACTATTGGGACTATGATCGTGGAATCAACACTCCACATGGCGGTAACAATTATTATTATTATTATTATAATAGTGAGAACATTGAATTTAGTGGGCTACTACATAAAATGAGAAAAAAAACAATTAATTAACAATAACTAACTACGAACTAATTAATAATATCAGACGTGGGAGTGATCAGTTCTTTCCTAATAGGGTAAGATCCCAGGGCCGCCAGACGTCATGTATTTTCTGACTAACGAAATGTGGACGATTGAGTAGTGTTAGTATGTACTAAGAGCACATGGATACCCGCTACCTTGCTTAGGCGGTCAATTTTGAGATATCAGGTAATAAAGGTACGTACAAAATTACTTACTTAGAAGAATTTACGTGAAGTAAGCAATTTTTTTTTGTACCTTCATTTTCAATTCAATTCAATTTATTTATTCGAATCATTAATTCAAAAGAACACTTGGTAACGTCACTTACAATAAAATTATACATAAATAATCTGTGTAGGTACATGATAAAATAATACCAAAGAATAATGTCAAATAAAAAATAATCAGATGTAATGGGGCCTTGTCATTTAGGTGCAGCTGGAAAAACGCTTTGTCATTGTGAAAAATCAAATTATCCAAATAATTAATACATACAGTACTCAAGCAAATTTACATAAATGTTTAGTATTATTTTACCTTACTCAATTAGTTCTAGTTTTGACATATTCCTTTTCCAAACATTGCTGTCCTTTACATAATCATCTGCAGTGTAATATGCTTTGCTCATTATAGTTTTTTATTTCAGTTTTAAACCTAGTTTCATTGAGACCTTCCACTTGTGCAGGGATTAAATAATAGAAGCGAATACCATTAGGTACATTTGAAAGAGTAAATGGTCTTCTGTAGTCTGCATTACCTGACATCTCAAAATTGGCCGTCTAAGCAAGCTAGCGCGTAGGCATGCGTTCTTTGTTCATAGTATTACTACTCATCTACTCAATTGGCCACTTCTCGTTCGTCAGAAAATACGTGACGTCTGGGATCTTGAACTGTAACGCTCGAAGTAATTTATGTATCTCATCTTATATCTATCATTATCAGTGCTCATTGAAACCTGTCTAACTCCTTAAAACTAAGAAGCTCTAGAGGTAGAAATAGACTTCATCTGATAGTTTGTAACATTTATCCGAATATACACCGAAGAGATTTATCCAAATCGCTTCGGTAGTTTATGCGAGTAACAAACATCCACATCTTAAAAACTTTCGCGTTTATAAAAACATTAGTAGAATTGAAGATTCTGGTAACTGATAATGATTCCTCAGCAAAAGATAAAGCACTACTAAGCATTTCATGAATTTTTATTGGATATTAACCTCATTTAAGGTAAACATGGAGTCGAGGTACAAATACCGCCGTCGCCTCGAGAAACGATTTATTGGAGTTAGATACTATTCCAAATGGTAATAATTCACTGAATCGTAATGAGGTTTTAAGAGAATTAAAATATGAAATACCCACTTAAATGAATTTGAGTTGAATAGTATTAAAGCGTAATAGATTTGGTTAAAGCCGATTAAATATGACTTTGAATAAGAAAAACGACGAAGCCTTAAGAACTTTTTATGAACTAAGGTGAAGAATAATACAGCTAAGGCTACATACTAAGGCAGCTGATAAAGGTAAAATCATTTCTTATATTTGGATCATAAATTGCGGGCCGTTTACCGTAACAATAAATAAATTCCCTGCCGAAGCAAATCCTCGATATTAACATGGCGAACCATGGGAGAGGTCTATGTCCAGCAGTGGATTAAGAAAACCTAATGATATGTTGTATTATTAGCTAAATAATTTGGTTTGGTTAAAAATAACTATAATAAAAGCTTTTCTTATTTTAGGGCTAGATAGCGTTGTGTGAGAAAATAAATGACAATCAATATTTATTTTAATACTAGTATTCTGCCCAGGCTTCAACCGTGGTATATTGAGGTAATATATTATGGCCTATATAACTCTACTAATAAGTACAACAGTGAAAGTTTTTTTTAAATTGGTCCAGTAGCTCTTAAACTCTTAATAGCTAGTTCCTAGTTATAAATTACTAGCGGCCCGTTCCGGCTTCGCTCGGAATTCATCATACAAGGACTATTAATCGAAAAAAAAACCATCTATCACCTATCTCTCAAGTTGGACCAGACTGCGCACGGTGTGCCAATTTAATTTAAAATCGGTTAAGTAGTTTAGGAACCCATCGCGGACAAACATCGTGACATGAGATTTATATATATTATTATTATTATTAAGAATAAGAAAACACAAGAAAAGTAATAATAAGAAACATCATCGACACGAAGAAGAAGTAGTTCTTGAAATTAGCGTGTTAAAATCAATTGAGTAAAAGTAGACCAATTAAATAAATGTAAGAATTTATATTGACAACTGTTCTATCTTTCTCATTTAACATTTCAAAAAGGAATGCCCGTCAACGGCTTAGCTCCAACTACTTATAGCACCAACACCTCTAAAACTCTTATGAGATGGCGGGTAGAAGTGAATGGTATCCCACCGGCGCCCTCTACACAAAATTTTATCAGTCATACCCATCTCTTTAAATATTCAGATACTTGTTCTTTTATTAACCGACTTCAAAAAAAGTAGGTTTCTCAATTCGACCGTATATATATTTTTTTTTTTTTATGACACATATTTAGACTCAAATCCCAGTATTAAAAATAATACTATAGTGAAATATAATACTACAAACAAATACAGGTGACAACAAGCGCTTTTAAAAAACGTTTTCAGCTCTATAACATTGGTGTAGATTACAACCACAATATACATAAATTTGATACCTATATGATTTAGATTATTTCGAAACACATGACGAATACTTAATGCAAAGGTATATAGGTACTAGATACCTATGTTTCGCTGGGTTTACTGAATGCATAAATGCACAAAGTGAACCAAGTATAAGCATAAAATATCTAAATATGAACTGGGAACTTTAGCGTACACTTCATAACACTTCATAACTGGATAGTACGAATAAATTCTAGTCTTTACGGTCTACTGCGGCAAAATACGAGTGGAGACTGTGGTGTCTCGGCTTAATGGTATCGGTCTGTTGAGATTTGCTGTCAACAAGAGCTTAGAAGTGAATATGCTTTTAAATCTATACAGCACTTGGGTAAATAGACCTCTATTCATGAACTGCTGTTGATCACTTTCTGATGCAATGCAGGTACAAAGTATTAAGTTATTATTAACTCGGAACATCCTAGAACAACTGGAAGAGAGGATCACTATGGACGAGATACGCATGTTTGAAAATTTAGTAATTTTACTGAAATTATATCAGTACTAGCAGCACCCCGCGGTGTTACTCGCGTAGTTCCCGTTCCCGTTTTTTCCGTTATTATTCCGCGATAAAAAAAGCAGCCTATGTGTTCTTCCAGACTATAAGCTACTATAGAGGTATATGTTCCAAATTTCATTTATAATATTAGTAAGATTGAATTCAGATAGGGCAAATATATATTTCTCAGGTGGGCTCCAAATGATAAAAAGATAATAAAGTACTACCCCAGGTGACTCTTCTAAGAGTCCTACCACTACAAATATATCTTTATATCATTCTTATTTATCTCCCCGAGCAGCTAGCTACTCTCGTACTACAATCCCACTCCAGATAGCTGTTATATAAGTACGTAGTTCAAGAATATCGTCAAAAGACAAATGGTAGCGCAGACTAGAAGTAAAGGAAGCGAACCAGATGCTTGATTACAAGCCGAAGGTAGTTACCGCAAGCAGGCTGCAGATCAGATCACAGTAATTAAGCGGTCAGTTGTCGGGGCCCGCGGCGAGACCTCGACAGGCCCATTAGAACCTCCTGCCTCCTGGCACAAGGAAATAGCTCCTGATTATAGGTATTCGTGTCACAAATTACGCGCGTTTGTTGAAGTGTGATTTTTTTCGAGAAATGTTTTTTATGGGACACTCAACGGCAAATTACGCTTCTTGAACACTTAATACTTTGGGATGCCTAAAATCTGTTGTGTTTTTGAGCAAACTTTAACCTGTATAGTAGTTTTCGACACTTATGACGCTGTTGTAACTCATGCACACTACGCATGCACACTACGCGGAAGAAACATACGTGCATCGCACGCGCATCTACAGCGGCGTACGTTTCTTCCGTAGCTCATTTCGCTTAATTCATGTTTAGGAATAAAGCCGTGGTGACCTTGCGGCTAGAACGTTCGATTTCACAATAGTGAGATCGCAAGTTTGTATCTCACCTGAGTTTGTATCTTACAATCTTCACTTTCTATAACAGTGTCTATGATCTTACGATGTCATGATATTCTATTCTATTCTTGTGTCAACTTGGCCATCGTGGTGCATTTGAGTCAAGTCACAACAGTGGCAATATGGAATAAGCTGCTTATGCTGTAACTAGCGGCCCGTTCCGGCTTTGCTCGGAGCCTATGACACTCAGCAATAATGTGGCTTTCTATTGGTGAAAGAATTTTTAAAATCGGTTCAGTAGATCCCGAGATTACCCCTTACAATTTAACAAACACACAAACTTTACTTCTTTAAAATATTATTAGTATAGAAGTATAGATGAGTAGGTACTCTATGGTTGGGGAAACCTGGTGGATTCGCGTCTGCCGCGCGTCGCGTCGCCTGCTAATATACCTGCGCAACGTCGGAGCAGCAGTTGGGAAGCTACGTGTTTGGTGCTTTTTGGATGGATGAAATTGTGAATTCGTGTTTCCGACTATAGCTGCGCCACCAAACTGCCGGCGCACCGATTGATGGTATCGTTGGGAAGAGTGATCTCACTCTTTTCGTATTAGTCGGTTGTAGGAAGCCGCGAACGCCGGACGTTTAAACCTATCGCTATTTGTTGTCAACAACCAAAATGAGTAGAACCACAGCAAATCATGCCGTTAGCGATTTTAGGAGTCAAGCAGATTGGTAGTTGTAAACTACTCGCGCTACACACAGAGACGCAGTTTGTTAACAATTTCAAGGTGCTTAGGGCACATCTTTTGATTTATATCGATGAGATGACGTTGCGCACTTTGGTGCGGGACGTGCAAATTGAATAATTTTAATAACATTTTCTTATTTTGCACAACTTGGCAGGCAAGAATACTTGAGAACTTAACTATTGCTATGTTTTGTTTGAGGTCAGACCGATGCAACGTGCATTCAGGTACCTGTAGTATAAGCAACACATCTAAAATACACTACTTTATCCTTAGGCAAAACAGAATATTTAAGAGTTCAAAAAGAATTTACTAAGTTAGTAAGCACTGCACTACGCTCCTACTATAATAAATCAGTTTAAAAATTATTAAGACAAGTTCTGGTACTTTGCTACCCATTATTTATTTTATTCTTAATTGGTCTATTAGTATGTCATCATCGACAGAGTTAGATTTATATACGCGATTGGAAAGAAATATGTAATTTCCTAGTGATTAATTAATTTAATCTCTTTCAATAATAAATCTTTAGATTGTAAACGATAGCGTACCAGAGAAAGGAATACTTAGGCAGAGTATACAGTTTCACAAACATCAGTATTTAAGGAATCATGGGGATTTCGCCTATAAGGATTTTGTAGTGGTAGGACTCTTGGCAGAGTCACAAGCAGTAATGTGCAAACATTACCGTGTTCCGGTTTGAAGGGCAATGCTTCCAGAGAAATTAAAGGGCTTAGAGATATAATATCTGAGATCTCTGGGTGACGAGCGCAGTGCAGTGCTAGGTAATGATTTGGACTTTCATGTTCCAATAGCTGAGTGTCACTGTGCTGTTATGTGGCAGGCATGTTGCTTACTGTCAGGCACATGTCGTGCTCGTCTCGCCACCCTTTTATTTAAAAAAAAAATATCTTATATATAAAATTCTCGTGTCACAGTGTTTGTTTCCTTACTCCTCCGAAACGGCTTTACTGATTTTAACCAAATTTTATATGCATATTCTGTAGGTATGAGAATCGGCTACTAGCTATTTTTCATACCCCTAAGTGACAAGGGTTGTTCACTAAGGCAAAACAACGTTTGCGGGGACAGCTAGTATATATATAATATCTTAGATCTCTGGGTGACGAGCGCAGTGCAGTGCTAGGTAATGATTTGGACTTTCATGTTCCAATAGCTGCGTGTCACTGTGCTGTTATGTGGCAGGCATATTGCTTACCATCAGGCACATTTCCTGCTCGACTCGTCACTCTATGCTATAAAAAAAGTAGGTTATTAAGGGTAAGTATAGTTTTTACTTCCTAAATCAATATTTTTTCACTCTCTTTCCCTGATATGCAAAACTGACAGACCCTTAGCGCGTACCAAACCTGCCGGACCTTTCAATGCGACTATTTTCTGGCACAGAGGCGAGTGACGAAGGCGAAGAAGAGGCCCTCAAATAATAATAATTAGAACGAAGAAGATTCTACAAAGCCCTCATGATAATAAAAGGGGCCTGACAAATTGGAGCCATATTTCCCCTGGGAGTAGAGCCCCTGGAAACCCAACCCTGGCAATAAGGCCCGCCTCGGAGACGTTTCTTGTGGTGAGGCACAAGGGGGTAAAGACAGACAAAGATTGATCTACCCTGTAGGTAAAGCAATGATGCAATTTGAGATGATTTGTAGATTGTAGATGTGAATACTATATGTGCGCCTTAAAACTTCAATTCGTAACAGCTGCTAAATATAAAAGGTTCTAGTGTATTTAAGCCCTTTCTTGAGAAGCAAAAGTTACAACCAAGATAAAATCTTCCATTATTTATTCCTATTATTATTTATAATTATTAAAAATCGAAAGAGAAGACCCCGAGACTCAGAATCACATTGCACTGGAATTAGTACTCTTTTGTTTAAATAACATTTACGCTACAAATATACGAATAATGGAATGAATGAAATACAAGCTTATAAAATTGCAGCGTAAAAATATTACTTTAAATGCCAAAGTAATTCCCCTTTTGAATATTCATTATCGAAACATGAATAAATCATATTTCCTAAATTCCTTTCAATAGATTGTATTCATAATCCGATAATACGTAATCTACAATCATATCACTCGTATAGTACATGACGCGTTGACCAGAATAGATTTTTAAGGAGATAAACAAGCCAGTTGCTTAACTTCCTGAATGAACATTTTACCGTTTCCTGGGAATTTCTTCTCACAACTGTCTCAGGTTTCGCCTGGAGTGCGAGCGAGACGGAGAATTAATAATACTTTATCAAAACAAATCTTACAGACGGTCCGAGTAGAAATGTGTAATTGCGTTAAATGGACGGTCGCTGGGACACAGTGCGATGTGAACAGTAAACAAATTTCAGTTGACAGAGACCAAATTTCATTCTCAAACAAAAACCACGATAATTTAATGTTGTTCAGAAAACGAAAATTGACTTAATTTTAAAATTTAACTCGGACACTCAACAAAAATTAACAATGTTCCTATGAGACAGAGAGGTAGGACGAATACATCATCCAGGTCAGTTAACTTTAGATTTTTGTTGAAATTTTTAAAACTGATTGAGATGATGTACCTATGTAGAACCATCAAGTTGTGATCTAACAAACAAAAAGGCCATCAAAATCGATTCATAATAATTGGCGAAACTATTACGTAGCATACACACAAAAAAAAAATAACGGAACTGTGAACTTCCTCCTTTTTTTGAAGTACTTAAACATATTAATTTAATTGTATTCTATAAGAACTTAATATTTGGTACACACACGGATCATTAGATGGTGTGTGTGATTCTCAATCTAAAAAAATTAAAAACTAAATCAATATTTGATACTATTTCATACGCCATCAGTTCTTAAAGAAAGTAAACAATGTAAAATGGGAGCCAGATAACTGATAATGACATCCTACAATCCAGATCATTTCAGTACTTTTTGATAGTCTAGCTTTTGGTTGCAATCAATTTTTTTTTTCATAGATATATGTAACACATAGGCTGTTTAATATGTCCCGGAAAAATAACGTTATTACGAATTCGAAACTAAATGTGTAAATCCGCGGGGCAAAACATTTATATAGAGAGACGAACTTCTTAGCATTCCATGGATTCACCGTGCGGGTGCCGGGTCCATCGTGTGGCAGAGAGAGAAATCTCGATTAAACCCCGAGACTTGTGACTCGGGCGTAGGTTTAAAAGGGGCCCCTTTTGGTGACGTACGTCAACACTCACCTTCACTATCGTATTTCTCTCCCTGCCCAGCCAAATCCGATATGATCCTACTAGTGCAGCTTTAGATACTCGTTCTAGTATAGAACTTACTGCACTTCTGGACAAGCCAAGGTCTTTAAGCAGGTTATAGAGAGATTTTGCTGGCATACCTCTCGCTCCTACTTCTACAGCGTATAAATTAACTACATAGCCATTTTTTGTTAATTCGTTTTGAAGGTCGTAATACTTATTTTGTTTCATCGCGTGGTCTTTAGGTATATTAGTTTCCCACGGTACGGTAAGTTCTACAAGGACTATGGGTTTCGTAGCCCTAGAAAAAATACATTTATATACAAATACATTCATAATACAATAGTAAAAGAGATCAAATCATTTTAAAGAGCAGTGTAATGGTAAAGTGACTTAGGTAGGCTCTTCATATTCAAACAGCTGCGTGACACCATGATGTTATAAATAAACAGGCGTGTTACATCATTCAGGAACCTCTTGTTTGTATTATTACCACAGAAATCTAAAAAATAAGTAGGTACTTATTTAGATTTCTGCACCCATTACCCAATATATAAAAACTGTGACAATGACGTACTGGTTTAACTGTGACTCACTATGTCTCGTTAATAGGCACTTCATTATCAAATCTGAGGGGGTCAGGAATACATTTAAGTGAGACAAGTTATATCAGTGTCGCACTGTGTAGTTACATTAGATTTCACACTTGATAAGTTTTATGGTAAGTACCTAAATTATTGTTTCAGTTTTTTGAAGTGATCACATATAATCTAGTCATCTTATAAGTTCGTGTCACCAACATCCTAATTTTAATCGTGTTTCAATATCTATTAGTAATTGAAAAACTTTTTTTTTATCATTTAAAAATTTGACTTTACTAAACAATACTGACAGATTTATGTTTTGCGTAAATGGTTGGAATCAAAGAATTTACATAAACTACGTTACTACGTATAGAATCAAAACAAACTCTTTACACCGAAAGCACGGGTCTGATCGCTCTCGCTTTGTCGCTCTTGTGGAAGTGTCATACTTCTGTCGCGGCACATCGCTTTGTTTCCATAGCTAACATATACCTCATCTGCTTACGATTGGTACAAAGGAACCATGCGGAAAAACCTGATCCACTTACTTATTCCTTATGTAAGGGTGGAATGTGTTAATAAGTTATTATAGTATTTTTTTCGATTGAGTTCGATTCCCACCCAGTGCAAATATTTGTGTGATGAATTCAAATGTTTGCACTGTGTCTGGGTGTTTCTATGTATTATAATAAGTATGTATTTACAACTATATAAGTATTATATCAGCTATTTGGCCGCTTTATTACAAGCTTTGCTTAGTTTGGGGTCAGATGGTGCTGTGTGTGAATTGTCCACCAAGATTTATTTATTTATTATTTATTTTTGATTTGTTGTAATATTTATTAGAAACTAAGTGCTAAGTGCGGAATCTGCCTGCTCTACCACGTAGGTGCCAACCTGGTCGTTCGTTAGAAGGGGTATTAGCATGCATACATCAAGAATCATGTTAGAAATTACTTCTCATATTGATAGTGGCTTTGGAGAAGCTTCGTAATTTACAAGTTTAGAAATTATACGAGTAGTGTCCTCGTCAGTGTCACGTCGTTCATTTACATAGTAATGCCATGCCATATTTTATACCTAGGTACTAGTGGACCGCTTCTAAACCGTGGTGGCCTGGAGACTAGAACGTGAAAGGTCGTAGGTTCGAATCCAGTCTGCAACTCGGACCATTCTTATTACTTTTTTTTAGGCGTATAAGTCCGCGTTTGTCCACCAACTCTCCTTATGGTAAGCGACAGTGTGATCGAAGATGACGCACGTTGACCTAGCAAGTACCTATTCATTCTGACTTTGAAAAGTTTTAGATTGTACCTACATACACGTATATCTCAGGGAACAAGGGTGCCGGCAACTTATTCCACTCTAAAGCTGTACGTATGAGGAAAGTGGATTCAAACTGTTTTGTACGAATAACTGTGGATGTACAAAGTTGTAGTCACCACAGCTTATAATAGTGAAGGAAAACATCGGCATGTTCCAAGAATCTTTTAAAGTCACGCGTCATCCGCCAGAGCATTGGATGTCGTGCTCAAAAGTATGGATTTGTACATACGCTCTCATAATTTTGAATTGCAAGATATAGCCGCCGCGGCGTCCACACTTGCTCAACAAGTCAAATGAATTTGACTCCTTGTCCGAGAATGGTAAGAGTCTTAGCAGTGGAACACCAACTGTTTATTCTAGCACAAAAGCTTACAGAGTCCATACCATCAAAGGTAAATACAATCATCACCTTCCTCTCCCAACAGCCGCTAAAAATATCCCAACAATGCGTCAGGTGGCACGTCGGCGCGTAAACATCCCTCGCGGTCACGTCTCGCCACTTAGTGCTTCCTTTCCTTGTTTACAATTTACATCGACTCGCATCCTCGGCTTTGAGAGCGTTGCTGAGAGCTATGTTGCCGGTTACTAAAGATCCACTGAACTCTGGACTGGCTTAGTGGCTTAGACTCGGCCTGTTTAGGTCGTGGGTCCGATTCCAACTCTGGTCAAACGTTTGTGTGAAAAATGCGGATGCTTGTTCTGTGTCTTGATCGTATTGTATATGTAATATTGTTATAATTGTATATGTATTATGTCAGCTATCCTGCTTCCATGGTTTAAGCTTTCTATAGTTTAGAGTTAGATGTTGGTCTGGTGTTGTTCTAATAACTGTCTCCGATACTTATTTACATCCATATTTACCTATAAAACTATTAAATACCTTCTACTACTATTAAAACTGTAATGAGTCAAATTATGTGCATCGAAGATATTTAAAAATGTGTTTTTCGGGTATTCCATACTGCATTCATACATGAAATGTTAAAATTGCATTTTTGTTCTTTCACATCTGTCTGTCTGTGTCTCTAGCGCTCCACTACGCATCACGCTGAAACTACTGTAGGTAAATCTTTTCAAATTAAACTTGACATGATTAAATTTGATACTAGGTATACTCCAAGCTTGCTTGCTTGCGAGGCTTGCTACTTTTAGGAACTCAAAATGCAAATATCCAAGTTTATCCGTCGCATGTAGATAGAAAGTGATAATGCTCACTTTCCAACGTCTGATTACAGAGATCTCCCGTTACTGCGTTTAGTGTGTTTACAAGCCGGCGGCGGTAACGCGAGCCCGGCCGGAACAGGTGGCGAGTGATACCTCCTGGAGAGCTGGAGACGACTGGAGGTTACTGCGATAACACAGGCTTCATTTAACTAGTGGTCGTCAAGTGGACAAAATTCCTTAAAACACTCCTACTAATATTATAACGTCAATGTTTAGATGTTTTTTTTAACAGGGCAGAGCCTTTTTTAATAAAACTAAAATACAATAAGAACTACACTTCGCTACATACCTAACTATCCACTTACTAAGTACACCTGAATTATCCATAGACCAATGAAGGTCTATAGATAATCAAGATGTTCAAGCTTAACTACCAATCGGAAGCGTACCCCGCATGCTGGCGGCTTTACCACGCTGAATAGCAATGATAATGCGTTGGGCCAAATAAACGCCAGCATTTTGGTCACATGCTTGGATGTTTGTTGCTCAATCACGTCGTAACGTCTGAGCGGACCTGGTTAAAATTTGGAACACAGTTAGATTATAGTCTAAAAAACTTTATCTTTATATCCCTGAATCATTATCTATACCCTGCTACTCACCAGCCAGGTCTGCACCTCCATGTTGGGATATCATAGGAGAGCTATGTGAAAAGTTTTTTTTTTATAGCATAGAGTGACGAGGCGAGCAGGTCATTTGCCTGTTGGTAAGCAACATGCCTGCCACATAACAGCACAGTAACACGCAGCTATTGGAACATGATAGTCCAAATCATTACCTAGCACTGCACTGCGCTCGTCACCCAGATATCTAAGATATTATGTCTCTAAGCCCTGTAATTTCTCTGGAATCATTGCCCTTCAAACCGGAACACAGTAAACAGTTTAACAGTTTTTCAGCTTACGCCAGATACCTACCCAAAATTTGCTGCCAGGTCTCGAAATATAACATTTATTATGCGGATTTTCACGCGGCTTTTACGTTTACTGTTATTTGTATACGTTCATTGACACAGGTAAACTAAAACCCGTAGTGACACTACATTTAATTGCAAGTTGTAAAGCATTTGCACAAAGAGTGGTCAGACAGTGCTCACACAGAAACACAACACTTCCTATTGCGCGGTCATAGCCCCGGCGGTGGCCTGCGGTCAAGGCTGGCCGCAGCCGTGACCACCCGCGCCACGTCTGAAGTCATCTGGCCAAATTATTGAACTATGCTACTTTTTAAGTTACAATTTTTAACACCCGACGCAAAAACGGTGGGTGTCATAAATTTTACTGTATATCTGTGTGTGCCTTTGTAGCATCGTAGCTTATGAACGGCATTTGGTTTTTTGAAGTAAAAACTTCTTTAGGCGCGCCTAGACAGATTTTTCGTGGGCTGTGAATTGAATTCATTCGTCACGCTCGGGTATGATAAGAAAGCTTCGGGTAAACTCGGGACCATGGCTATTGGCCATCTAGAAATACGTCAGCCAATGGGAAATGCTGAAAGGGCGTGGACAGGTCAACATGGCATGACCATCTAGAAACGCATCAGCCAATGGGAAATGCTGACGCATTTCTAGACGGCCATGCCAAGATGGCGAGGCCACGCCCTCCGGTTACACCCGTGTAGTTTCCAAAGTAAGCTATCAAATTCTGAGTTATAAGTTTTCACTTCTATCGGCAGTTCCTATGACTACCAATTTTTTTTTAGCTTGAAAGGTCGGTCGGAAGAAAATTGGTTCAGCCGTCTGAAAGTTATCGCTTTATTAGACGTGTTATGAGTATTTCTTTACTTGCAAATACGCGTTTGATCCAATGCGCCAATTAGTGACTATCTCAGTCATTAATAGTATCTACACGTAAAATTTTCACTACTATAGTGAATACTTCAGTAGCCTAGAGTGTAGAATCTAGAGAAATTGCTGAACTAAATAATGTTGTTTCTACATCAGCATTCAGTTAACGCTGTGCAATACGTTAGTGGTGCCAATTATATTTTACTCGTGCATTGACTGATGGCGTAGTCAAAGATTCTCTAGTGCAAGTTATTGATGTTTTCACACATACAAAACAATGAAAATAAACACTTGACGATGTAAACCACGATTCACTTCACTATAGGAGAGAGATGCAAATAGGTAGAAACATTGATAGAAAATTAGAGATTTGTTCTATATTACGTGTTAAGTTTTTAATTTTTTATAGGACTCATTTATTTTAGACATATGTAATTTGTGTTGTAAATATAACTCAAGATTTAATCACGATCTTAATTATTATTTAACTCGACGTTTTGGCAGCGTCACAACCACCGTAGTCACGACTCATCATTTATGTATAAAAGATATCATAAAAGATCTGTTTTAAAAAAGGTTTTTTTTAATTATTTTTTTACAAAAAAATATCGTTGCAAATGTTATTTTGCCATGTTTAGGAATTATGAAACGATTGAAATTGTTTAAATGACGCGACATGTATCGTTAATAAACGACGGTTAGATTATTAAATTTATGGATTCGTATGTAGTCAGTTTTGCAACGGCCTCAAAATAACGACAAAACATTTGTTAACAACCACAAAATGCTTACTCTGCTGTCCCATCTCGTCCTACCACTGAAATGTGAAGCCAAGAATTAATTTATTTCCAACTCAAGCAATTCTGTAAAAGTAAATCTTTTCAAAGCTTCACATTCATCCGAGGCTTGCAATCGACGGAATGGCATCGCAGAGTGACGGCAAGCCACAGGGCACGTCACGCCGCGACGGCCGACAGGCCACACACGGCGCGCACACCTGCTCTCACACTCTCACAGATCGTACGCGTTCAATTTGCATACTGATGCTGCGATAACTTGAACAGAACCAGAGCAATTTATTTTGCTCCATTCTCAGTGCAATATTGTGCATTTGAATGGGCTATGTTGCTGTCTGAAGTGTAGACAAATCCTGTCGTACTAAGTCCAACCAATAATGTAAATGTGTTATCATTATTTTGAGCTGGAGAAGGCAAGGTAAGTATTGTTTTGTATATTTGTTTGCATAGTGATTTATTATACCTCCTACCTTTGAAACTTTTAGATTTTAAACACCTTAACGGATTTTTTTAACTAAACCTATCGAGTATCAAAATAAAGGGAATTTAAGGGAAACTAATATAAAAATACACTTATTGTGTATTTATATTTACGGAGGAGTAATTCACGCGGGTTGCTGCTGATTTTATTATAATTAAGTTTTAATCTTGACGAATATGTATTTTAATTAAATGAACTTCTCTAGCCAGAAATCCTCTTTGTTGTCACAGCCCTGAATTTAATTTGCATTCTCCGCACCTCCCCTGTGTTAAAGTGGCATTTGATTTAACCAGGATAGAACCTGCAGGAACATAACGAGCTCTGGACAGCTGAAGTTGGTATTTACAAAAAAAAAGCGACAAAAGAGAACTCTTTACAAGAGTAACTCACGTTTTAAGTAGTCCTTGAATTGTTAAAATATGCAATCAAACTGCAATGGTTCTAGTCATCATCAAAACGTTCAGAATCTTTATTATCAAAACTAATTTACATAATACCTTTACCAGAACCTGTAGTTTGGTTATGTTTGGTAGTGGTAGGACTCTTAGCAGAGTCCCGCCTGGGGAAGTACCACACCTTTGCCAATTATTCTACCGCCAAGCAGTAATGTGCAAACATTACTGTGTTCCGGTTTGAAGGGCAATGTTTCCAGAGAAATATACAGGGCTTAGAGATATAACAACTTAGATCTCTGGGTGACGAGCGCAGTGCAGTGCTAGGTAATGATTTGGACTCTTCATGTTCCAATAGCTGCATGTCACTGTGCTGTTATGTGGCAGGCATGTTGCTTACCATCAGGCACATGTCCTGCTCGTCTCGTCACTCTTTATTTAAAAATAAAATAAAAAAAAACCTTTATTAAACTAAATTAATGATAATGGCAATTTAAAAATGCTGACGCATTTCTATGATGACCATTGTCCCGAGCTCACTCGTAGATTTATTTCATTCACGAGCTCACACTCGTGAATGAAAGCAGGAGAAGACGCTTGAGTTCAATTCACAGCCCACGAAAAATCTGTATGTGATGCGCCAAATAAGTTTTCACTTCAAAAATCACAGGACCGCATCACAATCAAATGACGAGTCCTTTAAACATGTAGGTATTTGAACCTATAATGGGATGATTCAGGAACAGCGAACGTCCTTAAACAAGGTCCCTGAGTATGGTCAGTCGCACAAAAAGTAATATGTGGGAACGCGGGACAACTCCGTTCATTAGTGGCAGCCAAATACGGCGCGGGCGCAGTTTTTGTGGTCACAACCGAGACTGTTGTGATTGGAAGTGAGTCTATTACAAGCTTGGGCTAAAAAATATATTCTACAATTATTTTTTTATTGATAGACTAGTAGCGCCACATAATTTCATCTCCGTAGGTTATCACGTAAGTAATAGTTTTTCACGTTTAACATCTTACAACTTTTACAGATATCAGCTTTTTTATGAAATCACTCACTCTCTCATCACTCTAATGAGACGAGCATGACAAGCTTCTGATGGTAAGCCACACGCCCATAACATTGCCACCCAGCTATTTGAACATGAACAGCCCAAAACAATCCTTAGCACAGCACTCCAGATATATAAGATCATTTATCATAAGATAAATAAGAAAAAGAATTGTATACAAAAGTTTTGACGAATTTTTAATTGTAGGGGTTTTTTAATTATTTTTTTAATCCCTTCAACCTGGAACATTGTAATATTAGCCCATTAGATATAATATCTTATTATATCTAGTATAAATTACGTTCGGTAAAGGCTTATATTATGGTTTCTAGACTGCATATTTACCAAGTTTCAAATGCGCGTCCTCGTGATGTAATCGCATCAAGGAGTGGCGAGGATCCCGGGCTATCCTGGATGAGATCTAATTCCATACGAGTCTTATGCCCTTCCTCCACAACACATAGCTGAGCGAGGATAGAGTACGGATGGCAGCAAAAATCCAACATTCAAAATATTTCTAGATGTTGTTCATGCCAGTATGTGTGACGAAAGTGAAATAATTTGCGTTTTATTAGAATTTTCGTAATTTCGACTATCAACATTTATGTGTTACTTTTCCGGGTTAGGGGATGTCTGATTGGAAAATAGAATTGGGGTGTGTTTTGGAAGTGATGATTTTTGAAGTGAACATTGAGTACTTCTTTGTGGGAAAAGTTTTACGCGTTTGAGTCACACTCATGCTATTGTAGCGGGGTATTGTCGGAGCGAAACTTGGACGTCTACTCTCTGTCTACAAAAAACGTAATTTCGAAATAAGCTCGCGACTTTCCTATTCCGGTTTTACTTCGATCCGTTTTTTCGTCCGTTTAAATGTCCGATCAAGTGAAAGACTCAACGTCCTCCAAATTTTACGCGGTCATGAGAGACGCACTGGACCGAAACCGGTGGAGGCAGATCGTCCGCTCCAGATATAACCCACTGACCACGATCCTCAGACATGAGGGACTGACCATAGACAGAGAGAAATGTTCTAAACCTACTGTAATTAGAGTAGGCTTAAAACATTTAAAGGTTCGATAAGACGAAACGAAGTAGAACAGGAGTAGGAAAGTCGCGAGTTTTTTTTCGAAATTACGTTTTTCGTAGAAAAAGAGTAGACGTCCAGAGCGTTAGTTGCTTTTCGGATGGACGATAGCTTCGAATTTCTCTTGGGTCACGTCACCGGCATGCGAAATAGCAGTATATTTTTTGCTATTCAGACAACGTATTGTGCAGCATTAGTGCTGCTTATTATTAAAATTCCAAGTTACAAGGTTTCACTTCTATTGACAGCCCCTATGACTGCCTATTTTTTTAAGTGGCAACTTCTTAAGTCGCGTTGGCAATTATCGGGTGAAAACATGTGTAAAACTTGCGTCATCATCCCCGCTCGCTTCACATGAGCTATATCTCTTCTCTTTACCGTTACCGACACCTATGTAAATAAATATGTAAGTAGATTTTGTACGTAATATAATGCGTATTTACTTCTATTGGCTTGTTGATTGTAAGTACTTTCTTTAAAATTACCTACCTTGTTCTGCTGGCTGTACCGGAATTTTATAGGTCTCTACCAAGCGCGCGTAGCTTAAAGACAGAGTGCGCGCGCGCGGAACACCGGGTTCATGGGTGATGGATGGCTGAACTAGTACCTAGTTTGTTATCGCCACGCTACATCTTCGACTATACGAATGACGTATAAATAAATAAATATTGGTGGACAATTCACACACAACACTAAAACTAAGCAAAGCTGGTACTAAGGTGGCCTGATATGTATGGCAGAACAGTGTTGTTATATTATAAGTTCTGAGTTCTATCGTCATGCGGCAGTACCTATGACTGTCAATATTTTTTCTGTAATATTTATAAGATTATTTTGCTAGCTGTACTGGCGACGAGGAGCGCGTGACGGGATCACGGGTGATGGATGGCTGGACGAGTACCGGTTCACATGTACTCACGGTTTGTTATCGCCACACGGAACTCAACCAAATTAGAAACAATCTTTAGGGATTCAGTAAGTATAAACATATCGAAATGAAAAATAGACACTTTTTATAAAAAATATCCCAACACAAAAGGATAGGGTGTTTGTTATAAATTTGACGCGTCTCTCTGCTTGTGTTCATAATAAGAGTACCTTTATAATAATTATCTTCCCGTAATTTTCCCGCACTCAAATGTAACTTATGTGTTATTCTAGAGTTCTAGACTATAATCTTTCTGCGTTTCTAATTTTAACTTTATCCATTCAGGCATTTCAACATGATTGAGCAACAAATATTCAAACTTTCACATCTATAATACTAATAGTCTTATTTCATACTTCTAGACAGCCTTTTGTTGTGTAGAATTAATTCCGTGAACTCTATATTTTCCATGTGTTGGTACTTATTTTTTGTGGTTGTTCATACTATTTTATTTATCTAGTAAAGTGAGCATAGCTACAACACACTCTTATCTGGTTATTACTACCTCTTCTTAGTTCAACTGGTTCCACATAACCTTTTTTGTGGCTAATGAGTCTGTGTTTGTTTATAGTTATAATCTTGGGGTCTTCAAGTCGAGAGTGAATCGGTTTCTTCTAGGTAAGCACGTTTCATCGTAGGCCGCATCGTCGCTTAACAACAGGCGAGATGGCGGTCAAGTGTAAACCTATTCAAGTTAAAAAAAAATAAAAAAATATCGCGTAATGGTAGAGAAGTAAATATAGTTCAAAAGTAAGTCATAAAGTAAAACTAAACTTTTTACATTTGTCACAAACATTATGCATTTGCTTTTTATCTCACTTGTATCAATGAGTTATGTATCCTCAAAACAATTATCACCATTTTCGATATTCCTAAAATTCGGATAAAGAGCTTTGAATAGATATTTTACTCGTCGGAGCTCGAAAAAGTGACAATTTTTCATAGTTGACGTTCCTGAGGGCCCTATGAAGATGTTTGTTTGTCAGTCTGATACCATTTTCATTATTCGAAAAGCTAAACTATGTAATGAACTGCCTGAGAACGTCATTTCTTATGAATACAGCCTTGGTGTATTGCGGTCGAGATTGAATCGGTTTCTTAGTAAACACACTATCGTAGACCGCATGGTCGCTTAACATCAGGCGAGATGGCAATCAAGTAATACTTTAAGAAGTTTAAAAAAAATATGTTACCTACTGTTACAAATACAATACTTTTTATTTCAGATATCCGATAATTTCTGTTACTGTTACAGATATATTTATATTTCTTTATTTCGTTACGGAGCTTCATAACATCCCTGATATGCACACTGGAAGGGCAGTTGTATATAATCCCGAAATGTTCCCAACCGCGCTACCTGGCCGCGGCCGGCGCTAACAATGCCCCGTGCGCCGTGCGCTCGACCGGACAACAAACGAGTAATTGAGCGTGACAAGCTATGAGAAGATCAGATTTGTTCGACGCCATGTATACTATTAACACTTACTAATAAAAAAACGACCAAGTGCAAGTCGGGCTCGCGGACCGAGGGTTCCGTATAAACCTGTAGGTGTATCAGTAAAACATACGGTATTTTTAAGTTTAAATGTTTTATGACATGATGTACTTAAATGTATTGTTCTTTTATCTGTGTTGTAAGAGGTTACTTCGTACCAAATTTCAGGTGAAGTGAAGTAGGTACCCTGTAGATTTCGATTCCCTTGCGAGAGTTTGCATTCCAAATTAGTGGTTTCCCTTTTTTTTTAACTTTTATAGGTTTTCACTTGACCGCCATGTAGCCTGATGTTAAGCGACGATGCGGTCTACGATGGAGCGTGTTTACCTAGAAAAAAAACCGATTCACTGACACAAAGATTGTAACCATCGGGGAAAACTCACTCAGGCAACGAATTCCACAGCCTAGACGTTCTTATCACAAAAGTAGAGTCAAATCTCTACGTTCGTGTCTTTGGAACATCAACTATGAAACGATGTCGCTTTTCCGAGCTACGAGCATTCCGATAAAAAAAGGACAGGGTGGTATTAGATCATGCAAATCAGCCGCACACTCTCCGAAGTGTATCCGAAAAAAAACCAATAGGCTAGTAATTTTTCGGCGATGTTCAAGACTTTGAAGTCTTTTTCCCACAAGAGTGTCGTTGGCTATGAGCCTTTTGGCACGTCTCTTGATCGATTTCAGAGCCTCCAGCTGATACTTAGCCGATCCATCCCAAAGGTGCAAACAGTACTCCATTCACTTGGTATAATTCAGTTAAAGAGGTACAAAATTGATACTCTATTCCATAGTATCATAAAATTTACAAAATGCAAGCTTTCTTACTCACTTCACTTTTCTGTATAAGCGGTTAAAAACTAGTGAGGGAATGCGAGGGTGTGGATGATTCCCTCGCACCACGCCCTCGTGTTCTTTGACTCGCGTTAAAAAAACTTTACATACAACGGAGCGATCGCTAGTCGAGGCGAGGGAAAACAAGGAGAGGCGAGCGTACCGGCCACACTCTCGGCGTGGAGAGTTTGGATGGGGCATTACAGCACCAAGGGACAGTAGACTTGAATATTTGGTATGAATTTCAGTTTGATACTTGATAACTACGTGTTTCTGAGAAAAAGGGTCTGGACAGATAGACAGACGGACAATAGAGTGATCTTTACATGGAACCTTTACGGGTTCCGTTTTTTTTTTGCGATACGGAATCCTAAAAAAACTGATAATATTAGATAATATCCGACAAATTTAAATTCGCAGTTTGAAAACTCATCTGTCAGATAGATCCTGCTAATATTATAAATGCAAAAATTTGGATGTTTATTGCCCAATTACGTCGCAACGACATAGCAACACGCCTACCGATAACAGCACAATGCCCATCAGCTATGCTATTTGAATACGAAGAGCCCGAATCAATGCCTAGCACTGCACTGCGCTCGTTACCCAGAGAGATAAGATTATGTATTTATCCAGCAATTGATTCCAGCAGCTGTGTTTCCGCTCTCTTATAATCTGAAAATCTTTAAATAAGAGTGAATAGGTATCTTCTGAGTGAGCATATTTATCTTAGACCTTGTCTATACACTGTATTACTTGGTAAGGCGAAGTCAAACATAGACACATATATAAAAAAATATCGAAAATTTCCTATCAAAGCGGAACACAGTAATGTTAAGACAATGCCCATTACTGCAAGGCGGCAGTATATCTACCAAAAACATAATACATTCCTCGTCGGACTCTTTGCAGAATCCTACCACAATAAAAATTGTTTATTTATGTATATTTAATTCTCCCAGCCTTTCATAAACGATTTCAAAGTTACAAATGGTTCGTAATACGTGCGTTTTATACGTTATACATAGACAGTCTCGGCTACGCGCGTCCATTACAGCCGTTTGCGCGTATTGTGCAATCGGAGCCCCTAGCGCCGGCGCCGGCGGCGCGCGCGCAGCTCAGAAAAAGGCAAGTCTATTGTGGAGTTCGTGCCCGAGGATAGAGACGAACATAATAGAAGAATAGTTATTAAATATAGTAGGGGTGGCGTGACGAATCTGGTTATAAAAACGATTCGATTTACAAATGTAGATAGATAGATAGAAAACTCTTTATTGTGGCACAAAAATAATAACATTACAAAGAAAAACTTATGATCTAGCACCACAAGTGGCGGCTTTATTGCTGAGAGCAATCTCTTCCAGGCAACCAGCCTTTGTAACCAGCAATTGTAGTGGTAGGACTCTTTGCAGTCGGCCTGGGGGAAGTACCAAACCTTTGCCAGTTATTCTACTGCCAAGCAGTAACGTGTAAACAACTTTCTGTTCCGGTTTGAAGGGCAATGTTTTCAGTGAAATTACAGGGCATAGAGGTTATGTGTCTGGGTGACGATCGTAGTGCAGTGCTAGGTAATGATCTGGACTTTTCGTGTTCCAATAGCTGTTTGACACTGGCTGTTATGTGGAGGCGTGTTACCAGATCTGAACAGGTATATCTGTACAGGTAGCCTGTATGGTAGACCGTTGCGTGAATGGCTGGCATAAGGTGCAAGCACGTAAACCTAAATCATATTATTATTTAGATTTCTGTGGGTGCAAGTATAGCGCGCCTAACCGCACATTACTTAAAAAAAACTACCCGTCTCCACTACTCACTAATATGGGTAGGTTTACTTAACGAACAGGTAAATGGAGCACTGCACTGCAATATAGCGAGATTTCAGACTAAATAACATCGCGTATACTACATAACATAATTTTCGAAACAAAATAAAAACATCTACAATTTCATTTATATAGCTTGTAGTACAACAGCGGATGACGCATGAACTCGATATATTCTTGGAAGATCCCTCACGATGTTTTCCTTCACCGTTAAAGGCATTTGGTTATACAAAAAAAACATGATGAAATGTGACTCAAAATTTCTCAACAAATTAACTACACAATAGTGTCCGAAGTGAAGTACCTGCGAAAGCCCTGCTGCGAGGGTGCCGGGAACAGCCTCTCGAGCCTTAACGGCCGTTTAAGGGCCTTTTCATTAACAGTTTACGAGCGGCCCTTTGACTGTCGCCACTCGCCCGCCGCGGTCAGGACCTACCAGAGACTCTCAAACCATTCTCTAATTCTATGCAGTCCTGACAAGTCGATAATTTACTCAGCCTACCGTTACGCTACACTATTTTTTTAAATTGTGGAGTATCAGTATATAAGGATAAGTATAATAATATAACTCGCAATCCTTGAGCATTTTTAAAGGAGGATTAAAAGATTTTTATTTATCACAAAGCAAAACTGTTGACACGAGTAAATTGTAGGTGCTAGTACTGTTGGTATCTGCTGGTTGAAGCTGTAATACACTGTTTATTGTATTAATTTATTGTTTATCATGTCCGCACTTTTGTTAATTGTTTAATATTTATAGTATTTGTCAGTTGGATTGTATAGTCTCATTTTTATAGGTGAATATTTATTATTTTATGTAGTTATAGATATAAATATGTAGTAGTATTATTAAATTAATGTCGCTTCTCCCGCCTACGAGTATATGTAGGCTGTTTCCTTTGTGCTGGTTGCCTGGAAGAGATTGCTCACAGCAATAAGGCCGCCACTTGTGGCACTAGTTAATAAGTTATTTCTGTGTAATATTTTAATTTCTTTGTGTTGCAATAAAGTGTTTCTATCTATCTATCTATCTATCTATAACTTTGTGACATATTAAAGGCGCTATCAGACTACGCGTTATTCAGCACACGATATTAAGATTGACTTAAAAACAGTAAGCGTCGCTGCACTCGATATCACTGTCTAAATTCCGAGTAAGACAGTATTACCCCTATCGAACTACGCTATTTACCTATAAATACTGAGACTAACTAAATATCAAGCGGGATAGCTACAGGCTTCAATTCTCTCCATAAACTGACGTCATTTCATGGTTAATGTTCTACAGACTCGAAGGCAAAAAAAGTTTGTCTCAATTTTTGTGATAAAGACATCTAGGCTGTGGAAAATGTTGCGTATGTTTTCTAGACAAGATTAAATTGGTTTCTTCTAGGTAATCACGCTCCATCGTAGACCGCATCGTGCGAAAAGTGACCCCGCGACCCTGACCCCTGGTCATGCAGGAAAAATCTGTGGGGGCTTTAGTCGGTAGGGGCACCATGTCGTATCTCATGGTGTCGGGCCCGACATACCCCACCATGTCCATTACCATGTTACCATGTTACATGTGTTGTTGTAATTGGCGACTTGCCGTTTTAATTAATAAATAAATAAAAATAAATAAACGGGTAACTCACTTTTAATATAGTCAGTTCAGTCCGACTCAAGTTTCGGTCGCGTCCGGCGATCTTTTTCAAGGAGAGTGCGCGCGTGTGACCGCACCCGTTATCCGTTTATTTATTTAAAAAGTGTAATAATAAAGTGTAATGTCCCTGCATGGTGGGCATACGTAAAATTATTTCCCGCACATAAAAAAAAGGTAATCACGCTCCATCGTAGACCGCATCGTTGTTTAACATCAGGCGAGATCAAGTGTAAGTGTATTTTCGTTTCATATAGAACCTCGTTGTCATATTTGAAAAGCTACTACTAGCTAGCTACTAGTTAGCCTACTGGGATTATTTTACTGACCATAATTTGTACGTTGTATTTGGTTATTATCAGTTTCAGAAAAACATAATTATTTGGTACGTAAGTATACAACACAGTATGCTTGTAAAGTCCCAGGTTTCGTGACATTAAAGGTTGAGAACCTCTGTAACGGTGGAGTTTGTGACAAATGCCCAGTAAAACGGTTCCAAATAGCCGATTGATAAGACATCGCCGCCGGCGCCGTTTGATCACGAAGCTAGTATGAGATGTGAAACGCGCAGTTAAATATATAGAGGTTTATTGTTACGAGACCACACATGCTGTTCTATGATACACGGCAGTAACAATGACTGCATGCATGACAATCAAGGGAATCATCATTTTCAAACTGTTTTCCGATTGAATAATTAATTTTATATGTTTTATTTACAAAGAGGCCTGTGGCAGCCTCTTGTCTACCATTAAAATTATATATCCTACTAATATATTATTATAAGTGTGAAAGTTTAGATGCTAGATGTATGAATGTTTGTTGCTCAATCCCGTTGGAACATCAAAATCAGGCCCATCCAACTTATGGCTCTCGGGCCGCCATGCGGCCCAAGCAGGTCCTTCATGCGGCCTGCGACCCAGTTCAAACTTTAAAAAATACACTAAGTAAAACAAGTAGATACAGACAGACGAGAATTTGTAGGGATTTAAAGCGATTGGATTTTTGTTTTGGCCCGCTACAGTTCCAAAAAATATTCAACCTGGCCCTCCACAAAATTGTGTTGGACACCCCTGGTCTAAACGGATCACTTTGACATTTAAAATACACTTTATAGTCAGCACATAGGCTTCTTTTTAATACGAGTAAATTACGGGAACGGAGATTGCGCGTGTAAACCCGCGGGGCCTTGCTAGTACGAGTACATTTAGAATGTACTCATAAAACGTATAAGAACCTTATAAGACTTTTTTCCGACTGCTGGGAGTCGGATCCTTCTTTTTCAAGAAGCCCCCTTCTCTCGTGTAAGAATGGGAGTGTACACGGTGGAGTCGGAAGGACCCAACCTGATTCAATCAATTTGGTAAACTGTGGACTGTTTTCGCGGTTTTGTTTTTTATCTGCGAGGGATATCTCTGTCTCGATGGAAAGGGTAAGGAAGAAAAAAGTAGGGAAACAGAAAAGGACTCACCGCACACCAGCTCGCGGCGTATCAGAAACTTGGCTAATATCAGGACGACGACGGAGACGAGCAGGACATGTGCCTGATGGTAAGCAACATGCCTGCCACATAACAGCACAGTGACACGCAGCTATTAGAACATGAATAGTCCAAATCATTACCTAGCACTGCACTGCGCTCGTCACCCAGATGTCTAAGATGTTATATCTCTAAGCCCTGTAATTTCTCTGGAAACATTGCCCTTCAAACCGGAACACAGTAATGTTTGCACATTACTGCTTGGCGGTATAATAACTGGCAAAGGTGTGGTACTTCCCCAGGCGGACTATGCCAAGAGTCCTACCACTACTAAACTAAGTATGATTATTACGAAGTTTTTTTTTAGGTTTACGCTTGACCGCCATCTCGCCTTATGGTAGACAACGATGCAGTTTACAATGGAGCGTGCTTACCTAAAAAAAGCGATTCACTTTTGATTTGAAGACACCAAGATTATAGCCATTGGGAAACTCGCACTAGGCAACGTATTCCACATACTGGACGTTCTCATCACAAAAAAAGAATCATACCTTTTTGTTGGAGTCTTTGGAACATAACCATGAAACAATGTCGCTTTTTCGAGCTACAAGCAGCCAGATAGACAAAAGAGCAAGGTGGTATTAGATCATGCCGATTAGTCAATCACTGCCCGAAATGTATCCCTACATTAAATTATGTAAGTGGCAGCTGATCTTATACCGTCCATGACTCTATGCTTCACACATCTCAATAGCCGTACTATGCGTGCATTCACCGCAGAGAAGCATATCTACAGAAATATCGTGCCAATAAATATCGTAATCACATCAAAACTTGCCGTTTCATACCGAAACTCTACGAAGTAGAATGAAGTTGCTGGACATAGAGATAAAACATTTTATATATCTGGGTAACTAGCGCAGTGTAGGTAGTGATTTGAACTCTTTATGTTCCAATAGCTGCATATCAGTGCTGTGTTATGGGCAGGCATGGTGCTTACCACCAGGCACATGTCCTGCTCGTCTCGTCACTCTATATTTGAAAAAAAGAAGAAGCAACAAAAGTCGAATTGACGCTCTAACGCATATATAGGACTAGATACGCATATAGAACATAATAGTTACTGTGTCGGGATCACAGAAATCTAAATCTAAAGTATAAAGATATAAAGTACCTTATTAATAAGATTTCTGTGGTTGGGATAATTGAATCATTTTATTGTTTAATATCTAAGCTAATAAAAACGCAATAATAATAAAACTTTGAATTCTTCATCTTGTCTGCACTAAAACGTCAATAGCCTGTTTGTTGTTACTATATTTTAAGTACCTCGTTATCTGTACATATTCTACTCGCCACAGTGGTTAGAAATGCTCGTAAAATTAGTTCTCATGGCTCCAACGATTCCGTATCTACCACAGGCTCATAAACCGATGCTCCGACGACATGTTTTGTCAAAGCCAATTGTTGGTTAATCGTGAGTTATGGACGGAGCACCAGTTAAACTTACAACTCCAAGTTAAAGTGCGGCTGAACCTGTTTTAGATGAACTTTGTAACGATGGGAACAGATAGCTTTTGCTTTCAGCAATTATTATGTAATAAAAAAGAACAGTAAAACATAATATTGAAGATTAATTAAAGCCTCATGTTGAAATGACGACGTTGAATTATGAATCTATTTATTTTTTATAGTGTTGAGTGACGAGACCAGCAGGACATGTGCCTGATGGTAAGCAACATGCCTGCCACATAACAGCACAGTAACACGCAGCTATTGGAACATGATAGTCCAAATCATTACCTAGCACTGCATTGCGCTCGTCACCCAGAGATCTAAGATATTATGTCTCTAAGCCCTGTAATTTCTCTGGAATCATTGCCCTTCAAACCGGAACACAGTAATGTTTGCACATTACTGCTTGGCGGTAGAATATTTGACAAAGGTGTGGTACTTCCCCAGGCGGACTCTGCTAAGAGTCCTACCACTAGAAGCTATTGGAACATGAAGAGTTCAAATAATTACCTAGCACTGCACTGCGCTCATCATCCAGAGATATTTTAAGATGTTTTATCTTTAGGCCCTGTAATTTCACTAAAAACATTCCCACCAAACACCCTTCAACCCGGAACACATTAGGTACTGCTTGGTGGTAGAATAACTGGCAAAGAATACTTCCCCAGGCGGACTTTGCAAAGAGTCCCACCACTACAAAATAACGATTTCATAACATATTTCATAACTGTGCACATATATTTATGAGGGTTCTTTAAGAAAAATATCATTCCCATTCGTAATGTATGAGTCGTATAAGGAGTACTTACTGAGGTTACCGACATAACTGAACGCATTGGCAATCTGAAGTGGCAATGGACTGGTCGTATCTGTCACACAGTCGATAACTGTGTTCTGAAATGATTTCAGACTGGTTTTCATTTTTAAATAGTTTTCTGGCACTGTGCTGGGCAGGCGCGTTACGTACCATCAGGCTCACGTCTTGTTTGTCCCGTCACTGTATTATAGGTTACAAAAAAACTTTATACGGAACTAACATAGAGAAAAACAGATTAAGAAAATTAAAAAAAAACATACATACGTTTGTATTACGTTACATTTAATAAAGTAGCCAAGTGTGAGTTGGACTCGCCCATGAAGGGTTCCGTTCCAGCAAGTAACATAATATACATAGTACACATAGTTCTTGTAGTTCGTTGTAACTTTGATCGAAGTTTTAATAATAGTGTATTTATGACGTACTAAAAAAAAACTACTCATCAGATCGAGTTCAAACTAATTTTCGTTGGTAGTTTTCATGGTAATGTACATCATATATATTTTTTAGTTTTTTCATTCTCTTACTTTAGAAGTTAGACGGGGGGGGGGGACATTTTACCACTTTGGAAGCGTCTCTCGCGCAAGTTATTCAGTGTAGACAAAAATTATATAAGAAACCTCAACATCATTTTTTAAGACCTATCGATAGTACACCCCACACGTGCAGGTTTGATGAAAAAATAAATTTTTGTGCTTCAGTTCTCAGTATGGGGGGCACCCCTAATTTTGTTTTTTTAAAAAACTTTTGTAAAAATCTTAATGCGGTTCACAGAATACATCTACTTACCAAGTTTCAACAGTGTAGTTCTCATAGTTTCGGCAAAAAGTGGCTGTGACATACGGACGGACAGACAGACAGACAGACAGACAGACAGACATGACGAATCTATAAGGTTTCCGTTTTTACGTTTTACGGAACCCTAAAAATGAATCATCTTTTTATAATCTTAGGATCTACCACGCGTTTTTACAAGATTTTATTTGATCTATATTGCTACTTTATTTTGCTTGGATTTGGATATTTCTATGCAAATTTAAAAAGTAAGTACAAGTAATTATTAATCCATCTACCTTAATAACATTTAGATATTTTTACTCATGTAAACAGTTACGGCTGGTCTAGTCGGGAGAACGGCGACTGCCGATCCGGAGACCCCGGGTTCAAACCCCACACGCACCACTGTCTTTTCGAAGTCATGTGCGTAATGCCGCTAACTTAAAACGGTGAAGGAAAACATCGTGAGGAAACCGACATGTACCTAGAATCTTTCGAAGTCATGTGTCATCCACCAACCCGCACTGGGCCAGCGTGGTGGATTATGGCCTTAACTCTCCCCTTGCGAGAGAAGGCCCCGAGTCCCAGCAGTGGGAACGTTTAGTGGGCTGTTGATGTGGACTCATGTAAGCCTACGTACGAGAAGATATACGGGGGTAAAATTTTTATCGATTGTTTACTATAGAAAGCTAAACTTATTACTCGAAAGAACCTGTAATACTCGTACGTAGTATTTTGTAGTATTCTGGAATAAGGCTGGTTTTCTACCAGAGATGCGCTAAACACTTTAGAGCTAAGTTTCGAGGATGTGCACGCTAAACTCGGAAGCTATGTGACCGTTTTCACTGAAGCTAATCTGTGTAGTATAGTGAGGAAGATGATTTATGAAGTGATAATATACATAATATCTACGAGTATATAGATGCGTAGCTCGATCGAGCTATACGTTGCAGCGAGTTATCAACAGTCGAGGAGGCACAGATATGTAGTTATATGTACCTATACACGCATCTTTAGTTCCGCACACATAGGCAATATTTATTTATTCAATATATATAAAAAAAGCACTATCAGAACAGGTTTTAGGCGCAGTTCCCGTTTTTTCACGTGATAAACAATCACGTGTGCCTTTTCAGACTATTTTAATCTATAATCAAAGTTTTTCACGATCATCAAAAGTTTTAACCCGATCCGTTCAGCCATTCCGACGTGACTGATTTACGAACATCCAAACATTAAGAATTATACAAACATTAATATTGGTAGGGTAGCTTAGTTGAACTGTTTCCAGCAGTGCTATGCAGTGTGGACCAATAAATGTGATTGGTGGATATTAAATGTATCCATAGCAACGTAGCATAGCACATCTCTGTGGTGCAGCCTTAACATTCAGTTGTCTTTTTGTTGAGCAAGCCTGTCGATGGAATCATCCAAATAACGAGGGTATTGTGACGCACTCATTAGGGCGTTTCTTGCGCCCGCGCACCCGACCAGAGCTCCTTATAAAGCGATCTGCTGAGCTCGGTATTAATAAGGCATTTTGTTTTAACTTTGACATGGTAATACTGCATGTATTAAAACTGTTAAAGTGTTCATTTGACAACACAGCAGAATATTTGTGTTGCTACTTTTTCGTACAGTAAGTATATTAAAACTGATTAAATTAGTCGTAGATAGGGAAAAGTGGAAGGTAGGGAGGTCTTTTCACAACATTGGGACAAAACAGACACACAATAATATCCGTCAATTGTGGGGCTTATGTATTATTATATGAGTAGGTTACTAAAACAATAATTGTCCACTCTCCACTTCACAACCACATACAATACTCAGCTCTTTCTGTAAAAACCTTGCCTGAGTCGAAGACGAACCAATTTGAGAAAACTTCCGTATCTGCCATGACCTGTATAATGCTCAAAATGGTTCGTTGAGCTACGCCTTATGGGTAGAAATGATTGTACTGAATAGAGAATATGGGAAATCTGTGAACTACAACCCAAAACACCACTGACAAAAACTTCGAACTAAATTTTTCTAGCTTTCTTGCGTCGTGGAAAATGCGACAACGCTGCCGTGCGTCGGTGGATAGGAAGTAAGGCACGGATTATATGTTCAAGTTCAATAATTCAATATATCTGAGGGTCCAGTACGTGTCCACGTTGTGCCACGTTTGGCCACGTCTGCTCGTTAGAGCCGCCATATTTGGCGCCGCCGACGACATCGGTCGCCGCGACGACTTTGGCAACAGTAATGGAACGAAAGCATTCCAAGCATTGATAGTTAGCTTTTTAATTGAGAATGGTGCAAGTTTTTGTGAGTTATGAGTCAAGCATAGGTACTGGCAACTCTGTTGCATTGTAACAGGAATATAAGTTTTTTTGGTGAAATTAACAACGCTGGAGATGTTAACATAAAAACTACAAAGTGGTAGCAGATTTTAAAACCTACAATCTCAATACCAAATGTCAAATTATTTCGTCTACACACTACTAAAATTGGAGTGTACGTACATATCTATCTATATATATAAAAACTAATTTATATATAAAAACAGATTTTTCGTGGGCTGTGAATTGAATTCTAGCGTCGCGCTCGGGTATGATTTAGTAGTTAGTTTTTTTTTTTTAGTTTATTTAGTATCAGCATCGCACCCGTGTGAAGCCAGGGTGGGTCGCTAGTGTATAATAAATATGTAATATCAAATTAACAGCTTACTACTATGTTCATATGAAATTATAAATGGTAGGTTTGTACCATTTATAATTCCATTATTTATAATATTAAAAAATGTTTGTATGACTGCCTGGCCGTTTGTTCTGGCTAATTTTCGATAAGGCTGCGTCGATTTTAATGCTTTATGGCTAATGAATCTAATTTTATAGCTAATGTTGTAATGTTATAAGAAGTAATAAGATCACTTTTATTTAGAAAATATAGTTCAATTTAAACCAAATTTGAAACAATGTTGAAAAAAACACTATAAAAAAACATGGCTCTATGAAGTTCGTCGGCTCAGCTAGTGACATCTTAAATTTCTAAATTTGAGCTGTAAATCTATTTGTATTCATAGTATTTTCATTTAAACTCATCTCCATTAGATTAAGGCTCCCACAACAAATCACTTATCACTCATTCCCCATCGTTCTACCAACTAGCCCTTCCAAAACAAATAAATAACATAAGAGCCCTTCGTCTATAGAATTCCCTTTAACGACACTATAATGGTGCTTCTTACTCTTTTTTCCCCATACAAAAGCACCGACGCACTAATGGCTTCCCTGCTCCCACACAAGAGAAGACAAACATGATCTAAAGAATCAACTGCGAAGTCTAGCGAAATGTTCCACTTGTGCAAATGTCCTACGCTACGGCAAGTGTTAATTCTCTAGTTTCCTGGTGACAAACTTGCATTATGTCTTCTGTTATCCTAATTCACATGAATTATAAATGCTAAAGTTCGGATGTTTGTTGCTCAATCACGTCGGATCAACAGAACGGATCAGGTTAAAATTTGGAACGCAGATAGACTTTAGTCTGGAATAACACAGGTTACTTTTCATCGCGATAAAATAACGGGAACGAGAATTATGCGGGTGAACCCGCGGGGCGGTGCTAGTAATCTTACTAATATTATAGATGTCGATGTTTGGATAGTTTGATGTTTGTTGCTATACATATAATCACGTCGTAAAGTGGAAACGGATCAGTCTAAAATTTGGAACACTATTAGACTATAGTCTGGAAAAACACATAGGCTACTTTTAATCCCGAGAAATTAACGTGAAAGGGAACTACACGGGTAAAAACGCAAAAAAAACAGATAACTTGTTATCTGGAAAATAATTATGAATTTAGATATTTTTTTAATGTCAATATCTTAGAAAAAAGGTAGCCAATTCATTAAATACTTTTGCTATTTAGTGAAAGTCAGGCTCTATTAGTTTTTTTTTTAAATCTTCGTTGCAGTCAATTACTGTGTCTATGGTGAAGGAAAACATCATGACCAATATTCCAAGAAGCTTCGTGAATTATGGTCTGGGATCTCTAATAATGTGGGAACATTTAGTGTACTACTAATGCTTAATCACACCGTTGCACGTTTGCTTGGAAGAAATCACTTTCAGCGATAAGCCCACCAACTTGTTTCACTAGTCTTAAAATGTTTACTTGCGGTTTCTTATCGAGCGGCTCTTCATAGTATTGCCGGTATGTGTAATCACTTTCAGATTTTCAGATCTATCAGCTGTACCTAATTATTATACAGGTTACATCAATCTTGTTCTCAGGAGTCAAGATATTATTGTTACCTTTTTGTTTTACATCATTACAGAATTATATGCTTTGACCATTTTAAATGGACTATTGTTAATAAAATAGGAAGATAAATGCGTTTGATTCGTGGCAAACAAAGCTAAAGCAAAAATTAGATTTCTTGACCGAAACTGGACGAAATCAAAACCAAAATCTTTCTAGGTCAATTATACTATAACAGAACTAGTGTTCAAACATAAATTAGTAATATGATAACTCTGTAAGTTTCCTTCTCTGTGAAACGTACATTTGTATGGAAGCCATCCATTTCTCACACGATTATGATAAAACATAATAATCCCGACGCACAAATGGGGTTACACTCAAAAGGAAATAAAAGATGACGGGACTCGGTACTTCAATGAATACAGGATTTATATTTATATTATTATTATTGAGTCTTTCAGAAACACTATTTTTTTATGATTGACATAGAATAGAATATTTATGCTTTATTGTATAAACTGTGTACAGGTATAAGATGTTACAATTTTAAATAGTTCCAATTGTTTTATCCATTACGAATATACAATGATTTTGTGCATTAATAAAAAACACAATAATTATTATTACTAATTATAAAATTACACATTTTTAACTACACAAATTGAAAATAGACTGGGACAAAGAGGAAAAGGATAGTTGTTTAGTTATTATTTATACATTTCTATTATTAAAATATTCTTTGAGATCATAATATTAACCAGAGAAATTACAGGGCTTAGAGATTTAACATTTAACAACTTAGATCTCTGGGTGACGAGCAGTGCAGTGCTAGGTAATGATTTGGACTCTTCACGTTCCAATAGGTGCGTGTTACTGTGTTCTTATGTGGCAGGTCTAATTCTAATTCTAATTCGGAATGGGAGTGATTGACCTGCACTGACGTCCCGCTAGGGGTGTATTGTGCACTTCCCCCCGGCCAGCCTACCCAAACCAGCCGAGCTCCTTAAAATAGCGGAGCACGGCCTTGGGTCGCTGGCATACTAGTTTCACTCCCATTTCGTCAGTTGTTGTTTCTTTGTATATTTCATTTGAAGTTTCTTCCAGGAATCCCGATTCTAATTGAATGTTTCTTGTGGCCTCACAGCGTAAGAGCACGTGCTCCACAGTTTCATCCTCCTGCAAACAACCCCTGCATAGGGGACTGTCAGTAGATCCTATTTTGTGAAGATGGTAGTTTAACTCACAGTGACCTGTGATCAAACCTATCATCAGACGGAGATCTGATCTTGATAGATTTAGAAGTTTATTAGTAACTTTCCTGTCTATCAGTGGGAACACAGCTTTAGTGTGTTTGCATTTCATTGATTTATCCCAAAGTTTTTGCTGTTCCTTTTCTGTGTGTCGACATAGCAGGTTTCGCGTTTCTGAAGCAGTTGGCTTGCATAACTCTGCTATGTCAGCTCTGATGTTCTTCTTTGCACCTGCTTTGGCAAGTAAGTCTGCTTTTTTATTTCCTTTGCATATGTAGTGGCTTTTTGTCCATTCAACTGTGACATTATGATTGTGTGCAAGACACTGTAGGGTAGAGTGGCACTCTGCAATCACGCTAGACCTGGTTATGGGTCTTCGTAGGGCGTAAATAGTAGCTGCACTGTCTGTTATGAATTTTAGTTCTAGTTTGTTTTCCAGTACATTGCCATCTATATCACCATTTTTTTTTTTTAGGACTGATTTAGCTGCTAACAGAAGGCCCATGACTTCTGCTTGCAGTACTGTTGTGGTTTTGTTTAGGGCTAGTGATTCTGCTAGGCCTAGCTCTGGTGAGTGGTACCCACACCCAACCCCCATGCTGTTTTTTGCACCATCTGTAAATATGCTGCAAATTTGATTGCTTTCCCCAGCAGTGTTTGTTTTTGTATGGTCCTCTGTGACCAGCCCAAACTTTTTCCCATCTAAATAAGTCGTGGCTATTCGATCCGTGCCTTGGCATGCGCCTGTGACAATTCTCGTTGCCCGATCCAGGATCTTGCAGTGACTCGTGGGAATTCCTGAGCCTTTCCATTGATCTGTCGATTTAATTCTTAGTGCTGCCGCCATTGCCTCTTGCTGTATGTGAAGATGGAGTGGCGTCAGGCCAAGTATTATATCAAGTGCTTCGGATGGTGTAGACTTCACACATCCGCTGATTAGTGAACATGCCAACCGCTGAATCTTTTGTAATTTAGAGATTGTGGTCACCAGATTTGTTCTAGTCCACCACACTACACAGCCGTAAGTGAGTGCTGGTCGAACTATTACTGTGTACATCCAGCGACATAGTTTTGGTTTAAGTCCCCAGTCTTTGCCAATTGCTTTGGTGCACTGCCATAAGATATTAGTAGCCTTTGTGGTAACATGGTCTAGTTGTTTACCCCACAGTAGCTTGCTGTCCAACCAAATACCGAGGCACTTCACTTCCCTACTGAACGCCAATTGCGTTCCAAATAATTTGGGTGGCTTCAATTTAGGTATTTTTATTTTACGCGTAAATAATACCATTTCTGTTTTGTTTGGGTTAGCGGACAAATTTCGTTTTCCACAAAAATTTTCGAGAATTTAAAGTGCTGTTTGCATTTTTTTACATAAGGTAGACTCACATAGTCCTGAGACCATGATTGCTAAGTCATCCGCATATGCGACGGTAGTTATACCTTCTTTGTTTAGAAGCCCGATTAACTCATCTGCTACAATTACCCATAAGAGTGGGGATACTACTCCCCCCTGTGGGCACCCCTTCGTGAGTATGCAGCGAGACTCTGTCGATGACTCTATGTTAGCTGCTCTACTCGACAGCATTGTTGTGATCCATCCATTCACTCTGTTGTCAACATTATGTCTCCTTAGTCCTTCCTCAATACTGGGAAAAGTTGTTTTGTCAAAAGTTCCCTCGATATCAATGAAGGTTACCAAGCATGACTGTCTGATTTCTATCGCGCTTTCGATTTTATGTACAACCTGATGTAGAGCGCTTTCAGTTGATTTGCCCGATTGGTAGGCATGTTGATTCTTATGAATTGGACTGTCCAGTAGTGGACCGTTTCGAATATATTTGTCACATAATCTCTCCATTGTTTTTAGCAGGAAGGAGCTCAAACTGATGGGCCTAAATGACTTTGGATTTGTGTAGTCTGATTTGCCTGGTTTAGGTAGAAAGAGTACTTTCACTTCTCTCCAAGCTTTCGGGATGTACTTCCACGCAAGACAGCTTTTGTACAAAGCTACAAGGTGTGTTTTAATTCTTCTCATACTCCAGTGTAGAAGTGCAGGAAAGATTTCGTCAGGTCCTGATGCCTTGAAAGGTTGGAATGTGCTAATAGCCCAGGACAGCGTTTCATCAGTGACGATTGATGACGCAAAGTTCCAGTCGTCCCTACAAGGTTTCTGGTTTGTTTGATTTTCCCACCCTTCTTCTGGTTCCAGCCTACAGTCTGGAAAGTGGGTTTGTAGAAGTAATTCGAACTGTTCCTGTTCAGACTTAGTGGTTTCTTTAAAGTTCCCAGTTTGGTCTGTGAATTATTTGATAGTAGTTTTCTTAACCTAGCGGTTTCACTTTCTGATTGAATAGAGCTGCTGTATTTACGCCACATACTTTTTTTGCTTTTGATTATTTCTATTTTTAACCTATGTCGGGTTTTTTTATATTTCTGCCAATCCTCTTCTCGGTTTGTGTTCATGGCTCTGTTAAAGTTGTGTCTAGCTTTAGCCTTTTTGCCTAGCTTATGTGGCAGGTATGTTGCTTACTAATTTTCGCAAAATAATGAAGATATTCGCAAAAGAACGAAAGTGGCCGACATAGCTCAAAGAGTAAGCAAGCTGAAGTGGCAATGGGCAGGCCACATCGCTCGAAGAACTGACAACCGATGGGGAAGAAAGGTTCTCGAGTGGCGACCACGAACCGGAAGACGCAGTGTTGGACGCCCTCCCACTAGATGGACAGATGACCTCACAAAAGTCGCTGGAAACCGCTGGTTGCAGGTTGCGCGGGACCGTTCGTTGTGGAAATCTAGGGGGGAGGCCTTTGTTCAGCAGTGGATGTCTTGCGGCTGATGATGATGATGATGTTGCTTACCATCAGGCACATGTCTGTTCGTCTCGTCACTTTTTATTTAAAAAAACAAAAATATCCTTTAGTATCATAAATATGCATTTGTAACTATATGAGATCCGCGTTTTTACTCATAGTTTTCATTCTAGTAATTTTCTCGCAACACAAGCCTTTAATATGATATTTGAGACTTTGATTTTCAAGTCCCAATATGATTTTGAGATCCAAATTTCAACCCGATCCGCTCAGTTGTTCTTACGTGATTGAGTACCCAAATATCCAAAACTTCACAATTATTTATGTTATGTGATTCACTGATGATTAGTAGGATAGTTGTTTTGTTATTTCTTTTAATTGTGGTAGGCTAGTAGAACTATTTGCAGAGCCCCCAACCTAACCAATAGAGTACTAAAATTATTTGTTTAGTTATATTACCGCCAAGCAGTAATGTTCAATCATCACTGTGTTCCAGTTTGAATAGCAATGTTTCCAAAGACATTACAGGGCATGGAGATAATAGTACATTATGATATAAGTGCGGTAAGTTGATAATTACAGCCGAGGCTTTATTGCTAGCTCGAGCCGAAGGCGAGAGCTATAATTAGCAGAGGCTGTAATTATCAAAGCGCACGTATGTCATACGACGTTTTATAACATATTTGCGAGGAAATAAACAAAACTCTGACGACATTTTCAAATAAAAACAATACAGCGAAAAAAAAACGCGCGGAATAATATTTACTTGATCACAGATCACAGCCACAGACTAGGTAGAGAGATACATCACAGCACAGAGTAAGTAAACACTATGGATCACAGATTACTAAATGCGCGCGCATCGGCGCCTTTTTTTTTAAGCAATGGCACAGAACCAGCCGGTATGCCATTAATAATAAAGTAAATTCATATTTTTGTGTTTTGTTACAGAAAAATTCAAGTAATTTATGGTCTAAATTAATTAAATTAACGAATTTAATCATTCTTTATTATATTTTACCTCTCAAAGTTAATTTTATTCATAAAATGTTGACCACACTTTTCTGACATAAAATCTCTTTAGTAAGATTTAAAAAGGTACCGTTCGTTTTAGACGGAGCTTATCTCTCTACCTAGTCTGTGGACGGAGCATTTTGAAACCGTGCGTTTTACATTACACATTACAGCACTAGTGCGTAATAAGATACATTACGATACAGAAATTGGTCCAATAAAAGACCCTTTACGAGCAAATATGTTATAATAGTACATTATGATATATATGCGGTAAGTTGATAATTACAGCCGAGGCTTTATTGCTAGCTCGAGCCGAAGGCGAGAGCTATAATTAGCAGAGGCTGTAATTATCAAAGCGCACGTATGTCATACGACGTTTTATAACATATTTGCGAGGAAATAAACAAAACTCTGACGACATTTTCAAATAAAAACAATACAGCGAAAAAAAACGCGCGGAATAATATTTACTTGATCACAGATCACAGCACAGAGCACAGAGTAAGTAATCACTATGGATCACAGATTAGCAATGCGCGCGCATCGGCACCTTTTTTTTAAGCAACGGCACAGAACCAGCCGGTATGCCATTAATAATAAAGTAAATTAATATTTTTGTGTTTTGTTACAGAAAAATTAAAGTAATTTACGGTCTAAATTTATTTAAAAGACAAAAGCGCTTCGGACCTTGAATCTATTGACTTCAATTCCATAAACAATTTATGGCAGGTGCACAAGTAAATACAGCTGGGTTGGGTGCGAGAAAGAAAAGGGAAGACCGAGACATGGTAAAAACTTTCTACAACAAGACGAAAATGACAGTTATAAAGTGCACGCTATGAATTTAGAAATGCAAAGTGAGTGGTTAACCATAGGTGAGTTTTGTATCCCATTAGCTCTAAAGTGGCGCACCTTGGTCTCCTGCCTTATTAAAATTTTATCTAAATGCTTTTCAAATGACCCTTCCTGGCCAGAGTAACTTGGTAAGGTGAGGAAAAGCCTCTGAAAAATGTTGCTATACTTGTGGTGAGGCGATATGTACAGCAAGGCACATATTGGTGGGATGCAAGGTGCTCCTTAATAAGGGTCATTACTCACAGCGCCATGACAGAGTACTTGAAATCAAACGTGAAGCCGTAAGCCTTTCGGTAGCTAGAGCCCAAAAGGGATTGACGACAAACAAAAGACAAATTAACTTTGTAAAAGAGGGTTCAACTTCAAACTCCAAGAGCAAGCCTTACTCAATCCTGGGTTTAGCACCTGATTGGACTATTTTAATGGACACGTATGAAAAGCACTATAAAATCCCAGAGGATGTGGGTGTTTCGTCATCCAGACCGGATATTTTCCTTTTTTCTAGGGCTACGAAACGCATAGTCCTGGTAGAACTTACCGTACCGTGGGAAACTAATATACCTAAAGACCACGTGACGAAACAAAATAAGTATTACGACCTTCAAAACGAATTAACAAAAAATGGCTATGTAGTTAATTTATATGCTGTAGAAGTAGGAGCGAGAGGTATACCAGCAAAATCTCTCTATAACCTGCTTAAAGACCTTGGATTGTCCAGAAGTGCAGTAAGTTCTATACTAGAACGAGTATCTAAAGCTGCACTAGTATGATCATATCGGATTTGGCTGGGCAGGGAGAGAAATACGAGTAGTGAACGTACGTCAATATAAGGGGCCCCTTTTAAACCTACGCCTGAGTCACAAGTCTTGGGGTCTATTCGAGATTTCTCTCACTGCCACACGATGGACCCGGCACCCGCACGGTGAATCCATGGAATGCTAAGAAGTTCGTCTCTAAATTAACGAATTTAATAATTCTTTATTATATTTTACCTCTCAAAGTTAATTTTATTCATAAAATGTTGACCACACTTTTCTGACATAAAAACTCTTTACTAAGATTTAAAAAGGTACCGTTCGTTTTAGACGGAGCATATCTCTCTACCTAGTCTGTGGACGGAGCATTTTGAAACCGTGCGTTTTACATTACACATTACAGCACTAGTGCGTAATAAGATACATTACGATACAGAAATTGGTCCAATAAGAGACCCTTTACGAGCAAATATGTTATAAATCATATTACGAGTTGATATATATCTGTATATCTGGGTAACGAATGCATTGTAGGGCAAGGTAATGATTTGAATCCTATTCCATTAACTTCGTAACCTGTTATGGTCGGGCTTGTTGCTTACAATCAGGCACACGTCCTGCTCGTCTCGTCACTCTATCCTACTAATATGATAAAGGCGAAAGTGAGGAGTATGTTTGTTACTTCTTTACGTCTAAACAGGTCCAGCGATTTTAGTAAAATTTAGTATGGAGTTAGCTGACACCTTGGATTAACACAGGCTACTGTTTATCCTGAGAAAATAACGAGAACAACAGGAACGTGAACTATGCGGGTAAAACCGCGGGCGCTACAAGTACTTTAATAAATCTATGTAAACTATATTGAGTTGTTAACTCCTGTTACTTTTAACTATGACTTTACTAACAAAATAAAGTGATTATAACTCAATTCACTCAGCTATAATTCACCCACCCACGCCTGCGGGGTCAGGCTGTCGGGAGTTCACCTACATCACTTTAAATTACACCAAAACATGGCCAAAGGAAAGGATATATTTCTTAACCTCAGTTTTTTTTCCGACACCGATAAGTTGATGAACTTTGATTTAAGGGTAAAAAAAAAATGTACGTGTTGTTAATTTCAAAAAGGACACTTTTTAGTTTTACAAAAATGGCAGTTATGTATAGGTAAAGACAGGAGATAGAATAGAGCAGAAAACTATTGTCTTTTTTCAGTAGGTACGTAAATACGTACATGTACTCAGTATACACACAAAGCGTGCGTGCTTGGAAGCGTTTGGTGACGATGACGCGATATTCAAGATTTTTGTTCACCGAAAAAGTGTTCAACGAGCTTAAACAAGTCTTCACTTAAAAATTTTCAGTACATTTTGAAGGAGGTAGTAATAAGAATAAAATCTATAAACCATAGAGGTAGCTCTACGCACATTTTGTAAGATACGCTATCAGAAAACTTTCTAGCAATTATTCCAATTGATACATAATTTACCAGACGCGATATCGATCAGGACTAGCTCGCGCGCCCGGCGTGGCTTGCAACCAGTTCTAGTTGAAGCTGTTTTGACACCGGCACAGGTAACAGGTAACTCGGGGATTTTAATCTCGCATATTTCATTAGAAATATGGGTAAATGAATATTGATGCATGTTTTTCTTTGGTACCTATTGTATTTGTCAACATTAGACTAGGATTTACTGAAACTCCTTTATTCTTTCTACTTGTATTAATTTATATCATTAATTTCCACATAGGTACTTAGCTACTTAGGTACATAGGTACAACAATTATGTTTTAACAATCCTGTAAATTATTACTGCCGACCATTTCTCGGCTCTGATGAGAAAATGAGAATTGAATTTTATATGGCAACTACCAGACTATTTATATTAATATTATTAAATTTCGTAGGTTGGTACACTGTAAAATAACTGCTTGTAAGGGTGGTGATTAAAAAAACAAATAGTCGGTAGGTTGGCACGACCGGAATTCCATGTATCATAATGAGGTTATAAATATGTGAAATAACAAAATTCGACTAAATTATGAATAAAGACTAAAAATCATGACAAGGTTAATAATACCATCATTATCATAATCAGCCCGTACATCCCATTTCATGTTCCCATAGCTGGGAAGCGTCCGCGTTCTCCGTGGGCTTGCCAGCCCATTACACACCACGGTGGTCAAGTGCTTCTTGATGGATGACACATATCCACACAATACTTTCCACCACTGTCAATGTCTGCGATAAGGACAAACTTAGGTACTACAAACATGTTGGTTATCTTGTATTTATGTGTATGTAATGGCTAATCGGATTTGAATAAAATTAATTACGTAGTAAGTAGGTACATTAAGGGGATTAACACATATACTTCTTTTTATGTTATTAAAGTAATGGTTCCTGTTCCTGTTCCTGGGATTACGAAAAATGTTTGTTTGCTAAGGTTGATCCTGTCTTTGATAGTTTAAAGAATTTGAAGGAAACAATATACGTAATACATTTTCTGAATTAAACATTCAGAAAAACTGTTGAGCACCTAATAGTGAAACAATCCCACTTTCTGGAAGTCAAAAAGTAAATGGTAAATCGAATAAATAATATCAGGCGAAATGACCGTCAAGTGCAGACTTTTTAAATATTATAAAAAAAAGAATTTTTGAAGTCAGTCCTCTTGTTTTTAAGTAAATTCATTACAAACATACAAAAACACAAATCATTCCTCATTTAAAAACGAATGTAAATAAATATAACTCTCTTTTTTGTCGTCAGACAGAAACAAGTTCATCCGTTTATCAGATACAACATCATAAACCTTTGAAATGGTTTCTGTCCCGACATTTTACCAAAATACTTGAAATTATTTTGTGCTTATTTCATTTTATTGGTTATCACAGGCTCCCGCTGTTTGGACGACCCAATGAACTGACCACAAAATTAAAATATCCCTTCTGCGTGTAAGATTTTATTTTTTATATCTGTTACGTTACGTTACGATGTATTATTTAACCGACTTCAAAAAAAGGGAAGGTTGTCAATTCGGCTTTTTTTTTTGTGTATATGTTAAACGATAGCTCCGTCAATTGGATCAATTTTAATGCTTCTTTTTTTGTTTGGTAGATCGCGTTTTTCATATATGAACATGAAACTAACATTTACTTTCATTTACCTGAATGACTTAGCGATATCTAAGTCATCCAGCGAATCATATGGTATGGTGAAATCGATGATCACTGCCTGGTGCTGAGACCAGTTTACCAACACGATATCAGGCTTATTGGCGAGAAGAGTCCCGTCCGTGATGATAGATCGGTCCCAATAGAGGAACGCACGACCATTTTCAAAAACTGGGAAAGGCTAAGTACCGTACCAACTTATAGTTACTGCGGCACCTCGCATTCGACAAGGCTATAGAAGAGCAACACTGGTGAATGATTATAGCCACTAGCTTATTAAATTGTATTAGTATCGTATTTTTTAATAGTAAATATACATTGACTGGCCTTGTGGCTTAGTTGGGAGTAGCTCTGCCTGCGAAGCCGAGGGTCGTGGGTTCGATTCCCACCCAGTGCAAATATTTGTATGATGAATTCAAATGTTTTGCACTGTGTCTAGGTGTTTCTAATAAGTATGTATTTAAAACTATATAACTATTGTATCAGCTATCTAGCCGCCAGCATACAAGCTCTGCTTAGTTTGGGGTCAGATGGTTTTGTGTGTGAATTGTCCACCAATATTTATTTATTATTTATTTACATCGATCATCATCATTATCTGCCTATACTAATCCATTGCTGGACGCTGATACGCCACTCGGCCTGATTCTTGGCTTCACGTTTCCAACCGCCACCAGCTGCCACGTATATCGTTACTCCATCTAGTCTCACGATCTCTACTGCACAACCCGTGGTCCCCCAACGGTTATCGGACAAACATAGATAAGTATCGAGGCATGTGTTAGAATCGCTTTAGATTATGTGCTGTTTTAACCTAAATTATGCCAGGATCCAGGATAGCCTTAATTTTGTGAGCTTAGATGTGAATATTGTACTGTTAATTACTTAAAAAGGTAGAAGGTAACCTTGCACATGCATACAATTTCTGAGTAGCCCCAAGTTTTCGTAGAACAGCAACCTGTTACAGCCACGAGGCGTGAGATAAGGGTAATGTTTTGATACAAGATAAATATTTAAGGAACGCGCGCGGAGTAAATTGCATACTTATGTTTTTATGAAGTTATAAAGATCGGGGCATTTTATTGGAAGTATTACCACTGATTTTGTAAACTGATTAGTTTGGTTTGGCTCGCTTTTGGGTTCTCTTTTTGGAGTTTTTGGACCTTTAAGATCTTTATTTGCTCCAATTAATGTTAATGGATAAGGCTTTTTCACACTATTTTGCTTGTATAAACATTTTTTTTACGAAACTTCAGTTGCACCTCTACTGGGCAAAGGTTTACCCCAATTTATACAATCGTTCACATAAACACAAAAAAGTTGTATTTGAATTAAAAAATTACAACTAACCTAACAATTTTTTTCTTACCAATTAACATGAGTAAGCATTGCTCCAATCAAAGTGCGAGGTTTTGGAAGAAACGAATAAATCGATGTACGAATTAAGTTGATTTTTCAAAAACCATTCCATCGATTTCGATAAATTTAGATAGGACCATAAGCTAAGGCATTCAATAAATATAGACACTACTCAGTACTGTACATTAAATTTTTCTTCAAACGACAGGAAATCATAAGTCAATGCATTAGTTATTCCCATATCGATCGTGCATTACAAAACTATCTGTTGCGAGAGTTTTATGACGCGTTTTACAGCCGGCTCCAACGAACTTTCATCCGAGTGATGGACCCTTGATGCTTTAAATCAACATCAATGGAACTACCGAGTGGTCCAAACTCACCACGGATATGCGGTATTATTATTAGTTCTATGGTACAACCTGGCTGACAATAAAATGGTAAATTAAAAAGACTAGAAAACCTTCATCCTGATCTCTCGTTGATCGTTGATTTTTGTTGAAGTGTGTTTACTGTTTGTTACTCTTTTTAAGACTTGTTTATGTTTTCTCTTTTTAATTGTTATTTTTATTTTTGTCAAAAATTAAGGCCTAGTTTTGTATACTGTTTCCTGTCCGTGCACGGTAGCATGGTAGAGATCGCTCTAAGCGATAAGGTCGGCAATTAGAATGCTAAGTTAATTGTATGTTTTTTAATACATATTTAGTTTACTGTTTAGTGTTTTAATAAAGAGTTTTGTAGATAAAGAGTATTGTAGATAAATAGTAATCTTTTTCAAGTGTAGATACAGATGTTTGTCATTACCACTAGCTTTTTTTAGTTACCTCCAACAGTTTAGATTACGATTAAGAATCGTGTAATGTTTTTAACCATGGCACAAACTATTTGAAGTCACGGAAAGTCAAAATCACTGCCTAGCTCCGTACAAGCTTTCCAAGAGATAAAATAGAGATTTATCTTTTTGTCTTGTTATTTATCTAGACATATTGCCCATTCCCTGAAAACTACAACATAATACTCACTTTACTGCTTGGAAAAACGAAAAAGTTCTGGTACTGCCTCTCTGGTACTGGCGGACTCTGCCAAGACTCTTGCCAGTACCAAAAAAGTGTTTAATCTGGTACATAAAAATCTTTAATTTTATTTCTGAATTTTCAGTTACAGAAACAGTTTTGTTCCTGTGTATTTTAACCTTAAGCCCACTATGAGCCTTTAATGAGCGTATTTAGAATCTTTAGGTAGTGGTTTATACGACTACCTTTTATGGGGGCCAGCGACGGGACAACTCCCTAATGGCGTCTCTCAATCGTAAAGCATCTGGGATTGATTGAACTTTCATTGCTTAGTACTGCGGCTACTGCCTTCGGAGGTCAAGAGAGGTCAGTGGTGAGGAACTGAAATTCGAAAGTTTTGTTGAACTAGATCAGTAGCATAAACAGCCCATTTTAAATATCCACTGTTGGGACGAAGGCATTTTTACTAGGAGAGAGTCGAGCCCAGTACGAGAGAGTTGAATCCACTACGCTGATATAGTGAAAGACGTCGGATGACACAAGTCTTCGAATGATGCCTCTTTCTTTGAACATCTCACGATGATTTCCAAAGTCAAAGTTCTTTATTGATAAATGTAAAATTTACACGTCAATTCATAAAAAAATTAAAACAAAAGAAAGGGGATACAAATTATATACATTTTCAAAGTTTGAAATTTTCACTTCACTGTATTATAATAACAACTATTAATTATCGTACAGAAAACTGTTAAGCATTATACGAGTAAAATAAATATGTTTCAAATACAAATGTACTGACAAATGTTAATTTTTTCATATTTTTATAGGAACTTAACCATCACTCTCTAAAAATTCGCTGTAACTATAAAAAGTTTGATCGATAAGCCAGCACTCTAATCTGTTTTTGAAGCTGCCGAAACTTGAGGCCGATTTAACTATTTTGGGAATAGTGTTATAAACTTCCGGTCCCATAATGTGAGTTAACTTCCGTGACCTCGTGAGAGAGTGTGGTATAACATCCAGCTTGTCCGCGTTGCGTATGTTACGAGAATGTCTCCCTCCTCGCGTATTGTATGATTCTACGATTCTAGATTATTTCTGATACATACAGCCACTTGGTAGATCAGGATTTCCTACGCAGGTAATGCCAGTAGTGATGACAATCGTATCAGTAATTTAATTAAATTTATTTCACTTGCCAAATCATGGGTTGTACACATTTGAAATCGTTACATAATGTTCAAGCTATATAAAGGTCCACCATGCTTTTAACTTATGACAGTAGGTAGGCAGCGTGATCCGCTGATCCGTGGTACTGGAGACACTAATATTCGGTTACAGATATATTGATTAACTTTGCATTACGCTAGCAAATGTACCAGTAACACAGTTCCTTTTCAGCTAATACGTACGATAAAGTACGGATAATACGCATTTTAGGGACGTTTACAAATTATAGAGATGTTAGTATTCATTAACTTTCTTTACAGACGATGTTCTAATTTCTTATACATTTTCTATCGTTGACGCAACTTTTAAATAGACGACCGTAGAGATACTTTGAATTTTATATTCGACGAACAACATAAGCTGTGTTCAACTATTCCCATAATATGCTACCACCAAAAAAACGTTTAAATTTAAATCACTCTAGTCTCCATTAAATAGTAAAACAAGGAACAGTAATTATGTGTCATGTTAACGCATGGAGCTGAATTTATAGCTCTATTCAAAACCAAGGTAATTAAAATATTCATCATTACCACGAAGAATCCATAGGATAGGCCGTAAAAATAAATAAAATTGAAATTGGTATGATGTAGGTGAAGTAATTTGAATTAATCCACATTGAACATTAAAAAGGGGTGATGGCCTGGGGCCTGGGGTAGATGGATTCAGGAGTGAAGATGACGAATCGGTAAACGTAGTGTAGGACGCTCTGAGACTAGATGGAGTGACGATATACAAAAACGGCTGGTGGCGGTTGGAGACGTAAGACCGAGGATTGGGCTGAGTGGCTTATTATGGGAGAGGCCTGTGTCCAGTAGTGGACGAACACAGGCTGATGATGATGATAGCCTAGTGGCTAGAAGGTGCGATTCACAATTACGAGGTCGTAGTTTCGAATCCCTATACCTTCTATTTATTTATTTAACTCCAAAGTTGTCATAACCGCTGACTTCAACGGTATAGGAAAACATCGTGAGGAAACCGGTGTTTTTCAAGAAAATATATATTTCGAGGCGTGTGCCAAGCCACTCTGGGCCAGCGTGGATTATGGCCTTGATTGACTATGTGCTTGTGAGAGAAGGCCCCGAATGCCAGCTGTGGGACTGTGATCATCAACATCATCATCAACAGCCCACTAAACGTTCCCACTGCTGGGACTCGGGGCCTTCTCTCGCAAGGAGAGAGTTAAGGCCATAATCCACCACGCTGGCCCAGTGTGGGTTGGCGGATGACACATGACTTCGAAAGATTCTAGGTACATGTCGGTTTCCTCACGATGTTTTCCTTCGCCGTTTTAAGTTAGCGGCATTACGCACATGACTTCGAAAAGACAGTGGAGCGTGTGGGGTTTGAACCCGGGGTCTCCGGATCGGCAGCCGCCGTTCTCCCGACTAGACCACCGTAACTTTACTGTGATAGGGACTGTGATAGTGGACTGCTATTTCTTATGCTTACCATTTTGATTTTGTAAAAGGTTATAATTTTTAAGTATCGGTACCTACGGTTAAAATTGGTTAGATATCTATTTTTTTCCTTTCACTTGGCTTTTATACTTCAATGTATATACATAAAATGTATGGTTTCCGTGTTATGATATTAAAATTTATGTTGGTGCTTAGGGCTAGTGGTGCATTTTATTCACAAAAGTTATTGATGCTTTGATCTCAAACAGAAAATACATCATAAGCATTGTATATGTTCTCACTGCTTTGACCTTCTCTAACAAAGAGAGAGTTTAAGCCAAAATCCACCACGCTGGTTAAGCTCTGTTTCGAAGACAAACCTAATAACTCAAAGGAACTTAGAACACGCCGATTTCTTCACAATGTTTTTCTTCACTGTAAAGCCAGTTGTGATGACAATGATGCGATGTTTCCTTTCAAAAACTAGCCGCAGTCCACAGTTTTACCCGCGTAATTCCGGCTCTCGTCATTTTCCCGGGATAAAAAGGGTATTCCATTCCAGGCTATATCCTATGTTCCAAATTTCAACCCGATTCGTTAAGATATTCCGACGTAGTTGATCATCCAAGCATACAAACTTTCGAATTTATAATAATAGTAGGATTACTGAGTGAAGGTAGGAAGCTGAGGGCGTATCACCAGTGAGCGCTATATCCAGCAGTAGACTAGGTCATGTTGATGATGATGAATGTAATAACTGAGATGAGTTCGTAGTGAAGCTTGTATCAGACAAACGATACAACAGTTGTATCATATGCTAAAAATAATGAAGCAAAGACAGCTCCAAAGCCTCAGTAACGTTGATGGCGACATTAAGCAATTGCATTAATCCCGGCCCTGTCGGCCGCTTCTACCGCTTAACTAAAATAGCTATATTGCTATTGCTGTTACTTCTAAATCGGCTCAAAATGAGAGAGAGGCCAATAGCCGTAACCGTTTTAGATAGCCAGTAGACCCCGAGTCTTGTTTGTCTACTCGTTACTCCTTTTACGGCATTAATAGACTATAATTGCTGAAAGTGTTTATTAACTGGCAACATTACTGGTGCCTATTTTGCCTAGCGCTATTCTAATACGGTCGAGATTACCTTTGCTGAATGAAACTTTATAGGATAGTGAAATGCTTCAATTTATTAAACGGTAGAGAATGATGGCCCAGGCAGGCCATAGAAGGCTACTGGATATCTTGCAGTTTGCTAATGCTAAAATCTTGTTAGACCGGGAAATCGCTGGTCTATTGGCTTGAAAATTTGTAGAATATTAATAAAATTAACGATAATGCTTTATATTGCAATGTACTCGTTCATTCCTGCTTTTTGCTGTGTCGTAGAGATGTTGTGTTAGTTGATTCTAACTACTGCATTGGTTTATATCTAAACATACGCGAGCCAAAAACAAACCAAATATTCGAGTAACCTATATCACAATAGCAAAATGTATTACTGCTTAGCAGTAGAATTGAAGTTGACGAAGATGTCGACGCTTGAAAGGCAGAAATGACTAAGTGAGTTGAGTTAGGTTAGGGGAAAAAACAGCTTAAATCACAACATTTTTTATCGTTTTCGATTCCTCTGTGTATTAATATACTAACGATCCGTCCCGGCTTCGACAGTGGTACCTACACATAAAATATATCCAATAGAACTCAGCGATCACGTACCTAGAAATCCATCGGTGAAAGAATTTCTGAAATCGGTCCAGTAATTCCTGAGATTAGCACGGTCAAGCAAATAAACTCTTTCATCTTTATACTATTTGTAGGTATAGGTGCAGATAATATTTAGTGTTTTCATTTCCTTTGAAACTCCTGGAGCGTCCCTGCTTTTTTAGTAATAGACACGTGACCATCATCTTCTCTAATATTAAACTACAATGCAGTCTACGGTGGAATATTTACCCTAAAGACAAAATTTTTAAATGTAATAAAATTATTTAAAACAAAACTTTAAGATCTAGCCAGTCCTAAATTCAATCGCTGACACGACATTAGGAAGAAGAACTGATTGAGGAACCAACTGGCAAATTTAGCGTTTGGACTAAGAGCCCATGAACCCCAGACCTTCGTTATTTTATAAAAGCTGAAAACTTATCAGCACATGCTCCTAACACAGGTAAGAACGATGGACCATTATGAACCTTGGATCATCTTGGCTTTGGCAGATAAACGGTACTAAAGGTGTACCTCTGAAAAACCGATCTAAATTTGTAAAATTATAAAGTCTGATATTTTTTTGGTAACACCTTCAGAATATTATTAAAAATCACACCAATAATTGCCAGACACTTAACATCGTGGTAAACACTTGCCAGACACCCATGTTGTGTTAATGTCAATTATAATTCTACTTGCGTCATAATATGCGCGCTGATTTTTAAACATAATACTTGGGTAACAATTAGCAGCTTAATTATCACAAACAGCCCACTAAAAGCTCCCACTGCTGGGACTAGGGGCCTTAGTACAGTTTATCTGCCAAAGCAAGGATGACCCAAACTTTACAATGGTCCATCGTTCTTACCTGTGTAAGGAGCATGCGCTGACAAGTTCTCAGCTTTTATAAAATAACGGGCTCTTGCTGTAGTTCTCCTTATACAATTAATATAGATAAATATGTACGAGTACAATAATAGTAATTCAACCCGAACGAAGTCAGGACAGACCGCTAGCTTCAACAAAAAAAGGTTTCGCTTTACCGTTACCTTTCTCTTGTGTGGTCAAGCAATTGCAAGGCTTCTATTGAGATGGCACACTCTAAGACTTCGTCAGATCTTTTAATCTGTTTCGATCCGTTGATCCCTTTTGGCGTCCTACCGCCAACCACGCGACATAACGCCAGTTCTTTTGTCGCTTCACTTCCGGGTTTTTGTTTACATTGTCCAGTTTCGTCACATCGGATCATTATCCAAATTTACGAGTGTTACATACAATTCAAGAACAGTATTGTTGGTGTTAATGTTGTTATGGTCACAATGTCATTGACGTGATTTTTTTATGAACGTGTTTAAATCTGAATAAATGTTTGTTGATTTTATGATAACATAATGGTAGCATAGTATAAGCTATCCTATTTAAGTTCTCACTGCTGGAACTCGGGCTATTCTCTGACATGGAGAGAGTCAGAGCCGTAATCCACCACGCTGACCAGGCGCAGGTTCGAGGGTGACGCATGTCTTTCAAAGATTTGTGTATTTCTTACCAAGTTTTCAGTCGCAGTTGAAGCCAGTGGTAAACTCACAACGGTAGTGTGTCACACAATGTTTTACTGACTATCATTGCACTGTTTCCATATCTTAGAGATATACGATTATGAGACAATGAGGAACATAAAAAAGTGTTTGCAAATTACTGCTTGGCTGAAAAATTTCTGAAAGTGTGTGGCTTACCATCAGTTGCATATTTAGCTCATCCCGTAACTCTACATTGAAAAACAGTCAAATCGTACAACGTTTTGGAAACCACTGTTTGGGGTTTCCAAAAAAGTTTTAGCCTACACAGTACCATCGTCCAAGTATCTCCACATCGTGAGTCCAGTCTCGCAATGCCACACATCTCCGGCGCGCGCGCAGCCTGGCTGCCTCCAACCAGAACCGGTCCCGGCCCAATTACCCCCTCCCCCCTTCCCGACTAATTGGGCAGCCACGCTCGCGGCAGGACCGAACCTTTGTCGGCTTCCTCAACTTAGGTATTTTAATTAAGACAATACATTATTAGAAAGGTTACATTGTTAACGTGCCTTAAGGTTTTCGTTTCTTAACTGGCTTCGAAGAACGAAACTTTCAAGTTGACTGTGTGTTTCCATAAGTTTGTTGATTTGCTTATCAGATACAAACGAATTTAATGCATTTTTGTAGCAGATTTTAGAGGAGATCTTGTTTAATAGTAATCAATTTCTTAGACTTATATCATTTTTATCGTTAAAAGCCTTGTACTTTTCCTTAATTCAGCTTGATGGAAAGTGTCAAAGTAAAAACTCTAGATTCAAACACGCCCAGATCATCCATCAGAGAATAGATACTCAGGCAACGTATTCCACACTTTACGCTTCTTACGATGGCGAAGTCAAACCTCTTCTCTGACGGTTTATCGCATGACACTTCTACAAATTTTCTGCGTAAAACCAGTTCTTTTACTGTTTCCCGAACCGTAATTTCTTCTTCTCTTTCTGAGTACTACGTTCTTAAGTATTATTGTTGGTCAATGTGAATATGTCTTTGAGAAAATTAGAGGAGAAAACATCGGTTTTACTCTTAAGTTTAATAAAGAAAAGCGTGAACTAACTCAGATTTAGCTGGCGCCAAAGAAATAAAACAAATGGAAAGTGCTGCCATATATAGAGGAAGCTTCCGCTCCGCCCCATTGTGCCCCATTCTCTCAGAGATAACATTATCTGTAGAAAGCCCCGAGTGCCGAGTTGTCAGTATTTCGTAAGCAGTCCAGTTCTCACGAACATTGGTAATGGTCAGGGAACGACGCCGGGTGGCGCTGCTGGTATGTGGGTAAACTGACAACTCGAATGGTGTAAGGGACGAACTTATAACTGCAACTGATTCTGTCAGTCTCAACGGTGGATCTATTCTATGACGGTGGGTACAATCGAGATTAAGTACCTTCAAATAAGGATTGAATTAGTTTCTTCTTTTATCCTCGTTTTCAGGAAAGATGACAGCCAAGTACCTAGATTAAATTAATTTTAAAACATCTGCAGGCCTTCCTCAAGGATTTAGTCAGCTGATATAAGATTTGGCCTATATATGTCAGTCGACATCAGTAAAAAACTAAAAGTTAGCCGACACTTGCATGGTAAAAGTAGCATTATGTCTACCAACTGTCATTGATACATCTTTTTGCAACAGATTAAGTTAATAAATAATAAGTCATACGAAATAGTACATTTGCTCTATATACCAGCTACAAGTTGGCAGATGCTAGATCTGCGTCACCGGGTTCGCAAGGCACCCCTTATTGGGATGACAGGCAATTTCTTGTCCTATCGGCGATACCGGGCAACCCAAACCGAGCTTGCACCATCTAAGGTATTTACCCTCGTAAATGCTCTTGCGCTGTCGTCTTATGAAATGACGTAATTGTTGAGTAACGTAAAATTAGATTGGTAAAGTCTTGCACCTTCTGCGGTAACCCAAAGTTCGGAAGGCAGCAGAGACAAAAGAAGCACTGAGCTGCTATTACTGGGTTCCCCGCCACGTCTGTCGCTCGAGTCTTGGACCGCAGCCCGGCCATCCCGCGGCCGAGTGTTTGCTGACCAAACACAGTGTAATGGAGTCAGAACTCCGTGACCGCTCGACGCCTGCGCCTCTCTAATTAACGCGCGTGTGGCCACCTCCTCTCGTTAAATAAAAAGACACGCATTATTCCCGCATTTCTTATTAATTAGGAACTTTCTTGAGAGTAAAGTACTCGGACCGTTAGGTTGGGCTGCGGTATTTAAACGAATTACATATTATAAGGTCTTTAAATGGTTCTTAATGTGACTGTGCGAACTGATTGTATCCTAAATAAGGATGTGTTCTAAAGATGAAGTGACATAGGTGATAATTTACAATGAAAAACTACTCATTTCAATAAGAGTTAATCACGACGTCAATATTTAGAGCAGACCCCATTTAACTCACTACTCGTACTAACTTCTAATAATAATCCTACAAGATTTGGATTTTTTAAAGTTTGCTGAAAAATCATTGGACACATAATCTCAAACCGCAATTATTCAGTGATTTTTACTCTTCATTACCATCAGACTCACGTATTGCTCGTCTTTGTTATAAAAAAAAAATACAGTCAAAAAAGACTGCCGATAGAAGTGTAAAATCAAAATAGTATTCATCATCAGCCGCAAGACGTCCACTGCTGAACATAGGCCTCCCCCCTAGGTTTCCACAACGAACGGTCCTGTGCTACTACAAACCAGCGGTTTCCAGCGACCTTTGTGAGGTCATCTGCCCATCCAGTGGGAGGCCGTTCAACACTGCATCTTCCGGTACTTATAGATAGTTTTAAACAGCACTAATGTTGCACAACGCGTCACCTGTGTAGCTACAGATATAAACTGCTAAACGCATTTCAGTGACGCAAACTCACAAGATTTCACACATTCAAAATGCGTCTAATAGACTACAGGTCCGTGAACAAAATTTACGTAGTAAATGAACCACCAGGAGACCTATGTAGGATGATAGAAGGGTATAAAATAATAAGATTCAGCACTATGCCGTCACTTGTAAGCTGTCCAATTGAGTACAGTCGAAGATGAGGGGTTGCAACCCTCGATCATTTCTCCTTGTCGCATGATTTTTGTACGGCGTTGCAGAATAATAGATTAGAAGAGCTATCGAAACTATAAAAGTTATAAATATTAAGTTTTTAATTATTAGTTTGTCGGAAAAATTCGTGATTTTCCGACGATTTACAGATTAAATTTGGTCATTTGATTATGTACGGCATTGGTTCCAAACAGTTTCATTACCTCTCATAATCCATTATTTCGCAATGCCGTCCAAAAATCATGCGACAAGGAGAAATGATCGCGGGTTGTAACCTCTCCGCTTCGACTGTACTCAGTTGGACAGCTTACAAGTGACGGCATAGTGCTGAATCTTATTACTTTATACCCTTCTATCATCCTACATAGGTCTCATGGTGGTTCATTTAAATTTAGTTCACAAGCATGTAGTCTATAACTTGTACGTCCCACTACGCTGTTCCGCCGCCGCTCCGAGACTACGCCGCTACGCCATTGCTGACGCCGCCACCCGGTATTACTTAAGGCAAATAATCCCTTTCAAAACTTACGTATAGTTTATCTGGACATAGAGAAACAGATCCGAGTTGTAAACATGCAGTGCGTGTGTAAACAAATCCCGTTTGTAACGAACGCTGCGTCCTGCTTCCGTTCATCACTAGCCCCTGCTATCTTTCGAGTAAAACATTTTATTTTGACTTGTACCATGCACGTGTGAAAACGGAACCAAATGAATTTTAATCGACTTGAAAAAAGGAATAGGTTCTCAATTTGGTTGCATATTGTTACGCCAAGCCTGTATAAAAAATATTGTGTTTAAAAGGCAATGTTTCCAGTGAAATTGCAGGGTATAGAGACAAAACATTCAAGAATGCAGTCCAGTGCTAGGTAATGATTTGGACTTTTCATGATCCAATAGCTGCGTGTCACTGTGCTATTATCATCAGGCACATATTCAGTTCGTTTCCTCATTCTATACTATAAAAAAAGATCCCAACACCGAACTACATCGTTTAAAAATTTAATTTTGACTCTAACTCTATATTTACTGAAACAAAAAAAAACAAAATGTAGGGATTCAGTTTGCCCCGCTACTCACCAGCCAGATATGCACCTTCGTGTTGGGGTATAATAGGAGAGGTATAGGACAAGTTTTCAGCGTGTCTAGAATACCTACCTAAAAATTGGCGACAGCTCTCTGAATAGTAGCTTTTCCAATTTCATTGTGAATCAATTTTGATGATTATTTTTAAAACCTGTCTTCGAAATAAGAGTAAGCAGGTAAACATCACATCAAGATGGTCGTCACTGCCCTGAACCCCATGAGTTTAAATCAGGGTGCACTTAGTCATTAGCAGTGATTCACCGGCGGCGGCGGCGTGCGCTCTACATCCGAGGGCTCTATTAATAGGCTGTCGTAGGAACAATACGTCGCGTGGGAGAAGCAGACAACACGGCGCTGAGTCGCATAGGTTCGGGGTTCACCAAACAATAGGGTAGCGGACTGCGTCAAAAACAAACCATTCTAATTACTCCGTCAGCTAGACCATGGAAAAATATGGAACACGTACTTTTTGTTTTATCGAATTATTAAAAATCTTCAAAGGTATAGATCATCAAACTTCCAAAGTGGGGGATCACTTGTGGATAAAAATCATACCCACAAGTGACGTCACGCGTAACTTCTAAGCACGGTATCTTCGGAATTTTGTGTTTGTGAAACAAAAAAATATACGTGTACAAAATTTTTTAGCAATCTAGCTGACGGATTACTTGTTTTTTAGGATTATTGCCACCAATCCCGGCGACAACAGGGTACAATCCTCAAAAAAACTAAGTGACCCGTCAGTTAGATTGCCAAAAAATATTGTACACGTATTTTTTCTTTTGTGTCACAGACAAAAAATTACGAAGATACAGCGCTTCGAAGTTTCGTGCGACGTCACTTGTGAGTACGATTTTTACTCACGAGTGACGTCGCGACCCCCCACTCTCGAAGTTTGATGATCTATATCTTTGACGATTTTTAATATTATGGAAAAACAAAAAATACGTGTCCAATATTTTTCCATGATTTAGCTGACGGACTAATTAGGATGGTGTATTTTTGACCCAGTCTGGTACTGTAACACTTTTTTTTTTCGATTCGTTAGTCTGTGGTTTCGAAGTGATACAATTTCCCCTCCCTAGATCATCGCTTGTTTGATACGTTCTTTTACCGCCTCCCTATTCGGGCGGTCGGCCATTTTCGATCGGGACGGCAAGCGGGCCGTCACGTTTCAAGGTTATCCTCGCATCGATTATATTATTGTGACCATTTAAGATGGCAAGCGACGTACGGCCGTGATAAAGTCGGCCCTCGGCCTTGTGTGACGTGTCCCGAGGCTAACGCCGGCCAGCGTCCGCGCCCGGCGGCTATCCGCGTCGTGCGCGTGGGGGGGCTGTCTTAAGCGTTTGAGTGAACCTCCTCTCTAAGGGGTAAGTCGAATGTATAAAATGTACCGAGAGGCCGCATGGCAGGCGGGTGTCTGACGAACACGTTGTTTATTTCGTTTGTTCTTTTGTAGGAGGTGCTTGGGGAGCCGACCGGTTTTGTTGGCGTCCGGTTGTGGTGGTGTCTGGCGGTTTTGGCCGGGTTTCCTGTCCTCGTGCTTCGTGGATGTGACAGCGCTCGCGTGAACCCGACACAGGTTTTTGTTAGGTTGATAGTGATGAAATGACAGTGAGTGAAATGGTGGAGTGAGTGGTGGTGGAGTGAAATGGAGAGTGGTGGAGGCCTATTCGCCAGGCCGGGCTATGGGCCGTGGTAGGTTAGTGAAGGTCAGGTTTTTGACCTATATAAATCATCTTCCATGTTTTATAACCTAAGATACTTTTTCACCCGAGTAAACTAGGTGTAAACGGTATTTTCTAGGGGCTTCCTTCCTGTATTTGACAGAGAGGCAGTCATAATCTGACGGATTGTTTCCTCCGTACTTGAAGGTTGTATTTGTCCGAGGATATAATATCATTAAGGAGCTATTGTATCTAGAGTGTACTAAAGTTAGTTTAACGTTCAACACTTAGCGCGTTGAAACTGACTTGGTACTTGTCTGTTGTTATCATATTATCAATAGGATATGATAAACCTTATTGTATCTAGAGTGTTCTAAAGTTAGTTTAACGTTCAACACTTAGCGCGTTGAAGCTGACGTTGTACTTGTAATTGGTAATTTTATTCTCTTACCTTACTTAATCTACTAAATTTATAGTTATAAATTCCATGGTCTTACACCATACTGATGAAGGCCTATTGCCCCTTTTATTTTGGTTGATATTGTCAGTTCTCGGTAACAGTATAGGTTCCTGGCTGTAAGGAGGGGTTAGTTTTTGCCCAATTACTTATCTAACCTAACCGGGGAGTTTTGCCTTTGCTGAACCCCTCTCTAACCTAGGGTGGTATTCGGAATTTACCCATCTTTACTAGAGGACCCTGTACTGGGAATAACCAAATTTTAATTTAGAGGTTGTCGAGGAATTCTTCAAATTCCTTTTTTTTGGTCTTTTGAGGGAACAGTAACTCAACGATCAACCCCTGGCCTTTTACCCTTTTTATTATTGATGTATGCCTTTGTTTCATCTCAATAAACGCTTGAAAAAGTCTTAATTTTTTATTTTATACTTAAACTTTAACTTTTTTCCGGGGAGGTTTGAGAATTCAATTTTCACCAATTGAGTTCTCAACCATAACACCCCGGATAACCTTACAATTTGGCGCCCGAACTCAGGGACATTTTCAAGCATTTATACGCTATATATATACTATATAACGCTAAATAAGACTATATGGGATGTTTTGCACGTTATTGAAGCTTTATAGGATGTTCTGTGTTCTTTCTAGGCTGTTTTAGGTTATAACTACCTGGATATTGTTATATTATTCTACTATACCTGACTATGTGTTAGTTATAGACTACTATATGTTAATTATCTTTAACTTTACTTACTATATGTAAAGTTTTCTACTTTTTAGGCTTTGTTGAGTTGTCATTGCCTGTTTATTATTATACCCTTTTACTATACCCGACTATATGTAAGTTATATACTACTATATGTCAATTTCTTTTTAACTTTCCTTATTATAAGTAAAGTTTTCTACCTTTTGAGGCTGTGTTGAGCTGTCACAACCTGTTTATTGTTATATCCTTTTACTATACCTGACTATATGTTAGCTATATAACACTATATGTTTTTTTTTAACTTTACTGACTATATGTGAAGTTTCCTACCTTTCTAGGCTATTTATAGATCATATATATGACTATATGCTGGTTATATGATACTATATAATTTTTTTTTCTTATTGTTTTATTATTTTAAAGCTTTCAAGACGTGCTTAACTACTATAAGTCATCGATCGTGGTCTTCTACCTCTGGTTTCGGTCTGTTGCTCGATTCTGGATCGTGTTACTGTTACCTTTTCAACCTATAACTTTGAGTTTGTTATTATAATAACGGTTAATATTGTTTAACTACTGTTGTATTGTGCGGCTAGTATTATAACTTTTTAGCATAAGCTATATTACTAAGTTTATCTAATTTTAAAGTATAGTTCTGTTTACTTAAGACTTTGAATATGGAGGAACGTCCCATATCTTTCCATTTACTGAATGTTGATGAGTTGAAATATGAAGTATGTATCCGCGATGCCCTTCCGGAGGATAATATACAAAAGTTACGAGCTCAGGTGAAAAAGTTGAATGCTCAGATGAGAACTGATGAAATTGTAACTTATGAGGGTGATATTTCTGCCGAACTACTGTGTGTTCAGGGTAAACTAGGGGAACTAGAGGAGACTTGTGCTCGACGCCCATTACTATTAAAATATCTGAATAGGATACAAGCTTTAGGTAATCATCTCTTTCATCGGTTGAGTCGCCTTTCACCTTCTCTTGAGGAAGACTGTGTCCGTAAAGCTCAGCTTGACGAACGTTTGGGTGTTATCACTAAGAAGATGGATCGCATTTTGCAAAATTTTCGTAGTAGTGTCGAATTTACCCTTGCAGATGATAAGCCGTTGTGTGGAGCTCAAGGTGACCCTACTGTTGAGGAGCTGGGAACTGCTGATGGAGCTGATGCAGTCGCTGACTCCGAGGAAGTTCGTAGTAGTCCTGCTGTGCGCCTGGTTTCGTGTGACCGAGTTTCAAATGTTCACGCACTAAACCATAAGTTTAATGGAAAGGGTAGTGTTCATGCTTACCTGGAGAGATTGGAAGAGTTAAGCTCGTCTAGACATATTTCCCCATCTAAATTGTATACCTCGGCTGTGGAGTTGTTTACGGATGATGCTTTATTATGGTATCGTAGTATACGCGATGACGTTCATAATTGGAAAGAGTTGAAGAACTTGCTGTTGGAGGATTTCCTGCCTCCGGATTTTGAAGTTGCAGTGGCTGCGGTAGACGAGTTTTGTGTAAGGTGTAGGACTAAGGGTCATATCCTGAAGGCATGTAAGGCGCCTCCTATTCTTATTTGTTATCGATGTGGTGAGAAGGGTGTTACTATTAGAAACTGTTCTCGTTGTGTTCAGCCACAATACTGAACAGGACGGGCCATTGTTTAACTTCTAAGGCAGAGTGGTCTGACTGGTGTAATTTTGTAGGTAGATTCTTTGAACAATCTAGATTAGAAGCAGCAATGGTTCGTGTGAATAGAATAGATGCCCGTCCATATTTAAAGGTTAATATTTGTGGTTTATTTTTTATTGTTAGGTGTTAATTTTTGGAAGGCTTTTATTTAGCTTCAGATGTTTTGCGCTTGGGAGATGCCGTGATAGTCGGTTTTCTTTCAGCAACCCCGAGATGCTGTGGTGACGGAGGTGCATCGATTGCATCATTTGGATGAATTCTTATACTATGTATGTCTGTGATATCATTCCGGATAACTATATACTTAAATAGGGAGCTCAATTGATGAAGCTTTATGCCTATATTGTTCTTACTTTAGCTATTTTGATATTATAACATTTTTATGATGACGTTTAGCGGTATTATTATTTAGAATCGCCTTCTATATTGTTTCGGTAGTAGCGTTGGATTGTCGCTCACCGTTGATAAACCTTTTGAGCTAGGCTCGAGGTAACCTTATTGTTTCTACTATGTCTGTAATCGTGTTGAGTTGTCGCGAGCAGATAACCTTATTGATTGTACTATTTCTGTATCAGGGTTGGGATGTCCCTATCAGAGATTATAAGCCTCTTGACTTAGGCTTGAGGTAACCTTATTGTTGTTCACTATTTCTGCACTAGCGTTGAGTTATCGTTGGCAGATGATAGACCTTTTTGTACTTGAGTATGACGAGTTAGCAGCTTTCTTGTATAGAGTCGCGACTTATATAACTTCTGTATCCGAGTTGGGATGTCGCGATCAGAAGATAAACCTTTAGAGCTAGGCTCTAGGTAACCATGTTTTTGATGTGCTGGAAGTGGTGGTGCTGATGCTGACGTCGATTTTTATAGAATCCCGTAGTATTCTAGCGGTTAATGTAGTGTTGTGTGGCAGAGTTTCACATGTGCTGTTGTAGGGAACCTAATGAGGGTTCTGAGAACGTTGTACCGAACGCTTTCTCGCGTTCTGGACCTTATATCATACGCCGGTGTTTGACCCGTAGTATGCTGACATTTATAAACTCAGAAGATGTGAATGTTACTTTATAGATTCTGTAGTTTTACACGTTGTTTGGGATCTACCCCCCACTCGTGTCTTTAACCTTGACTTTTTAACAGGGCGTTGTACTGTTATATAACCTTTTAGGTAAATTTTGTTTACCAGACTTTTTTGAAGGAGGTCGTTCCTGCTGATGAGAGGCTGTCGCCTCTCCGAGTATCTGTTCCTGCTGTAGGTGCCGTTGATGATTGAGAAGACTTCGTAGTCTTTGAACCAATTGGCCAAGCTTGTACTATTGTGGTTGATTATGTGTCGCAGTAGTTATGTGTACCCTAATCAACTTCTGAATTGTTTGAGAACCTAAGGGTTTGCAAACATTTTGAATAGACTTTGTTGTTGGATTAAGTTAGTTTTTACTTGTTAGGATTTTTGTTTTACTGGATGTTCGACGAGTGGATGGTAGGATGCGAGACGCTGTTGTGCGACCCTCATCGTTATTTATGGCCAGCCCACTTATTTGGACATAAGGAAGAACAATATCTACATCTTTTTCAGGATATCTTTGTATAGAATTCCAGATTTTTGCTAGTTGTTTTAGGTTTTCTTTGTTATTTTAGTTTGAAGCTGTAGGGTGTTGTGCTTGATAGGTGTATAGACGGAGGGCCGTCTGAATTTTTCTCTTTCCTTTCGAAAAATTCTGGTGATGGGAGGAGTACTGTAACACTTTTTTTTTTCGATTCGTTAGTCTGTGGTTTCGAAGTGATACAATTTCCCCTCCCTAGATCATCGCTTGTTTGATACGTTCTTTTACCGCCTCCCTATTCGGGCGGTCGGCCATTTTCGATCGGAACGGCAAGCGGGCCGTCACGTTTCAAGGTTATCCTCGCATCGATTATATTATTGTGACCATTTAAGATGGCAAGCGACGTACGGCCGTGATAAAGTCGGCCCTCGGCCTTGTGTGACGTGTCCCGAGGCTAACGCCGGCCAGCGTCCGCGCCCGGCGGCTATCCGCGTCGTGCGCGTGGGGGGGCCTGTCTTAAGCGTTTGAGTGAACCTCCTCTCTAAGGGGTAAGTCGAATGTATAAAATGTACCGAGAGGCCGCATGGCAGGCGGCTGTCTGACGAACACGTTGTTTATTTCGTTTGTTCTTTTGTAGGAGGTGCTTGGGGAGCCGACCGGTTTTGTTGGCGTCCGGTTGTGGTGGTGTCTGGCGGTTTTGGCCGGGTTTCCTGTCCCGAGCTCCTCGTGCTTCGTGGATGTGACAGCGCTCGCGTGAACCCGACACAGGTTTTTGTTAGGTTGATAGTGATGAAATGACAGTGAGTGAAATGGTGGAGTGAGTGGTGGTGGAGTGAAATGGAGAGTGGTGGAGGCCTATTTGCCAGGCCGGGCTATGGGCCGTGGTAGGTTAGTGAAGGTCAGGTTTTTGACCTATATAAATCATCTTCCATGTTTTATAACCTAAGATACTTTTTCACCCGAGTAAACTAGGTGTAAACGGTATTTTCTAGGGTCTTCCTTCCTGTATTTGACAGAGAGGCAGTCATAATCTGACGGATTGTTTCCTCCGTACTTGAAGGTTGTATTTGTCCGAGGATATAATATCATTAAGGAGCTATTGTATCTAGAGTGTACTAAAGTTAGTTTAACGTTCAACACTTAGCGCGTTGAAACTGACTTGGTACTTGTCTGTTGTTATCATATTATCAATAGGATATGATAAACCTTATTGTATCTAGAGTGTTCTAAAGTTAGTTTAACGTTCAACACTTAGCGCGTTGAAGCTGACGTTGTACTTGTAATTGGTAATTTTATTCTCTTACCTTACTTAATCTACTAAATTTATAGTTATAAATTCCATGGTCTTACACCATACTGATGAAGGCCTATTGCCCCTTTTATTTTGGTTGATATTGTCAGTTCTCGGTAACAGTATAGGTTCCTGGCTGTAAGGAGGGGTTAGTTTTTGCCCAATTACTTATCTAACCTAACCGGGGAGTTTTGCCTTTGCTGAACCCCTCTCTAACCTAGGGTGGTATTCGGAATTTACCCATCTTTACTAAAGGACCCTGTACTGGGAATAACCAAATTTTAATTTAGAGGTTGTCGAGGAATTCTTCGAATTCCTTTTTTTTGGTCTTTTGAGGGAACAGTAACTCAACGATCAACCCCTGGCCTTTTACCCTTTTTATTATTGATGTATGCCTTTGTTTCATCTCAATAAACGCTTGAAAAAGTCTTAATTTTTTATTTTATACTTAAACTTTAACTTTTTTCCGGGGAGGTTTGAGAATTCAATTTTCACCAATTGAGTTCTCAACCATAACACCCCGGATAACCTTACAGTACCCTACTCAGTTAGTATAAGTATAAGCTTAACTAAATTAAGCTAAGCAAAGCTTATATAGTTAGATATCAATGTCTTTGGTTGTCTTCAATTTTAAACTCATTTGAAACGATAAAATAACAAAACAGAAAAAAAAAATGGCGCCATCTCAGGTGATATTGATAACTATTCCTCAATGTTTGATAAGTCTATTTGCATCTTCAACAGCTCATTCTCTGGGTTAAATGTATTTTAAAGAAGAATAGAACACACTGCAAGGGTTGTCTAATTAGTCCGTCTGTTTTCACGAATACAGTTTTTTTTATTTTATTAAAACCAGGAAATATATTTAAGAACAAATGTCCAATTATAGCCAAGTACTTCCCGGAACACGTAAATACTGACAGCAAAGAGCTTGTAGCGTTACATTACTGTCACTATCACCGTCACTCTCAGCTCGAAAGGGATTAGAGCGCGAATTTAACAACACGCGTTGCTAGGCAACATGTGTCATGCGACCCAAAAATATCATCCGTCGTGACCATAGGCTTATATATTAAGTCTATGGGCGTGACCATCTTTGCGTGACCAAACTATATTATATTTAGAATACTTTAGTATTATTATAGACCGAGCAAAGGCGGTATAACCTTACACCCAGCAGGACAACCTCTGGAAGAGGCTACAGCAGCCTGGGGGGCCAAATACTTCCCGAAAGGACTGGTGCAGAAGGCAACGGGAAACCACTGCACTATTTTCCCAAGATATCTAGTACATGAAATGAGCGCACAGAGATATGATATGGCATGCGATCCGGCCACCACCCGGCGCAGCGATGATTCCAGGTCTCGCGGTGTGAAGTATGCTACTGGCCACACTGGTGCGGCTCGCCAGGCTCAGAGTGGACAAAATGCTACTGGTGACGATACCAAGTCATTAATAGATCGACGATCGCTGAGGAAGATGGTTACACTTGCAACATGGAATGTCCGTGGCATGATTAATGTCCTGAAGAAAGAAACGATTGACAAGGAACAACAAGCTTACAAATTGGATATTCTGGGCCTAAGCGAAACCCACATGAGGGGCACAGGTTTCTATAGAACGGGCAGAGGGCACACCATATATTTTTCTGGCCCTGATAACGAGAGTAGCAAGGGTGTGGCGATATCTGTTACAACCGAGATCGATAAATGTGTTTTGGGATACAACCCTGTTAGCAACCGTATAATAACGTTGAAACTCAACACAAAGCCTTGTCGTATGAACATCATACAGGCGTACGCGCCTACGAGCGGTTCTACTGAAGAAGAAATTGAAGCATTCTATAATCAGTTAGATGATACTTATAACTCGTTACCTAAGAGAGAAGTGAATATCCTGATAGGAGACCTAAATGCTAAAGTAGGAAGCACAGAGTGTGATGACCACCTGAGAGATGTTGTTGGACGTTTTGGATTAGGCGTACGGAATGACAGAGGAGACCGGTGGATACAGTTCTGTGCAGCTAACTCACTGTCCATAATGAACACCTGGTTCCAGCATCATCCTCGACGACTTTATACGTGGATTTCACCAGGAGATAGGACCAGAAACCAAATCGATTACATTGCAGTACCAAAAAGGTGGAAATCAAGCGTAACAAATACCAAAACTTACCCAGGGGCTGATTGCGGTAGTGACCATATCTTGTTGGTGGCAAAAATGATCATCAAGCTCAAGAAGTGTCACCGAGCTGGTAATAAGAACGGACGTAAGCTGACACCTGGTGAGCAAACAATATTCAAGGCACGTTTTCAGCAAAAAATAGCAATGGGTCTGCAGATGGATGACGGCTCCGATGTGAACTCGAATTGGAGAAAGTTCAAAGAACTATTGCTTGCAGCTCACAAAGAAAGTCAGGTTGAATCACGTGATGTACCCCGTAGTTCATGGCTGTCAGATGAAACGTGGGACATAATTAAGAAAAGAAAAGAGCTATTGAAACACCTCTCAAAGGATGGCAGTCGTGAGCAATATAAAGCTCTCTCGAAGGAAGTGCAGCGTCGAGCTAGGGAAGACAAAAACCAGTACTTTAATAACGTTTGTACTGAGATTGAGGATCATGCCCATAAAATGCACACTCGAGATCTTTTTATGAAAATAAAAACCATAACACGGGAATTCAAGGCAAGAACATGGACTGTGGAAGACAAAAATGGAGGTTTGCTTACAGAGATTGACAAGGTGGTTGATAGGTGGAGAGGTTATTGCGAAGAATTATATACTGACGCAGCAGTTTCATCAATTAACCTGCACCACAACATGTCCGATATCCCACAAGAACCAGACATCTTGAGATCTGAAATTGAACTTGCTCTGAAGAAGCTTAAACGTAATAAATCGGCCGGAAGTGACTGTATTTTTGCCGAAAGTTTGAAGCTCATAGGAGATGACGGTACATGTATTCTACAAAGGCTTTGTAATCAGATATGGAGAAACGGCGAGTGGATCAGTGACTGGCAGGAATCCATTCTGATACCACTACACAAGAAGGGATCAACTAAGTCTTGTGGCAACTACAGGACTGTGGCGCTCATATCCCACGCTAGCAAGGTTCTATTGTACGTGATTAATGAACGCCTTAAAGCATTCTTGCAATGGCAAATTCCAGTAGAACAAGCGGGATTTGTTAAAGGGCGAGGAACAAGAGAACAGATTGTGAATGTCAGACAGATCATTGAAAAGTGTCGTGAGTTCAACATTCCAATGCTGATGTGCTTCGTCGATTACTCAAAAGCGTTTGATTGTGTTAGGTGGGAATGCTTATGGAACATTTTAAGGGAAATGGGAGTACCTGAGCACCTCGTCGTTCTTATCGCAAACCTCTACCAGGATGGAAACACAGTCGTAAAGGTGAACAATGTCCTATCGAAGCCCTTTAAGCCACAAAAAGGCGTTAGACAAGGATGTATCCTGTCTCCAATTCTCTTTAACATCTATGGAGAATACATAATGAGACGAGCCTTAGACGGTTGGGAGGGAGGAATCTCCATTGGCGGAAGGAAAATCAGCAACCTAAGATACGCAGATGACACAACTTTATTTGCATCGTCTGAGCACGAATTGGCACAGCTCCTGTCTAGAGTAGAGAAAGAGAGTGAATTAGTTGGCCTTACAATTAACAAGTCGAAGACCAAAGTGTTAGTGGTAGATAGGTCTGGTTCACTTATTCGTTCTAATGAACTCGGGGACCTAGAATTCGTTGAGCATTTTGTGTACCTGGGGTCTCTTCTTAGTAGCGAAGGGGGCAGTGAGAGAGAAATTGCAAGAAGAATCCAAATGTCCAAAGCAGCAATGACGAAACTCACTAGGATATGGAAAGATCGCAATATATCCCGTAAAACCAAAGTGAGGCTGGTACGTACGCTGGTATTCTCAATTTTCTCGTATGGCGCCGAATCCTGGACGATACGAAAGAAAGAAAGGACAAAAATCGATGCTTTTGAAATGTGGTGTTGGAGACGGATGTTGCGAATTCCATGGACTGCACGCCGAACCAACGCGTCCATTATTAAGGAGCTACGCATTACTAAAAGGCTATCCACTGTTTGTTTCCAGCAAATACTCAAATATTTTGGACACGTTGCTCGTAGGGACCCTGACAGCCTTGAGAAGCTTATGGTAGTCGGTAAAGTCGATGGGAAAAGACCACGTGGTCGATCACCTACCCGTTGGTCAGATCTGGTAAAGACTCTCACTGGACTGCCAATAACCGAAGCTCTTAGGACCGCCGCGGACAGAAAGGAATGGAAGAGCATGGTGCATCGGGTGATCAATACCTCAGACTAGACGCGACCTTCAGCAATGAAGATAACGACTGAGAAGAAGAAGAAGTATTATTAAATTAAATATAATATGTTTTATACTTAATTTATATTTAATTTATACTTAATTTGTGTACTTATTCTTGTTTGTTTAATATGTTCGTTGGTTATTTTACTTACACATATAAAATTATATTCGCATATAATACCATTGAACTTTAGAAGTACCCAATAGTAGCAAGAACTCTGCAGAACAGATTTAACACCAACGGGTTTTTTGATCAACAAGCTCAAGATTCGCTGAAGAAGACTGATCATCTGAATAAAGAATCATACTCGAATAAAGAACATTAACAACACTCTCAATGTTCAAAAGCTGGACACTGGCGAAATTGAGGTGATATTACCGAATGGAAGTCATAAGAAAAAGAAGAGCTAACTATGACGTCACCATTATTTACGATTTGTGTATGGATAGGGGTTTGCACTTGGCCGCCATTTCACCGGGTATTAAGCTATTCATGATAGTTCGCGCTTAGCTAGAAGAAACCGATTCACCTTAGATTTAAAAATATCAACATCCACTGGGGAAACACTCAGTCAGGCGATATATGCCAAAGTGCTGGTGTTCTTATCAGAAAAGTCAAGTCATACCTTTCCATTCGATTCTCTATAGATATATAGATCTAAAATACAATGCTTAGAAGTTTCGAGTGACGTCACTTCATTGTAATATTTTTACGAAGACGTGACGCCACAAATTCTCTCTCTGGAAGTTTGATGATTTATATCTTTATCGATTTATAATAATTTGATTTGATTTGACATAAAATGCGTGTCACATATTTTTCCATAATCTATACCTGACGAACTAATTAGAATGATATATTTTTGAACCAGTCATCATCCCGATAGACGCACTGAAGTTTCTTGATCCCAAATCATCTAGAATACTAATGCGCTGGCAACTGACCCGTGCTCACAGTTTTATTGTTGCTCTAGTGGGCAATAAACCTATTTAAACTAGAGCCATTGTGCTAATGCCGCTGTAAATCCCATTTTGTTTTACATTACTCTAATCGTCATGGTGATTACATCTGTACGTACATCTATTGAAGCAGCAATGAGTAGCACATTTTAAAAATAAGATTTAATCTTAGATTCTGCCGTCATTGTCTCATCGGAATAAAAAGGAACAAGGAATAATCCGTTGATATTAATTTTAAACTTTATTTGTAGAGGAGACTAGCAGCGCCCTGCGGGCTTACCCGTGTATTTCCCGTTCTCATTATCTTCCTGGGTTAAAAATTATTGAAGTGAAAACTTCTTTTGGCGCGCCTAGACAGATTTTTCGTGGGGTATGAATTGAATTCTAGCGTCACGCTGGGGTATGATAAGAAATCTTCGGATAAACTCGGGACCAATGCCATTGGCCATCTACAAATGCGTCAGCCAATGGGAAACGCTGAAAGGGCGTGGTCCGGCCATCATGGCATGGCCATTTTTTTTTTTTTTTTTTTTTTAACTTCTATAGGTTTACACTTGACCGCCATCTCGCCTGATGTTAAGCGATGATGCGGTCTACGATGGAGCGTGTTTACCTAGATAAAACCGATTCACTCTCGATTTGAAGACACAAAGATTGTAACCATCGGGGAAAACCCACTCAGGCAACGTATTCCACAGCTTAGACGTTCTTATCACAAAAGTAGAGTCGAATCTCTTCGTTCGTGTCTTTGGAACATCAACCATGAAACGATGTCGCTTTTTCGAGCTACGAGCATTCCGATAGAAAAAAGGAGAAGGTGGTATCAGATCATGCAAATCAGTCGCACACTCTCCGAAGTGTATCCGATAAAAAACCGATAGGCTAGCAATTTTTCGGCGATGTTCAAGACTTTGAAGTCTTTTTCGCACAAGAGTGTCGTTGCCTATGAGCCTTTTGGCACGTCTCTCGATCGATTCCAGAGCCTCCAGCTGATACTTAGCCGATCCATCCCACAGGTGCGAACAGTACTCCATACAGGAGCGAATCTGTGCTTGATATAGTGTAAGCAACTGTTCAGACTTGAAGTACCTTCGCACCTTTGAGAGGACACCAAGTTTTTTGGCAGCAAGTTTAGCCTTGGACTCGATAAACGAGCCAAAGTTGAGCGTAGAGGTCAAAGTAACGCCCAAAAGTTCAAGACGGTCAGAGACCGGCACGGATACACCTCTAAAAGTTGGAGTCAGTTGGAAAGGACTCCTTTTAGCGGAGAACAGACACGCCTGCGTCTTAATCTCGTTGAACTTGACCAGATTGGCATCGCCCCATTTGGACACCGCATCAAGGGTCAAGCCCAAACGCTCGATCAGACTCTCTCTCAGTACCTGAGTTTGCTGCCCAGTGGCTCTCGCGCTAGATATGTAACTCTCTACAACGGTGCTATCATCTGCGTACCCATAGATACCGGGCTTCAACAGATCATTGATATGTAGCAGGAAGAGCGTCGCAGAGAGTACCGACCCTTGTGGGACTCCGGCACTGATACCCATTTGATCCGACGAGCAGCCATCAATGACGACTCGTATGGATCGATCCCTCAAGAAGTCCGATATCCAAGCAATGAACCCAGAAGACAAACCATAACTAGAAAGCTTGCTTATAAGGCCATCATGCCAAACCCTGTCGAAAGCCTTCGAGATATCCAGGGAGACTGCAAGTGCTTCCCCGTGTTTCTCAATAGCTTCACTCCAGATGTGAGTGACGTACGCTAGAATATCCCCGGTGGACCGGTTTCGGCGAAACCCGTATTGCTGGTCACTGAGGAGGTCGTTCGATTCTAGGTACGTCAGGAGCCTGTGGTTTAAGACACGTTCCATAGTCTTGCAGAGTATGGACGTGACTGAGATGGGCCTGTAGTTGACAGGGTCAGCACGACTACCTTTTTTGGGCACAGGTTGCACATTGGCAAGCTTCCAAGACTTCGGTACTAGCCCAGTTTGGAGAGAGAGTCTAAATAGGCGTGTCAATATCGGTGACAACTCAGGCGCACAAGCCTTCAATACTAGAGCAGGAATACCATCTGGGCCACTGGCTTTATTCACGTCCAGATTGCGTAGCACTTTGCGAACCTCCTTTTGGCGAATGCGTATCTCTGACATAAAAGTCGAACAGCCAGGTGGAGTAGGAGGTGTCGCGCTACCAGCATCTAGACGCGAAGATTCCGCAAACTGAGTTGCAAACAAGTTTGCTTTCTCCGTTGCAGTGTGAGCCAGTGTCCCATCAGGTTTCAGCATTGGAGGTAGTGAGGAGCGGCAGAAGTTCGATTCGACCGATTTAGCTAGGGACCAAAACGCTTTGCTGCCCGCTGGGTACGAAGCTAGTTTGTTCCCTATTCGACTAATGTGGTCAAACCGAGCCCTCTGAAGAACCTTTTTGCATGCCTTAGCAGCCTTGTTGAACGCCTTCTTCTTCTGGTGTATGTCCCTTGCCTTACGCTGTCGAGCATCAACCCAGGCTAGGTAGGCCTCATGTTTAAATGCTTCAGCACTTTTACATTGAGAACCAAACCAAGGGCGAGCTTTGCTGGATAATGAGATGTCGGAGTATGGAATGAAATATTCCATAGCCGTTCGTATTGCATTAGTCACAGCATCTGCGCAGACTGAGGGATCACCAGAAGCGAAGCACAATGACTGCCATGGGTAAGACGCAAAGAAAGAGCGCATCTCATCCCAATCTGCTGACTTGTATCGCCACAACCGCCGGTTGCCTCTAGGGCTGGGATCAGGCGGATGGTAGACAGATACAGATTTCACCAGACAGTGGTCGGAGCTGCCTAACGGCGACGATACCGCCACCGAATAACGGTCTGGATCAGTTGTCAGCAGAAGGTCTAAGCAATAAGGTGTATGCGACTCAACGTCGGGTACTCTTGTGGCCTCTTGGACCAGCTGGGTTAGGTCTAACGATAAAGCTAGCTTTCTCGTTTCCTGCCCAGCGTAATCAGTGTCCCGGTATGGGTACAGCCATTCCTTATGATGGCCGTTGAAATCCCCCAGTAACACTAATTGGGCCGAAGGGTACTTCTGTTGAGCCGCGTCCGCCGCCTCACTTAGATACTCCGTGAGCCTAGTCGTCTCCAGATCTCCGCTGTGCGACCGATACACACAGGCGTAGATAATTTTGTCTATGCCTGTGTCCATTAGTGCCCAAAGAACAGAAAATCTAGTGTCCTCAAGGTTACGGAGACGCCGACAGCAGATGTCGTCACGGGCGTACAGGCATACTCCAGCACGAGGCCGGAATTTGTGCTCCAGGGTATAGCCTGGATACGTAAGGTACGCCACGTCCGACGGACAACCTATCTGCGTCTCCGTAAGAAACAAGAGTGACGCACGCATGGCCATCTAGAAATGCGTGAGCCAATGGGAAATGCTGATCCATTTCTAGATGGCCATGCCATGATGACCAGGCCACGCCTTCCGGTTACACTCGCGTAGTTTCCAAAGTAAGCTATCAGATTCTGAGTTATAAGTTCATTTCTATCGGCAGTTCCTATGAATGCCAATTTTTTTTAGCCATTGTTTTCCCACAAAACAAGCCATATTTCCAAACAAGCGTGTGTATGTGCGTCTGCGCATAAGTGTGCGCATGCGTGCGTGTGTGTGCATAAAAGCTACTTATGTAACACTAGCAGCAGCCAGTGGTTTCACCCGCGCAGTTCCCTTTCCCGTTAGTTCAAACATCTAAACTTTCGCATTGATTGTATTAGTAGAACTAGTGGACACCGCAAATGACAACATACATATTTTGGTCTCGAAATCAACAAGCGATAGTTAAATAAAATATTTATTTCTTTGGATATTATTCTCACTAAAATATCAAAACAGCGACTTTAAAAAAGAAAAAAAATATCTCTCTCTCGTTCTCCTACCTACAAATTCACCATACTTTCATAAAAAAAAGTTCGACAGTTACAAACAGAAAAATTGTGACACGAGATTTATATCTTGGATTTTATTTTTTAAATTTTGGGATTGGACGAGCAATAGTTTACCCGATTTCAGCAACACAAGTATGTCATACAGGTGCGTATACGTGCTACTGCGGTCCTCACCCAGAACATTGCTCTTGAAACCGGACTACAGTACTGTAAATGATTGCACCTGACTACTTGGCCGTAGACTAAAAGGCTTTTTTTAAATAGCGGGACAAAAGCTCTGCTTGTCCCGTAACTCGGTTCGCTAGTAACCCGCCTGCCCATAACATCAGTGTCACACAGTTATTGTAACAGTCCAAATAATTACCTAGCACTGCACTGCGCTCGTCACCCATAGATAAATAGATAGAAACTCTTTATTGTAACACAAAAAAACTTAAAATATTACAGAGACACACTTATTAACTAGCACCACAAATGGCGCTAAATCATCATGTAAATCATCATAGATACAAGATGATTTATCTCTAAGGACTGGAATTTATCTGGAAACATTGCCCTTCAAAACGGACAGTATGGTTTGCTCCTCACCACTTGGCCGTAGAATGGCTTACGAAGATGGTATATTTCTCCAGACAACTGGAATTTTCAGGACAAAATTTAATATAATAAATATTCCCAATTTAATAACTACCTTATCGACATCAAAGTGCCATCTGCAATAAATCAGCCCACTATCTCAATGGAACAAATAAAATCGGATTCATTTTCCGACGGGTAAGTGACCGGTGAATCATTATCCGATTTCGTCGTATCTCCTCTAGAAGACGTAATTAAATTAGTTCTTTAAAATAATTAGCATAAAGCCGGGAGTCGGCTGACTTGTGTGATGGATAGTCGCGACAAAAGCGTAGTCTATATTTAATGCCGCTCCCCCCTTCCCCTTTTCTCGATGCTATCACAGATACTAGTAGTAGGGAAAGTGCAGATTGCCGGTGACACACGCTTAGGTTGTTATAAGTTTGATGTATGTGTGTCTGTCCGTGGTACCGTAGCTCTCTGTCGGATGAACCGATTTTGACTTTGTTTTTATTGTTTGATAGGTAAAGTCATAAAACGTCGGGAGTTCTCGTAGCTAAAATTGTTGAAAAAATCGGTGCAAAATGGCGGAATTTATGTTTTTTCACAACTCAATATATATTTTTTACAACATTCAAAGCAGATCACAATATGAATGCCTGATTTACAGGCATTCATATTTACATTTTAGGTACAGTACTACATCCATACTCCATACTATCCGTACAGGTAGGACTCACTCTGCAAAGAGTCACTCTTTGCAGACTCCGTCTGAGGAAGTCCCACACCTTTGCTAGTTATCATACCGCCAAACAGTAATCGGAAACATCCGTGGGTTCCGTTTTGAAGGGAAATGTTTTTAGAGAAATTACAGGGCATAGAGATAAATAATCTTATATATCTGGGTGATGAGCGCAATGCAGTGCTAGGTAATGATTAGGACTTCATCTTAATGTTTCAATAGTTGCGTGACGCTGAGCTGTTAAAGGCAGGCGTGTTGCTTACCATCACACACAATGCCCCGTACAACAGTCCCGTCACTGTATCCTATTATAAAAAAACTCAAATTTGTATCTAGCCTTACATTATCGTTCTAAAAGACCTACTGCAAAGCATACTGTGTCGTCTCCATGCTACACATTCCCCTATTAGCGGTCCATTGAGCAAAACGCGGCTACAAAGGAAATCATAACTCTACCAGGACGTCTGGGGGACTTCCGGCGCTTACCTTCCGAACATTGTGATACCTTTGTACTGATTTCAAGAGCAAATTAGAGTTTAAGGCCTAAGTCCTAATCCTAAGTCGCACAGTTCACTCACAGTCAATAGCGGACGAAGCTATTGAAAATATAAAAAAATTGTAGAATGCACTAGAGAGTTTACATTTTTAATATGATCAACATTTAATAATTTGTAATAACCGGGTAATCTTAGATCTGAGTCCTTATTTATGTGTAGTTTGTAACTAGTGATCCAACACCTGCAAGCAGCACCCGTTCACGAATATGACCCATGTATCAAACCATTGCTACACTTAGTTACACTTAGTTTGGGGATCACTTAAAACTTTAATTCATGAAACGTAGGAATGTATGTACATCGTAATTTAAATTGTAAAACGTACTTGTACTGTATTCAGTTTGGAAATAAAACTATTCTATTCTATTGCTGTCTTCGACCATTTAAGCGAGTTCATACTCGCTCTCGCACTCATGTGCACTGCCGGGAATGGGGGCTATCAGGGTAGCGATTCTGAAACCATTCGGTTGCATCCACAGAAATCTAAATAATAAGGTACTAGAAGTCGCATGACCGCGTGACATTGTCGCCGCACAGGTGACTTGTAGGCCACCAGTGCTCGAATTGTAGTTTAGTCTTGTTCGAACCGGCAGGCGTGAATCATCTTTGAAACTTGTGTTATGGAGCATAAACAACTGTGGAAGTTCTTCCACAACTTGCAATTATACCAATAATGAGATTACATTTCACTGATAGGTATTTTATTTTATTTTAATTGCATTTTTTAATAAAATAAACGGAGCCCAATGATTCACTATAATAGTTATAAATTTTTGGTGTGATAGTCATTTTGCATACCATTGCTGCATACATTAATTAACATCTAAAGTGGTACATGCATAAACAGCAATGTAATGTAAAATTAAAGATATCGTCATAACCTCTAATCTTCCATGGTACAACCGCAGGTAGCGATTGTGAGTTAGTGCTGTGACGGTCCAATTTTACTTGCCCAAAAATAAACGATGAAAATTTTATTTTAATTTTTACATAGTTTTATCGATAAAGTAACATAATAAATCGATAAAAAAAAATGTACGCAATTAACATTACACCCGTACGTACAATCTTTTAATTCGCGGTAAACATTACTTCATAATTCATTAATTATTAACAAAAGTATATACATACTGGCTATAACGCGCGATTGTTCGTCCGTGCAAAATAAATATTAAGATAACTGAGGCAGTATTTATCTATTGTAAGCTTTTATTCTTAAGACTTTATTAGTTTTCATACAAAATCAGCGAGCAACACGGAAGGGAGTAGGCATACACAGCGTTTCCCCTCTGTCAAAGTATAAGTCCGCGTGGACCATGGAGTTTGATAATATACTGTGGCGTGGAATACACTGAGGGCGGGGCTAGATTTGTGAATGGTGCTTTATTTTTTATGTGTTAGTGATTTGGCTGTGTGAGTATGGTCGGCAATGGATCGGTACAGGTATGTTTTGTATGTAATAGTGCGGCTTTACGCTAGTGTGCAACTTTCCCCTCCCGCAAGAAATGACAGAAAGATTTGAACAATATTTTTTAGCTAAGGCTACTTCCCTTCCGTGCTTGCGCGGAAGATCGAGATGCTCGATGTACAAAATATTCAACAACCTTTGTTCTTCAACTATACCCAAGCCCATATGGTGTCAGAATTACATAGTTCAGTGATCGAAACAATAGTATACCCCATGTGACGCACTTATTTTATAGGTAGGCATATTGACTTTGTTGTAGTGTAATACACCTAATTAATGAAATCAATAATAACCTTTATCGAATGTTAAAATTGGACCGTACTTTGAAATATCGATATGTTTTAATTTTTATCAAGCACTAGCGTATATGTGAAAAATTGTTAATTTTTCAATGTATTAGTAGGTTCACAGATAAGCGTTTATGGATGTGTGTGGTGCAATCACAGACCCAGGTTGATAATGTGCAGCTTTTGCTGTGTGAGTGAATTTGTATTGGAATAGTACGCGCATGTAGTAGTGACCGCGGGGGTAGGGGAAATGTGGCGACAAGCGTTTTGCAAGTAATTTGAGAATTATGCCATTTCTATTACCTTATTATTTAGATTTCTGTGGTTGCATTCGACACGGAACCTCATCTCTTGGTCCTTGTCTTATCTGTTTAGCATGACAAAGACCGAGAGATGAGATTCCGTGTCGGATGCAACCGAATGGTTTCAAAATCGCTACCCAGATGACACACGTCATTTTCGGAACTTGCCAGTTTCAAGCTTAAAGGCTTATTTATTACACTTGGTTAAATATAAACGAATTTAGAAGCAAGTTAGAAGCAAGCAATCCTCGCCTCTGAATTTAGTTTGCTAGCTTTCATAATGCTATTATACCCCACTGAATTCAGTAGCGACTAAACTCAGTCGACTAAATTTAGCCCTATGAAATAAGCGTTTTTGATGCAGTACCTACCTACCTGTACGTGTAAATTGTAAATACGCAAAACACATACTTCTGCGAATCGTTCTCACCTCGTACGATATCGTTTTTTTTTAAATAAAGTTTGAAGAGACGAACAAGACATGTGCCTGATGGTAAGCAACATGCCTGCCACATAACAGCAAAGTGACACGCAGCTATCGGAAAATGAATAGTCCAAATCATTACGTAGCACTGCACTGCGCTCATCATCCAGATATCTATGATGTTATATTTAATAAGCCCTGTAATTTATCTGGAAACATTGCCATTCAAACTGGAACACATTACTGCTTGGCGTTAGAATAACTGGCAAAGGTGTACCACTTCCTCAGGCAGAATCTGCTAAGAGTCCTACCACTACACTTGCTCTTAGTTAACAAACTTAGCCCTGTACGTATTTTCATCCAGTCAGACCGAACCGACCATATCAAACGTAGGTTACCTGTTTACGTAATTAAATATATTTTCATAAACCCATTTAAAAAAATAAGATTAGGGTTGTATCAAGCAGCTACTGTTGTGTCAAACAGCTGTCAACCTGTCACATCGCTGTCCCGACATCAAGCACCGTGGCCAGCCGTGGCAGACCGTGACACTGCAGTGGAGTGAAATGGCGCGAATCAGACGCAGTTAATTGGTTTATTTTTAAGTTTCAACCTTGACCTATTTTAAAATATAAAAGGTAGTAGCTGGAATCTGATTATATGTTTTTTTTTCGAGAGAAACACGATAAATGGATTTTCGTTTCGATAACAGGTTTGCACTTGCCCGCCATCTCGTCGAGCGATTAGCGACGATGCGGTCTGATGGAGCGAGAGAAAAAAACTCAAGTCTCAGAAAAAAACGAATTCACTCTAGTTTTGAATACATCTGCATAAATTATCAAGGTTAAATAATTAAAAAATATGGCACAGAAAACAATGCTAAAAACATTTTTTTCAAATCCAACGGATAAACTTGTGATTTTAATCACATTTATATATATACCCACACATTTAACAAAATATCCAATTCCTAAAACAACACTATCTTTTGTGTGCAGTCGTATTAAAGATAAACACTTGACAGGCTGACAATTCCTAAAATTCCAAAATTCCTTTTCTGTTTTTTGACCAAACACTGCACCACGAATCAAGTGTTCAGGCAAAAAAAATTAACTAAAAATATACAAACAGAACCTATCTATCAACAGGAATACGACTCTAACGCCACTCAATAACGGACATGCAAGGAATTTACCCTTTTTTTACTTGACAGGTTGCATTGTCCAGTGTACAGAATAGACAATACTTACTAGGGTGTAATCATGTAAAACAAAGTTCCTTCCTGGAACTGTCTACCTGCCTACTGGCACCGCTCTATGACCATTTACTTCACTTGTTATTCAACAATACGCGCCACGGGACTCTGAACTGTATAAGTTGGTGTTAAGGTTTGTAATCGCGGTCATTAGCTGGCCGTGAATCGAAGGTGATCGTAGATGGGCCTAATGACGGTCTTGCGCCACCCCGAAACAGGGAATAGTATAGTCATAGTTACTATGCAGACCAGTGCCTCGTCATTAATTAATATTGTGAGCTCCAGGGTGGCGTTACTATCGTGTTATTGTATATCGGAAATGTGTAGTACAACGATTTGTCCAGAAGCTCGATTCGTGGTGCAAATTTTATGCTGACTCGTCAAGGATGGTGATAAAAAACTGAGATGTGGTAATGATGTGCGGGGTTTCACATCTTTAGTTTGATTGACTTACCCTCAAACTTTTTATTCCATGATGTCGGGGTGAACGAATAGGATAAACAATGGTTATTTATTTTATTTTATTTTATTTTATTAAGTTTGGGAATCTTACAGCTAGGTACAAAAATATATAACATAATAGGTACAAAAGGCCAATTAAAAAATTCCACTTGTAGATATTAATAAAGATTAAGTAAATCAAGTAGACTTATGACATGAAAACGTACAAAAAAAAAGCTTAAACAATACCAAATAAATACAGTGATTTAGCTCAAACAAAGTACTCCTGTGTGAGAAGTCTCTTGCATTGTATAATAGAAGTATTAAATACGTCAAGATCATGTTTAGCAAGCAGGCTATTGAAACTCCGGCTCGCCCTCAGCAGGTAACTATTTTGCCTGTAGTTAGTGTTAGCTGCGGGTATGAACAGCGAGCACGGCCTCCTCCTCGGATCAGCTGTCACTCTGAGACCTACTTGCTCAAGCAGCTCAGGGCAGTCCACTGCGCCGTTAGCTATCTTCAGCAAGTAGGCCACATCTGCAATATCTCGTCTTATGTGCAAAGGAAGAATGTGGAATTTACGACAACGCTTTTTATAGTCTGGCAAATAATCTTTAATTTTAAATTGCAAATGTCGTAAAAACCGCTTCTGAATACGCTCAATGCGCGACCTATACACATCATATCTCGGGTTCCATACTTGTGAAGCATATTCTAAGTGACTACGCACATAGGAACAATATAGAATTTTTATGGTTTTGATTGATTTAAATTCAGTTGATAAGCGTAGAACGAAACCTAGTGCCCTTGATGCCTTATTGACAATAGTATTAATGTGCTCATCAAAAAGTAACTTACTATCAAAAATAATCCCCAAATCACGAATTGAACCAACTTTTGTAAGATTTGAATTCTTAAGTTTATAATTATAATTCAGGGGTTGTGGCTTACGAGTAAACGCACAAAAGTAGCATTTGGATACGTTGAGGTCCAATTTATTCACAAGACAATATTCGTCAAACCGATTGAGATCTTCTTGCAGCAACTGCGAGGATTTGTGGGAATCAATGGGGCATAATATCTTCATATCATCTGCGTATAATAATACTTTAGAGTGTTTAAAGCATGAAGAAATATCGTTAACAACGAGAGTAAATAGCAGTGGACCTAATAATGATCCTTGAGGAACACCCGAGGGGACTCGCATAGGTGATGACGTATAGCCATTCAGTACTACTGTCTGACATCTATTTTGTACGTAAGACGTAAACCACCTATACAAGTTACCTCGGATACCTACTGCCTGGAGCTTCCGCAAAAGTATATTGTGATCTATTCTATCGAAACATTTAGAATAATCGGTATAGACAACATCTACCTGTGAAGGTTTGGACATATGCTCGGATAAGAAGTCACTGCATATAATCAAATTTGATGTAGTAGACCTGCCTCTTAAAAAACCGTGTTGAAGCGAGCTAAGTGTGTGCTTTAACGACGCATAAACCTGCCTGTATACTATTTTTTCTAGCACTTTAGCAAACAGACATAGCTTGGAGATGGGCCTATAGTTCTCAACTCGATTTCTGGGTCCCTTTTTATGTATAGGTGTAATATACGCAGATTTCCATATCATAGGCATGACACCTTCGAATACTGATCGCCTAAAAAGAATAGTAAGTGGAGTGGAGATACTTTTAGCACACTTCACTATAAATATTGCCGGAATACTATCAGGACCGGCAGATTTACCAAGGTCTAGGCACTTCAAGAGTCTACAAACTTCGAAACGCTCAAACTCAATATTTGCTATATCCGAAACCGACATATTGCTATCAGATACGTCGAACGAGTAATCCGTACAGTTACCATCCAAAAATGTGGAGTGAAAGTAATCACTAAACATATTACAAATATCTTCCCCGGAGTCAGACGAGCGCTGACCAAAACATAACACTGCGGGATAAGCGTTATTTTGTTTTTTAATTTAACATATGACCAGAAAGCTTTAGGGTTTTTAGATATATTTAATTCAATGTTCGAAATGTACTCATCAAACATCTGTTTTTATAAAAATTTTGCGCGATCCCTTAAAATCATAAATGATTGCAGGTCAGAACGATTACCCCCAATGATGTCAGAGAATCGAGACGAGCAAAACACACCTGACCATAACAGCACATTATTTTACGTCTACCTATGACAGTTGGTTTTACATAATGTTTACTTCATACTATCCCTTACAATATTATACCTCTACAGTATCAATGCAACTAGCGCTGCACTGCGCCTGTCACCGTAATCTATATATATAAAAGCGAAAGGTCACTCATCAAGGAATCTCAGGAACTACAAATGCTAGGAATCTGAAATTTTGCATGGAGGTCCATTTTAGCACGTAGGTGCTCGCTAAGACGGGGTTTTGCGAAATTCAACCCCCAAGAGGGTGAAACAAGGGATGAACGGTTGTATGAAAATTCGTCATTTTCAAAGTTATCAAATTTTGTATCTAGACATTTGACACGAAGGAATTAAATGTTTGTTCCATCAATTTTGTAATTTCAAATTGTACGGGGGTGAAATTGGGGTTGAAATGGGGGATGAATGTCAATATGGATTTTCCCAACCGTTGAAGATAAAACCATGAAACTCTGCATATAAAGACACTTGACACGAAGCAAACGAATGTTTGTTCTATCAATTTCGTAATTTCGAACTGTAAGGGGGTGAAATTGTGGTTCAAATGGGGGATGAATGTCAATGTGAAAGTACCCAACTGTTGAAGATAAAACCATGAAACTCTGTTTATAGAATATAGACACTTGACACGAAGCAAACGAATGTTTGTTCTAGCGATTTTGTAATTTTGAACTGTATGGGGATTAAATTGGGATTGAAATGGGGGATGAAAGTATATATGGACGTTCCCAATCGTTGAAGATAAACCCATGAAACTCTGTAATATAGGCACTTGACACGAAGCAAACAAATGTTTGTTGTAGCAATTTTGTAATTTCAAACTGTACGGGGATGAAATTGGAGTTGAAATGGGAGACGAATGTCTCTTACGCTTTCAAACCTAAACAATGGAATCAATTTTGATGAAATTGTACAAAATTGTTTTATTATAAGCTGTTTTTAGTAACCGTAAATGTGTCTGGGTATACAAATACGTACTGCCTGAGTTACCTTAGTATTTATTTCGCGCGGACAAAGTCGCGGGTAACAGCTAGTGCATAATATTTGTAATAGCGTAGTTCTTTTTCCCCATACGTAACTTCTCTAACATCATGATTCTCCGAAACAGAACACAGCAATGTCTTCACATTATTAAATACTAAAATCAGCCCGAGCCTTTGTTTGCGTAGAGTTTAGAAAAGTCTGTACTTAATGGAACACTTTTGGAAATAAAATGTCTATTTGGTATTTTAATTCATAAATAATCAATCTAAGTTTCATACTTCAGACTGAACTCAGACAGTTTAGTTCTTACAAATTAATTGAGCAATGAGCATCCAAACTTTCGCATTTATCGCTCGATAAGCTGGCAGATGTGTGACCCTAGGACCCAACCTACGACTAGGCAGCTTTCGCAAAGAGTCCTATTACAATGTATATTACTTCACAAAATGTAGCACGAAAATCGTCGTAACTCATTGGCAAGGACTTCAATAACGTAAGTTCCTAACATCAGTACCTTACCCAATTATTTCAGTATTTTTCCAAATGGACAAGTCTGAGAATGTCCGAGAAATACTTTTTTTTTTTTTTTAACTTCTATAGGTTTACTTGACCGCCATCTCGCCTGATGTTAAGCGATGATGCGGTCTACGATGGAGCGTGTTTACCTAGATAAAACCGATTCACTCTCGATTTGAAGACACAAAGATTGTAACCATCGGGGAAAACCCACTCAGGCAACGTATTCCACAGCTTAGACGTTCTTATCACAAAAGTAGAGTCGAATCTCTTCGTTCGTGTCTTTGGAACATCAACCATGAAACGATGTCGCTTTTTCGAGCTACGAGCATTCCGATAGAAAAAAGGACAAGGTGGTATCAGATCATGCAAATCAGTCGCACACTCTCCGAAGTGTATCCGATAAAAAACCGATAGGCTAGCAATTTTTCGGCGATGTTCAAGACTTTGAAGTCTTTTTCGCACAAGAGTGTCGTTGCCTATGAGCCTTTTGGCACGTCTCTCGATCGATTCCAGAGCCTCCAGCTGATACTTAGCCGATCCATCCCAAAGGTGCGAACAGTACTCCATACAGGAGCGAATCTGTGCTTGATATAGTGTAAGCAACTGTTCAGACTTGAAGTACCTTCGCACCTTTGAGAGGACACCAAGTTTTTTGGCAGCAAGTTTAGCCTTGGACTCGATAAACGAGCCAAAGTTGAGCGTAGAGGTCAAAGTAACGCCCAAAAGTTCAAGACGGTCAGAGACCGGCACGGATACACCTCTAAAAGTTGGAGTCAGTTGGAAAGGACTCCTTTTAGCGGAGAACAGACACGCCTGCGTCTTACTCTCGTTGAACTTGACCAGATTGGCATCGCCCCATTTGGACACCGCATCAAGGGTCAAGCCCAAACGCTCGATCAGACTCTCTCTCAGTACCTGAGTTTGCTGCCCAGTGGCTCTCGCGCTAGATATGTAACTCTCTACAACGGTGCTATCATCTGCGTACCCATAGATACCGGGCTTCAACAGATCGTTGATATGTAGCAGGAAGAGCGTCGCAGAGAGTACCGACCCTTGTGGGACTCCGACTGATACCCATTTGATCCGACGAGCAGCCATCAATGACGACTCGTATGGATCGATCCCTCAAGAAGTCCGATATCCAAGCAATGAACCCAGAAGACAAACCATAACTAGAAAGCTTGCTTATAAGGCCATCATGCCAAACCCTGTCGAAAGCCTTCGAGATATCCAGGGAGACTGCAAGTGCTTCCCCGTGTTTCTCAATAGCTTCACTCCAGATGTGAGTGACGTACGCTAGAATATCCCCGGTGGACCGGTTTCGGCGAAACCCGTATTGCTGGTCACTGAGGAGGTCGTTCGATTCTAGGTACGTCAGGAGCCTGTGGTTTAAGACACGTTCCATAGTCTTGCAGAGTATGGACGTGACTGAGATGGGCCTGTAGTTGACAGGGTCAGCACGACTACCTTTTTTGGGCACAGGTTGCACATTGGCAAGCTTCCAAGACTTCGGTACTAGCCCAGTTTGGAGAGAGAGTCTAAATAGGCGTGTCAATATCGGTGACAACTCAGGCGCACAAGCCTTCAATACTAGAGCAGGAATACCATCTGGGCCACTGGCTTTATTCACGTCCAGATTGCATAGCACTTTGCGAACCTCCTTGTGGCGAATGCGTATCTCTGACATAAAAGTCGAACAGCCAGGTGGAGTAGGAGGTGTCGCGCTACCAGCATCTAGACGCGAAGATTCCGCAAACTGAGTTGCAAACAAGTTTGCTTTCTCCGTTGCAGTGTGAGCCAGTGTCCCATCAGGTTTCAGCATTGGAGGTAGTGAGGAGCGGCAGAAGTTCGATTCGACCGATTTAGCTAGGGACCAAAACGCTTTGCTGCCCGCTGGGTACGAAGCTAGTTTGTTCCCTATTCGACTAATGTGGTCAAACCGAGCCCTCTGAAGAACCTTTTTGCATGCCTTAGCAGCCTTGTTGAACGCCTTCTTCTTCTGGTGTATGTCCCTTGCCTTACGCTGTCGAGCATCAACCCAGGCTAGGTAGGCCTCATGTTTAAATGCTTCAGCACTTTTACATTGAGAACCAAACCAAGGGCGAGCTTTGCTGGATAATGAGATGTCGGAGTATGGAATGAAATATTCCATAGCCGTTCGTATTGCATTAGTCACAGCATCCGCGCAGACTGAGGGATCACCAGAAGCGAAGCACAATGACTGCCATGGGTAAGACGCAAAGAAAGAGCGCATCTCATCCCAATCTGCTGACTTGTATCGCCACAACCGCCGGTTGCTTCTAGGGCTGGGATCAGGCGGATGGTAGACAGATACAGATTTCACCAGACAGTGGTCGGAGCTGCCTAACGGCGACGATACCGCCACCGAATAACGGTCTGGATCAGTTGTCAGCAGAAGGTCTAAGCAATAAGGTGTATGCGACTCAACGTCGGGTACTCTTGTGGCCTCTTGGACCAGCTGGGTTAGGTCTAACGATAAAGCTAGCTTTCTCGTTTCCTGCCCAGCGTGATCAGTGTCCCGGTATGGGTACAGCCATTCCTTATGATGGCCGTTGAAATCCCCCAGTAACACTAATTGGGCCGAAGGGTACTTCTGTTGAGCCGCGTCCGCCGCCTCACTTAAATACTCCGTGAGCCTAGTCGTCTCCAGATCTCCGCTGTGCGACCGATACACACAGGCGTAGATAATTTTGTCTATGCCTGTGTCCATTAGTGCCCAAAGAACAGAAAATCTAGTGTCCTCAAGGTTACGGAGACGCCGACAGCAGATGTCGTCACGGGCGTACAGGCATACTCCAGCACGAGGCCGGAATTTGTGCTCCAGGGTATAGCCTGGATACGTAAGGTACGCCACGTCCGACGGACAACCTATCTGCGTCTCCGTAAGAAACAAGAGTGTCGGCTGCTCAGTCTCGAGGTGATGGTGGACTGCAGTGAGATTTGAGTGCAGACCTCGAATGTTAGTGAGGTGCACTTTGACTGACAAGGCGTGCAGCCGCTCTTTAACTTTGTTTCTTTTTTTGACTTTGTTCATGTTTTTTGGAGAGGAAATCGGTGGGGAAAACGGCAGTAGAACGAGGCCACACACTACTGACCATTGGTCACAACACACAACACGAATACACCAGTGGGGAGCTAGCCTGGAGACTGCGGGGACGCCCGAGCCCCCCCGGGGATGTCTATCTGGCCTTGGCATCCGGTCGCCAACCGGCAGGATAGCGCATCCCGGGATTTTTCGCTAGATGGCGGGGCAGCCTTTCATGAGTGGCTAGCTCACTACTTGGGCCCCCAACTATCTGCGGTCGGTGCGGCAAACCGTGCCTCGGATCCCGCTACCCTCCATGACCAGCTTCCCGATGTACAGTATTGGTGTGTGACAGACCGGTCTTGCAGTTGTGCAGCAACTGTTCTGACCCGTTTTCCTAAATGGTGTCACTAGACAACACGACGGAACACGGCTAGGCCGCTTGGCGTCGTGACTTAGTCTAGTGGGTGGTCACCAACCACGGCCGAAGCCTACCACCGGTAATTTGTCACCTGATTAGCGTCACCCAGGGACCACGTGTGAGGTTTCAATATCTAGGTGCTTCCCCACGGACGAAGGTGACTCGGTCCCCTAACTATACTCGATATACTATACTCTCTATACTTCTACTCTATACTTCTCTATACTATACTCGGTATACTCGAGTCTAAGTAACTCTAATCTCAAGCACTCGAGAAAGTCTTTCGAGAACATCTCAGTCAATTGACGAAAAACAATCTGCAATTTTGATAAAAACAGCAGCTAGGTAAAAAGCATACAGTGTCCACTGCCGAAATTTGAAGACACAAAGATTTATCTTGTGAAACTGGACTGTCCATGCCGTTGCAAGAAGAAACAAATCGTTGTATTTTGTCAATACACGTAGTAACTAGCTCAACTATTTATACGGGAAAGTGTGGGACAGTAATCAGAGGAGCAGGCGAGTAATCAGTCATCGGCGCATTGTCAGTATCTCCCGCGCGCCGCTATAAATACAGCGTGCGCGCGCGCAAGCGACGATTCTGATAAAGCAAACTCGATGGTGCTAGACGACCACTGTTACTTGATCCCACATTTCATTTTGACTCTTTCTTTTCCCAAGTCTATTGATATTGGCCACTTATATTCAAATTCGATTGTAGAAGAATCGTAAGGAAGTCAAGCAGACGAAGTTGTCGTTGAGCTTAACATCGGATTTGCTTTTGTAAATTCACGGGTATTCAACTGTGACGGTACGGGTGAACTGGTCAATATAAATAATACGGGTAAACTGACGTACCTTGACGAATATGCAGGTGAAATAATCCATCTACACGACTATACTGGCATACCGACTCATCTAAGCGAGGATACGAGTGTACTCACTCAGCATGGCGACGATACGTATAAAATTACAAATGACCATGACAATTCCAAGCAACGATACAGGTGATCTGACCCATCTGAACGACGATACCAGTAAACTGTGTAAACTCAACAAACAAATAAAGTACTAAGTTATAAAAAATCCAAATCCATCCAAATCTGTACAAGTCACCTACACACTACGTAAAGGAGACTGCCCCCCAGTATACTTGGAAGGAAACAAGCTTCCTCACAGGGACAGTGTAAAATATTTGGGCCTGCATCTCAATCGCCGTCTGACCTGGAACCATCGCATAAAAAAGAAAAGGGAAGAGCTTAATTTTCGATACAATAATCTTTACTGGATCCTCGGACGAAACAGTGTATTCTCCACTGACAATAAATGACTGATATATAAAACCATGTTAAAGCCAGTCTGAATGTATAGCATGCAGCTGTGGGGTTGTGCCAGTAACTCTAACATTGGTACCTATGTTGCAAAGAATGCAAAACACAATATTGCGCACCATATGCAATGTACCATGGTTCATTCGAAACACAGAAATCCATGAATTTGCAAATATCACCATATCACAGTGGCGGATGAAGTACGAGCCAGTTTACAAAACTATGGGAAAAGGCTATTGTTGCACCCACACCCACTTGCGACTGCCTTGCTGACGTTGCCATACTTACACTAAGCGACTTAAAAGAAATGACATACTGCCGATGGTTTAAAAGAAACATTCCATGGCTTTTTAAATATTGAGTAGTGCTCCTACTGGGGAGCACACTAAACCCGCCTTCAGCACTCAACCCATCTGCTTATAGCACAGCTGATTCCAGATAATTACAGAAAAAAAAGTTATAAAAAAAACTCGCAGACCGCTTTAAGCTGCTTAAAACTACCACTGCTTTAAAATTGCAATTGCCTCAGATTGAAATAAAGTAGCCAAGTGCGAGTTGGACTCGCCCATGAAGGGTTCCGTTCCAGCAAGTAACATAATATACATAGTACACATAGTTCTTGTAGTTCGTTGTAACTTTGATCGAAGTTTTAATAATAGTGTATTTATGACGTACTAAAAAAACACTACTCATCAGATCGAGTTCAAACTAATTTTCGTTGGTAGTTTTCATGGTAATGTACATCAAATTTTTTTTTTAGTTTTTTCATTCTCTTACTTTAGAAGTTAGAGGGGAGGGGACACACATTTTACCACTTTGGAAGCGTCTTTCGCGCAAGTTATTCAGTGTAGACAAAAATTACATTAGAAACCTCAACATCATTTTTTAAGACCTATCGATAGGCAACCCCACACGTGTAGGTTTGATGAAAAAAAAATTTTTGAGCTTCAGTTCTCAGTCCCCCATGCCCCCCATGGGCACCCCTAATTTTTTTTTTTTTTTTTAACTTTTGTAAAAATCTTAATGCGGTTCACAGAATACATCTACTTACCAAGTTTCAACAGTGTAGGTCTCATAGTTTCGGCAAAAAGTGGCTGTGACATACGGACGGACAGACAGACAGACAGACAGACAGACATGACGAATCTATAAGGGTTCCGTTTTTACGTTTTACGGAACCCTAACAAAAACACACATCAATATCGGTTCATTGATTTAACAGAGTTGTTTTAATTAAAATCTTCAATTATGAACATTAAAGTGAAATTATCCCATTTATGTGCTCAAAGTAAATGAAGGTAAATTTTATGGGTTCATTCAAAGAATCGAATCTTCATTTCTGAAATATTAAAATTAAAAGAAAGGTTATTAAAATATAACATAAAACTTATCTTCGTTGCTTCATTGAAAGTTTACGAAACCGGCATGGTCCATTTTGCATTAATTTGAACAGAAAAAAATAAACTGGCCAGGTGCGAGTTGGACTCGCTCATGAAGGGTTCCGTTGCAGCAAGTAACATAATATACATAGTACACATAGTTTTTTTAGGTCGTTGTAACTTTGATCGAAGTTTCAATAATAATGTATTTATGACGTACGTACGTAGTAAAAAAACTACTACTACCACTTTGGAAGTGTCTCTCGCGCAAATTATTCAGTGTAGACAAAAACTATATTAGAAACCTCAACATCATTTTTGAAGACCTATCGATAGACATCCTACACGTGTAGGCTTGATGAAAAAAAAAATGTTGAGTTTGAGTTCTAAGTATGGCGGGCAACCCATATTTTTCTTTTCTTTTTTTTTAAATCTTAAAGCAGTTCACAGAATACATCTACTTACCAAGTTTCAAAAATGTAGTTCTCATAGTTTCGGCAAAAAGTGGCTGTGACATACGGACGGACAGACAGACAGACACAGACATGACGAATCTATAAGGGTTCCGTTTTTACATTTTACGGAACCCTAATGAAGAGGTTTGACACCACATACTTTTGACTGACATGTTTTTATTATACTTGACTAGGCTGTGGAATGTGTAACTCGAGAGGGTCTTCCCGATGATTACAATCTTGGTGTCTTCAATTCGAAAGTGAAACGGTTTTTGCTAGGGAAGCACACACTACCGTAGACCACATCGTCGCTTAACATCAGTCGAAACGTCCCTTTAACTTTTCCGTAATAAAAAGTACCCAATGTACAATTCTAGACTATCATATAACTATGTTCAAAATTACAACCCGATTTGTTTAGCCAACGTGATTGGGCAACAAACATCCAAACTTTTGGCATTTACAATATTCGTAAGATAAGTAGGATAACAAAGATAATGTATAAGATGTTACATATCGTCGACACCAGTATTTTGTACGACTAGCTCGTTTTTCAGGTAATTAGACCACTCAAATTTAATTCAATGTTATTTATTCAGAAGTAGACAATTCACGTGTCAATATCAAATTTAATGTCAATGTCAAAGATTAATGAGGGAATTCTACATTTCCCTTAAAAACGTCTAAAGACCTACCTAATTATTACTTATCTAAGTTTATCGTTGTGCCTAATTAGGCTCTCCAGCGTGATAGGTTACCGAGGACATTACTATTCGCTAGAAGCCCCGACTCTACATTCGCAGGTAATTCCGGATTTACCTTCGCGTAAAGGGCAGGTCTAAAATTAGTAGATCTGTTGTAGTCTATCTCTACTGTCGACATGTTTATGTTCTATTATCAGCGCCCCGCGGTTTCACCCGCGTAATTCACTTTCCCGTTATTTTTTCGGGTTAAAAAGTACCCTATAAAGTGCAATCCAGTCAGTTTAGGTTACGCGATGAAACAATAAATAACGCATATAAAAATTTTTTTTTTTGGATTTATAATATTAATAGGTAATCAAAAACATAAAACTATCTAAACCTCGTTCGAGTAGATTACGCAATCAAGCTAGAATAGCAAGCTAGTGTTAAGCTCGCCATACACGCTACGGTCCGCCGGAGAGGTCTACCTGTGCAGTTATGCCTGCGCAGGTAGACCGGAGTGTGTGTGGGAAGCCTGCGCAGGCGACCGGAGCAAGATCGAAAATCAATTCTGTTCGGTTGGACTGCGCAGGCATAACTGCACAGGTAGAGGTCTCCAGCAGACCGTAGCGTGTATGGCGGGCATTAGAAAGCTAGCAAGAAAGTACCTAAGTACTTCTAGATTTGTGTTTTTTTTTTCTTTTATTTATTTAAATATCTACTCCACAGACTCCGGGGTCCGTGACCTTTGTCAATACAATATATTGTTTTACAGATTTCTTGGATTAGGAGAAGAAAAGGAAAATAGAGGGGGAGTTGGGCACATTTCAAACCTAATTCTAGAGCTCGTCTGTAGAGCCGATCACTATTGGTTGGGATTCTACCGCTAGTAATCGACTCCACATCGAGTCTTTGCCTAAGCCGCCTCCTCCCGGCCCAGAGCCTCCACTACGGCTGCATTTCGGTCCCTGATGGCCATCTGTAGGTTGAACTCTTGGATGGTCTTCGGTGATGCAGCCAACGCTCGCCGCACGAACCGACCGATGGCGTCTAGCTTCGTATTGACAATACTACGCAACGCTAGTTTTGTCTACACGAAGCTATCTCTAGCTTGAAAAACCAGCCTGGTGTAGCTTGGGCATAAGTGTAGCAACCAGAGAGTTTACTTACTTATACTAAATCTATGGTAAAAACCCATAAACCCAAATATCAGCCAATCTCTACTAATATTATAAAGCTGAAGAGTTTGTTTGTTTGTATGTTTGTTTGAACGCAAGGATCTCTGGAACTACTGGTCCGAATTGAACGATTCTTTCTTTGTAGGATAGTCCATTTATCGAGGAAGGCTATAGACTAACTATTTAACATTACGCTACTATCAACAGGAGCCGAGCATGAATGAAAAATATTGACAAAAACGGGAAAAAATATTGCTTTTAGAGAGCTTTCGTTGCGTGACAGTATATGTCATATTTTAAAGGTTGAGTCATTAGAACCTAAAGTAACCGAATTTGTTCAAAATTTGAATTGGTACGATCGATTTTCGATAGATGGCGTAGCAACGCGCGCGCGTTCAGCTAGTCTATACATAACCATTTTTATCAGGAAAACCAAATACACACAAACACATAAGCTAACTTTCGGTAAAGAAAAGGAATATACGGGGAAGTATGGATCATTTTCAACCTAATTGCACTATAAAGTACATTATTCAGATTAGATTTTGATACAAGTAATATTTAAATGTATTGCATATAAAAGAGTCAGCAAGAGCAATGCCTTTAATAGTTTATTTGCCTTCGAGGTACGGGTCCCGTGGGGTCAGCTGCCCCGCTGACCCCACGGGAATGTGGGGTCGCGTCGTGACGATCACTGCCACCTTACCTCGCAGTAGAGGAGGCAGTCGATTCAGAAGTTAATGAATCTATGTTAATAAGGACTCATTAGCATAATCAACTCACTTTGTATGCCCAATTCTGGGACTTTAGGTCTTCTCTCTCAAGTTCTTCCTTCAGAGAGAAGACCTCAAGTGGATTGTGGCCTTTAGGTACTGCCTAGTTAACTCACTACGCTGGTGCAGGTGTGGGACGACATAAATAAGTCCTGTGAAATGATTTCTCTTGGAATATGGTAGTTTTATTTACTGTTGACAATGACCTATTCGTTGACTGTTGAACATATTATGCACGTAGATCTACAATTGAAAAAAAAAAGTTCTCAAAGGCACGGGTGGGATTTGACTCTATGACCTCAGTTATGAAATCAGACGGTTTCGCTTCAGGACAGATTACGAATTTTACTTTTTGAAGTTTCTTCCGGGATAAAAGTAGCCAGACTATAATCTGTGTTCCAAATGTCAACCTGAACCGTTTAGCTGTGCCGTCGTGATTGAGGAACAAACATACAAACTTTTATGTATTAATATTATAGGATAATATATTTTTACAGAATGCTCCGCCTATTCCTTGTCCGGATCTTAATCCCTCGGTTCATTAACGTAATTAGTAGCGAGGTGTGAGTTACAGCTCCTAGAAAGATCCCAGAGAATGTAAACAAAAGTTCGACGGAATAATTAAAGTAATGGAAGATTTACATTAGTGAAAGAAATGGCGGGAACGAATTTGGACAACAAATGAAAAATAAAACGTTTGTTTGTAATTGAACCTTTATCTGATATATTATATTGGGTCCGATTTCAATACTTTTTCAATCCAGACGAAAAAACAAAGGGGTATTTTGTAAGTCTGACGTGTCCGTGTGTGAAGGTGTGTGTGTGTGGCATGGAAGCTCCCTGAGGAATAAACTGATTTTGACATTGTGAAAGGTGAGTTAGTTGGGAGTGTTTTTGGATATGTTTGATGAAAATCAGTCTATTATGGTGAGTTTTGATGTCAAAGTAAAAGTTGTATGAAATAACTAGCAGTATTCAGAGGATTTGTACGGGTAGTTCTCGATTATGTTAGATTTACGGCATAAGCTTATTTGTTACTCCAGACTACCTACAATAACCTGTACAATAACTGTCTATCAATGTACCAAAATTTAGGGGGTTTTCTTTAGTTTTTTAATTGCATTTGGCAGCTTATTATAGAAACAAAGAGCCGTACAAAAATGCTGCCACTTACTATAATATTTTTTTCTTCAGTAACAAACAACCATTTAAACACACAAACTATCGCATTTATATTATTAGTACAATAAGTAACGGATACCCATAGACTTAGCATAGTGGCATAGAATAGATAATACAGACTAATAGATAATACAGAATGATAGTGGTTAAATATAACCCTGCGTGCTGTTTTACTTCTATTTCGTTGTTTTAAAAAAATCTATTTTAATTTCTTTGGTATTTTAGTTTAACGAAAATCGTGTCTAAATAGTAAATACAGCCGTATTTACCAACTGAGATAACACCGTAAAAGTTGAATGGAAACAATGAATTTAAAATCGGTTTTCTATTTAAGGAACTACATAAACATATTCCCTGAGTGAGTATTTCCTGGTGGATTTATAATCTGGGTGTTTTAAGTGTGGAGCTAATTTATTATTGTACTAAGCTACTCTGTAGTGTATTAGCTTCGTAACTCGTGTATAAAATTGATAGGTCATTTGAACTACTGGAGACCCATGTAGAGAGTAATAAGGGTATAAAATAACAAGATTCAGCACTATGCCGTCACTTGTAAGCTGCCCAACTGAGTGTAAGCTGAAGATAGGGGGTTGCAGTCCTCGATCTTTTCCCTGTGTCGTATGATTTTTGTACAGCGTTGCGGAATAATGGATTACTTCACTACACTTTTATTCAAATTCGTTACAGGTTACAGAGATTCGTGGCGAACATACAAATAACCATCCACATACATTGTTTGGGTGTTTGTTCCTCAATCACATCGTAACATATGAACGGATCAGGTTGAAGTATAAGATAAAGTCTGGAAGAACACATAGGCTTTCCAGCCCGGTAATATAACAGGAAAGGGAATTACCCGGGTGAAACCGCGGGGCGATGCTTGCTCATAATATTAATAGGATTAGTAGAGTGTGATAGTTATCACATTCGAAGTAATAAGTATGTGACACTTCATAAGGAAGGGATAAGAGTCCCGATGTCTCGGAATGTGAAAATGGCGTTCAGGTGTGAGGGCGCGAAGCTGTTAGTTGTAATGGTTACCCGATGCTCGATTCCAAGCGGGAACTCAGAAACAGTTGTAAAGATGAATTTATGTTCTAACTAGTATCAACATGTCATTTAAATAATTACATTGTTACTTAAAATAACCTGTAATGATTCTACTACTTCATAGATTTCTCTAACTTTATATACTTTATTCTATACTCTCAAATTTCAGCATTCATAGTAATGAATGCTAAAGTTTGAGAGTTTGTGCGTCAATCACATCGGAACGAACCTTTGAAATTGCTTTCTTTTTTCTTTGTAATTAAAATTATAGAGATAGCAATAGCAGAGACAAAGCCGATTTTAGATTAGATAGTAAGGCGGAAGAATCCGCCCGGATCGGGCTAAAAAATGCAAACGATGCATTTTTAGCGCTTTTTTTCCTTTTTTTTTTTATAAATCAATGGATGTGCGAAACTTCAGGTGCATGGAATTATTTTATCGTTCAGAAGAGCGAGCTCACTCTTTCCGTTTTAGTCGGTTGTAGGAAGCGGTAAACGCCGGACGTTTATACCTATCGCTACTCGTTGTCAACAATCAAAATAAGTAGAATCGCAACATACCTCGCCGCGAGCGATTCTAGGAGTCGATTGGTAGAGTTATAAACCACTCTCGCTACGCACAGAGGCTCAGTTTGTAAACAATTTCAAGGAGCTCAGGACACATCTTGTGGTTTAAAAATGAACTAAAACCTATTTGAGTTTCAAATTTCAATTTAATCCCTTTAATTTTTGCGAAGAATATTTAAAATAAACATTAAAACTCTCCCTACTTCAAACTATTCAAATCACAATATTAAAAGGATTCTGTTATCAATTTTATTTTGGAAGTTATGTTATACCTTATTTCAGAAAAAATAACTAAGAACTTAAACCTAGGTAGCAAAGGCCCAGAGCTATCTTAAAATATAGAAATCAAGTGTCATGATATTTGTTCCCAGCGATTCATGGCCTATCATGGTCATTGTGTAAGCGTCCGGAAGAAACGTCCCCGAGTTTTAGTGGGTAGGCTGCCATCTAGCAGAGATTCCTACATGTCTACCGTGTCTTCCCAGACGGTGGTGGTATCAGGCGCGGTCCCAGCGTCGAATTTCGGAGGGGGTCACCAGTACAGAGCCTCAGATTGGGGGGGGGGGGGGGGGGTCACGACTAATCGAGTAAAAACGACTACTACTAGCGGCCCGTTTTAATGTAACGTATACGATTTTGGGGGGGATTATGTCCCCTGTGACCCCCCCCCCCCTCTTCAGACCGCGTATGGGTGGTATTCATAAACATTTTTTTCTGGATTAAAAAAAATGACCACTTATACATTTGTTACTTAGGCCCGTGGTATTTGTATAGATTTTTTCCTGCGTTGAAAAAAGGCCAGTAATAAGTTATAATAAATCTCGGAGTACTCACCAGGCTTGTGATGCCTTGGACGCTTCTTCCCCTGGGCCAGGGCCAGCAGTGCGAGCCAGACCCACCACCTCATCATGAGCGAGGGTCACTGCACCATCACACAACACACACTACACACAACACACAGCACACACTGCCGCTTCTAGGAAGCCACTGCACTATAGTCTTTATACACTGATTTACTTTCTTTGTTACTTTCAGGTCTAGAAATGTTGGACTACGCTTTCGTGTTTTCTGATTTAATTGAATAGGAATTAATCGACTATCTGTAAAACTATTCTAATTTTACTTCGTTTACCATAATATGGTTATTTTTTTTCTAATTGATATAATGATCCGAAGGCCTTGGTATCCCATCGCACAGGATAATCCTACATAGTTTGGATGCTAAATTCGTCCTACCAAGTTTACAGACATAAATATAATTGAACGATTTAAATGTATTCTTTGATATACCAATGTTTGTTGATGAAATAAATTATTCTTAGTCTTATAATGAAAATTTCTACAGAAGGTTTCTTTAAATACGATTTAATAATCAATTCATTTAAACTTTCATTATTAAGAATAAAAAAAATCGAATGTATAATTTAGGGTGTATTTTTGTTCTGCTGTAATCGATTATGTTTATTATTGATATATCTTGTAATAAAATAATTAATTTAAAATCGCAATTATTACAGCGACAGCGTATTTTTTTTATAAGTACTTAGTATTTTCATAACTTTCAAGAAGTAATAGGTATGTATGTATAATTTATTTAAGAATTATGCCAAAATGTGTAAGCCTTTTAATTTTGTGACTACTTTTGTCAGCCTTTATAACAAATTTACATAATTCTACAGACCTATCGTAATATCGTATAATTTACAACTTATTGTATGGAATAAATAAACTCAATACTACTAGATCAATTACAAAAAAAACTAACACTGAGTAAGGTACCTAAACTTTATATTTATTATATTAGTACCTACTCGTAGGTATGCTGTTATTATGATTCATTTTTGCTCATTTTAATTTTATCTCGTTATACGTTTAGGCATTGCCATTCAGCGAAGTAATGTCGCCAGTATGCTGAGTTCTCTTCTGAGTGGTAGTGAGCTTTGAATAATCATCACTATCCCTATTCATCGCTCTACGGATAATTCAGATGTGTTTAGCGTAAATAGTTAGGTAAATACCTACCTAGGTAGTGTATATTGTTTTGTAATTGATTTCTATATTGTAATTTAGTTTTATGTGAATATATATTTACTCGTGTTAAGCCAAGACGTACTGCTTGTAATTTATACACTAGTAGTAAATAGTTTAGTTGATGGAATAACCTGAAGTAAGTTCACTTAAACATTATTAATTGCCACTTATTTCACTTAAAACAACAGTACACCGCCGAGAAAAACAATTTAGAACACTGCACTAATGATAGTTTTTCAATTTTAATTCAATATTTTCACTTATTTTAAAGTTTTTACGCGAGAATAATCTCGAGAGTGCACTTTATAGACCGGCGAACGACACAGACGTACGACCCGCGCGCATGCGTGCGACAGACTGACGAAAGCACAAAAGCTTGTCCGAGCGAGCTTACGAGTTCTTTCTCTTTTTACAGAATCACGGACTTGGATTCTAGTCTTGTCAGCGTGTCGTGATAACGTGGGCCATTTTGTTTGTTTGCTTAGTGTAATGTTATTAACGAATTAAAGTGAAATACCGTGTGTATAATGAACAGTTTCCACCAGCCTGTCGTTTATTTTGTCTGCTGTTACGCACTCATCTACTAGTAGCAGACATATTATGAAGCTATTATGAAGTTCGAGTTGAAAGTTATTGATATTCTGGATTTGAGCAGAATTTTGTCGGTGCGCGGGCTTCATTAGACGTGATCTTTCGAACTTAATGTTTAGATTATGCGCGCCTCTTACAATACGGTCATGCGGTGATCGCTGCCGGTATTGACCCTGCTGATCACACAGACTTCGCTGAATATTTGCCGTTTATTCGTCATAATGAAGTCGATCTCATTTTTTGTGGAACCGTCTGGACTAACCCCGGTCAATTTCCCCTGTGGCTGTTTCCTGAAGAAGGAGTTCATCACAAAGAGGCTAGCGTAGAGGTATATATAATTACACAAATACCCATAATATGACCATAATAAAGCATTTTTTTGTTTAAATTTACCAAGGACGTAGAGATTCATAGATGTAGCTTTATATAAGGGCCCAGGAGTGCCCACGCCAAGTCGAGTAAAAAAACGGCACGACCGTACCATCCTTTCTCGAAGCAATTCAGGCTATTTTCGCCCCCTGTAGCTTCATTGTGGATAATACTAGATTTATTATAATATCTATATAGGAAGCCTGATTTTCAGGCGAGAGTAGAGTAGCTATCGGTAATCGTTTAGTAATAGAATAGAGATCAGGGGCAGGGAGTCCAATCTATGGAGCCCTGGGCACTTACCCAGTGTGTCTAGAGGTGTAGAAGACCTGGACCTGGACCTAAACCCATCCACGACCTACAGCTTCGGAGGCAGATTTACTACCAACTAAGCCACTAGGCCGTACATTAGAAAAGCTAGCCCCGCAAACGTTTTGCCGTGTCTCGAGCTATAATCCTACTAATATTGTCAAAATGTGGTAAATGTTAATCTATGGATGTTTGTTGCTCAATAACTTCGTAAAGTATGAACAGATCGGGCTGATGAAATTTAGAATACAGGTAAATTATACATAGTCTGGAGGAACATAATAGGCAGGCTACTTTTTATCCTGGAAAAATATCGGGAACGGAACCACGCAGGTAACGCCGTGGGGTAATGCTGGTCTATCATATAGCTCAAGTTGAACAAACTGCTCACAGTGTGCAAAATATTAAATAGTGTGCAAATCGGTTAAGTTTAGTTTAGGAGTTCATCGCGGACAAACAAGTTGACACGAAATATTTGTAAATAAAGTATATAAAAAGCGCAGGTCAACATTTTTAGCAAAAAAGAGTCTACATTGATCTTATTTCCCTTAAAACATACTGGATTTGGCTCGCAAGTGCAGTAATAAGTAAAAAATGTTTGAAATATTGTACTGAGGCGGCGGCGGTGGTTACCTTTTGAAGCTTTCAACTTTCGGAGAAGTATAGCTATTCGCCGCTAGATGGCGCATTACTTACTGAATCAAGCACAGGAAAAATATTAAAAGAAAAATAGTCTAATTAACTTTGTAATAACTTTTTATACTTGTATTAACTATGTTGTATTAAATATTTTAAATGTACTGGTACATTTAAAATATTTTTTACATTATTACTTTTACTTAAAAATTAGTTCAGGTTTATAAAACCTAGTAAGTAAGTATACAGATTATTTAGTTATAATTTTCCGTTCCGCCGTTCTCCCGACTAGAATAGCCGTAACTTCCTGGGTGCGTTAGTGATGGGGGATGGGGTCTTATCCCTGAGGTGGTGCCAGGAATGGCAGACTCGAGCTGAGTTCGCGGAGCGCGAGAGCGTTCCCGGGTTCACCCATAGGTATACGGCAAAGATGAAACCCTATAGAAGTTTTACTTATTTCCTTATTTACAAATGTTTTTCTCTTCTTTGTCACTCTACTCACCGAAAACCAGGAATTAAAACATGCGGACTTTAACCACAGTCATTAAATATTTTTTTCCGAGGTAAAAGTAATGTATGAATAAATCGCTAGATGTCGCTGTACTTGTGTTTTGTACTTGTAAGTGTTCGTTTTTACGCAACGGCGTAGTAGAAAGTGTTTTATTGGATTGTGGTTACTTAATATTATTGTTGTTAACTTTTAACAACTCCTTGAAATCCTCATTAAAATCCTTGAATGACTTTATGAGTATACAGTTACCAAGTTACTACTAATATTACAAATTCAAAAGTTTGAATGTTTGTTGCTCAATCACATCGGTAGATATGACCGGATCGGGTTAAAGTTAAAATTTTGAACACGGTTATATTATCGTCTGGAATACACATAGGCTACTTTTTATCAATGAAAAATTACGGAAACGGGCTCTGCGCGGTTAGAATTGCAGGGCTCTGCTGGTATAAAATAAACATGGTGGTAGTATAAAAGACTATAATCTGAGTTTCAAATTTCAATGTAATCCATTTCGGAAGTGATTAAGCGACAGATATTCAAACGTATACATTTATAATATTACTGGGATCTGGCTTCCAGAGCACAAGCATACTTTTAGATGCTTTTAGTGTGGAACTCGAAGTCTTTGTGAGAAAACCATTACTATTTTATTGATCTAAGTAATACTTACTACCAGGACGTCTACTCTGTTTCTACGAAAACGAAATTTATAAAAAAAACTCGTGATTTTCCTACTCTCGTTCTACTTCGTTTTGTCCGATACTAGAGTAGGCTTAGAACATTTAAACGGACAAAACAACGGATCGAAGTAGAATCGGAGTTGGAAAATCGCGAGTTTATTTCGAAATTACGTTTTCGTTGAATTAGAGTAGACGTCCTGGCCCTTTATTCTACCGGATTGGTCGTAGCTTGAAAAAGTGGCATCGTTTCGTAGTTGATTTTCCGAAGACTCGAATAAGGTTTGACTCTACTTTTGTGGTAAGAATGTGGAATGCGCTGCCTCAGTGGGGTTTCCCCAATGGTTACAATCTTGGTTTCTTCAAGTCGAGAGTGAATCGGTTTCTTCTAAGTATGCATCGTAGACCACATCGTCACTTAACATCAGGCGAGATCGCGGTCAAGTGTAAATCTACACCTAATAGTAAAATTCATAAAGATTTCTATATATATACAGGGTTATTGGTAATCAGCCTGCATCCTTTTAAGGGGACGTTAAGTACATTGAATACGTCAACTTTTATAAAATTCGTATTTTTGCCCATACAAAATAACAAAAAAGTGTACATTTACCCGGTCTAAAAGCATTGAACTCTTCGTAACACGAGCGCGCGTGTTCTTTTTTTAACATTCGATAAATCATGTGCAGTATGTGGTGTGAATAAATAACCAATAAACAGTCGCTAAACTATTATTATTGAACATTAATGTTCACTAGTGTTGCCAATTTAGTGGATTTTTTTACTAAGATTGCTACTATTCAGATTTATTGATAAGTGATAATTTCTTAGCATTCAACCGACTCAAAAAAAAGAAACAGGTTCTATATTAGACTATCTGTACTTTTATGTGCGTCCATTAGTACAGTAATTTAGTATTTTTACCTGGAAAGTTTTCCGGGAGTTTTGAAATTTGGCAATTTTATAGATTTTGGTATGCTCTTGCCAAATTTCAACTTTGCCACCTCGTATGGCTGCCGCTCGCGCCGCCATCTTGAAAAAATGGCGCCCAAAAGCAGGTTCTAGATAATAACTCCTTTCTGGCGCATTTTACAGGAAAAACATATTTATTCAAAATAAAAGTAGAGAAAATTTCCTACAATTTATGTCTTAACCTTTTCTTTCCTAAAATCAACAGTTTCGGCGTAGGAGCGCCGTAAAGTGTAATTCAATACACGTTTCGGCAGAAATACACGTTTCCACACATACACGTTTACAGGTCTAATCCACATCTGACTCACTATTTAAGTATTTAGGTCAATTTCCGTCGCTTCATTCTTCTTGACGGACCAGGTGTTGGGTCTTCATCGTCTTCAATACCGATTGAAATATCGAAGACGGAAGTTTCTTCGGCATCATCGACGATGGGATCATCAGTTTCATCGTGGTCCTCTTCCTTCTCGATGTCATCGTTTATTTGCTCGAGAATAGTGTCCGTTTCTTCTTCTTCAATGTCGTCTTGTGACGGAAATGGCGAATTATCGCAAGAACCACCACAGTTCGTACACACAACGGAGCACTTTAGTCCTGCTTTTCTGCATCCGCAAGCTTTTTGACAACCTTTCTTGCATTTGCGAGAAATAAGCTTCAGTAAGCTTTCCGGAGCAGGGGGATCGAATGTAGTAACAGGAATGAGCCCGTTCTTGTCTTTTTTCCATCCCCATTGTTCTGCATTTTTTTTCGTTTCCATACCATTGCTGAATTTGGTGATAAGTTCGAAACGAATGTTGTCGTGCTGCTGCTTCTGTTGGTGGTAGCGACTAGCTAGGTTTTCATTCCATGGAACAATGTTTAACCTTCGTATAATTTTTATAATTTACAAATCACAATATGAGCAGTTTAAAGTAAAGTACTTGGGTGACCGAGCTTTGCTCGGTTTAAATACTAAATATACATGTATAATGTATATATATTATGTCGGTCAATAGTGAACAATGAATATAGGATTTCATCTAGTAAGTAGTATGCTTATTTAAGATTTCGCAACAGCCGTTCATTAAAACCAGTAAGAGGATACGAGATACGAGTACATTGACTATTGGAATGGATAGTTTCAAAAAAAGTCGGTTAAAAAAATAACGATATTTTTAAACTAAAACTTATTCAGTAATTAACGGCTTTGACATTGACTTATAAACTTTACCAGTTCTTATTCAGTAATTAACGGCTTTGACATTGACTTATAAACTTTACCGGTTCTAGTACTACCGGTACTACTACGATTTAGTTTCATTTTTAACCAACTTCAAAAAAGGAGACGGATCTCAATTCGTTTATATGTTTGTCACGTGATAGCTCCATTTATTGTGAAACAAAGGACATAAGCCCAAATCACATTGAAAAAACCCAGGTGCCACACCTGGGTTTTTTGATGTACCTCGGATTTTAAGTTATTAGTAATAATATTCTAAACTATCATCGTCATCCGTTTGAGTGGCTAACCTGCGTTTTTTTGCCTGTAGAAGTTTTGTAGAAGTTCGTGTCAAAAGCTCGTTTTATGGAACAAAATATATTGTATAATTTGGTGTTAATGATATAAAAATAATATATACCGGCTGAGTCATAAAGATATAATTATATCAAACAATGCACGAATATGCTTAGGTTCTTTTCGCGATGGGTGGCCTTGGAATTCAAATTTAACCTATTAAGCCCGACTCGCGACGCGGCCGGCGTCGTGACGTCACACAAAAAATCATAACTAAAAAATGAAACCAAATTTTGTGTGCCTGTAAACGACAATGTACTGATAAATATTATCACCTATCTCTTAGGCATCAAAATAAACTAATAATCGAGTATGTTTATCATGAAAAAATAAGGTTTTAAAGTCTCAAAACCGGTTTTGCCCAAATTTGGCCTCTTGGGGCTCAAGTGATTAACGAGTGTAAGTAAAATAATTCATGATAATACGCTTATTTTTGGTAATGTACTTTGGACTTTGTATTCAATTATCAGTATGCTTACATCGCGGGTCAAATCTGGACAAGTACTAGCCCAAGCACAGCAGTAGCATAGGCCTAGGATATGAGGCGTACTTGAAGAGAGGTATATGCTAAGATTTTATGAAGATGATGATGATGATTATATCGGATTGCAAACAGTATTGGTGAACTTTAAAAAACGCCTACAAAACTACACTGATAAAAAAACATGTTAGCCACTAATTTGGGTTATGGGAGTGGTGTAATTTTTTTTTCCTAAAATATATTTACATACAATTATTAGATATTTTTGAGATTAGATACAATTATTTTGTGCCGAGGTCAGGGTACGATTTGGGCCATGTCTCCTTTGATGTTTCTTTTTTTTGGTAGATCACAGTTTTGAAATATGAAAGCAAAACTAAAAATTACTTTTGTTTATTTTTGTTTAAGTTTTTTATGATCGTCGTTAAAATTTGGTCAATTAAGTTTCTGAATTTAATTTGAAATTAAAACTGATTTTTGTTTATTCGGCGCAAATATGATTGTGATTTGAGTATAATAGACTCACTTACTATTCTCACAATACTTATTAAAGTATTATGCGATCCTTACTATAATGCGAATAAATGAATCACTATTTATCAACATACAAAAGTAATATTTTTTAGGCAATTAGGAATAAATTAAATCCGGAACTAGGTAGCAACATTATCTTTCCGGCCAGTTCGTAGTTTGTTTACAAAATTGAATTGTAGTTTTGAGTTGAAAAATCATGTTCTTGTTTTTTACTGTGCTGACATGAGATGTAAATAATTAGTTTGTGCAGTGTATGATACTCTGATATACCTAGTGAACTGTGATAACTCCTTTTAAGCAACTTATGAACGTTGTTGTACCTAATCTAATGTTCTGTGACTAGCCTACCTATAATGAAATACGCGATATGTGGAGTGATTAATTAATATATTGTCAGAATAAAGTTTTCTCTTTGGGTAAGTGTACTTAACTAAAAATCAATTCGTCCATGGTACATTTATTATCTCCTATTTTGTTTTAAATCTTCTCCCTTCTGGTTGTTGATGAAAGTTATATTTACCTACATTAACGATCGAACACTAACTAGGTAAGATTATAGGCCACTTAACACAGGCAGTGAGGCAGGTGAACTCACGGGTCACAGCTATTCCATAAAATAATTTAGTAACCCTAGATGACACGCACACATGCGTAAATGTGTTCGAACGACATATGCGTAGTTGTCTGAGTGTAGGTATGTCAACTGCACCGTCTGTATAGATTTTAGGCCGAGTGTCCGGGGTGTGCCGAAACCCCCTGCATACAAAATTTCATGACAATCGTTTCAGCCGTTTCCGAGATTCAGATGCTATATATATATACATATTTATTTAGGTACAAGAATTGCTCGTTTAGAGGTATAAGATAAACAGCCCACTAAATGTTCACTGCTGGGACTCGGGGCCTTCTCTCGCAAGGAGAGAGTCAAGGCCATGCTGGCCCAGTGCGGGTTGGTGACACATGACTTCAACAGATTCTAGATGCACGTCGGTGTTCTCACGAAGTTTCCCTTCACCGTTTTAAGTTAGCGGCACTACGCACATGACTTCGAAAATACTGTGGTGCGCGTGGTTTTGAACCCGGGATTTCCGGATCGGCAGTCGCCTTCTCCCGACTAGAACAGCCGTATCTTCCTGGGTGCGTTAGTGATGGGGTCTTATACCTGAGGTGGTGCCAGGAATGGGAGACTCGAGCTGAGTTCGCGGAGTGCGAGAGCGTTCCCGGGTTCAGCCATAGGTATACGGCAAAGATGAAACCCTATAGAAGTTTTACTTATTTCTCTTATTTGGTAGGGCCACCACTCGTGCAATCGAGTACGATAGAACCCCACCGTCCTCTAAAGGTAAGCGTAAACGCATTTCGTCTACATTACTAAAAAAAGTTCCTATAATACTGGTTGCGTTGCCTCGCTGAATGACGTTGGCTATCCTCTGCCTCAGAAATGAACCAGTGTGGGAATTGATTGACTTTGATTGCGACTTTGAAACGCACAATACAAAGTTACGTATCAATTAAAATTCGCAAGCATAGACGTACACAAAATGTTTTTCTCTTCTTTGTCACTCTACTCACCGAAAACCAGGAATTAAAACATGCGGACTTTAACCACAGTCATTAAATATTTTTTTCCGAGGTAAACTTACTTATTACATTTTTGTTTAGCAGAAGTAATGTATGAATAAATCGCTAGATGTCGCTGTACTTGTGTTTTGTACTTGTAAGTGTTCGTTTTTACGCAACGGCGTAGTAGAAAGTGTTTTAATTGGATTGTGGTTACTTAATATTATTGTTGTTAATTTTTTAATAACTCCTTGAAATCCTCATTAAAATCCTTGAATGACTTTATGAGTATACAGTTACCAAGTTACTACTAATATTACAAATTCAAAAGTTTGAATGTTTGTTGCTCAATCACATCGGTAGATATGACCGGATCGGGTTAAAGTTAAAATTTTGAACACGGTTATATTATCGTCTTGAATAAGCACATAGGCTACTTTTTATCAATGAAAAATTACGGAAACGGGCTCTGCGCGGTTAGAATTGCAGGGCTCTGCTGGTATAAAATAAACATGGTGGTATAAAAGACTATAATCTGAGTTTCAAATTTCAGTGTAATCCGTTTCGGAAGTGATTAAGCGACAGATATTCAAACGTATACATTTGTAATATTACTAGGATCTGGCTTCCAGAGTACAAGCATGCTTTTAGTGTGGAGCTCTTCTTCGTGAGAAAACCATTATTATTTTAATGATCTAAGTAATACTTACTACCTGGCCCTTTATTCTACCAGATTGGTCGTAGCTTGAAAAGTGGCATCGTTTCGTGGTCGATTTTCCGAAGACTCGAACAAGGTTTGACGTTTGACTCTACTTTTGTGGTAGAAATGTGGAATGCGCTGCCTCAGTGGGTTTTTCCCAATGGTTACAATCTTGGATCCTTCAAGTGGAGAGTGAATCGGTTTCTTCTAGGTAAGCACGCATCGTAGACCATTTAACATCAGGCGAGATGGCGATCAAGTGTAAATCAATACACAATAGTAAAAGACTAAAAGATATCTCTCTAAATACAGGGTTATTGGTAAACAGCCTGCATCCTTTTAAGGGGATGTTAAGTACATTGAATACGTCAACTTTAATTCTATAGTTTATAAAAACTTGTTTTTTTCCAAACAAAATAACAAATAAAATAAATAATTTAAAAAATAATAAAACCCGACTAAAATACGGCAGGCGGCAGGCGGCACCCATTTGTAAATTATTTTTAATCGTTAGAAAATGTATGGGTCCCGCCTGCCACCAAACATAATATAAGTAATTGATTTAACATAGACTTTCAGCTTATATTGTAGTAATGTTTTAGTACATACTTTATTTTGTCAATCTTGTTTCAGTCTTTGTAGTCCATTCGTTTGGAAGATACGTGGGAATAAAGAAATTTACAAACATACAAGATACGCGCGAAAAACATAACCCTTCTTTCAGTCGGGTAAAAAGTGTATTTCCCTTAACTCTTCGTAACAAGAGCGCGCGCGTTCTTCTTTAACACTCGATAGATCATGTGCAAATGTGCAATATGCTGTGGTGCGAATAAACAATAAACAGTCGCTAACTGTTTAGCGACACAAAAAACACTACTTTTTGGGATATGTATTGTTTTTTTACTCGCAATGGAACGGAGACGGCATATGCGTTAAGGGTGAGAGGATGTTTGTACAAACACATATTGCCATTTTTTTCCAAAACTACTTACTACTTGTTCAATTTTTATGCAGCTTTCAGTGATAGGTTTAGATTTAATCAGTGCATATTTTAAGATTGATATTAAACAACACGGTGACAACTCACCAGGAGGAGCTGCAGTTAACATTTTTAGAGCAAATCAATGTTGCCATTTTTCTCAAATACTACTAGTCCGATTTTGATACAGTTATCAATGATGGGTTAAAGTTTGCTTGGTGCATGTTCTTAGATAGGTATTACGGTGAAAGCTTACCAGGGAGCACTGCAGTAAAAAATTATGGTCAAATCAATGTTGCTATTTTGCTCCAAAGCTACTACTCCGATTTTTATGCAGTTTTCAGTGACAGGTGAAGGTTTGATTGGTGCATGTGTTTAGATAGGTATCACGGCGACAACTCACCAGGAGGCACCGCAGTAAATATTGTTTGTACAAATCAATGTTGCCATTTTTCTCCAAACTGAATTAGTATGGGTTCTTAAATTAGTGTTACGTTATTAGGTCACCAGGAGGCACTGCATCAAAACAGTTTATTTTGTCGTAGTTACTTTACAATAAGGAAACTCGATAAAACTCGACAGGAAAGTAGAACAACAACAACAGGAACTTAACAAAATCAATATTCAATAAATAATAATAATAATAGATATTGGTGGACAATTCACACACAACAGCATCTGACCCCAAACTAAGCAAAGCTTGTGTGATGGCGGCCAGATAGCTGATATAATACTTATATAGTTTTAAATACATACTTATTATACATAGAAACACCCAGACACAGTGCAAACATTTGAATTCATCACACAAATATTTGCACTGAGTGGGGATCGAACCCACGACCCTCGGCTTCGCAGGCAGAGCTACTAACCACTTAGCCACAAGGCCAGTCGAACAACATTAACATCAACAGCCCACTAAACGTTCCCACTGCTGGGATTCGGGGCCCTCTCTTGCAAGGAGAGAGTTAAGGCCATAATCTACCACGCTGGCCTAGTGCGGGTTGGCGGATGACACATGACTTCGAAAGATTCTAGGTACATGTCGGTTTCCTCACGATGTTTTCCTTCACCGATTTTAAGTTAGCGGCATTACGCACATGACTTAGAAAGGACAGTGGTCCGTGTGGAGTTTGAACCCGGGGTCTCCGAATCGGCACGCGCCGTTCTCCCGACTAGACTAGCCGTAACTTAACCCTTAACCACCTAACGGCGGTCACAGTGACCCCAGCGGTTTTTATTTTTTGGATTATTCCGTTACTATGCGAGCTATGCGTCTGTAAGTTAATCTACTTTACCCCCCTGCTCCCCAGTACGTAGTGTGCGCTCGATCGTTTCACACGTTTGCGCGTTCAAGAGTTACAGGTAATTATATTTTGTTTGCGGTCATGGTGACCGCCGTTAGGTGTTTACGTAATTTTTAATAAAATCAATTCTTTTTGTTTTTATGGCTTTATTATGTCTGATGAACGACTAAACTGAAACATCTTAGAATGGTTAGAACAAATTTCTGATTCAGACACGGAAAATGAAAGAAATGAGCCAGAATTGCCTAACGAAGACTGCAGCGACATCGAAAATATCCCAGTGGATCATTTTATCAGAGACGAGTGTCAGTCTGACTCAGTTATCCGCTTGATACACCGGTGTGTAATATAGTACCCAAAACTTGGTTGATGACGAAAATATACAAACTTAATTCTGCGGTCGGGTTTTTGGCGGGAAAAAAAAATTTTTCGTGTTTTTATTTGGGAAGCTATACCGATAAATTTGTGTTTAATGGCGTCTACTTGAACTGGTCTTTATTTTGATATAATCCACATTAAAATTGGAGTTCATTTACATAGAAAAATCGTAAAATTAAAAAAAAACAAAAATTAAATTTTTTGGCGGGAAAATGGTCCCGAAGTATTGAAAAAAATTTAAAAAATATATTTGTGCTATTGAATGCAGTTTTTTTTGGTTTTTCGAGTTTGTTATTTCGTATACAACACATTTAAGCCATAAAACCACTGTCTCCTTTATAAATTATTAATGTAATAGCTGATCGACTACTTGAGAAATCGCAAAAAAAAATCTCAAGTGTCAAAAATGTTAGTTTACATTTTAAGTACATTAATTATAAACAAACGATACCGCTAGAAGCGTCTTGAAACGCTCTTGAGAATGAATGGGCTCAAACGGATACAAGTAAGGCGGCACTTCATATGCCGAAGCACAAACACCGCACTTATGTAACCTGACACCCATTTTCCCGCCAAAATTGTAAACGCGAAGAGCAGGCGGTGTAGCAAGCGGATATAGAAGATAATGATTCAGAGTGTCAAGACGAAGATGGAACCAACATTGCTGATTGCATCCGTATCCATTAAAGGTTGAAGCAACTGGCTGAAAATCTTCCAAAATCTCATTTGGAACGACGTATGAACAGGCCCGGTTTGCACGGAGAACTTTGATGCGGTATTCGCCGCGTACTGAAGATGAAACAAGAGTCAAGTATTTCCTCAACTGATCGAAAGGTTTGAAATCAGGAAGAGTTGTTCAACTTGTGATGCTAAAAAACCGCAAAACATATTAGGTACATGTGTTTTCAATGTAAGAAACCCATTTGCGCTGAGTGTTCGCAAAAGATGTGCGTAAACTGTCGTTCAAAATTGGAACTGTTTACCCATTGCAATTTTATAAAATAAGTGATTTGATTTTGTCATTAATAGTTTTATATAGTAGTTTATACATTAAACTACCAAAAAATTTGAAGATTTGATTAGATTTTACAAATACTTACTTGTCAGATCTCAGATTTTTATAATGCCTAGATATTGTACTAAAATGTTCAAGTTAATTATAAACATTGATTATTTATATGTATTTCTATTATTTTTCAAAGTTTTTTAACGTCAATATGTTAACAAAACAATAAAGATTACGATCTGTTTTTCATTTATATCAATTTAAATATTTAAAAAAAATTAAAACAGAAAATAATAAGCGGTCACCATGACCGCCGTTAGGTGGTAGTGTAACTCAAAAACACGTTAGGTGGCTAAGGGTTAAAATAAATCATCAAAATAAGATATCAATATTGTCTATGCTCAAAAAAATTTTTTTTTGAAATAACCCTCGACGCCCGACGGTTAAAAAGTTATTGAAAAGCTATAAACTACTATAATTAAAATATCTCCGACTTAAAGAACAAATCAAGCGCAAGATACGTATTTAACGCAATCCTTAAAAAACAAAAGGTACCTAATATCCGTCGGGGGCTGCCATCACTTTTATAAAAATGTCATTTAAGTAGACTTATAAGTGTCAACATCAACTTCTAAAGGTCCCACTATAGGAGCACGGCCCGCCCAGTAAGGGTGTAAGTATTGCTCTAAAAATCTCCAATTATTCACTGGAACTATGGAACTGCAAAACTAGTTAATTTAATAGCAGCCCCGGACGGATATTATTGTTTTTTTTTTACGTTAATTAGGCATCTTGCGCTTCATTTGTTATTTGACTTGGGGATTTTTTAATTATTGTAAACTTAATCAATTACTTTTTAAACGTTGCGTTGTGGATTGTTTTATAATTTTAATTTTGCATTTTATAACAAAAGTTGTTGCTTTAAATTTTAAATACTACACAAAACATGGCCGGATTAAGCGGTTTCAGGCTGATTACCAGTAACTCTGTATACTCTACTTAAGGAAGGGATCGGATTTCATAAATGAAACCAATAACATACGAACAATAAGCCAAAAATGTTTAATGTTTATATCGATTAATTTACATTGCGTTTATCGTAACACCAAAAACTGGACAACCACGACACGCGTCTTCCACTAAACGAGTAAAAATTCACCTAAAAAAATCGTCGCTAAACCAGGTAGGACATACATAGATATATCTTGTTCAGAAACCTTCGATAACTCTGTTATAGCTCACATGTGCTCTTTTATCCCGAAAAAACTCACTTACTCGAAACGTTTGAAGGAAAACGGTTCTTAATTTGATACAAATTATTGAACATTATGTACACAGCTTCAAAGTTGTAGTGAATCTGTTCTTTTCTTAATCAATTTTTAATTTTTGAAACTTAAAAATAGTTTAAACCCACGTGGTGAAACGCATTACAGAAAAGAACGGTTCACTTGCAACTCTGAAACTTAACTCGTTATTACATTTCAGTTAAAAACTCTTTGATTTTTCGTCTGACACGAAAATCGAACAGCGTTTTTTACTAAAATGTTCTAATTAAACGTATCTATAAAGTTCCTAGAAATATGAGATACAATCCAGTGGCATAACCCTCTTATTGTATAATTGAATTCTCTAATATACACAATTTGAATCAAAAACCAACTTAGATAATGTTAAGTGTACAGTTTTGAAGAGACCCTGATGTTTTATTTGGAACAGTAGAATCAGATTGAGTCATTTGTTGTTAAAAATGTTCCGTAAATTATGTAATGTCAATTACATAATTTGAGTCGTAAATCGATCAAGTTAAAGAGACCCAAATTGTGTGAAGACCTTTGTGTGTGAGAAGATTGAGTTAAGAACCCTCCTTTAACACAATTTTAGTCTGGCAACCACAAACCTGAAAAGTGACACAGTGACAGTGAAATATATTGTGTGTCTCATACGCAGGGGAAATCTATCGATATTGTTTGTATTATAGACTCGGCGGACAATGTTGGTAGTTTTCCACACACATTTTTACACAACTTCACAACCTGATAACACACGATTTGACTCGAAATCCAACATACATCAAATTGGGTCAACAGATTTGAAGAGACCCAGATTGTGTAACTAATAGAGCGGGTAGATATGAAGTTCCCCAATACACTCAGCTTGAGTAAAATTTCAGACCCCATATTGAGTGTGTGGGGGAAAATGTAGATATGAAGCTCCCTACACAATCCGAGTCAACTGCACTGACAACGATATTCACCAATTTTCAAGATCCGAACTGTGTCTAAAAGAGAGTAAAACTTGAAACTAAGAGTCCGGATGACGGGACCAGTAAAGTGCTAGGCAGTGATTTGAACTCTTCATGTTCAAATAGCCGCGTGGCACTGTGCTTCAATATGCATTCGTATTCGTCTATCCCGTCGCTCTTACAAAAAAAGCAGGTAGGATCGGAGAGTAGGCTGATATGGTACGGATATGTGAAGAAAAGACCACCCGACTACATAGGAAACTTGGCGCTGCAACGTTCCGTTCCTGATCATGATGTCTTAAAACCAGGTGGAAGGCAGTACCAAGAGACATGAAAGCTGTGTGACGACGATGCCGTAGACACAGCGAAGACGAGAGAGAGAGTAAGAAGACTGTTCTCCTACATGATGTAGAAAGAGATGCAGAGTAGATAGGGTCGGGTCAGAGCACATATCTCGGAGCGTAGAGTGCAGCTATCGGAGGCGGGTAGGAGGTGGTATCCCTGCATGAGGTAGGGCTCCCTGCGGGCCCGGCGGGCCGCCTCAGACGAACCACTCGTCCTTGTGCGGGGCGGCGGCGGTCAGCGCGCCGCCGGCGCCCGCTGGCGCGGGCGCGGGCACGCAGGGAGCTCCCAGTTTCCCGGCAGCGGCGTCTCGCCCGCCGCTCCGGCCGACCCGTTCGCGGCGCCCACGGCCTGCACTGGAATCACAGAACAACACTGGTCAGTACGCGAGCTATGGTATGCCATTACACAGGGAAACCTAGTTTGGGTTGAAAAGTAATCCTACTCAGGATTACTTTGATTAAAAGCTTACTAGCAGCGCCCCACGGTTTCACTTGCGTAGTTCCCGATCTCGTTATGTTCCCGGATTAATAATAGTCTATATGTACCAAATTTCAAAGAGTAACAACCATCCATTTTCACAAACTTTCGCGTTTATAATATTAGTAGGAGGATTGATATGTATTGTAATGAAATTCGTCTGAAAATGACCGACTTCGCATTTTATGAGGACGTGGGTTAAACTTCCTTTGAGTATGATCAAATCACTGTTCAGACATACATGTGTATCACAAATAAGTTATGTTTGGACATTCCTCACTCAGTATTAACAAGCCCCAAACTATGGAAAGCTGGTATTAGAGTATTTAAACACGATTTTAATGAATAATAAATAGCCTTAAGCCATCCAAGCCTAAATGGTTTTAATCGCTGCATTCTACTAGGCAGTTTTACTAAAATCTTCCGCGACCCAAAGAGATGCAAAATGTATGCAAAAAAAATACAATTGGTTCAGAAAAAAACATTTTTATAAACATAAAAAAACATATAAATATCTTTATTCGTCACATACATAAGCCAATTTACATGAGAAACATCAATATACAAATTATTCCTTAAAAAAAACTTGACTTATACAATTAAGGATCACAGAACCTGCACTAAGCAAAGCTTGTGTTGCAGGTTTCTGTTTCCCTTCAAATTACTTTTCGAACAGACTGAACAAGGACAATATTACAGTTTTATAAATATGTAGTAGACTGACGTCAAAATTATGTCATAAAAAATGTTACTTAAATACTTCCGTATGCTACCCACAGACTAAGTAGAGAGATTTGCTACCTAAAGAAAGTGTATACTTAAGTGGTCCTAGAACACTATGCGTTTCACGAGAACAGTGATCATGAGTTAGATTATAAGGAGTGTAACAATGAATAAAAAAAAAGATGTATGCATGCATAATATGCTCCGAATGCCTAAGAAAGAAAAAAGATCTGTATCTTTTAAGTATTCTTCTTAATTTCTAATGAATTCATGAGTATAAGCAGACCACCTTAAAGTCTCACTACTGGGACTCAGGATCTTCTCTTTCACGGAGAGATTCAAAGCTAAAATCTATCACCCTGTCCAAATGCGACAACGTTAACGTATGCGTATGGTATATGCGTATAAACGTTAGCTTATGGTAAGCTCATCCATCTACACCTTGAAAATATAAAGAGGTGTAGGTGGTGCTTAAACCTACGACCTGACGAATTTCAAATTGAACGTTCTAGCGATTTTGGAACTAGACGTTATAGCAAATAGCTCAATGCAATATTGGAACAAAATTCCTTACGGCAAGCTTGGAGAAGAAAGAAATATTGGAGAAAAATGTGAGACCAAAAAAGATATATAACGGAGAGTAAGAAAAATATATAACCATATAAAATATACTGGTCTATGTGTAATAAAATATAAATACCACTGCTACCAATTTGATTTTTCAGATGATCGTACCAAAAGTTAAGCAGTACCAATTACTTTTTTTGCAAATTGTGTTGCTTTTATAAGAAACTTCGTTCCTACCAGGTGTCCCATGACACCACACCTTTTTTTATGATAACGATTTGATAGACATACAGTTTCTGTATGGACTCGTTGGAGAAGTACTCCAAGTGGAGTAATTCTGCAGTACTTCAGTTGGAGTAAATACTTACAGTGCAGGTGTGTGCGTTGGTTGCGCTTGCGCCGGCGGCAGTAGCAGCAGGCGACGGCGCCGGCGGCCGCGGCGGACAGCCCGGCGCCGGCGACCGCCGCCGCCACCCACACGCCGCCGCCGGTCGACCCGTTACCGTCTGTAGGACACAACCACAACTAACAACCAACAGGATGACGACTGGCTAAAGAATTTCCCATTCTAACACTGCCTCTTCAAAGTCATGTGCGTAATGTCATTAATATAAAACTGTGAAAAAAAATTGGCAGTCATAGGAACTGCCGATGGAAGGGAAAACTTATAATTCAGAATTTGATAGCTCACTTTGGAAACCACGCGGGTGAAACTGGAGGGCATGGCCATGACCATGGTAACCTAGAAATTCTGACGCAATTCGATAACCAACGGGAAATGCTGATGCATTTCTAGATGGCCAATGGTCATGACCATTCCCGAGTTCACCCGAAAAATTTCCGGGCATGACAATAGCATTCAATTCACAGCCCACGAAAATCTGTCTGTATTGTCTGTCGCTAAAAGAAGTTTTCACTTCAAAAACATCATTCAAACACGACATGTTCCAAGAACATTTCGTAGTCATGCGTCAATTATCAACCCGCACTGGGCCAGTGTAGGAGATTATGGGCTTAACTCTCTCCTTGCGAGAGAAGACTCTGAGTTACAGCACTGGGAACATCTAGACAGCTGCGTATGGTTTTGCTTGCTAATTCTAAAATAACAAGTTCAAAAACTGGCGAGCTCGTCTCAGTTACTACTTAATCTATGACTCATTAATATCAGCATCTAACTTTATATTCTCACTGTAGGGAATTGGGGCCTTCTGTCACATACAGACAGTCAAAGCCGTAATCTTAAACTGGCAAAGTATGCGGAGGACTCGTGTCCTTGAAGAATATATTACGGTGAAACATTGGTTTCCTCAGTATATTTTCCTTCACAGTTGAATCTGGGTACTTTAAAAGCCATTGAAGTTGCTCAATTTACTTGCGTATACTTAATACCCAATATAGTGGTAGAATGAAGAATACGCCTGGGGAAATACCATATCTTTGCCAGATATTATACTTCCTATCTGGCCAAACGATTCACAAAAACCTGAATGATGTCTACCTGAAGAAAGACTTAGTGGAATAAAGCTCATTTTGAGTCATTAGCACATTTGGTAAAATTGAATTTAGTAAAAACGAAATCATTGAATACAAGAATACAACTCAAAAACACCGATTTTATTTTATAATCCCTTATTTGCTCCAAAATTCTTCTTCTAAATAACTAACTTCTAATAAATTAAAAAAATTGTTGTCTGTAAAGTCGGGTTACTGACGTTAGTTGAACGTGACAACTTCAACTACGCCTTAGAGCGAGGTAACGCCAGCGGCGGGGTAACGGCGGTAACGTTACATGACGTCATGTTTTGCGGGCCGGCTTCATCGAATTATAAGACGTTGTCACGTCAAAAAAAATACGGCCACAAAAAGTGATTTAATCGCTAATAGATATTTCTTTCAGCTAACCTTTGTTTCTCGTCTGACCATTTCAGTCGTCGTCAGACCATCACGCTTTGCTTTCCACCAGTAATATACTCTTGGAAGTGACGATAACTCAGTTGACGATATAAAAAGTTTCGCCTCATACAATATAAAGATCCTCACCACACTTAGTAGATTATGGCTTTATCATTGTCCCATTATGAGAAAGTTTTGGTGTTTGAGGTGTAGAAATTAGTTGGTCTGCTTAATCATATCATAACCAGTCCCCTTGATATTCCTACAGCTAGAACACGCTGCCTTCTCTCGCAAGAAGAGAGCCAAGTTATGATCCAGGACAAAGAGAGCGGATGACCTCAAAAAGTTTTTGGAACACACCAGTTTTCTCACGTTGTTTTCCTTCAGCAGGGGCTCCAGATCGAGTAGACCGATCCGATCCGGAGCCTGAGGTTCAAACTCTCCGGGTTCAAATAATCTCGGAGTTTAGTGCTAACTTAAAATTATGAAGGATAAAATTGTGAGGAATCCGTCATGTACCTAGAATATTTCGAGGTCATGTGTTCACCAACCTGCACTGGGCCGGCGTGATAGATTTTGGCATAGACTCTCTCCTTGCGAGAGAAAGCCCCAAGTTCTAGTAGTGGCCATTTAGTGGCCTTTTTTTACTTACGCAGACTTCAAAATATTTTTGGAACGTTCCAGTTTACTCATTTTTTTTTTCCTTTACTAGGTTCCAGATCACAGTCACCATCTCCCGAGTAGATCGACCATCCGTAACTTATAGCTTAAGCAAAAAATGTCTTAAAAGTCAGTGCAGTCAGTTACCGGGGCAAAGCGCCGCGCTGTCTTCGTCGGAGCCGTCCGCGCAGTGGTCCACGCCGTCGCACACCAGGTCCGCGTGCACGCAGAACTCGCGCTGCTTACACCTGAAGTCCTTGCACCCGTGCTCTGGAACAGTGGGGAGAGGGGGCAAAAATAACCACGTACTATCAACTCGTCATTTAAAAACTTTTCAAAACATAACAATATTATAAATGCGACAGTTTGAATGATTTTGCTCAAACAGGTCGAAACAGTTGAACAGATCGGATTGAAATTTAAAATACAGTTACATTATACCTCTAGTATCTTTATCGTGGACAAATTACGGAAAAGATAACTACCCGGGTACACAGCGAGGCACTGCTGGTAAGACTTATAAGGCCCGTTTTACTTGTTCCAGATAATTATTCATAGATAAAACCTAAATGCCATAAAGACTAGAGTCAATTATTGGTCCTTATGGGTAACCATCCTAACTCTTGCTTAGACCACAACATCGATTGCATCAGTCATGTTGCGGGTCAAGCGCTGGTCCATTTCGTAAATATATTTTATGAAAAAGTAGAATCAACGAGTAGTTTATTATCAAAGGGTAAAGCAACACAAAATGATCCAGAATACACCATCAAACTGTTTCTGGAACTGAAGTAAAAGATACTGTAAGCAATTACCTATATACCGCTGCTACCTACTTATGTTATTTTTAACAGTAAAAAATTGATGTGTTCGTACTGTAAGCCATTTTTTTACAAAATCATTGCCATCACAAAACACTATACATGACTGATAAAGAAAAATTGGCTCCTAAAAAACACGCAATTTCACTTTACTAGTGACACGGCCGAATATAACGACTGTTATTGAATCAAAATCTAACCCCGCAAACCCTATTCCAGGAGCCATACAATAAAACTGCTGACGCGGTGTCAGAGGGAATAATTGGACATTCATCCCGATAGAAAATGTCGGAAAAATGTAAAACCGAACAATAGAGCGTCGGGCTGCGGTTCGACACCGACGTGACATTCTAATTATTCTGGCGAAAATGTTCACTAATGATCATTAAATCTAAAAAACAAAGTGCTGGTGTCTAATCCTTCTCAATTTAGATGAAATGAATTGGCCTGTACGAAACACAGCTTTGTACTCAGTCTGACGTGAAAGGGTTTCGTTAATGTTGACACTGAAAGGACAAAAGATAATTATTCTGAAACACATTTAAGTGACAGAGTAGACGTAATTCTAAACGTGTTGGGAAAAACTGAACCGACGAAATAGAATGTGGCTAACATTTAACAACAAAAACACAGGACTCAAGACAAAGCAAGAGCAAAAAGACGGTATCAACTAAGCTCCACAATTTGACCTCATTAAACAAACTAGAAGGCCCAGACGGATTGCAAAACCGCACAAACTTAGAGCAAGCCGAGGATCCTACTCGGGACACAAGAGACACTGCTTTGATCTCAACACTGGTCGGAGGGTGTTTTCTCTCCCAGCGCCGCACATTGACGCGCAGGTACACAGTCCGCGTCTAAAGCCTTCCACGGGGGGAGACATGTATTGTTTAAATTTTTATTCCGAAGGGGTGTCGCGTCGTGTTTTTGTTACATAATTCAATGGCATGCGCGCTAAACATATTGTGCTTTGTGAGCAAATTCTCGCGATGAAAGGGGATTTTTCGAACAAGCTGCGTGACTACGAAGATATTTTTGAAAAAGGAATTTAAAATGATGCCACCATATCATGTAACCAAGTAAACCAAAGCCGAACCAAATTATAATTATATCAGCGGAACGAACTCTAAAATACAAAATTAAGTTTAAAACTCAGACTGCAGACAGCTAGAGAGACTCAATAGACAGAGTTAACAACCCCAAAAACTGCTGTGAACTATAAACAATCTCTCGTAAGTATGCACGGAGTGTCCACGGCGCGCCGGAACTTAATCTTAAATGGTGGAACTCCGGAACTGCGAACTATGTCTTAATGGCGGGAGTTCTCGCCGGCCCTATTATCGGCCGCAACTTCCTGCATCGGCTTTGCATTATTAGTGGCGGTTAGTTTCTCGTCAAAGATTTTATGGTTTGCACTCAAGTCTTGTTTTGATTTTAACTTTGTTCACAAGCATACATTTAATATTAGCAGTACTCTATAGTCTACACTTTATATGGTTTCATAATATATTTAGATTGAAAAAAAAAAACGTTTTTGAATAGATTTTTGTATCCTAATATTAATTTGTTGAAATAAATTACTATTGTTAAAAAATCTTTTCGTCTAAGATGATAAAATGAATCTAAACAAAGTTATCCCATTTATCGATTTAACGACCTCTTATGAAACACAATACTCTTCTAACGCTACTGATTTAATAGCCAGGGTATAAAAATATTACGACGCCTCATCCAGCGTGTATCTCTATAATGATCCTCCTTTACTATCACATTGTGACGATAACTGTCACTCAATCCAACGAATTGCGTAGATATCTTTATACATCCATACATCCCTTACATCATGAAGAAATTGACTTGGATAAGGCATTTGACTAAGTGATGCACAGAATTTCTACATTTTGAAAGTTTCCATTTTTTGTTAATTATTTATTTTTAACATGACTGAATACTGTATCAAACCTACAGCAAAATCATGCGTTTACCTACAAATGCTTTGTCTAATAATTCTGTATAATCATACATTGGAATAATATCGTCAAAGGGAATCTACCGTTAAGCAATTCCATTAATATCAAATCAAGCACGTAATATTGATGAATACGATTTAGAAAATTATTTCATTATCTCTCCAGATCATACTCTACACAAGCTAAAGTTTTAGATTGTAACGTAGTGATTCTTTATTTTATTTTACAAGGTAATATTTTGATCAAGTTAGGCAAGCGTACTTCAAGGCAATGTTTTCGTACCGCAATCTTTTATAAACCTCAATATTTAAATACCCATGAAACCCCAGATAAAAGGAAAATACACATCAAAAGAATGTATTTAGGTAAATAAGATGAAAGTCGAAACGTCTGTGAGGAAACCCCTCTCAGTATTCATGTAAGTCCCGCTGAAAGTTGGCAAATCCTTTGCAGTATACTTTTCCACGCAGCGAAGCGGAAAATCTAATTGGTGTTAGATACTCGTTCAAAGACGCAGGCATTTTCGAGTGTATGTGCTAAACAAAGGTTTCCGCCGGGAATGTTTTTAGACAACTTAATTGCTTCCTTTGAGCCTCCATCTCTCATTGTTGCTTCATATTCGAATGTAATTTTAACGTCTATTCCTGAGTGGAATTTATCTCCGTTAGCGATATCGCATTTAATTAATTCCGCGACCGTCGACGATGCCTTAATTACTTTAATTGGAATAAACGGAATCGGTGTCTTATTATTTACGACGACTAAAGTGATATTAATTATCCTGAATTCAGATAAAAATGATGAACTGAAAGAAGAGATAATCAAATCATATGTAATGGAAGTGAATGAAACAGTAAACGTGTGGAGAGATGGTATAGTCAGGGCGAGTAGTAACAAAGAGGCAATAAAGAAGACACGAAAAGAGCCGGCGATGGCAGCCGCAACAGGTTCCCACGTCGTGAATGTCAGCGCGAGGACTCACGGAATCCGGACAGAGAACGCAATAAAAAAATATATATAAAAGGGTGGAATGTGTAAACGAACTGCCCTGTCGGCTGTTTGTACGAATAAATAAACATTCGGCCAAATTAAAGAGGGTGAAATAGGGTCGGACGCGTGCCGCAATTTTTTTCTGTAAAATTGTATTTATCGGCAGACCGTTCAGTGTTATTGCTTCATTCGCCGAATCGGCTGTTATTACATTTTTGAGATAACGATATGAACAACACGGAGAGCCATTTGTAAAGCCCGTATCTACGTTATACAGTTTTCTATTATGTTTCATATTTCACAGTTGTACGTGACTCGAATAGCTTTCGGTTTATCAATCGACAATGAGAAATGCGTTCGTTTTACTTGTCGAGGGACATTACTTTCTCCGTAGTTTCATCTTACGAGTACCAGTGCGTGGAGTTTTATATCTTTACTTTATGTCTTAAGCGGTTTCCCTTTCTAAATTGTACATTACATAGGAAGAACAAAAATATTTCAAGTTATTTAGGTAACTTTAATTAATTTAGTGATCAGTAACAAGTACAAACAGTGTTCACAGTCTTAACAAACTTATTGAAACCTTCTTGTAATAGGTAGAAGTACATTTTTCAGATGTTAAAAGTTATCCTACTTATTGACTCTTCTCGATTATTAGATAACTTTGAAGCTTGGAACAAATATTTTTTTTTTTTTTTTTTTTTATTAATTTAAATTTTACAGCTCCACAGACTCCGGGGTCCGTGACCTTTGTCAATCGTTTTCTTTTTGTTACATTAATCTTGGATTGGAGAAGAAAAGGAAATAGGGGAGAGTAGGGAACATTTTCTTGCTAATTCTAGGACTATTTTATTTTCTAAGTCGCCTCCTCCCGGCTCAGCGCCTCCACCACGACTGCATTTCTATCCTTGATGGCCATCTGCAAATTGAACTCTCGGATGGTCTTCGGTGTTGCAGACAACGCTCGCCGCACGAACCGACCGATGGCGTCGTCGGTGTCGTCAGCGTAATATATGAAGGTCCCCGTGTGCCGTGAGATTGCGACGACCGCATGAGGCACGCTCTCGTGCAGCTTCGTGTTTGCCTTAGTTTTTATTGCGATTACCGACTCGTATGTTAGTCCCTGAGCTTCATGGATGGTAAGGATGCGTGACCCGGTGCCTGAACCATAACCCTGGTTTGTCAGGGTCTCCTTCTCCTCTTGAGTGTGAACTAAAAAGAGGGTGTTTGGTTGGGTGTTGGGTATTTGCGCTCCCTTATACCTTCTCTGCTCTAGGGACTTTATGCGAGGCGCCGAGGAATACATACCCGAGTATATTTCCCTCAGCGCATATGCGACGTCCATTGGGTTTCGATGTGTGCAGAGCAACTCCTGGCTGATCTTTGTTACCAGGTTCGGGCGGTGATACCTCATTTCGAAGAGATTTTCCCTATCGATATAAGGCAGTTGATTGACATCTCCGATGAGGACAATTTCGCCAGCACCAGACAGGCGTGAGACCATTACAATGGCTCCGAAATGGTTCATGAGAGCTTCATCCACCATGAGGCGACTGAAATTCTCTTTTCCGAATCCATTTACGAGAGCAGAAGCCATAGTCCGCACCCTGGTTTTGACCAGGTTTCCAATGCGGTGCGATAGCTTTTCTCTTAGATCTTTTGCTGCCTCAGTTGTTGTGGTGATGATAGCGTCCTTGTCCACGTCGAAGTGTCTAATAACCCAATGGAACAAATATTAATTTATTTTGCCTTATATTCTCGTATTGTCTAGCTGCAGTTTGCCTGCGGTAATCAGTCAGCGGCCTAACAGTTTTTCTCTACAATCTATTTTCGCCAAAATACAATTCAAGCAAACTAAACATTTCAATAAGTACCCCACAGGAAACACTAACTTTAACTTATACAATTTCATAAAATCATTGCAATAATAGAGACACGCGTGAACAAACATATCGCTTACACAATTACAATATTAGTAATAACATCTTCTAACTTTAATTGATTAGCCATCATATCTGTACAATGCGGTTCCAGATGGATCATGATTGCCTATGAGGTATTTAATTGCTCTTAGGTGAAGGTTTCTCTCATATTATTTCTTTTCCCTCCTCTCTCCTTCTACAGGATATAAACAAGTCGTACAAAATACATATATGGAGTTAGCTTCCACCCAACCTCCAGGGTGAGGTGTAGCTATGAAACCTCAATGCGAAAGTAATTAAAGCGGCCGCCACTCGCCGCGCGGAGGAAATTGAATCAATCCTCTCCCGGGCCATTGTCGTAATAGTTTCTGCTATGTTATGATTGACTCGGAATCTATTTACTCCTAATAAACGTGCTGATTGAGTGGAACATTGTAACTAGTTTTCATTAAATTGTTCGAGATAAAACCATGTAGGTACGAGTATTCTAATATTTCAACCAAGAAGTATATAAGTAAGTAACCTTTTTATGCCTAAAACATTATTTTGTATACAGATTAATTTATTTGGTAATTATCAATTATTTTAACGGTTAAAGATAATGTAGGTTCTACAGTGGTAACTATGAATTTAAATTCCATGATCCAACGACAGTGAAGATTAGTTTAAACGCACTGGTTCACTTGCTCACTTCAACATACGTCATTGTTGTTCATTTGCTCACTTGTTAGTCACGTTAATTCCCTGCTCCTGATATATACGTACTAGGGCCAAAAACGGCGGAGACAATTAGTTTGAACCCCATAATTTCAGTAACACACTACAGTAATCCACCTGATGTATCCCTACTAGGGACCTTGACGACGGTTACACTGAGTTTGAACCCATTAGCATCGCTGCATACTTGTCCGTCACATTAATGTCTACTTTGCCTTGGGCATACTTAACGATGACAACAGTAACGATGACTTTGAGCCCCATGACATCAGTCAGACAAATGACGAAAATTTCGATGAGTTTAAACCCATTGGTGTCGGTATACTTGTCAGTCACATTAATATCTACTGCACCCAGTGTATGCACTAGAGTCCTTGATGGCAGTGGCGATGAATACTTATTGGGGCCTTTGACGACAGTAACAATGAGCTTGAACCCCATAACGTCAGTCACACACTTTCCGACATTTAATTTAAACTCATTGGTGTCAAAAAAAAATTGTGCAGCTGATGTATACTTACTAAGGTCCTTAACAGTGGGGACGATGAGTTTGAACCACAAGACATCAGTCACACACTTCACGGTAATGTCGATGAGTTTAACCCCATTAGTGTCAGTGTCAAAAAATATAGTGCAGCCGGTGTATACTTACTAGGGTCCTTGACAGCGGTGACGATGAGTTTGAACCCCAAGACATCAGTCACACTCTTCACGGCAATGTCGATGAGTTTAACCCCATCAGTGTCAGTGTCAAAAAATATAGTGCAGCCGGTGTATACTTACTAGGGTCCTTGACAGCGGTGACGATGAGTTTGAACCCGTTGGCGTCGGTGCCCCAGTTGTCGGTCACGTACTTGAGCGTGACGAAGTTGCTGCGCGTGAACAGCGCGCCTACTTGCTGCTTCGTGTTACGGCACGACAGGTCCACCTGCGGGCCAGGGAAACACACACTCAGTCAACACACGCCATGGAAAATTAATGAAAATGAAAAAACGTGTGTTGTGGCAAAAACGAAAGACATTAACAAAAACTCAAGAAAAGGTACAAGTGATAAGAAATATATACAATAAACGAGTACATTTGTGTTAGGGTGCACTGGACCCACACTAGGGCGACCTGTGTTGTGGAATGAAAACAACCTTTGGAAGGAAGTTGTATCCGGCAGGCTTGGAGGAAATAGATATTTTGATGCGCGACCGAATAAGAAATATATGAGACTAAAACTGTAAGGAAAATATATAACGTGACACGTAAAAACTGCCTGCGACTAGTGTTTTAAATTATAAAGATACACATATTTTTTTTCAAATAGTGTTGCTCCTATATTGTCTGAAGGAACTGCGTTTCTACATGGTGTCCCTTGGTACCACATCTTTACAGTTTATACAAAAGTAAGTAAGATATACAAGTACACGAGACATCACCGAGGTCAGTTTACGTACGCGGTGTAACTTAGAACAACCAGGCGCGGTCCCAGCCTCGAATTTGGGGGGGGGGTCACCAGTACGCAGCCTCAGATTTGGGGGGGGCGGGGTCACGAGTAAAAATACAATAAATCGAGTAAAAAGACTTTACTAGTAGCGCCCCACGATTTTACCCGCGTAGTTGACGTTCCAGTTGTTTTCCCACGTTTAAAAATAGTCTATGTGCTATTAGACATTTTGATTTTTTTTAGATTTTTTATCTAAAGTATATGATTTTGGGGGGGTCATGTCCCCCGTGACCCCCCCCCCCCCCTGGAGCCGCGCATGAAAACAACCATCTACCGGAATATATATAAATAAATAAATATTGGTGGACAATTCACACACCACACCATCTGACCCCAAACCAAGCAGAGCTTGTACTATGGCGGCCAGATAACTGATGTAATACTTATATAGTTTTAAATACATACTTATTATACATAGAAACACCCAGACACAGTGCAAACATTTGAGTTCATCACACAAATATTTGCACTGGGTGGGAATCGAACCCACGACCCTCGGCTTCGCAGGCAGAGCTACTACCCACTAGGCCACGAGGCCAGTCTGCATATAGGATGCAACTTCAGACAATTCTTTTCTAACTAGATAATAGAGCTTCATTTTAGAAAGTGTTCCATCCTGTAAAAAACTGTATCTGTATCTCTATTTAGCTCAGGCAAAAAACAAAAACTGACTTTAATTGGAAATTTAACTTAGAACTCAACTAAATTCATATTTTTTTGTGAAATCTACGATAACGTCGTCCTAATAAAATAGTATTAATAATAATGTAAAAATATAAATAAAATTTTAGTAGTAAGTATTTATAATACTTATTAAAAAAATTGTGTCTCGGTGTTTGTGACTGTAGTCCTGCATTCATGTACCTATACTGTACCTACATGTATTATTGCGTACCTACCTATTAATCTTCTCCTCACTCCACATAAAGAAAGCTTAAAAGGAACTTGCAGGTATTTCTCGCCTTGTGTTCCTTTATCGTTTCGAAAACAAACTTGTGCCCATGGAGACAATAATAATATCATCAATATACATAAGTAAAGTTGTTCAAAATGTATTCATCGCATCGTCCATTTGTGTAATAACTGATTCAGTTTCAGATATCGTAAAACGTTTCCGTCATCACGTCAATATTGGTTTAAATATAACTGAGTTTACGATTTCTGTAATATTTTTCGTAATTGCTGATAAATATGTCAAGCAAGCCATATTTACTCACATGGTCAGTCACAAATATTAGATTCATCTATTTTGATTGTGGTATGTAAATTGTGCTGTTGTGGATAAGTTTTTTTTTTATCAGTTTTTTTTGGGACTTTTATGACTAATCACATGACGGTCCCATTATTAATAACAATTGTGGCTAGGTATTAAGGTAGTTAGGCGTAAAGAGCTATTTCAGCATGTAGGATGGTCAGTTGAGGTGAGCCACATATCTGAACAGGTCTCTGGCCGCGTCTGACGCAGGCTCAGCCAGCACTTGAAATCTTGCCACGTCGAGGCTACTCAGCTGGTAGGTAGCTCATCTCAAGTAACCTTCTCTCGCGTTGGAGGCGGACGCACTCCACCAATAGTTGTGGATAAGTGTGTTAAGTACTTGCCATCAGGCATATGTCCTGCCTTTACAAAAAAACTTATATACAGAAGTGTCAGTAACCGTAATGGTAACAGTGTCGCATGTTCAGTTGTTTTTACCATCTCAAGAAATGACAACAACATAATAAATATGCATGTGTGTATTTGTGTCTCTATGTACATTCACCAACAATACCTATTTACGAAGTTTTTGGTAACGGAAAAAGTATGACGAGTTCATTTGTTTTTTTCCTATTTCAAAAATGCCTACCTGCGTGACATATATGTACATGAAAGAGTTTACTTATTATACTGGTTTGAAGGGCAATGTTTCCAGAGAAATTACTGTGCTTAGATAAGATAAGATAAGATAATTATTTATGGCATAATATGGGTACACAATATAGAAATCGGTACAGTAATTTATTTTTATTTTAGTTCTGACATTTTAAATTGACATTATATTGTAATGTAAAATTTTTAAAATAAAATTTTATTAAAATTTAAAATATTTTTTTTTGCCACATTATAAATGTCCGTTTCAAAAGACTAAGATTATTTAAGGACATTACGAAAAGCATTAGAATTTATCACATAAATAGTCCTTGATGTAATTTTTTTGTCCGAACGTGTTAGAGATATATAACACATATCTGGGTGACGAGCGCAGTGCAGTGCTAGGTAATGATTTGGACTCTTCATGTTTCAAGAGCTGCGTGTCACTGTGCTGCTATGTGACAGGCATGTTGCTTACCATCAGACACATGTCCTGCTCGTCTTGTCACTCTTTAATAAATAAAAAATACTCTATCTAAGATCTAAATACATTCACAATCCATGTACATGCCTATGTAAAGAGGAGTTGATATCGATATCAGTGTCATGAGTTCAATTGTATTTCCCACCTCAAATAATCTCCAAGAAAAAGGCATTTTTCTTTCCAAAATAATCTGACCCACCAATCACAGAGAAACAATCCCGAGCCGTGACAGCGCCTGCAGTAAAGCTATAGATAACAAGCCGATCGTAGTGTCGGCCGCAGATCCGTCAGGCGCGGGCCATATTTCCTTCATCAGAGCGGCTTAACCGAGCGATGGGGCGTTACGGCGTCATCTCTCACGAAGACCGATCGTCAGTACGTGCCCCGGTGCGGCCAGACGGTACAATGGCCGAGCTTAAACGCTGGCCAATGAAGCGACTCAAAATTTGCCGTGAGAACATTTTTATACGTCAATTTTATTGAAGCCTTTCCGAGCGCTTGGTCGACGCGTGACTAAAACGCTGGCGTTTATTTGACCCGAGATATAAAAGTTTCCATACATGGTGATGTAGCTGGCATGCTGGTCATGCTTCCGATTGGTTGTATGTTTGATCATCTCATTTATCTTTTGACTTTTATTGGTTCATAGATAACTCAGATTTGCTAAGGGTGAGTACATAGTTAGGTATAGGAGTGTAGAGTAATTCAATTTTATTAATAAAGGCTTTGCCTATTAAAAATGTATACGGTGCAGTAATTTAAGTCCAATCATCCGATCCAATCTGATTGTTATTTTAAGCTATCTAATTTGTTATTAGTATTTGTTTTTTTAACCGTGTTGTTTCTTGAACGCTACATTTCACAATAATGAAGTCAAAGGTTTGAATCCCATCTGAAATGACAAAAGTCTCGGACCAACGGACTCTTAGGAGTAACAAATTTAAATAATTAAAAAAAACCCATCTGCATCTTTTTTCAAGTGTAGATGCATGAGTTTGTCATCAGTACAAAAATACACCTTTTGAGGACACGTGTTATCAGCTAGCACTGACATAACCAGCATCGTGGGTTATGACTATGATTTTATGATGAGAACAAGCCCAGAATCCCAGCTGTGGGATCATAAGTGGGGTGCTTATACTAAACAAAGCGTTGACGGTTTCTTAAAAATACTATTATAATTCAAAAATCCCCAAGTCTCTATATGAAGTCAAATTTATTTGAAATATCATGTATCAACTTTTAGACGCATAAGTATACATAACGCAACAAATTTCGACATAATGCCGCACTGACAAAATCTCTCGAGCGATCGTAGCCTCGTGTCTGGCAGTCATAACAGTCTTATCTTTTAAAACTAGATAAAATGAAGCAAAGGTGCCCCAAAGAAGGCTTTGACGGAGTTACTCGGGGACTTCAGTAAAGTTGAGCGCTTGCGGTGGCCGAGTATTTAATCATATTAAAGTAGCCTTTGTTCTTCAACAACCATCAACTATGTCCTTACGGTCAAGTTTAAGAGTAAACTGTAGCAACTAAATATACTTACCACTACATTTTAGGATACTTTTAAACAATAAAGATAGAATGGAAATAAGGATGGAATGAACGACAGTGGCAGGAAGAGTCCGGCTGGGGAGGTAAAGTGAACCTTTTCCAGTTATTCAACCGCCACAGAAGATTTTGCAAACATTACTGTTTTCAAACAGGTAGGTACAGGACAAAGTAAATCATCTTATACATATCACGTAACATATGTACATACTAACATACATACAAAAACATATACCGAATTGGGAACCTTCTCCTTTTTTGAAGTCTGTTAAATATATATTTTTTTTTACTTTTATAGGTTTACACTTGACCGCCATCTCGCCTGATGTTAAGCGACGATGCGGTCTACGATGGAGCGTGTTTACCTAGAAAAAAACAATTCACTCTCGATTTGAAGACACTAAGATTGTAACTACCGGGAAATACCTAATAAATATGCTTGTTCACACATTTGAGAAAGACTCTTAAATGTCTAATGAAATTGAAAGAACCAGTAAAATAATAATTCATAACAATAATCCTACTAATATTGTAAATGTCAACGTTTGGATACTTGGATGTTTGTTGCTCAAAAACGTCGTAACGCATGAACGGATAAGGCTGAAATTTGAATCTTGAAATGAAATGAAAAAAAAACAACTTTTTATCCTGGGAAAATCACGGTAACGTGAACTACGCACTACTACTTTTTATACATACCTAGTTATACTAAAATAAACATTTATTGTGCGTTAGATAATGTAATTGAAAATACATTACGAGTTTCTCAAATTTCTAAACAAGGGTTTTATTTTTTGTACACAATAGTTATTTTTACTCAGTAATGGACAAGAAAAAAGCAAAAACGAGACTGAACGAATACATTTACAACGATTAACTATATTTTATTAGGCTTTTAAGATTTCACTATTTTGTTCGCAGCTTTTACAAATCCCATATTTTCAGAGTAAAAAGGCGAGGCATTGCAAAGTGTCCCGCCCACCCGTCGCCTCGCCGCCCGCCCTGGCGCTAGGGTCACCACTATGAAGATGTATTAATACCACGACAATTTTACTTATAGACTACAGGCCCGTGAACAAAATTTACGTAGTAAATGAACCACCATGAGACCTATGTAGGATGATAGAAGGTTATACATAAAGTAATAAGATTCAGCACTATGCCGTCACTTGTAAGCTGTCCAACTGAGTACAGTCGAAGAGGGGAGGTTGCAACCCTTGATAATTTCTCCTTGTCGCACGATTTTTGTACGGCATTGCGAAATAATAGATTAGGAGAGCTATTGAAACTATATGGAACCAATGCCGTACATAATCAAACGCTCAAATTTAATCTGCAAATCATCGGAAATTCACAATTTTTTCCGACAAACTAATAATTAAAAACTTAAAATTTATAAATTTTGTAGTTTCAATACCTCTTCTAATCTATTATTCTGCAACGCCGTACAAAAATCATGCGATAAGGAGAAATGATCGGGGGTTGCAACCCCCCTCTTCGACTATACTCAGTTGGACAGCTTACAAGTGACGGCATAGTTCTGAATCGTATTACTTTATACCCTGCTATCATCCTACATAGGTCTCCTGGTGGTTCATTTACTACGTAAATTTTGTTCACAGGTCTATAGTCTATTAATGTTTCCAGTGAAATTACAGGACATGAAGATATAACATCTTATATATCTGGGTGACGAGCGCAATGCAGTGCTAGGTAATAGTTTAGACTCTTTCTGTTCCGATAGCTGCGTGTCACAGTGCTGTTATGTGGCAGGCTATATATGATGCTTACCATCAGGCACATGTCTGCCCCGTCTCGTCATTCCATAATTAAAAAAAAAATACAAAGAACTTAAACTCTGCAGCTATCATTGAAGTAGTTTGTCATGATGTTTTAAACATAATTACAAATCTGCACATAAATGTTCTGATTTTGAAATTGTTTTACAATAGAGCAGGCTAACTTAAAAGAAACCGATTTTATCTAGATTTGCAGACTCACTGATGATATCCATCAGAAATACCCACTCAGGCACAGCATGCAAAGTTTAGATGATCTCATTAATGGAGGAAGAAAAATTGGAGCCGTCGCTTTTGAAGCTAGGATCAGTCCGATATTAAAAGTGGCATTAGATTGCAAATTCTACGAAATGTAATGCATAAAACCCGAACTGGCAATATTGCGGTAATGTTTAAGACTGACGTTTTTTTAACGTGTATTGTGCCCTTTGAGCCTTCTGGCACGTCACTTGTTTGAGAACAATCTCTTTGTGAGAGGTCTCTATGTTCCATGAGTGGGAACAAAAAGTGGACTCGGTTTTTGTAATAATAATATAAAGGGCAAAACATGCACTTGATGGTAATCATCACGTCTGCGCATAACAGCACTGGGACACTCAGTTATTTGTAGATCCATAACGATACACATTACTTTATTGCACTCGTCATCCAAAAACATTACCCTTCCAACCGAGACACAGTAATATTTGCATATTACAGCTTTTCATTAGATTTAACTGGCAACTAACTGCTTATGCTTGTACAACGCATAGTTCTTAATTAATCAAATTAAGTATAACTTATCACTACTCGGTCAAGCCGCAGCCCTATGCCCTCCCCCTCCCACTACACCCTTGCACCCGTCTCAACAAAGGCCCTAGTGGCACTGGACGCGATTCTTATTCGCCTTCTTTATATACTCGACTTTAATAAAGATCCCGCTGGATATTAAAAATTCTTCTGTGTAAAATTCTCAGATTACTCCGGCGCTCGCTGGTACGAATTAAAGAGGTTGTTATGCAAACTATGGCGGGCGTGAAAGATGCAGCGCTACGAAACGCATCTAACTGCAAATTCCTCCTTCCCTACTCCTTACTTCCATAATGATATTACGAGTATAAACGCAAAATTGTATTAGGTAAGAGTAGATCCCTCCGCCTTTTGCGCTAGCCTTACTTTCGGTTAGAGTAGAGGACACTTCAGACCAACTGCCATAAGTTCTTGTTAAAAAAGAGGCACTTTTAAAAGCAAAAGTATGGATTTTGTTGTTCTATAATTTAGTTAGAATTGGACGGATCTGTCTAAGGTTTGGAAGTTACATTTCGAAAGCTGGTACCTATAAATTTTTGGGTAATTTGAGTCAAGCTGAAAACTTATGTCATACCTCTCCCATTATACCGCTACACGGAGGTGTCGACTTGGTAGGTGAGTAGCGTGGCAACATTTGGAGCCAGCTCTCGGAATAGTAGATTATAGCGAATAATTCAAAACTGAGAAAAATCGAGATTTTCTTAAGGAGTACCCTTATTCTAAATTCTATGAAAACAAAGTCGCGGGCAGATGTTAGACGCCAATAAATCCAACATCTGGCTGTGATCGTCAATATCACCTTAGAAGATCATCGTGTAAGGGCAGAGTAGGCAAAACAAGTATCGTTAGTCTTTCCTTGGAAACATCAAGGGGAGGATCGAGGGGGGAGCCATTCCAGAGATTACAGTCTCCTGGCCGAAATGGTCGATTAAATTGAAGAATGCGCGACTTCCACTAATCCTACTAATATTAAAAATGCGTAAGTATGGATGCTTGTGGCTCAATCATCTCATAACGACTGAAAGAATCGAGTCGACATTTAGAAAAATATATTATTAATTGGAATAGCATATATACTACTTTTAATTGCGAGAAAATAACGGGAGGTGTGCAGGTAAACAGCAAAGCGATGCTAAAAAACATCAAAATATGAGAGACACCACTAGCGATGACGACCAGTAGGTACGCAAAATGAATGGTCGAAAATTTCAGGTCAAATGAATGGATGAAATGAGGGAAGGAATGGGTATTCCTAAAAAAAGTGCTATGATGGCCACTGAACCTGATCCCGGTGTTTTCTTTGTCTACTAATCACTAAATACTTGAAATATTGTCGTGTACCGACACAAAGCTCCAGAAACGCGGCCCACGCATCCCCGCAGGTGAAGTTTGCCCGTGTCGGGCAAACGCAGGCCTAAACAGAAACACGGGGTCGAGGGACTGATGCGGTTATCCCATTTAAGTTCCCGTGGGCTACATTGTTTGGTTACTGTTACCTGCCCGGGGACGAATCTAGGACTTGATTTGGGGACCTCTAAGGGGGAATGTTATTTACCCTAGTTTTACGAGTAGGTCTTTTTGTCAAGTTGAGAAAATCAAGGCCATAATCCACAACACTAGCTAAGTGAGGATATGGTAGATATCATGTCTAAAAAGATGTTTTTCTTAGAATTTAGTTTGTTAAATATTTAACGGGGGCAGAGCCTTTATTAACAAAACTAAAATACAATGAGAACTACACTACGCTACATACCTAACAACTACTTACACTAAGCACACCTGAATTATCCATAGACCAATGAAGGTCTACAGATAATCAAGATGTTCAAGCCCACTACCAATCGGAAGCGTACCCAGCATGCTGGCGGCATTACCACGCTGAATGGCAATGCTTATGCGTTGGGCCAAATGAACGCCAGCATTTTGGTCACGCGTCGCATCGACCAAGCGTTCGGAAAGGCTTTTGAAGATGAGGTGAGCTCCCGGCCCCCACGGACCCAATGTCTCAACCCCAAAGGGCTCAAATATGTAACCTCTTCCGAGGGTTGCATATTTGCGCCGTTTGAGTCGCTCAGCTGAATTAGCCGCTGCACCAGCCTTACAATGCGTCTCTGGAAGATGTGATGGTGCCAGAGTATCGACGCAAGTTGCGTCCCACACTAGGGGCCGACCCAACTTCCAAGGCACAACAGTCATGCCGTCAGGTCTTTTGCCATCGTCACGCGCAAGCCCACTCGGTTCGAGTATGGCTGGGACATTGGCGGTGGAAAAAGCCCGGCGTATGATGTCGTTCAGGCTGGCGTGGCGGCCAATACGACCTGCGCTTTTCGAGCAAGAGAGACCGTGGTGACCGAGTTGGTCGACGGCAGTACCACAATGGCAGCGATGGGCTTCATAGCACCTCGCACCCAAGCGCAAGCTAACAGCTAGACGAAATGCAGTTGGATCTAATAGGCTACCGGTATTGAAAGATGGCAAAGCTTGTAACCAAAGGCCCGATTCCCACACAGACACAGCAAGGATACGAGCACGATCCGCGATACTAGGACACGTATCGAGAAGAGAGTTCCGTGCTAGATCGCAGATCGGTCGATCCCACTGTCTCTGAGATGACAGACATCTGGGGAAATCGTTGTTTGGACAAGCCAGCCTCCAAGCATTCTTAGCCTCGCACAAATTAGCTACTACTACATCAGAATATTCCGAATGGCCTAAAGAGGGTGCGAGAATTTTGTCTATTAGATTTTGAGTACTATGAACTGAGGACAAGAATGCCGGTAAAGCTACACTAGAAATTTGGCGGACCCCTAGGCCTCCCAACCGTATGGGTAGTGAGGCTTGTGACCAGGCCCTCCCACTCAGATCCACATTCAACACCGATATTAGAGATTCCTTTACGACATTGTCTAAGCTCCCAAGGAGCTCACCATGTTTCCACAGTGGACTACACCGTAAAGCGTACATAAATTTCGGAACAAATAAACATTGCCGAATAATTGTAAACGCCATATGGGCGTTTACTTTGAGTAGCCTATCGGAGGCTCTCGTGAAATTTTGATTTTTTTCTTCGACAAAAGATGGTAACGACTCTTCTAAAATCGGTGAACCCAGGAGGCGCAGGGAACATTTGTCAACTGATTTGATGTTGGGGGCCAGATCATTAAATTTATAGTTTGTTGTCAATGATGTGATGAAAATAGATGTTTGTTCTGTTTCTGGTAGTTATGTATATAATTATATAGATATATCTATGTACTATAATTGTGTTTTTACAATTAATTACCTAGCGACCACCATTATTGCCTACCATAATTATTGGAGTAAGATTTCATAGTAAGTCCCTATGGTTGACAGGAAGATATCACTATCAGCGATGACGCTGCCAGTTGTTTCAACAATCTTACCATTTTCTTAGATTAAATATATCATTGTACTGATGTGACCAATATAGAACTTTCATGCTGAATGCATGAAAATTCTATACTCCTTATTAAAAATATCTACCAATGTTAGATATATTGTTATTATGGAGTATTGATTTCGATTCACGTTAATCGTATACAAAGAAATAATATTTCATATTTTTTACAAAAATCAAAGTCATCAGTATCAAGTCTAAGATGGGGGCTACCCTCCCGAGCGAGGACCCAGGTCCTCACTACATCCCTGTCGTGATCGCTTCGCAAACTCGGTAACTCGGGAGCTGCGTGTTGAAATTGTTCGCTCTATAAGTGATTATGGCGGCTCCGACCGCCGCCGCCGCCGGGGTTGTTATAGAGCTCTACGGTAACTTTTACCTGAAATATTTGGTCTAAGTTCTTTGTTGTATCTGCCTGAACACTCGATAATTCACATCTCATCAGTGAAATACATTGGTGGCGGTATGTAGCTTACGCAACACCAACTAATCCCAAACTAAGCAAAGCTGGTACTATGGGAGTCAGATAGCTGATATAATACTTATACAACTGTAAACACATACTTATAATACACTAGCTGCGCCCAGCGGTGTCACCCTCGTTTCGCGTAGTTCCCGTATCCGTTATATTCCCGCGATAAAAAGTAGGCTAGTGTTTTTCCATACTTTAATGTATCTGTGTTTTAAATTGTAGCCTGATCCGTCATAGTATTCCGACGTCGGACATCCAAGCTTTCGCATTGTTGTAATATTAGTAGGGTAGAAAGAACCAGACACAGAATAAATATTTGTCTTAGATGGGAATCAAACCCATGGCCTCCGGCTGTGCGGACAGACTAACTGACAACTGAACCACCAGGCCAGCCAAAGAACAGTAGTAAGTCCATCAACATCATCTCTTATACCTACCTGACTCGTGTATTTTTCAATAACTATTTACGAACATGTAATATACTAGCAGCGCCCCGCGGTGTTACCCGCGTAGTTCCCGTTACCGTTGTTCCCGTTGTTTTTTCGGGATAAAAAGTAGCCTATGTGTTCTTCCAGACTATAATCTATCTGTGTTCCGAATTTCAGCCCGATCCGTTCATACGTTAGGACGTGATTGAGCAACAAACATCCAAACATCCATACATTGACATTTATAATATTAGTAGGATTGTATACTACGAAAATGTGGGTGTATATGAGCACTATACACACACACGAATCGCTCTCAAGTCTTCAAACAATAGACGCATGCACACACATGTCGCTAGTTTGCGAGAATAGTGCTAGAACTAAGAAATCTTCATACATTTTCTAAGCATACTTTTTTTTGTTAAAACGCAGTCATTTTTTCTAAAAAATAGTGACGCTTTTTCTTTCTAGCGATTGCCCGCTTAAGTTAGCATCGCTTATCGATTGGTCCTAAAATACCAGTGTTGTAATCGTTTGGCGTTCTTGGTTGAATTTAACCGAATTCTTAATTGCGTCAATATTCCAGCAAATTTGACTTTAACTGTGAAGAAAAACATCGCGAGGGAATCAATGCTCTACTCCAAGAATCTTTCGTGGTCATGCATCATCGGCTAACCCGCACTGGGCCAACGTCGTGCACTATGGCCTTGACGATTACCTTGTGAGAGAAGGTCCCAAATTGCAGATATGTGAACATTTCTAGTATAGGTATTTGTTGTAAGCTTTCTATTATCGTAGATAAATAATTAATTAATTATAAAATGTTATCATATTTAATTAGTATACTTCTATGGCACATGTCACCTCCTGTCGCCTAACCTTGTATGTAGGCGAATATCCTTTAAAATGTTTGCCTGGGAGAGCTTGCTCTCGGCAATAAGGCTGCCATTGGTAACACTAGTTCTGTTCATAAGTGTTTTAATGTGATATTTCTGTTTCAATAAAATGCAAGTGTCATTCTATTTCTGTACAGCTATAACGCTTACCTACTATTAGATAATCTCGTCAGTCTCACCAACAATTGCAAAAACAATCCTTCAATCTAACTTCTTAAGTACAAAATACAATAAGCAATTGGATTTTGCATCACAATCAAAATTTCTCAATTCACAAAGCGAATTAAAAACCAACCCTGTTTTTAATATTGTCTAGGACAATGCGTCGGGACGGCTCGGAAGAATAAACATAATCGTCGAAAGAATAAAACAATTCGCATTATGAAGAATAAAAACCTTGAACAAAACAGGGCCGACGAGCTCACCCTGGCAGACTCCTCGACTCAAAGGACTCCTTTGTCGTCAACTTGTACCATTTGAATTTAAAATTCGTGAAAGTTCCAGTTTTAGAAGTTGCGTGTACTTTTCCCAAGTCGCGTCTATGTTTCCAACTTGTGAATTTCCAAGTCGCGTCTATCAAACGCTCCGTCGTGTTAATTTATTTGGAAACTGCGACACCTGACTGTCTGTCGTCCTCGACTCGGACGCAGCTGAATTTAATTATTCAAATGGCGTCTATTTCTTCAGTGACAAATTCAGAGTTAGCGGAGATTTAGAGATTTGCCTCATTTTTATAAATTAGCGTGGATTTTGTTAAGTAACTTATTTCTGAGGATAGGTCCTTAGTTAATCCGCACTTACTTAAGTGAATGAGTTTTAATCCAATAGTAAAATACATTATTTTAATTAAAAAATTCCGTTCTTATTCACATTGTCATTTAGATTTATATATTTATTTTAAAAAAAAAACTAAGTTGCTGGCATATTACAGACCTCCAAAAGTTTACCTTTATTAAAGGTTAAAATAGTTACCTTTGCAATAAAACCAGGTATAAAATAAGAAAACTATGATTCAATTTATGTAATACTGGTTGACGGTAGACTCTTTATCTATTCTATGCGGTAGACAATAGTGTTCCTTTCACCAGTACTGCTTAAGAATATATACGGTAGTGGTAAACTACTACTACTACACTAACATTATAATTATTTATTGATTACGGTAGGTATACTATATGTACCTTGGTTTTAACATGGTGGAGCGAGTCCCTGATATTTCGATGCAATTTCATACACCAATATTTCAGCATAAATACTTGTTCTGCGTCGGAGTATTTGTTTCTATGACTGTATAATAAGTATATTTTTATAATTTTACTATTATTACCTATAACATTTTTGCTTAGTGTAGGTCTCAATGGCATCGTGGGAAATTGTCCACCAATATTTATTTTACATCTTGTCGTTACTAATACTAAGTATGTATTATAAGTCTGCGTTAACAATTATGTTATTATTATATCAGCTATCTGGTTTCCATATTATTTTAGTAATAGTACTAACCTTGCTTAGTTGGGGTCTAAATGTTGTTGGTTGTGTGACCAGGAAATAACTCAAGCTATACACGATAAATTCAAATAATGCTGGTATAGTGAACAACCGTAACAGCTTAAAACAATACTTTTATATTGTTCCATGTTCCTTGGCTACGCATAAAAATGTATTTCATGATATTATAAACGCTCAACCCACGTTAATTACCAAAATAAATCATTCATTTAATTGAACGTATAAATCTCCAATAATGAGCCGCAAAAACAACCGTAGCGCCTTTAAAGTCGTTTCTGATTCCGTAATTACCTTTCCAAATCTTGATCTGCGTTCGGAGCAGACGTATTAATCTCAGCGCCACGAAAGTCTTATCAAAGTCACTCCAGCCGCTCTAAGACCATTAAAACTTTAACCTTACCTCAAATTCTGAGGTACTTTGAACTCCCAATCTACTCCAATATTAACCTTTAATTAATCCTGCTCCGATTAAACAATGGAGAGAAATAAATTCTGGCAATAAAGAGTCGTCTCCAGCAATGGGCCCGAGATATCTGTTCTCATTAGGGGCGTCTTAAATAGATGGAGCTGGGAGGTCGGTACGTAGCGTGTGGGTGTGGGGGTTGGTGTGTTTGTCTAGCTGTGTTGTTTTTTGTTTTTAAACAAAGAGTGACGAGACGAGCAGGACATGTGCCTGATGGTAAGCAACATGCCTGCCACATAACGACACAGTGACACGCAGCTATTGGAACATCAAGAGTCCAAATCATTATCTAGCACTGCACTGCGCTCGTCACCCAGAGATCTGAGTTGTTATATCTCTAAGCCCTGTAATTTCTCTGGAAGCACTGCCCTTCAAACCGGAACACAGTAATGTTTGCACATTAATGCTTGGCGGTAGAATAACTGGCAAAGGTGTGGTCCTTCCCCAGGCGGACTCTGCCAAGAGTCCTACCACTACAACTGTTTTAGCACAGTTTTTATTCTAAACTTAACACATTGGTCAAACAAAACTGGACACTGTCAAACTTTGAAACATACTTGGCGTTCGGTCACATAGTATCTTATGACTTCATAATTAACTAATTATTGTATCCGTCTGTTTTAAAGTGAACATTTATTTAGCCGGTTCGGGCAGTTTTTAGTAAGATAATATCACCGACATACAGATGTAGCGGCGTAGCGTCGGAGTTGCGGTGGAGCAGCGGCACGGGAGTGCTTTGTACACTTTTAAGCTGGGTGAAATCTTGTGACTTAGATGCGTAACAGCAGTGAATCTGTAGCTATACAAGTGACGTAATATGCAACATTAGTGCTGTACTTATAGTAGATACTAAAAATTCTAACTTATAAATTTTCACTTCTATCGGCAGTACAAATGACTGCCTGTTTATTTTTTCAGGTTTACCCTTGTACGAAGTATCACCCGATATTAAAAGACGACGTGGTTTACGATGGAGCGTACTCTGACCTAAGAGAAATCGATTCATTCTCGACTTGAAGACACTAGATTATAACCATCGGGGAAAACTCAGTCACGGAACGCATTTCACAGCCTAGACGCTTTTCGGCGATGTTCGAGACTTTGAAGTCCACACAAGGGTACCTAGGAGTATTTTGGTGCATCTTTAGGTCGGTTTCAGAGCAACTGGTACAAATCCAATCAAAGGCTCATCCCAAAGATGCAAAACCCACGTCCCAAGTAATTTGCCCTTCTATCAACCGCCTTCGACCCGGCCATCTTGATGTTAGCACGCCCTCAAATGTGTACGTTACCTTGGGTGGCGCAGTGGCGTGCGCGCCGTCGTACACGTAGAGATGGTCGTTGCAGTCGAGCTGCAGCATCTCGAAGTGCAGCATGAAGCGCTGCAGGATGCTGTGCGTCTGGAACGTGACGGTGCAGTCCAGGTTGCGCTCGTTGCGCGACCACACCACGCCGCCCTCCACCTTGCGGTACTGTCGCTGGAGGAAGTGATCCTTGCATATCGAGTCCATGTAATCTGGGGACAATGGAAATACTCCAATTAGTCATGACATTCCCTCACACAATACAATTATTCACAATATTTAGTAATCGCAGAACTCTTTGCAAGGTTCATCTCAATATCACATCTTTGGCAGTTCTAATGAAAATCAGCGCTGTGTAAACGTCACAGTGTTTCGATTTGAGCAATGTTTGCAATGAAATAACAGGACGTAGAGACTTCACCTTTTATCTCTGGTTGAAGCACGCTAGGCATCGATTATGATTATTTTTTTCAATGCCTACGTGATATTGTAATGTTATGGGCAGGCGTGGTGCTTGACACCAGCCACGGAAATTCCAAATCACTGAGTAGCACTCCACTGCAGTTATTTTCGAATAAAATGATTTATCTTTTTTCCTTTTAATGTTTCACACACAGTAATGTTTTCATTACTGCGGCAGAATAACTGGCAAAAGTAGAATACTTCGTTAGGTGGATTCTGTAGCTTTCATACCACTAAAAAAATCACTATACATTTTCAGACACATAATATGGACAGCTGAAGTACGAGTGTGTCTCTCTTGTCGAAATATTTAATACAGCAATGATGCCAGACGCTTGAATGAAATCACTGACAAGTCAGTGTAATGATATATGATAACTGTTTAATACAAGTTTATGTAAGAGTTCTTAACTAAGTTAGCACGATACAACTTGGACAAGAGACTCATGAGGCAGGTGTGTGGCAGAGTTTTAAGACGTGACAAATGCAAAGTAACAGCATATAGGTACAGATATGTAACTGAGATGAAGTCAATACCTTGTCACAGACATTTTTATTCTTAAATTATGTTCTAAACGTATAAAATGTGCCGAGGACAATTTATTAATAAACAAAAGAAAAATAATGGCAGCTTCAATTTAAGAATGCAATTCAATTTAAGAATGCGAACGATAGCACGTTCCAAAAAAAACTTCGTAGCTTCTTAATAAGGAAATGTTACTATAGCGTTTGCGAGTTCTTTAAAGATGAAGATATAATTTAATTTTTACAATTAGACTTTTGATATAAGGTACTGTAAAGTAATGCTAGTTATTTTAATATTAAGGCTTGGTCTGCGACCAAATTACTACTGTTGCAGCGCCCTTAATGCAGGGTCTACTACATTATTCTGTTCTATAGTTTTTAGATACAAACAAATGCATGTAAGTGCAATTTATAAATAAATAAGATTCTCTCGAGAGAATATCTCTCTCTAATAAGATAAATAACACTCGACCATATTTCAAAATTTAAATACAACATCCGAAATCATCTAAACTCACTATTTCAATAAGACCCCATGGATTCGGAGTAAAATTATCTAAATATCATCGATGTATAAATTTTATACATTGATTTTTTTGTTATTTCAAAAAACCGCTACACCGATTTCGATTAAATTTAAATAGGACCATCTGAAGTATATCTACCATCCAACAAAAAAAACATCAAAATCGATTAACAATTTCCTGAGCTGTCGTATAACATACACAAAAATAGGCTCGGTAAAAAAAGGATTCTCAATTAGATCGTGTACCTCCTAGTCGAGAATCACTTCTATTCTTGAAGTCTTTTAAAAATATGCAAAACATTTGCAAGCTCGATCATTAGTTAATTTCTTTTCCTCCCCTCTTTACGCGCCATGAACATTTCAATTCCTTCTCCATTCCACCTTTTATTTATTTATTTATTTATTTATTTATTTATTTGCGTATATGGGTATACAAGCTATTAACAAATTTACAAATATACATGTAAAATGAAGACCTCCATATTCCACCTTTCGGCATGCAAATATAATACATTACAAATATTTATGAATAGATCAAACAAGACACTAAAAAAGTAAAAAATAAGAAAGCATGAATGTAGCATACATCAACCAATCGAAATCACAATTAAACAAAAATGGCCAATCAGATGCAGTTGTTCGCTCCATAGCAAAGCAGTATGAAATAAAGAAGGCTGTTCACGGCCATACCACTATATATTTACCAAATATTATAAATTCGTCTGCATCTACTTTTCTTGAATTGCATACTTGTATGTTACAAAAAAAAAAAAAAAAAAATGAACATGCAATAGTGATAATTTATACATCATATGTATGATAGTATAATAATGTCAAATGTATAACCTTAAAACTAGTGTCCCTGATGCAAATATGTTACAAAAAAATAAAAAACAACAATAATGTCAACAAGAAATAAACAATTACCTACTATGAATACAACTCCATATAAGTCAAAGAAATGTCAAAATATCATGATGTCAAGTTTAAAATGACTTTATAATAATACTTTAGGAATATTTATGATAATATAATAATGTCTTTTTAAAATTTCAATGTTACAGATAAGAGTTGTCAATGAATAAAATACAATTATATTGTTAACAAGAAAAATAATAAGTGGTACAATTACAATCACAAAGTATAACAAATGTCATAATAATATAATGACAAGTTAAAACAATAATAACATTACCCTAATCACAAGCTCCTAACACGAAATGGCTAAAAAATAATAACTTCAAGTGAAACGACAGATTATGCCATAGTCAATCAAATAAAATCAAGAACAAACCATTAACGAAACTGTTAGTGATAGTGTTTAAAACTTGTCTTGTAAATATTCTTTTATTGTATAATAAGACCTTTCTAGCAAAAAACTTTTTAATTTCTGTTTGAAAACATGAATTTGTTCAACTTTTACAATTTCTATCGGCAATTGATTATACAGCATTGGTACCATACATACTGCACTGTTGGCAAATAGAGTTGTTTGCCGTTTAGGCACCTTTAATTTATGTTTATGCCGTATATTGTTCAAGTTTTGAAACAATTCCATATTATTCCGGACAAACATAACACATTCATATATATATAGGCATGATAGGGTTAAGACTTCCAAGCTTTTGAAATATGGTTTACAACTTTGTCTTTGCCGCAACTGGCAAATGGCCCTAATACATTTCTTTTGGGCCCTAAACACCCTTTCTTTTGCTGTACTGTTACCCCAGAACATGATACCATACCGAAGTAATGACGAGACATATCCGTTATACGCAGCCAAAACTGTATATTTGTTTACTGTTTTTGTCAACATACAGAGGGCATATGAGTGCTGATTGATTTTTGAGCACAAATTATCTATATGTATTTTCCAGCTCAAATTGCTGTCAATATGCAAGCCTAGAAATTTTGTAGTATTTATAACTTCTATTGTATGTCCAGAATTGTGAATGTCAAGATTATGTAGCCTATTTACTTTATTCTTAAATGTCATTAATTTTGTTTTGTCAAGATTCATTTTTAAATTATTAGATGTCATATAATCAGCAGTTCTATTTAATGTTAATGTAATGTCGTTTTCAATATATGTTTTATTTGGACCTGAGAATAATACGGTGCTATCATCAGCAAACAAGACAGTGGGCTGTTTAGTAGCTTTAATAATGTCATTTATATATATGATAAATAGAAGAGGCCCTAAAACACTACCCTGTGGTACACCACATCTCACGGATCTATAGTCAGATGAAAAGATAATTTCTTTTTTTAGCATTGGACATACACTACTTATTTGCGTAGACTGCATACGATTAGTCAAATAAGATTTGATCAAATTGTTTATATTTCCCCTGATACCATATGCATCCAGTTTGTTTAATAGGACATCATGGTCCACGCAATCGAACGCTTTTGTAAGATCCATATACAGAGCACAGATAGGGACTTTAGCATCTAATTTGGTCATAACAGTGTTCAGAAATTTGAAAATTGCGAGGTTAATTGTTTTTTTTCTCCTAAAACCAATTTGCTCTGGCACAAACAATTTGTTCTGCTCAAAGTAATCATAAATGTTGTCATAAATGACTTTTTCAAAAATTTTTGATATAATTGGCACTAGAGCTAACGGCCTATAATTAATCATTTTCTGTTGGTCACCCTTTTTAAAAAGGGGCTTTATTATAGTTTTTTTCAGTTTTTCAGGAAAAACGCCTTCACTTATACAAATATTTATTAGATGACTAAGTACAGGGGATATAGTGCTTGATACGTGTTTTAGTACGTGTGTAGATACTCCATCATACCCAGTACTTTTTGTATTTTTTAGACCCATAATTATTCTATGAATATCTTGGGGAATAGTAGGAGGCATAAACATAGACTTTGAGCACGGAGGATTATAAGATGGATTTGGTTTAGTGTTTTGCTTTGGTGGTGCATCAATAAAAAAGTTATTGAGCATGTCTGCAACTTTACAGGGCTCACTAATTAGATTACCATTAATATTTAGTGTTATTGACTCTTTTGGTAAATTTTGCTTTGTGCCATTTATAATCTTCCACATCGCTCTACTCTTATTCCGAGATTTATTAATAAAATACTCGTTTTATTAATATATAATATAAAATATATTATATTTATTAATATATAATATATTTTATTCATTCCGGCCTGGAGACCTGTACACGCAGATGACACTCCCCATTATCGCCCGATCAATGAAAATAAAATTTGGAAGGAAATTACAGCACAGATGGCATTCTCATTCACCGCTTATCACATTCCGAGCCGATAGCTACTCGAACCCCTTTCTTAGATAAGAATTATTCTATTTTCAACTCTACTCCCGCGAGTTTAAGAGAGAGTTTGCTGACCCATTTTTCTAGCTGACGATAACTAAGCTTATCTCTAATCTGATAGATGTCTTATCTCTCCTCTCTCGAGCAGTCGTAGTTTTTTCAACCGGAGTAAAGTACATTAGAAGTGATGTGGAAAATAGTTTAAGAAGGAAGCGAGATCTTGGTCGCTTCTGAGGAAGTGACTGCCAAATAAACAAAATTAGTGTATTAGAAATTGTAGCACACAATGTGAGTACCTGAATTATTTTTTAAATTATGTATTGCAATGTGGCAACAGGCATATAATTAACATAAACTTAATCCCTTCAGAATCAACAGCATACTTTTTGCATACTTCTAAAAATGTCTTACAGCGTTCTATTATGGGCCCCTGGATCTGTGAAAAGAAGCTGCCATTTGATAAAAATTAATATTCCCACATATTCGAAATGTCTCTTAGGTACTTTAGGTATTACATGTTATAAAATACCAGTCTAACACCATACATTTACAGTCCAAAAAGAGCTGCATACATCCATCACTTGTCTTAGTCATAGAAGTAATGAATTTTTACTTAATTTTCAGTGCTGTGTTATGATTTCAATTTCACAAAAACTACTAAATGTTACTAAAAAGTAACTACTGTAAAAAACTAATTACTGAAAAAAGTTGATTTTTGGATCTACAACATTATCAAAATTGACCAAAGATAACACCCAACAAAAACAGTTTCTTTTATATACCTCTACATCACATTATTACTGAATGTATAAAACGACATGTCAAAGACTCAAACGAAGAGGTTTGACTCCGCTTTTGTGACAAGAACGTGTAATCTGCGAAATGCGTTACCTGAGTGGGTTTTCCCGATGGTTACCATCTCGATCTTTTAGGCGAGATGGCGGTCAAGTGCACACTGCTTAAAAAAATCATGAAAATCTATTTTAATTTATATGTGAATGCAGCTTTCCTTAAATACTAAATAACAACTACGTCAATACTAGTTTATAACAAGTTCTGATCGCAGTAAATTCTTAAATATTAAGCGCTTCCATTCTTTCAGGGCCTATAAACTTCCCTTCGCCTTTCTCTTGGTGCTGTTCATCGCAGTATCTCCGGCTCCGACCCCTCGTGTCTTAGATTCGATGGTGTCAGGAGTCACTACCGGTCTTGAGGTCCCAAGTGACCTCATCGCCGGCACAGGAGTCGGCACAGGCGCCATACAACTCGTCATAAACGTGCATACGGACAGTCACGGGAACATAGAAGTGTACACTAACTGATTCATAATAAAATGGTATTTTTTTACCGTAATGCGTGCTTATAAAAAATCTATTCTAAATGATGTGTGAAAGTGATTGTTTTAAATTGACAAAAGTGCATTTATAAAAACAAATGAAGCTTCATTTAACTTCGGCGATCGAAGTGCAACTGGAAAGCGTACTCGTATGAAAATCAAAATACTGCTCAGTTTATACATACATTCTAATCCTTTCTTTATTTAGATTGTGTAAGAATTACAACTATACTGTAAGGCTAGTTTAGTTGTATGCAGTGAATTCTTCAACGGAATTAATATTTCGTTGATTGAGCTTGACATTTTTAAGTTGTTTATTTTTATACTATGTGGTTGAGATCGTTTATGTTCTGTAAATAATGTTATATTTAAGAATATTTTTATTAAACTTGTAAATACATAATTTGTTTTATAAACTTAACTTTTACGTAACTTAACTTACTTTAACTTTTACATGACACGGGCTTACCCGCGTGAACTTAGGGTATAAAATTGCCATTATGTCAAATCTGATGATGATTTAATTTTATATTTTAAAATTAAACATAATGAAAAAGCACTCACTCTGTATGTTAGGTTTGTTAGGTCTGTGCATTGGTTTAGTTGGTTGTCAGTAAACTCTAGGGTCTTTCGAGATACACAAATGATATTTTCACCACATATAGGTACTAAGCTACATCGTTCTATACAATGAATTAATTTATGAATGCGTTTGACAGAATCTTTATTCTTGCTTGAGCACAATGGATCCAGGATAGGTATTTATAGAGACAATTATTGTAACGGAGAAGAGAATGGAAATAAATATTTATTTCGCATGGATAATGAAATTTGTGAGGTTTTTAACATTTTTAGCATTTAGTTTTCTAAATTTTGTATTTTGATTTGTTATTATTAGAAATTACTAGCGGCCCATTCCGGCTGCGGTCGGATATTGTCATTTAAAGACTATTAATCGAAATAAAAACTATCCTATCTCTCAAGTTGGACTAGACTGCTCGCGGTCTATTTAATTTAGTAGTTTAGGAATCCATCGCGGACAAACATCGTAACATATATTATTAGTGATATATATTAAGATTATGTACCACAATATTTACGTTCATAGAACTGCTTTAAAATATTTTATTTAATCTTTTTAAGTACCGCGGTGTCGACTCAGTTTTGACGTAGAGAATGGCGATAGTGATAAGACGGTGTTTACACGGGACTTCATGACATCAATCGTTATCTCATCGGACTGGGAACTGGTTCTGTTTGGTTTGGAACTATTATTATATTAGTATTATACTCTTTTGTAAAAACACACAGTTGATAATAACGATTAATAATTCCTTTTATCAACTAAATGTTCTTACATTTACACCTAAAGTATACTGAAAATAATTAGAATAAATAAAAAACATTTTTCTTTACTAATACATAAAAACTAATGCAAAAAAAATAGTTCAATAAACACGCCAACTAAAAATGATGTTAAATCAAATCAAGTCGATAGAATTAAAACAATTAAAGTTAGTGTGACAGCTGGTAGTCTCAGCGCTAACACCAATCTAAATAAGATTTTTTAAATGTATTATTTTAACAAAATGAAGTATTGTATGACTTCGTTTCCAAAATAAACAATTTATAACATCTAAGTCGGCAATAGTTGGCTAGAAGCCACAAGTTTTTGAAATCAATATTGGTAAAAACACCTACTTTTATATCAAAACGTATTTAACGCAATATTCGAGCACCATTACCGTTTCGACTAATATCGTATTTACATGAATCACAGTCGTCACGTATTGTATTAGGTACGTGCCAGTCGAATTGACACTGGAATATGAATGAACACGCTCAATTCTCGTGTCAAGAATTTAACAGGAGACAGGGATATTATACGAAAAACATCTTCAACCCTGTGTCACGCACTTAATGATCTCGAACGAAATTTCACTGTAAAATTGTGAAACCCGTTAGATTATAGACTAATCTAACCTTATAATTATAATTTCACGCGTGATATTTAAAACTGGGGGTGATTGCAATATTTCGGTGGCATACTTAACTAAGCATAGGTACGTTAAGGTATAGAATCCGAGAATCCGACAAACGTTATCCTTTATGACTGGCCTCGTGGCTTAGTGGGTCTCGACCCTCTGCCTGCGAAGCCGTGAAAGGGTCGTGGGTGTTTCTATGAATAATACGTATGTATGTATTTACAACTATGTAAGTATTTTATCAGCTATGTGGTCGCCATAGTACAAGCTTTGCTTAGTTTAGGGTCAGATGGTGTTGTGTGTGAATTGTCCACCAATATTTAATGTTTATTTATTTACCTGCCTAAACACTTCGAAACATGTAAATTTATTTAAAAAAAATACTTTCTAATTGTTAAGAGTATGGATTCGAGAGTAGTTTAGAGTCTCTAATCCATTTAATTATTTTTATTAAGTGATAACTTCTTTAGAATCATTAAGTACTTTTATACCAGTGAAATTCCTATGCCTTTGCGTCACCGACATATTAAAGTACCAGTTTATCAGCGTGACGACGAAATGGCATAGCGCCGAAGTGGTGGCGGAGCAGCCGAGTGCACGCACTTTGATAAATAATACGTAAATAGATCAAGTTTTTCTGCACGTTTCCTTTGTACCAATCGTAAGCAGATGAGGTGTATGTCAGCTATGGCGACATAGTGATGTGCCGCGACAAAACTATGACACTTCCACAAGAGCGATCAGATCCGTGCTTTCGGTGTAAAACGATTGTTCTAACTCTATACGTAGTATATTATGTAAACTCTTTGGACGTGCGCTTTAGACGCTTTTTAGACGGCTAAAATCTTGTATTTTTGTAAGTAATATAGTTCCACTGATTTTTTTGACTGATTCAGCAACAAATCATCAATAAGCATTTTTATCACACAGTTACTCGGTCGAACTTCCCATAAACATTGAGCCGCAAAAAGTAGATTGGGGATATTAAAACCGAGTACACAGAGGAATACTTCAAAGGGTCGCTCGAATAGCTGAGCCTTTGACGACATACGCCGAGCCACTTGTGCGGTTTATCCGAGATAAAGGAGCCGACTGCGTCACGTTACCTTCAGATATTTAGAAAATAACTTTCATGTACTCTACTCATATTTATAGCTACGCAAAGAAAACCCTTTTTAGCCAGAATAGTATAGAACACAGTGTCATGTAGCTACATTTTAAACTTGAATGTATAGGCAAATGACAAAGAAACTCTTAAAGAATTAGTTTAAAAAACGAACCGCAGTGACCTGATTGATGGCTTTAACGTATTACGTATATACAATTGTGAGCTGGTAGATTCGAACCCAGCCTGACCCACTGGGTTTATTATCAGCACGGCCAACCCAAGTAGATTTTTTTATTGAAAATAGTGAAACTGTTCTAAAGATTTGCGCATAGCAATACGTTTCTTTTCTTTAAAGTTAGTGTGACAAGACGAATTACATGCGCCTGATGGTAAGCAACATGCCTGCCACATAACAGCACAGTGACACATAGCTATTGGAACATAAAGAGTCGAAATCATTACCAAGCACTGATTGTGCCCGTCACCCAGAGATATAAGATGTTTTATGTACCCTGTATTTTCACTGGAAGCATTGCCCTTAGTTTTCTGTCCCTTAACAGTAAGTACGATTTAAAAGTATAACTATTTGGTTTCCGTGTTCTATGCTTCTCTGCCTAAAAAGAGTTTCGCTAAGCATAAGCAACCCACTAAATTTTCCCAACAGCTGAGATTCGAGCTCTTTCTACTTAGTTTGTGGAATCGGGGCCTTCTCTTTCAATGAGAGAGTCAAGGACCCAACTTACCAAGTTGGCCAAGTACAGACGACGCATGTCCTAGAAAACTTTAATTCCGGGATCACGTCGGTTTTCTCGCCATGTTTTCCTTCACTTTTAAGAATGATACTTAAAACTGCAAACGGGATTCGATCATACAACCTCACGATTGTGAAACCGGAAATTTCAGCCACTAAACCACAATTGACTTTCTCGAGATCTTTAGCTAAACGGAGTAAATTAAAAAAAAATTGGCAGTCATAGGAACTGCCGAAAGACGTGAAAACTTATAACTCAGAATTTGATAGCTTACTTTAGAAACTACACGGGTGTAACTGGAGGGTGTGGCCTGGGCATCATGGCATGACCATCTAGAAATGCGTCAGCATATCCCATTGGCTAACGCATTTCTAGATGGCCATGCCATGATAGGCAGGCCACGCACTTTTGGCATTTCCCATTGGCTGACGTATTTTTAGATGGCCAATGGCTATGGTCCCGAGTTTACCCGACGATTTCTTATCATACCCGAGCGTAACGCTAGAACTCAATTCACAGCTCACGAAAAATCTGTCTAGGCGCGTATAGAGAAGTTTTCACTTCAAAAATATCTAAAATGAACTAAACTGGTGGTAAATGCTATACCAGAATCCCTAAGATCAATTTAGAATTAGTACATAGTAAATACTGTAAGCCGTAGCTTGTAGAACCACGTTCTGTGTGAGTCTACGATTCGGGTCTCCTGTAATGGCGTACTACTTGTCCTCTAGATGTTGTCTGAGCCAGGATTATTCTGCTTAGAAGCTTATTTATAGCACAACTATAAGTTGGCTCACAAGCGGAACTCTAAATTAGATCCCAACTTGCTTTATCGGCTCCATATTGTACAAATAGAATCCACGTTTTCAGTTATTTGAGCTGTAAATTTAGCCACTGAGATTTTTACAATTCGGCCTTTGTTATTAGACTGTACAAATTTATATTTATACTGCCAGTATGACAGGTTTGCGATCGGCCGCCATCTTGCCTGATTTTTATCCATGTTGTATATATTACAAAGTTACTATGTTATATAATATGATAGATAGAGAAATAGATACTCTTTATTGTACACACTAAAGACAAAAAAATACTTATACCGGATTAGAGAAACAATAAAAACTAATACGTTATATGGTTTAAATTTCCAATTTTCAACCCGATCCGTTTAATACGTTATGACCTGATTTGGCAACGAACATCCAAACATTGTCATTAATAATGTTAGTGGGATAATCTAACAGTGTTACAAATTTCAACCACTCAGTTGAAATGTTATGAAATTAAATTTCATCCACCTCGTTTAGATCTTACGATGTGATTGAGCAACAAACATCAAATATCCAAACATTGTCATTTATAGGATTTTTGTTTCAGTAATCTGTGGGATTATGTTATAATGTCTAATTTCTAGTATTTCATTACATACTAATGCTTATGTTCAGGCACATTATCTTATATATAAAATTCTCGCGTCACAGTGTTTGTTTCCTTACTCCTCCGAAACGGCTTTACTGATTTTAACCAAAATTTATATGCATATTCAGTAGGTCTGAGAATCGGCTACTAGCTATTTTTCATACCTTTATTTATATGGCAAAACAACGTTTGCGGGGTCAGCTAGTCAATTTATATAGCTACATTTTAGTCCGTACAATATTCTACCACATAGAATGAATACGATGAAAGTACCCAAAAACTGTGGTAAAGTTTCGGCATAGGCGGAAAGAGTTCACTGATTACTCTTTCAATGGGTTCCAATCACAGGCCGCCGTGATAGCATGACGTGGAATCTAGGGCGAGCCTGTAACACTGATTTGATTTGAGTTGTGACGTGCCTTTGTGGGACTTCCGATTACCGAATTTACTACGAAGCTCGGACTGTGAGATTACTTCCAGCCCGATATCCGTGGTTCCAGCTGAGTAAGGTTTCACAAGTGACAGTGAAAAGCCAGATGTACCTACATACGTTTCGATTCTACTTTTTTTTTTTAATTCACTCACACAGACTCCGGGGTCCGTCATCTTTCTTTGTCAATATTTTTTTTACACATTTCTTGGATGAGGAGAAGAAAAAGAAAATAGGGGGGAGTTGGGTACATTTCAAATCTAATTCTAGTGCTCGTCTGTGATTCTTTGCCTAATTGCTATTTGGCAAATGGCAAATGGCAAATAGTATTTGCCTAAGCCGCCTCCTCCCGGCCCAGAGCCTCCACTACTGCTGCATTTCTGTCCCTACCACGGTCCCATGATTCTACTACTAGTCAGAGTCTGTATGTTATATTACTCTTTTACTTCACTGTCCAATGCCCATAAACTTATGCATGAAGTATGCCTAGAAACGATACAGTTTGCGGTACAACCAAGTAAAGTTACGGCTGGTCTAGTACGTTACGGCTGGTCTAGTAAGCATGTCCGGTATTTATGCAAATGTGAAAATTTATGCTATGCCTAAAAGAGTTATTTTGTAAGCCGTACACACGTAATTGACGTCCTTTCATGGTAGACGTTCCAAAAACTCAAAACAAAGAGGTTTGATTTCACTTGCAAAATAAAAAAATCTACACTATGAAAAAAAAATATCTGACTGGATATTTGAAAAAAAAATATCTGACTGGATATTCCCTAATGGATATAAACTAGGTGTCTTCCAATCGAGGATGAATCGGTTACTTATAGCAAAACGCGCCCCATCGCAGACCGCATCGTTGATAAAGCAAACTGTAAAGTCTTTTTATGTACATGCTTATCCTTCAAAGTGAAACTGCAGCTCGTTTTGAGAAGCTGCTTCATATAGCTCAAAGTCAACGTACAGATTGCATTAACTAGGTTCGTAGCTCATTTACCGTAAAGCGCTGGAATGTGAGACCCTTCTGAATGGCGAGGGTAATTACTCCTCTGGGGAGATGGGAAGATAGTTGAGGAGCGCTTGGGTAACTCTTTGGGTATTCTTGTTTTCGTTTTTACAATCGTATGTCCATTTAATTCATATAACTTATGGAAACTGAAAAACAAAGCGCGGAAATTTTACTATGTTAATAGGGTACCGGACTGGGTCAAAAATACACCATCCTAATTAGTCCGTCAGCTAGATCATGGAAAAATATTGGACACGTATTTTTAATTTTTTCATAATATTAAAAATCGTCAAAGATATAGACCATCAAAGTTCGAGAGTGGGGGTCGCGACGTCACTCGTGGGTAAAAATCGTACTCACAAGTGACGTCACACGAAACTTCGAAGCGCTGTATCTTCGTCATTTTTTGTTTGTGAAACAAAAGAAAAAATACGTGTACAATATTTTTTGGCAATCTAAATAACGGGCTACTTCGTTTTTTTGAGGATTGTACCATATTATAAGCTTTGCGTAGTTTGGAGATTGTTAGCGTGGTATATAAAATGTTCAACGATATTTATATTGTAATAATATTTATTTTAACTTATGCCATATTTTATACAATACCGTAGCAGCCCAGTGGCAAGGACATCCGATGTCACATTCGTGGAGTAGTTAGTATGTAGTAGGTTGAAATCACGCCTGTACCTATGAGTATTTTCTAATGTAAGTAACGTAAGTCCAGGGACTTAAGAGAAGGTCATCGTTATTGGTCTTAGTGATGGAAATAAATGTGAGGAAACCGCCGTGCTCTAAGAAATACAGAAATATGTGTTATCCAGCAAACCGCATTTAGCCAGCGTGGTGAATTATGGTCAGGGAAGACCCCAATTGCAGGGAAAGTATAACGAACATCGATTATGCTTAATTTTCATGAATAGAACCCAACAATGGTCAGAACAACTATTACTTCGATAACAAACAAAAGTGAGGGTGTGTGTGTGCTTATGTACGCAAGCAAGAATGCACAACTTTTTTAATATTGTGTTTAGAATGCGCTTTCATTGTCTACAGATTATGAGACAATGAAAGCGCATAATATTATTTTGACCTTATCAGGCACTTGCAGGTCCGTAGGTAATGAGGCCTGTCAGTCGGTCGCAGGTCGCCGAGGCAGCCGCGGCCGGATGATGGACGGTTTCTGGATTAGGCCGCGGGAGACTCTCTAATGATCCCCTACCCGGAAATAAACCGCATTCACCGAGTTTTTGGAGACTTTTCTTATTAAACAAGGAAAGTATAAGTTAGATTGAAAATTCAGGATTGTTCAATATTGAAGGGATTTTTCTGGAATAGGTACCTATTAATTATTAATTAGCCGCTTGATACACCGGTGTGTAATATAGTACCCAAAACTTGGTTGATGACGAAAATATACAAACTTAATTCTGCGGTCGGGTTTTTGGCGGGAAAAAAAAAATTTCGTGTTTTTATTTGGGAAGCTATACCGATAAATTTGTGTTTAATGGCGTCTACTTGAACTGGTCTTTATTTTGATATAATCCACATTAAAATTGGAGTTCATTTACATAGAAAAATCGTAAAATTAAAAAAAAACAAAAATTAAATTTTTTGGCGGGAAAATGGTCCCGAAGTATTGAAAAAAATTTAAAAAATATATTTGTGCTATCGAATGCAGTTTTTTTTGGTTTTTCGAGTTTGTTATTTCGTATACAACACATTTAAACCAAAAAACCACTGTCTCCTTTATAAATTATTAATGTAATAGCTGATCGACTACTTGAGAAATCGCAAAAAAAAATCTCAAGTGTCAAAAATGTTAGTTTACATTTTAAGTACATTAATTATAAACAAACGATACCGCTAGAAGCGTCTTGAAACGCTCTTGAGAATGAATGGGCTCAAACGGATACAAGTAAGGCGGCACTTCATATGCCGAAGCACAAACACCGCACTTATGTAACCTGACACCCATTTTCCCGCCAAAATTGTAAACGCGAAGAGCAGGCGGTGTAGCAAGCGGTTAGTGGTTAACCATAGGTGAGTTTTGTATCCCATTAGCTCTAAAGTGGCGCACCTTGCTATATGACTGGTCTCCTGCCTTATTAAAATTTTATCTGAACGCTTTCCAAATGACCCTCCCTGACCAGAGTAACTTGGTAAGGTGGGGAAAAGCCTCTGAAAAATGTTGCTATACTTGTAGTGAGGCGATATGTACAGCAAGGCACATATTGGTGGGATGCAAGGTGCTCCTTAATAGGGGTCATTACTCACAGCGCCATGACAGAGTACTTGAAATCATACGTTCGGTAGCTAGAGCCCAAAAGGGATTGACGATAAACAAAAGACAAATTAACTTTGTAAAAGAGGGCTCAACTTCAAACTCCAAGAACAAGCCTTACTCCATCCTGGGTTCAGCACCTGATTGGACTATTTTAATGGACACGTATGAAAAGCACTACAAAATCCCAGAGGATGTGGGTGTTTCGTCATCCAGACCGGACATTTTCCTTTTTTCTAGGGCTACGAAACGCATAGTCATGGTAGAACTTACCGTACCGTGGGAAACTAATATACCTAAAGACCACGCGATGAAACAAAATAAGTATTACGACCTACAAAATGAATTAACAAAAAATGGCTATGTAGTTAATTTATACGCTGTAGAAGTAGGAGCGAGAGGTATACCAGCAAAATCTCTCTATAACCTGCTTAAAGACCTTGGGTTGTCCAGAAGTGCAGTAAGTTCTATACTAGAACGAGTATCTAAAGCTGCACTAGTAGGATCATATCGGATTTGGCTGGGCAGGGAGAGAAATACGAGTAGTGAAGGTGAGTGTTGACGTACGTCAATATAAGGGGCCCCTTTTAAACCTACAGCCCGAGTCACAAGTCTTGGGGTCTATTCGAGATTTCTCTCTCTGCCACACGATGGACCCGGCACCCGCACGGTGAATCCATGGAATGCTAAGAAGTTAGTCTCAATAAATAAACGAGAAACTTCAATTTTAAAACAATACAATCACAACTAGTTATGTAACTTCAAAAGACTCGAACAAAGAGATTTCACACTACTTTTGTTAAAACAACGCTAGAATGCGTTGCCTGAGTGGGGCTTTTACTGATGGTTACAATCGTGGTGTCTTTAAATCGAGAGTGCATCGGGTTTCTCTATTAAACTATGACTATGTTCTTATCGTATTACCTACTAGCATTTCAAATTCGATAATCTTGATATTTGGATGTTTGATGATCAATCAAGTCGGAACTTCTCAGCGGACCGAGCTAAAATTTGGAAGACAGTTGGAAAGTCTTAAATATCTTAAGTATAGTATATTAAATATCAAAGGTTACTTTTTATTGCAGGAATAAATTGAGAATGGGAACTGCGCGGGTGGAATAATGGGCGCAGCTAGTCACAAAAAAAATCTAGCCCTTCATCAAATCCCAGGCATAGAACCGTACAATAACTGCGTTTAATTTCCGATACAACAGAATTTAGCCCTAAAATAACAAGTGTACGTCAGGAGCGAGCGAGTCCGGGGGCACACTTCGTTTTAGGACAGGAAATGAAAGTGTTTCGCGGCAGCAGCGAGAAGTTTTCACCCAGAGTGCTAAGATTTATAGCAGAGACTTGTTGGGAGCGAAGTACGAGTACTTAAGTTTATTGGTACTGTTGTTAGAACGTAAAGACGATTGGAATGAGCTCCCAAACTGGCCAGCTGTCTGGCTTTCTGCTGGCCTACGGAACCGTGAGTCGAGACTTTGACCACTAACGACATCTATATATATAAAAATCAATGCCACTTTTCGTTGTTAATGAGCTCCTCCTAAACGGCTGGACCGATTTGAATGATTTTTTTTGTACACGTTTAGGTAGAGTCCTTGATGGTTTAGATTCACAAATCAGCCCGGCAGATGACGCTTTAGTTGGTATCTAGGTTATTATCCGAGGGAAGCCGGCACGGGCCGCTAGTAGGAGTATATTTGTGTTTAATAATTATGATGTTAGTTGTGTTTTTGGGTGTTTCTATCCTACTAATATTGTAAATTAGAAAGTTTAGATACTGTTCGCTCAATCACGTTTAAACTTTCGGACGGATCGAGATGAAATTTAGAGCACAAAGATTATAGAAGGAAAGAGAGAACTATATTAGTATTTTTATCGAAAGAAAATAATGAGAATGGGAACAACGCGGGTAAAACTGTAGAAAACTACTAGTGTCATTAATGTACCTACATGAGGCTATTTGATCCCGTAATACATTATTAGTACAGTGACACAAGATGCAGCTGAAACTGTACCCTGCTAGTGTTATAAGTGTATCATGTCAGACCGGCTGAACGACTCGGTTTGATATTTCGAAAACAGAGTAGAATAGTAAAATAAATAAATAAATAAATATAAATATTGGTGGACAATTCACACACACCACTATCTGACCCCAAACTAAGCAAAGCTTGTGTGATGGCGGCCAGATAACTGATATTTTACTTATATAGTTTTAAATACATACTATTATACATAGAAACACCCAGACACAGTGCAAACATTTGAATTCATCACACAAATATTTGCACTGGGTGGGAGATCATATGGGAATCGAACCCACGACCCTCGGCTTCGCAGGCAGAGCTACTACCAAGTAAGCCACGAGGCCAGTCAAAAAAATAGTCTGGAATATCACGTAGGCTACTTATATCAAGGGAACGTAAACCGCGAGGTGCCGATAGTAAATCATAAGTGAAATATTACATCATTTAAACGAGTCGTACGTAGTAAGTACCAATCTAGAGCAGTAAAGGCATTACATATTGACAGAGAGCGCAATAACGCAGGCGGCTGGCTCGCATCTGTCATGCAGCTGTAATAAGCCACTGTAATTATTGCAGCCCTCCTCACCGCGGGAGGGGAGTGTGACGTGGATTGTATGTCTGTTCGAGGACTATTGTGTCATGGACCTGATGATTTATAATGAGTATAAAACGAGACCAACTTAAAGTAGGACCATTAAGTTTAAATTCAAAATATGTCATACTGGACTAGACTGGACTGGTTATCGGGATTGCCGATAGATTTTAAAACTTATAAGTTAGAACTTTAGTAATAAACAGCAGTAATGTTAATATTTGGAACATGATTATTATCTGAAAAAATACGTAAGAAACTTTTCATCCCGGTAACATAACGGGAACGGGAAGTGCCGCCTTAGTTAAAATTATTATATAAGATATAGCAAACACGAAAAACAAAAAAAAAAACATTCTCCAGACAAAAAAAATGTTTTTTTAATTTTACGATTTTCTATGTCAAAGAATTTTAATGGTTTGTGTACAAATAAATACCGTTTCAAGAAGACGCAAATAAACACAAATTTATGGGTATAACTTCCCACATAAAAAAAAACGAAAAAAATGTTCCCCGCTAAAAACCCGACCGCAAAGTTAAGTTTGTTGGGTATCGTCACTTCGTGTAATATATATCCCAAAAACAAACCTCGGTGCTTCAAGCGGGTATATCCGCTGCCCATGAGCTAGCCTGGTATCCAACTGGTATCAAAGACACACGGGCTATAGATCTGATATACATACATAGTAAAATAGATAATTATAGACATGCAATTGATTGAAGTGATTTTGTAGTGGTAGGACCCGCCTGTGGAAGTACCACATCTGTGCCAGTTATTCTACTGCCAAGCAGTAACGTGCTAACGTGTGAGCGTTACTGTGTTCTGTTTTGAAGGGCAATGTTTCCATAGGGAACTGGGCTTAGAGAACACCTTAGATTTCTGGATGATGAGCGCAGTAGCGCTAGGTAATGATTTGGACTCTTCATGTTCAAATAGCTGGTTGTCACTGTGCTGTTATGAATAGAATAGAATAGAATAGAATGTTCTTTATTTCATAGATACCACTTACATATATTTTTGATTAAAAAACACTTGTTAAGGGTAACCTACGAATAGTCAAAATTACAAAATAAAAAATAATTAAGGTATGTCAAAAAAAAAAAAAAAAAAAGATAATTATACAATACAAATTTATAAACTGAGTATGCCTCAGGGCAATTGACGTCACACATAACAACAGTCATTTATGTAAATTTTACATTTAAAGTTCCATTTTTTACAATTTCTATCACAAATGAGATTCGCAACACACTTACAAATATATTATGTTTATAGGTATGTATAGACGTCAGGTATGTATACAGGTCGTAGTCATAGTATAATTAAATTTGGCATAGTCATTGTTTAAATATTCTTTTAAAGTATAAATAGTTTTGTCCAGCAATAAATTTTTTACTTTTCTGATAAAGACCGCGTCATTAGTAATCTTCTGTATTTCTTCTGTATTCTGTATGTGGCAGGCATGTTGCTTAACATATAGCCTGCTCGTCTTGTCACTCTTTAATATAAAAAAAAACATGTCGATGATGCAAACCCAGAAGATTTTCCCTCACCAAAAAGTGTTCCACACGAATAAAGAAAAGTTCACTTCAAAAATAGATTGGATAATTCACACATTAGTATTCAGTGTGTCTTCTAGTAGTTAAAAGTTAGAGATGGAAGGGTCCATCCTGACGCCGCTTACTCTGTGAAATTGAAAATTCGTAATAAAACGTATTTACGAGGCGTTACAGCTTTATGGGTCGTAAAGGATCCAAATTGTGACCGACAATATTTTTGCACGTCGAGCCGCAGTGGCACAGTGGTGGAAACGTCGAGGTTGAAAAGCTTGTGGTCGTAAGTTTGAATCCCGCCTGTGCACTTGAGTATTTTAACCGACTTTAAAACTTGTTATGTTACGTGATAGCTCCGCCAGTCAAATCGGTTTGTTTTTTAGTTGATCATATTTCGGAGATGTTCTTCATGTCACATTTCATCAAAATCAGCAAAGCAATTTTTTCAAATATCAATTTTTTTTTTAATATGCCTACCTCCTCGACGTGTGTGTACATCTCGTTAGACACACTGTTAGTTAATTTAACAAGAATATGAAATTTAGTCGAGTAAATTAAAGTCGGTTTTGTGTTTTCTTAGCAAATTTAATTATTATTATTCTTGAACAGATAACAAGTTTTTATTACCTGGCCTTAACGGTGAATTCGAAAACTAATTTGTCTTTCTAAAGACAAAACAAATATTGCCAAATATTTCGTGCTTAGAAGTTTCGAGCGACATCACGTCTATTTGGGATTTTATGAAAACGTTACGTCAAAACTTCGGACTCCGGAAGTTTGATGATATATTTGATGATTTTTTTGAAGTGAAAACTTCTTTAGGCGCGCTATAGACAGAATTTTCGTGGGCTGTGAAATGGATTCATCAATCGTCACGCTTGGATATGATAATGGATCGGATCGGATATGAAATCTTCGGGTAAACTCGGTAAAAACGGCCAGGTAGGTACCAGGGCAACATAAATAGTAAAGAGTTTCGATTACCTACCTCCAACAGCCCAGCGTTTATCTCCAGATACCAGGACAACAGAAATATAAAAGAGTTGCGTTTGCCCCTAGGTACCAGTACCAGGGCAACAGCAAGTTTTCACTTCTATCGGCAGTTCCTATGACTGCCAATTTTTTTTTTAAATAAAGATTGACGAGACGAGCAGGACATGTGCCTGATGGTAAGCAACATGCCTGCCACATGACAGCACAGTGACACGCAGCTATTGGAACATAAATCATCACCTAGCACTGCACTGCGCTTGTCACCCGGAGATCTAAGATGTCATATCTCTAAGTCCTGTAATTTCTCTGGAAACATTGCCCTTCAAACCGGAATACAGTAATGCTTGTACATTACTGCTTGGCGGTAGAATAACTGGCAAAAGTGTGGTACTTCCCCAGGCGGACTCTGCCAAGAGTCCTACCACTACAAAAGAATGATTCGATAAAACAGAAAATACGTGTCCTGTATATATTTCCATAATCTACGTGACGGATTAACTAGAATGGTATATTTTTAAGCCAGTTCTCATCCCAATCAGCGGAGCTATTGCATAACATACATATAAAAAACAACATACATGTAATAGTCGAATTGAAGGCCTTTTGTTTAAATTGATTGATAGAAATCTTGTTTTAAAGTCAGTAAAAAAAAACATGGCCGTCAATTGATAACCTCCTCCTTTTCGAAAGTCGGTTTAAGAAAGGAAAGGATTTTATAAAATAAGGATGTTCATAGTAGGAGATCCCGCTATACAACAACCTTCACCGCGATATGTTTATTTGATGAAACGTATTTTATATGTAACTAGCTGTTACCCGCGACTTCGTCCGCGCGAAATAAATACCAAGGTAACTTAGGCAGTACCTATTTTTATACCCAGACACATTTACGGTTACTAAAAATAGCGTTTAATAAAAATAATTTCATACAATTTCATCAAAATCGGTTCAGTTGTAGGTATGAAAGTGTAAGATACAGTCGTCCCCCATTTCAACTCGAATTTCATCCCCATACAGTTAGAAATTACAAAATTGCTAAAACAAACATTTATTGGCTTCGTGCCAATTAATTGCCTATATAAAGACATTCATGGTTTTGTCTTCAACGGTTGGGATCTTCCATGTTTACATTTATTTCCCATTTCAACCCCAATTATACCACCGTACAGTTCAAAATTACAAAATTGCTAGAACACACATTCGTTTGCTTCGTGCCTATCTATATACAGAGTTTCAAGGTTTTATCTTCAACGGTTGGGAACTTACATATTGACAGTCATCCCCCATTTCAACCCCAATTTCATCCCCGTACAGTTCGAAATTACTAAATTGATAGAACAAACATTCGTTTCCTTCAAATCAAGTGTCTATATACAGAGTTTCATGGTTTTTATCTTTAACGGTTGGGAACTTTCATATTGGCATTCATCCCCTATTTCAACCTCAATTTCACCCCCGTACAGTTAAAAATTATGAAATTGATAGAACAAACATTCGTTTGCTTTATGTCAAGTGTCTAAATACAGAGTTTCATGGTTTTATCTTCAACGGTTGGGAATGTTAATATTGACGTTCATCCCCCATTTTAACCCCAATTTCAGCCCCATACAGTTCGAAATTACAAATTTGATAGAACAAAGATTTAATTGCTTCATGTCAAGTGTCTAGATACAAAATTTGATAACTTTGGAAATCACTAATTTTCATACAACCGTTCATCCCTTGTTTCACCCCCTTAGGGGTTGAATTTCGCAAAACCCCGTCTTAGCGAGCGCCTACGTGCTAAAAGGGACCTCCATGGAAAATTTCAGATTCCTAGCATTTGTAGTTTCTGAGATTCCTTGATGAGTGACCTTTCGCTTTTATATATATAGATTTAATAGGTCAATAAATATATTGCAAATGGGTTGCCTAACAATTTTTTGTCCTGAGTATGATTAATTAATTTAAAAAAATTGCATCGATACTGCATTTTGCAACGGTCTGAATATTGGATTAAAATTAAATAAAATGATAGATTATTTTATCATGAACACGGTGGTGTAGGGTTGCCTGCGAAAAATCGGTCCGGAAGTCCGATTGCATAATTTTTAAAAGTAAAATATTGCTGCAACCTTGGCCAATATCTCAGAAACTATAAACTTTAGCGCAAACATTATTGAGGTCGTTATTGTAGAAAATACAATTTTGCATCTTTTGTGGCATGAACACTTTTCTGTGACATGTACCGTTTACGATTTAATTTAAAAAAAAATTAATCATACTCTGGACTAAAATTTGTTAGGCAACCCATATGCAATATATTAATTGACATAATAAATAACATACAGAATACGTTTCATCAAATAAACATCTCGGTGAAGGTCGTTGTATAGCGGGATCTTAGACCATCAGAACAAAGTAATAATAAGGATGTTCTGAACAAAGCGTCTACCGTGACTAAGCTGGCAGCAAGTATCAGAGCAGCGAGTGAGTGAGATACTCGCGTATTTGTCGCATCGCCGTGGAACGTTTCATTTATCGCGCTTCTCTCGAGACGCTTAAAAACCTTTTATCTCACCATAGTTTAATGCGTAACGAGCACCACTCATCTGAACGAACCCTGTAACGTACACCCTGTCTTAGCCGGGCAAGGAGGAACGTATCTTCGCAGAGATATAACTCGACGTCTACGGTGAAAGATTAAATGTATAACACCAAGTATAAGAACTAAACATTTTTGTTAGTTACACAATTTTATTGAAAAAAACTAAAGCTGTGTATGAAATATAAATCAATCTGTCAGGAAGGGGGTAAAAATCAATTAGTAAACTTAACCCAAACAAACTAAAAAACAGTTGAAATAAAATTAAAAAATAGTGGGACTCTTTGGACAGTTCACCTGAAGAAGTAACTTACAGTTTGGCAGTTGTTTTGCCGCAAAGCAGAAATGTGCAAACATTAGTTTGTTTCAATATGAAGAGAAATAGTTCCAGAGAAATTACAGCACAAAGAGATAAGTGAATAAAAAATATAGTAAAAAGTGGAAACTTTATCGCTAAAAGCAATATCTCTGGGGCTACAAGGTGAAAAAAGGATTATGAGTGTGGAAGAAAGGAAGTTCACAAACTAAGATTAAACATGATGGTTGCGGTTAAGGACTCATAAAAAATTATTTAAGTGTATATTTTTTGTATTATGACAACCGACATGGCTTCTAACAAGATTATTTATAAAAACTGCTTATGGAGTTATTTAGTTTTTTAATATGTGTTTTTTTTGTAAATCTCTTTTTATGTATGCAAAAACAAGATATCAATAATATAACTTTATATTGCAATTTTTTTTATATCACTGTATCAAAAATCAATGTTACTCTCGTAAATCTATATCCATAATTATGAAAGATATCACTCTTATGTCAGATAGATAAAGTTTCGAACATAATGTTTTGTTAAATATTCCAATGTTGAGTGCTGGTAGATGGATAGATACAATTTATTGACACACCAAAACATAGGATAAATAAAAAGAATTAACGATAAATTTTAAACTAGTGCGACAAGTTGTCGGCCTTATCGCGAAAGGCGATCTCTTCCAGGCAACTTATAATTTAATTATCCTCACTATTTAATGTTAAGACAGATGTGTAAAATCTTTCTGATATTTGCAGATTGCATAGAATCAAATTTTGAATACCATGACAGTCTAATAATAATAATCAGTAAAGATTATTTTCATCCTAATTAATACGTTTTTATTTATTTTATTTCTTTTTTTTTTTTTTTTTTTTTCTTATTTTATTTCTTTACAGCGTTCTCTTCTCAGCGGTCCGAGGGCGGGTGGAGGGTATCGACCCGAGTGTGACGGCGGGTCGTTCACCCCGCCCCTCGTAGCGCCGTAGGCCCCGTAGACCCTCTACGTCGTAGCGTCGTAGCCGAAAACATCGAAGGAATTATACGTTTTTTTTTTCCGTTTTGTTTCGATATTGGGCCGAGTGTGTTTGTTATTTGCTTTTTTAGAGCAATGTTAGTATTAGAGATGTTGTACCAATTTATGGGGATGTTGTTATTAGTGTATTTGTTGCTTAGAGGGACATGTATTAGAAAACAGGACAACATGTTTGAGTACAAAACATTTCCTAAATTTTAGAGTACAATTTTGTGAATTCACGTTTTGGAGGTCATCTTTGATTGTATCTATAGTATACCATGCAGTCATAATAATAACAATAAACTTTTTTTAACATAATTTATTTTGTTACGTGTTACGTGTTTATATTATTAAATAATAATTTGACTCTGATAAAAACAGAATACAACTTTAAGAGTTAGCGGGTTAGGCAACCAAGTGGCGGACTTATTGCTCAAAGCAATATCTTATCAGTAATAAGACATTTTTTCGCTATCATTCCCACGGTTTAGGTTACTTACTCCCGTTTTCCAAGCTTTCCTCGTACTTACGTAAGTCAAAACCTCCAAGATAAATTAAATTAAGTCACCCAGTCAGTCAATTCAAAGTAATAAAAATAATTTTATGTTTTAGCGAGTGTTTATTAGTGTTGATTTAGCAATAATTATAATCATCCGTTGACCTTTATCAAATCATTCTGATCTAAAAAACATATAGTTTTATTTGATAGAGCTTGTTTTTAACTTCAGTCGTTGGTTTAGCAATAAGATTTGATTTGATTTATTATCTAATAAAAAATTGCACTCCTAAATAGTAACGATACGAGCAATACATGTGTCTGATGGTAAGCAACATGCCTGCCACATAACAGCACAGTGACACGCAGCTATTGAAACATGAAGAGTCAAAATCATTACCTAGCACTGCACTGCGCTCGTCACCCAGAGATCTAAGATGTTATATCTCTAAACCCTGTAATTTCTCTGGACACATTGCCCTTCAAACCGGAACACAGTAAAGTTTGCACATCACTGCTTGGCGGTAGAATAACATTAATTGACAGAGTATTCTTGTTGTGTGAATTCGATTAGTCTACACATCTACACATAAAACAGTGTACGAGTGTAAGTTTGTTTTTTATTGTTCATGCTTGACGTTTTAAAGAAAGTTGGACTTCAATCTTTCTTAATATATATAAATCTCCTGGCACGATGTTTGTCCGCGATGGATTCCTAAACTACTTAACCGATTTTAAATTAAATTGGCACACCGTGAGCAGTCTGGTCCAACTTGAGAGATAGGATAGTTTTTATTTCGATTAATAGTCTTTAAATGACAATATTCGAGCGCAGCCTGAATGGGCCGCTAGTATAGTTATAAAAAGCCATTTTCTCCTAAGTACACTCCGACTTATACCGCATCTTCACTTAACATCAAGCGAGATGGCGGTCAAATTAAAACTTATCATTGCATAATAGGCCACGAGGTCAATTGGATAAAAATTAACGAAAGAAAAATGATTGTATAGAAGGTGTATAACATTAATTTCGCTCTGGCTTATCAATCATCCGCAAGTAGAGTTGAGTTCCAATGAATATACCTCCGCTAAGTATACATATGATTGGAATTCATACGATCGGTGTGTTCAGCCGTTTTCACGTACTTACGGTTCTATCGCCCCATGTGTATAATGCAGGTTACCTTAGAGTGTGCTAACTGTGGGATGCCCACACGTAGTGAGTTAAAGATCTCAGAAGACAGTTGAACAGACTCTAAAGGTTTTGTAATGGTATTATACCACACCTTTGCTATTTATTATAATGTCATGGTAGATAAAGAATTATGGATATATAATAAATTATCGACAAAGAGGTCCAGCGAAGGATCCAACTCGGATGGGCAGCGTTCGGGAAACTACGGCACATCTTGGAGTCCAAAATACCCCAATGCTTGAAGACGAAAGTCTTCAATCAGTGCGTGTTGCCAGTGATGACTTATGGAACTGAGACGTGGTCCTTAACTGTGGGCCTCATAACAAAGCTCAAAGTCACACAGCGAGCTATGGAGCGAGCTATGCTCGGAGTCTCTTTGCGCGACAGAATCCGTAATGAGGATATTCGCAAAAGAACTAAAGTAGCCGACGTAGCTCGAAGAGTAGCTAAGCTGAAGTGGCAATGGGCAGGCCACATTGCTCGCAGAACTGACAACCGATGGGGAAGAAAGGTTCTCGAGTGGCGACCACGAACCGGAAGACGCAGTGTTGGACGGCCTCCCACTAGATGGACAGATGACCTCACGAAGGTCGCTGGGAACCGCTGGTTGCAGGTTGCGCAGGACCGTTCGTTGTGGAAATCTAGGGGGAGGCCTATGTCCAGCAGTGGACGTCTTACGGCTGATGATGATGATGATGATGCATAAATTATGTTTTATGTTACCTTTTATTTTACTGTGTTCTGGTTTGAAGGGCAATGTTTTAAGTGAAATTACAGGGGATAGAGATTAAACAACTCATATTTCTAGGTGACGGGCGCAGTGCAGAGGTAGGTAATGATTTAGACTCTTCATGTTCCAATAACTGCGTAGTGCTGTGCTGTCTTGTTCTGTGCTGTCTGCTCAGACAGATATGTTGTTTACTATCAGACATATGTTTTGTTTGTCTCGTCACTATTTACTATAAAATAAATGAAATGAAACACGTTTTTTATACCCCATCATCAACATTGGAACAAAGTTAGATAATAGTCTGGAAAACACATGGGCTACTTTTTAACCCGGGAAAATAACGGAAGCGGGGATAACGCAGGTAAAACCACGAGACACTGCTAGCCGTTGTATATTTGTATCGAAAAATCTCTGTATTTTTGTCAGCTGAATGTATTTATAGATTAATTACAAGATAATGATAACAATTTTATAAATGACGCAAATAAATTACAGATAATTTTGATGGTATCTGATTTTAGTAGATAATTATATGTAGTGGTAGGACTCTTGGCAGAGTCCGCCACGGGAAGTACCACACCTTTGCCATTTATTCTACCGCCAAGCAGTAATGTGCAAACATTACTGTGTCCCAGTTTGAAGGGCAATGTTTCCAGATAAATTACAGGGCTTAGAGATATAACATCTTAGATCAGATCTCTGGGTGACGAGCGCAGTGCAGTGCTAGGTAATGATTTGGACTCTTTGTGTTCCAATAGCTGCGTGGCACTGTGCTGATATATTATGTGGCGTGCATGTTGCTTACCATCCGTCACATGTCGTGCTTGTCTCGTCACTCTTTATTTAAAAAAATATATATTTTAAATTTATTTTTAAGTAAACTCAATCAACAACTTCGTCTCAAAATAAGAATTTTCAGGAACAAAAAGTAGTCAAGTGTTAGTCGATGCAGTCTCTCCTTTGCACGCTGATTTTAAAACTTGGTTAACCCCTTAAAGTGTTAAGAAGTAATACACACTACCAATGAAAAATATTTTAGCTAAAATTTCAAGCAAAATCTGAACTACGAAAATCTCTGAAACCATTTTAATATATTTTTGTGACTGTAAATGATCTTTAAATGATACAGTTTTTCAATGTATTCGTCTTCTGTGTTGACTTATCTTATTATTTATTTTACAGTATCTGTAGTATGTAGGATTACTTGAATGCCGGTTATATAATATTTTTATTACAAAAAATATTTAGAAGCTGGAAGAATAGACTCGTGAAATTACATTTTCATTTACCTACAAGATAAGTTTGTACTTTGATCCGTTAATAGTTTTTTGATTAATTTTCAAATAATTGTTTTTTTATATTTAAATTATGGAAGAAGGATACTACCTTATGGTCTAAGAGCCCATGAACCCCAGACCTTCGTTATTTTATAAAAGCTGAAAACTTTTCAGCACATGCTTCCAACACAGGTAAGAACGATAGACCATTATGATGTTTGGATCATCCTGGCTTTGGCAGATAAACGGTACTAAGGCCCAGAGTCCCAGCAGTGGGAACTTTTAGTGGGCTGCTTATGATAATTAGGATGCCTTTGCGTCTCTTTTAAAATTTTCTGACATTAAACAATTTAATGTTTATCCGACTTCCAAAAAAGAGGAGGTTCGACGGATCATTTTAATAAGCCGTGCATTTTACGTTACGTTACCACACAAGTACGTAATGAGATACATTACGATATTAAAATTGGTGAAATAAGATACTTTTTTACGAGCAAATGTATTATATAAATAGTTAATACTTACCATTCTTGTAGACAGCCTCGGCTGTACAGGGATTTCGTCGAAAAAATATTTAAGCATAGAAGGACTACCTACATAAGTTCTAAATAGACTGATCCGTTCAGCTCTTACAATGTGATGACAAATCAATAAATACGTGAATATCTAAACTGTTGGTTGGCAACATCAGTAGGATACGATATACTACGAGGAAGAATATCTAATCAGAATGAAGAATACGGGCTCTGAATATTCGGAACGGGGCTCTATTCTGTAATCGATTCCCGTCATGCCCCGGTGTTCCCCACATAATGCGCTAAATACCAGCAATACCTCAATAACGCCCGTTCTCCGATCACGTACACCAATCTAGAACATACACAAAACGAGCTCGCTTCCACGCGGCGCCACTACCGCTTTTCACAATTATACTAGAAAATAGCGTACAGAAATGTTGTTCCAGTTTTTTTTTTCGTAGACGTGAGTGGTGCGACCTCAACGAAGCTTCGCGTCTGTAGACTATATTTCGATTCGATTAAAAGGGAGAGCCTTCTAATTTGTTCTTAAATGGGTGCGCAGGGACGAAATAAGGATGGTCATTGCTGGGTCATAGTTAATAGTAGGAAAATATTGAGCCATTCACGTTACTTGTACTATTTTCCTTTATTCCTTTTAGTTGGGCCAAGGTTTCCCTACACTCTTTCCAGTTTGCCCTATAAATGGCTACATCAGGGCAGTATTTCCATATACTCAAAAAATGTCTTCAAGATTGTGAACAAACACATTAAACGTGAGTCTATGATATTGGTACAGATAGTATGATAATAAACTAATCTACAAATTATCGTGGTTGTTATTGTGGTAAATTACCGTGATTTTTTTTAATAGTAAAATTTGGTTGTTCATTATTTACTGGACTAGAGTATTGTGTGGCTTTTTACATTTTTGCGTATATCTGAAGTAAATTAGGTGAACACACCGCGTATTTTAATTAGCAATGAAATACGGTTATTCTGAAAAAAAGAATAGTATTATAATTGTAAGAGTTTGGGTGATGAAATTTTTGTATGTTTTTTAAAAAATTGGGTACATATATTTTTTTCAAACTCTAGTTGGATAAAATGCAGACATAATATGAATATAAAATAAGAAAGAAACTCTTTTTTATTAAAAATGTCAAAGTTTTCATCGTTTGGATGTTTGTGGCCCAATTGTTTTAATTGGTTGTGAGGATCAGGTGGAAATTTAGAACTCAGTCGGATTAATTTTATTATAGTCTGAAATAATATTTACCTTTACCTTTTGAGGTTACCTTTTATCGCGGGAAATAATGAGAGCGGGAATTATGTAGACAAAATCGAGTGGCGCTGTTAGTTTTAAATCTTAATTCCTGTTGATATGAGTAGGTATTATTAATGAGAAAAATTTGATGTTCAAATGTTTGGATTTTTGTTGCTTGACCAACAATAGGGACAACAGGATGTTACCAGTTAGAATCATGTCTAAATTGCCGGCCACAATGACTAGTTGAATGGCTGAGGTAAAATATGACTGTAGAAGTGACAAACAACCTCCTTGTTTCTTGAAGTTTTAGGTACAAAACACAGAGGAAAACTCTGACGCAAAATAATATTAAATTATTTAAGTATACAGGCTTAATAAAGTTTGGGGCTAAATAGTATAGACACAAGTCATTTCTCACACAACACTATTTAGCCCCAAACATTATTAAGCTTGTATACTTAAATAATTGTAAATCTGTATGGTTTATGTTAAAACGGGATTTAATTAATATTGGTATCCGTGTTGAGTATAATATACTCAACATCACAAGAACACGAATACTAATATGAATTATTGTATCAGATTTAAGTAATTTCAGTTGACGATTAAAACCTACCTATTATGACTAAATACGCTATAAAAAAATGGTTAAAATAGAATAAAATTATACTAGTCAAGGACACCTGTAATGCAATTTAAAATGTTCTTTCAGAATAGGAAAAATAGCTCAACATTCAGAAAAAAAATATTGGATACAGTCAAATCCCATAAATAACCCTGCGCTCTCTAGATAACACAACTAAAATACTAGAACATTTATTTGTTCAGCCTTTTTCACGCTCATTAACGTATCGACAAATAAATTAGATGATATTTAAAATCTTCTTTCTCTTTTTAACATTTAGTTCTAAAATGGCTCACAACTTACAACTTTGCTCAATAGATTCTCTGCCAGTTAAAAGTTTCCATAAATAAATAGTAGTCCTGCTATTACTTGTTGATAATTGTGTTGTATATATTATTATAAGTTAATATTTATTATTAGATAGACATTAAAGTATTGTTTATATTCAGTGGTATGCATAAATAAATGTTGCTTCTCCTGCTTATCTACGAGTAAACTAATATTAATTAAGTGGCCAAGTGCGAGTTGGACTCGCCCATGAAGGGTTCCGTTGCAGCAAGTAACATAATATACATAGTACACATAGTTTTTTTAGTTCGTTGTAACTTTGATCGAAGTTTTAATAATAAAGTATTTATGACGTACTAAAAAAAAACTACTCATCAGATCGAGTTCAAACCAATTTTCATTGGTAGTTTGCATGGTAATGTACATTATACTTTTTTTTTAGTTTTTTCATTCTCTTATTTTAGAAGTTAGAGGGGGGGACACACATTTTACCACTTTGGAAGTGTCTCTCGCGCAAATTATTCAGTGTAGACAAAAATTATATTAGAAACCTCAACATCATTTTTGAAGACCTATCGATAGACATCCTACACGTGTAGGTTTGATGAAAAAAAAATTTTTGAGTTTCAGTTCTCAGTACGGGGGGCAACCCTAATCTTTTTTTTTTTTTTTTGTAGATATTAAGATAATGCGGTTCACAGAATACATCTACTTACCAAGTTTCAATAGTGTAGTTCTCATAGTTTCGCCAAAAAGTGGCTGTGACATACGGACGGACAGACAGACAGACAGACAGACATGACGAATCTATAAGGGTTCCGTTTTTACGTTTTACGGAACCCTAAAAATTTAAAAATATACTAATATTTAATATTATTGTACTAATATTATAAGTATATTTCTTTGAACGTGCGAATCTCAGAAACTACGGAACCTATTTCAAAAACCATTTCACTGTTGGAAATGTAATTGATCCCCGAGTGTTACAAATTATGTATTATATTATTATTATTGACAGACTATATTTTATACGTACAACGGGCGTAGCGGGGACTGACTGCTAGTGATCATTTATGTTAGCGGTTCTTCTTTATGCTGGTCAGTACTTGTGTATGCAAACCATGATCTAAGGCAATAGATAGAACAATACCCAATGATATCCAGGGCGACTGTAGCGGCCCGCAGCGAGCCAGGGTGGCCCCGGGGGCCTACGGGGCGACTGTAGTAGCCCGTATCGCGCCAGGGTGGCCCTGGGGCCTGGTATCGACAGAGTGCAGCCTCCGTCAGCCTTTTTCCATCCAGTGATTAATTAACCCATGACGTCAGTGATTAATGCTCTCACAAAAATGCGAGCAAAATCAATTTTGGCGAAACACGACGCGAAGATTGTTTTCGAGGGTGTCGAGTACTTGTCCGGAGTTGAGCGCACTTGTCGGGACAAGGAGAGACGGGGGGAGTTCACAATTAAGTTGTCATTACAATGACAAAATAACGCTTCTTACAAGTTGTTTTAACAAAAATCATAAAACAAAAACGATGCTCAATCTTTTATTATTGCAAGCTAAAATTGATGTATGTTGATGATTAAATCATAAAATTAATTGGTTCTTACCTTTTCAAGTAATCAGGGGATATTCGCATTAAATCCGAGGAATATGAAACTTTCGGAATGCAAATATAGCAGTCAAAAATTGTTCTCTATTTTATCAAAGGTAGCGTCAATATTTCATTATGACACATTGTAAAATCAACTGTAAAATTCAACTAATTTAAGAGATAATTGTAAATCTATGATTGTATCTTATTAGTGTTATTTACGTTTCAACGATTTTATAGAAACTGGGGAAGGCTTTTACTGGGACTATGAATACAATTTGCACAGAAATGAAACATTGGCGCTACCATTGGTGAAATTGAGTAATATCTATAACAGGTATTTAATATTATCCATTTGAAAACGCATCAGATTCTGTAAAGTTATTTTTTGCCAATTCTACGTATATTCACATTATGCTGCAAAACTAATTTACCAACTAATTGAGTTCTTTATTTATCTACAATAAAACCTCGCTCCACTAAAACTAAACGAGTTTAAACCAGTTTATGCATAATATTATCGGATTTTTTCATGAAACGATAATTTATTTATATTTTATCAATTTGCAATAATTCTTTGGCTATTGGCTCAGACCAAAGATAAGTATTTGCATTTAGTTCTATAGAAATATTTATTTGCGTTATCAAACATCAAAAGATCGACGTATTCGAAATTAAGTTAACCGCACAGAATGAGAAAAAACCTGAATCTATGCATAAGTCTAAAATTATATAGAGAAAAATTGAAAAAATGCATAGATCTTAAATTACATATTAACTAAAATAATAATTAAAAAACTAATCTCCGAATAACCCACCTCTAACTGCTCCTGGCGCAAAAGTGCCCATTATGCTCGCCGCGTTCCCACGCTGAATGGCAATGGCCAACCTTTGCTCCAGGAAAGCACCAGAGCGGGAGTCACCCGTATTCTCCCTGAGCCTGCGCCCCAATTCTGAGAGGAACCCTTTAGCCTCTGCGCCCCAACAACCCAAGGTCTCCACGGCAACAGGTACAAATTTAACATGATATGATACAAATCATCCACAATAATAATGACAAATGAAGGGTTATTTGGGTTAACCTTCAACAGGCTATTTGGTTTAATATTTTTTTCCAATTCGAGAAAACTATAATGAAAATATGTATTTGGAAGCAGCAAATTTTGCTAACAGTTTGGTTCTTGTAAGTTTTAAGTACAAAATTTAGGCCGTCTAGGCTAGTACAGACTGCTTTGCCTGAGTAGGTTTTAGTGAAGAATATATGAATAGAAGTGAGTCGGTTTCTTCTAGGTGACTGCTAGTGGTTCGTCATCGACCGGATCGTCGCTTAACATCTGGAAAAATGAATATCTAAAGAAAAAAATATATAAATCAAACGAAAACGTATTTTTAACAAAAAAAATAAAGATATTCGTATTTATAAATATGACTGAAATTGTGTAAAACGTTCCTGTGATAATTTCAAGAATAGTAAACTCACAACCCAACAACCGGCTTCGATAAGTCAAAATGAGTTTGTTTTCGACCCATATTCCCCTGATTTGACCTTCAAACGCCTTTATATGCTATGATAATAATACGCACATAGGTAATCACAGTTTATACCCTCTTATCAAATTAATTAATCGCCTATTAAGCTCATATAATAATTAGGCTGCATCCCCACTGGACATAACAACAATATGTTTAAAAAATCTGCCTGCGTGACGAATTTAAACAACAGAATAGAATAATTCAAATTGAAAAGTGAACTCCTTCGGTACTCTGCATTTTTCAAGTTAAATATCCTATCAGATTATACTTGTAATCTATCTCAGTTTCAAGGGGTTACAGGCGATTCGCCACAAAGTATTACGTTCAATTTTGACAAATGTTATTAGTAAAACATTTTGAAGAATTATTTATCATTCACAAAGAGTAGGAATTAGTGATAATATTTCACTTGTCTTTTTTCTAAAAATTATTTCTTTCATTTCGTTTTACCTAAATTATTAAAATCTTATAATAACTCGATTAAATCTAAGCACTCAATATTTTTGTCGTTCTCTTTGAATCACATCAACAATCGCAACAACTAAACAGCCATATATATTCGAAGTTACATCACATCAACAGTCAAACAATATCGGAATCAAAAACGCTTTAAATGAACATATAGAATCCTACCAATATTATAAATTTCAATGTATGGATGTTTCTTGTTCAATCACGTGGTAACGTATGAACGGCTACTCTTTATCCCCGCAAAATAACGGGAATGGGAACTACGCGGGTAACACCGCGGGGCGCTGCTAGTTCGGTATAAAATTGTATACATTTTTTTCACGTTCAAATTCATATATTTTATAGTTGCCAAACTAGATACAAACAATAGCTAGTGATCTATAAAACATTAGTCAACATTCTATTGTCGCTAAATCAGCATGCAACACAGAAATCTAAATAATAAGGTACTTATTATTTAGATTTCTGTGGCATGCAAGCTAAAGGCCGATTTACATCAGACGAGCGAATGCTCATTCTATCCCCACTGTATCAAATTCATTTGATGTAAACAAACGTAGAGCATTCTTTCGTTGTTTTTTTTTTGCGTTCGCAAAGATTCTATGGAATTTATAATATGGAAAACGCTAAAAAAGATCTTTCGTTTACACTAAAAGATCGAGAAAGAATGCTCTTGTTCCAGCTCTAGCTCTATGTTCGTTCAGTTTAAATCGGCCTTAAGAACAATTTTGTAAAAACTAACCTTGTTATGTATAATACTACCAGTGGGTATTAAAATATGTAGTTAAGTATCCATATAGTCCTTGTCATCTATGAAACAATACAATAAAACAACAGTAATGTTTCTAGTTAAGTTACGGTTGGTTTAGTCGGGAGAACGGCGCCTGCCGATCCGGAGACCCCGGGTTCAAACCCTACACGCACCACTGTCTTTTCTAAAGTCATGTGCGTAATGCCGCTAACTTAAAACGGTGAAGGAAAACATCGTCAGGAAACCGTCATGTACCTAGAATCTTTCGAAGTCATGTGTCATCCACCAACCCGCACTGGGCCAGCGTGGTGGATTATGGCCTTAACTCTCTCCTTGCGAGAGAAGGCCCCGAGTCCCAGCAGTGGAAACGTTTAATGGGTTATTGATGATGATGATGATGAATGTTTCTAGAGGTAGGACTCTTTGCAGAGTCCGCCTGGGGAAGTACCACAGTTATTAAACAGATTATTTTATAGTATAGAGTGACGAGACAAGCAGGACATGTGCCTGATGGTAAGCAACATGCCTGCCACGTAACAGCACAGTGACACGCAGCTATTGGAACATACAGTTATAGTTAATCTGCCGCCAAGTAGCAGTGTGCAAACATTCCTGTGTTCCAGTTTGAAGGGCAATGTTTCCAAAGAAATTACTACTTAATGGGCTAAAAGATAAAATACCTTATATGTCTGGGTGACGAGCGCAGTGTGGTGCTAAGTAACGGTTTGGACTCTTCATGTTCCAATAGCTGGGTGTCACTGTTGCTGTTATTGGCAGGTATGTTGCCTACCATCAGGCACAAGTCCTGCTCGTCTTGTCTATCTATAGCTCTATACTACAAAAAATACATAGTACTTATGTTAAAGACGCGAAAGTTTAGATGTTTGCAATGGCCGAACGGAGGGTCTACCGCCTAACTAAAATTGTCATAGCTTTGATATATCTCTCTCTTTTCTTTTCGCTCGAAATGATAAAGACAGCAATAGCAAAGCCATAGCCGATTTAGTTAGGCGGTAGAGTGGCGGGTCGGGTTAGAGTTTGGAACATACATAGTTTATGATCTGGAATACCACATAGGATTTATATTTTTCATTGCGAAGAAGTTACAAGAACGGGAAATACGCGGTTAAAACCGTGGGGCGCTGCTAGTTTTCAATAAAATTTGATTTGTTTTAGAAACCTTTAAACTTATTAATTATAATTTGTTTATCAGCCATATAAATACTGCGAAGAATGGAAAATGAGAGCGTAGCCTTACGTTCGTATCTTGATTAAGGAATATCTTCGGATAGCCTCGTATCGGGGGGCGATAGGCGGGAGGTCCGTGAGCGCGCACACGGCAGGTGGTCAGCAGACACCGCGGCTGACGGTGCTACACAACATGAAGGTTCTGCAAGTGGTGGCGGTGGCGGTGGGCTCGGTGGCTGTGCTCGGCCTAGTCGCAGGTGACGATCAATTCCATCACAAATACATCTTAATTTAAACATAGTCAGAGCTTTTTTGTGGGGCCACGCTCAGTGCCCTCAAAGAAGCGCCGGTGGAACACCGAATTTTCCGAGTACCTACTGGTACAACATTAAAAATTCAGAGGGCCTCTAAAAATAATTGACAAGAAAAGGGCCTGGACTTACATAGTATAGCACTGCTTGTCGTATTCCAAATAAATACCTGTAGTATAGTATAATATCTTAAAATTATTTATTCAATTTATGAATTTGGCTTAAAACATCAATATTCTGAATTACTTACTTTGAACGTTGTATATGTAAACTCTTTGCTTTGAATAAATATAATCGGTCCATCGTAGACCGCATCGCCGCTTAACATCAAGTGAGATGTCGGTCAAGTGTAAACCTGTACAAGTTTCAAAAAAACTTTTTTTTTTATCGCGTTTTTTATAGGTCCGCGTTTGACCACCAACTTGCCTGATGGTAAGCGACGGACTTATTTTACATATGCTAGTAGTCCATTAGCAGCAGTGCTAGGTTCCGGACCTGTGTTACGGCTGCTAAGATTCCCACCTCCGGTTCTTACTCGGTCACGTAAACCTTTTGAAAAGTAGTATTTTTTAAACCATGTGACGTTACCAAGTGATGTAATGTCTTATGGTTCGAATTTGGTTCGAATTAATAAATCGAATTGAACTGAACAATTTGGTAAAATTTTTGAGTTAAGTCAAATTGATTTGAAAGTTTTCAAGTTTTGTGACGTTAAAAAATACTCAATAACGAAAAAAGTGTGATCTAGAATAAAAAGGTAAGTGATTGTATTGGCTCTGGGTATTACGTTTAATTACAAGGAACATAACCAGAAGCTATATAAAACATGTATCATTTATATTATCTATACTTATATATTAAGCTGATAAGTTGTTCTTTTCTGTTTATTAGTGCTCTCCAACCTCAAAAACCATTTATCGCATTAGATGTTCTTTTGTAATCTGATAAATTGGTTCAAGGGGAAGGCATTTTTGTCGATAATGAGTATACGCTTGACCTACGTTTTGCTTAATGTTAAGCGATTTTGCGGCCTACGACAAGGCGCACCTACCCAAAAAAAGATACGTTACGTAGGTTCACAGACTAAGTAGAGAGATACTCTCGTAGGTTACATAATATACAGAGCGAGATTTTTTTAAATCGAGAATGAAATTACATTTGTGACGTCAGTTCAAGTCAGTTTGTGTCATATCAGTTTTTATGTGGCATCCATAAACTTGATTTAACTATTTTAAAACATAACTAAGAGACTAGACTAGACTAAGAGATAACTTAGAGATATAACAACTAAGATCTCTGGGTGGCGAGTGCGGTGCAGTGCTAGGTAATGATTTGGATTCTTCATGTTCCATTAGCTGAGTGTCACTGTGCTGTTATGTGGCAGGCATGTTGCTTACCATCAGGCACATGTCATGCTCGTCTCGTCATTCTTTATTAAAAAAAACACACACACATATTTTTCTTGGGTTGTGAACTCAGGACCATCTACAAATACGTCAGCATGTTACCATGGTAACCATTATACATATTTACACATCTAATCATGGCCATATTATAATCATTATGCTTAGAAGACTTATTTAGATGACAAGCATAAAGGTTTATCCCAGACTAGAAGCCCCCTCCTCCGTTTCATCCGCGTAGTTTCCAAAGTGAGCCATCAAATTCTGAGCTATAACTTTTCACTTGTATCCGTATATGTAAGTCCCCAGGACTGCCTTTTTTCGTATACATTTTTTCCTGGACGCTTGTGCTAAGCTCAACGTTTCTTTTTTTAGTGGCTATAGTTTAACCTTGAAACTGAAGAGCTCGATTCGAAAATGCTCTTTGCTCGTGACAAAATGTTTAGAGCAGTGAATTTACCTTTAGCGATACAAAAGCTGATCGTTAAAAAAACGGAGAATTATTTCGTAACTAGAATTGGAAAGTTTGTACGAATAAGTAAAACAACGTTGTCAGTTCAGACTTACATAATATTCAAACTAACATATTCAAAGGTGTTGGTAATGGTAACGGCATCCCAAGTTTTTTTTTTCATCCCAAAAAAATCCCAACGCTACTAAAACTAAAAGCAAATGAAAACTCGAGAACGATTTGTAGAGCTCTGGAGAAGGTTTAAACGGGGAGAAAATATAAAAAAAATGCAAGAAGTTCTGTTAGTAAAATTATAAATTTTATTTTCCTGTACTAAATGTTCCTATTTGTGAATGATGCCATATGTGTCCGTCAGTGGTGCTAAACGTGATCGAAATTGTTGCCGCGCAAAAAAAGAACACCAACATTTTTTTTAACTTTGCACAAAAACCTTCTCGTATATTATCTAAAAATAACTGTGTTTGTGCAGTTTTCAATATAGCTTTTAGTTTATTTTCGTTCCGTAAAGTATTAAATTGACAACATTATCCCAGCAAATTGAGTGTTAAGAATTATACAAACATACACACTCGCAAACTTTCACCTTTAAATCTGAGTGTGATTGATGAAACTAATAAAGATCATTGAATCAGCTAGCTAATGTTATATGGAGTGGTAAAAAGCTTAGGTATTAAACCCAGTTATTATTTATTTTTTTCAACTAGATTACTACTCTCTAGTACCTCTTAGGCGAGCGTGCTCCATCTTAGACTGTAGTCATCGCTTTTCACCGTCAATTTACAACAAAGAAATATAATTAAATTCGATTACAAAACTTTTATGGGGCACAAACACTCAGGAAAATTAGTAAGTAAGTTTCTTGGGAACTAGCGGTGGTGGTGATGATAGGTAAGGGACTAAGGGTATTTTTTTCAGTCAACCAGATTTAATCGTCTGTTTAGGAGCATAAGATTAGTGGGTAGTAGTAACTTCTGCCTGCAAAGTCGAGGGTCGTGGGTTCGATTCCCACCCAGTGCAAATATTTGTGAGATGAATTCAAATATTTGTACTGTGTCTGGGTGTTTTATGTATAATGAGTGTGTATTAAAAACTATAAGTAATCTGTTATATCAGGTAACTGGCCGTCATAGTACAAGCTTCGCTTAGTTCGGGGTCAGATGGAGTTGGAGAGGGAGTTACACACAACACGTGTGTGAATTCCTGTGGTGAATTCTATACCAATATCAAAAACTTAGGTATTTCAAAAAAAATCAGACCAATTTAACTAAATTAAGTTATTTATTATAAAGAGTATCAGGACAAGCAAGACATGCGCCTGATTGTAACTAACACACCTCCCCGCACACTGTTATACAGCTATTACAACATTAGAACTGTGTTGCGCTCTTCTCCCAGAGATATGAGATGATTTACCTCTATGCCCGGTTTGTTCGTTAATTTTAGTCAAATATAATTAAGTTAATAAACATTAAAATAACAAAAAAAATAAGATAATTTGTTGTAACGCAAACAAACAAACATTCCAATTCGTTCCGCACTTTATCTGTCTCAGTTCCATAGTCTACGTATTCTAGAACAGTTTAGTTTGCCACCGGCTCCGCATTATCAAGTTGCTTGTTATCATCATTCTGACGATAATTAGACTAAATGTTAGAATTATCGAGCCATCCGTCATGATAAAAACGAATCAGGGACAGCTATGGATAAGTCGTGGCTGAGGTAATCCTGTTGTAAGCAGTCACCATGAAGACGCTCAAGTTGGTGGTCGTTTTAATTGCCCCCATCGTCATCTTGGGACTTTTGGCAGGTAAAACAACCTTATGACTAACTCCAATGTACATTTGATAGTAAACCTGGCCACAGGAATCCAAGAGCAATTAAAGCCAGCCAGCCCGCCAGGCCCCAGCCAGCGTAAACAATTATGTGATGAATGCGGATGATTATTTTTTGTAAGGGTATCTCTATGTATCCTATAAGTATGGATTTAAAACTAGTTCATTCATTGCATGTCGTATTTATTTGTATTTCTTCAAAAGCCCAAAAATAAGTTTTGAGCTTCTAGCTTTAAAAAATACAACCTTTCATCACAAATTTTAACTAACTCTTTAAAACAATTTTGCCGCATAAAAAACTGTTTTGTTTCGTAAGAATACGAGTATCTCTGTGCCAAATTCATTTAAATAGTTTAGTCGTGAAAATGTTATAGACAGATAGTGAGTGTCTATGTAGCCTGAGAAAGAATAGGCTAGTTTTTTCAAAAGAAAAAAGAGGATGAAGATTTATTTGGAGGTTTGGTCATTGTTGAAGCTAGGAGCTCGAAACTAATTTTTTAGACTTTTGAACATTCCACATTCCCACACTTTCCTCAGTTCCCACATTCTTTCACTTTTGTTCGATATAGGCCTCTCTAATAATACGCCACGCCGCCCCATCCTTGGCTCTAAGGCCTGTTCACACCGGAGCGGTATTCCCTGCCACCTGCGGTAGCGAAATCCGAATGGGTACGCGGTAATATTTTTGTTCACACCAAAAAATACCGCGTACCCAGGCGGTACGTACAAAATACCGCGTGAAACCCGCGCGGTATTTCCGCGCTCCGTGTAAACTTATTTATTTTATCCTCTCTGTACATGTCAATAAAATAATAGTTATTCCACATTAACAAACGCAATGATTTAAATTACAATTACACAATGTCAAACACGAGATAAAATAATTAAAATTGAAACTATATAATATGAAATATTTCAGGTCAGTAAGAAAAATGTAGCGATGTGCTATCGTTAATATTTATTTTACATATAAATGAATTTGACATTGAAAGTTTCAAAAATGTTGCCCTTAAACAGTTATACCTATATAGACAAGCTACGGGTTACACCGCGAGGCAATGCTAGAACAAAACTACAATTATCATTTTTTACTTTTTTGAACAAAAAGTAAACTACAGGACAACACTGAACTGATATGTGATTCAGGGTCAAGCAAATTTTAGACTTTTTTTGACATTTAAAAAACTGGTACCTACACCGATTTCGATAAAATCTATATTAGTGGACATTGGTGGTGGTGGACAATTCACTCACAACACCACCTGACCCCAAACTAAGCAAAGCTTGTATGATGGCGGCCAGATAGCTGATATAATACTTATATAGTATTAAATACATACTTATTATACATAGAAACACCCAGACACAGTGCAAACATTTGAATTCATCACACAATTTTTTATGAAATATTCACACAAATATGCACCACCTTTGAAGTATAATGCACCAACAAAGAACATTCTTCAACATCGATCCATAATAACCGAAGCTATCGCGGAACATACTTCCATAAAAAACACAATTGAATTGCGAACCTCCTCCATTTTCGACGAGTGTTAAAACTATATCTTAACTAAATAATTTCATACTATGCTAGGAAAATATTATTCTCTCTCGAAATACACGAATGCTGAGATTTGAATTTCAGTAGTAAATTGTCTTCAAGTGAAATAGAAAAATTGCTAGCGAGGTCGTAAATCATAGAACATTATTCTTTCAAAGAATATTTCGAATTGTGTTCCGACTTTCTAATACTAAAATTGAACTGAAAGTCTACTTTCAAAAGATCTAAATCGTGTCGTGCCCGAACATTATTTCAAAAATCATATTTTAAGATGATTTTTTGATGTAGTGTGTAAACTAATTCAAAATAACAACAAAACAGAGCCAAGTGATCATTAGTGTGCGAAATTTCATCAGAAATGGGTAAAAGTTTTTTCATCCCACCAGCTCGGAAAGAGTACTTTTGCTCCTCGATATCAGGGCGCAAAAGTCGTTTTTACCCTCTAGAGGGTAAAGTAAATTTGAATTTAGAACAGCGTGTGTACTGAGGTTTTGAATTCAAAACATAATTTAACCTATTTATTTCTACCTCTTTGGTGCCGAATTCATCATACATTTATTTTTAATTTGTTAAAAACTCATGCTCGGAACCTCCTTGGTGTACTTTTTTAATGCTTTGCGCGCAATTTTCTTTTCACTTATGGAGGTTAGAGGTAAAGAATGTTATTTGAAATGGCGAAACATTTTAAAATGCTATGAATGAATCAATTGTAATCGAATTGAAGTATGTATACCGAGTTAAAAAAATAAATATTATTGACTACTAAAATAGTAACTAATAGATAATTTCAACTACTTGTGCAAAATAATGTAGTAAATATTTATAACATCAAATAAATAATTACTATTTTGAGAAAACATGTAGGTACAATATATTTTGAAGTCAAAACTTCTTTTGGCGCGCCAAAGACAGATTTTTCGTGGGCTGTCAATTTAATTCTAGCGTCACGCTCGGAAATGATAAGAAATCTTCGGGTAAACTCGGACCATAGCCATTGGCCATCTAGAAATGCCTCAGCCTTTCCCATTGGCCTTTTAATAATGTGTCAGCACTTCTAGATGGCCATGCTCATAGCCACGCCTTCCGGTTTTACACGCGTAGTTTCCAAAGTAAACAATCAAATTCTGAGTTATAAGTTACCACTTCTGTCGGCAGTGCCTATGACTGCCAATATTTTTCTTTCATGAATTCTGAATAGTACGTTTATTAATTTCCTTTAAAATGTACCCTGATGAAAATTTAGCGCTACTATAATTTAATGCATTTGGGCGGACACTTTTTCATGTACACATTTGAAACTCCTTAACTCAATCGGTCAACTCTCCATATTTTCACGTTATATTCTTAAAACCATGTAGCCATGGTTTTAAGAATAAACTTGAAAGTTTAAAACTTATAAAATTGAATACAAGTGAAAAACCGAAATACCATAATAATAAGTGATTCTAGCGACCAATAAGATTATTTGACGCCAACAGAATCGACTGAAACTGAGAATGCGCAAAGCGTTTAGTAATTTCCTCGCTAGGGGGGATGAAAAATTACGTGTTACACTCGAGTGCAAAGATTTTTCACCTTGTGCCCTTTTGATTCCCTTGCTACGCTCAGGATTCTAATTTTTGAATCCCTCGCTACGCTCGTGATTCAACTTTAGAATCCTTCGCTAGCTCGGTCATCAAAATTGAGCACGCGGTTAAAAAGCCACTTTGCACTCTTGTACAACAAATAACTATTGCTTCACATTTTACACACCTCGAAGAGCACTAGTCTTCGCGACTCAGGGAATCCTAATGCGATGACTAGCGACTATTAGGTATTAAGCAACTGTCGCAATGCAGTTTGGTTGATTATGTTATATCGAAAATCGCAAAATAATGTTCAAATTTACTATTTAAGTTGTGACACAGTCTGAATTTCGAGCACAATTGCTTAAAATTGGGACTGTGATAGCATTTGGTAAGACAGGTTGTAAATTTGCCGCAATTATAACATTTATTATTTATTATCTTATATATAAAATTCTCGTGTCACAGTGTTTGTTTCCTTACTCCTCCGAAACGGCTTTACTGATTTTAACCAAAATTTATAAGCATATTCAGTAGGTCTGAGAATCGGCTACTAGCTATTTTTCATACCTTTATTTATATGGCAAAACAACGTTTGCGGGGTCAGCTAGTTTTGATATAATAGATGCTTAGGTTAGGCAAAGTTTGAACCTACGGGTAGGTTCAAACCTTGCCTAAGTATTATTTGTATTCCTAAATGCTGCCTTAACGGTAACAAATACTTCGAGGACATGTGTCATCCACCACTTGCACTTAGCTAGATTACGACCTTGTGGAAGAAGAGGCGACTTCTAGCTGTGAAACCAAAATAGGCTATTTATACTCATCAAAATCAGCCCACATTATTTCACTATTGGACATGGGTTTCTCAAATAATACGCCACTCAGCCTGATCCTCAGCTTTACGTTTCGCTTTGTTTATCTCTCTACTCTCTCTCTCATACTCATTTATTTTATACTCTCTATAGATTTCAATAAAACAATAGTTATTACACATTATTGTTAATCATTGTGTTTGTACACAATGATTTAAATCACGATTACGCAATGTCAAACAGCAGATAAAATAATAAAAAAAAAAACCTACTATAATATTATAAATGTGAATGTATGGATGATTGGATGTATGGATGTTTGTTGCTCAATCACGTCCTAACGTATGAACGGATCGGGCTGAAATTTAGAACACAGATAGATTATAGTCTGGAAGAACACATAGGCTTACTGCTTACTTTTTATCCCGAAAAAACAACGGGAACGGGAACTTCGCGGGTAACACCGCGGGGCGCTGCTAGTACATAATAACTTTATTACCCAGTATGAAAAATGTAGTTATTTGATATAGTAAAATTTCATTGAATGAAACAAACCCGTTTTCAATGTCATAGAATGCTTATTTAATAAGACTTTTTAAGTATTGTATTAAACATGTCGAAGTTAGGTGCTTCTATGACATCAACGGGAAGTCGGTTGTACGCCATCGTTCCCATGACATGACTCATCCTCGCGGACCTCTCGAGCGATCACGGAACGCCTGTATAGCGAGTAGACTGTTGCCGGGGCCTACCAATTGACTGACATGAGTTAATTTCCTCCCCCAGGTTTAATAACATGGATAGTGCTGTCGAACCAGACCGCCGCGCCGGAGCCCCCAGAGCTGGTGGAGCTGGACTGGTGGGAGCGCTGCACCCTGTACCAGATCTACCCTCGCTCCTTCAAGGACAGCGACGGTGACGGCATCGGAGACCTTAGAGGTAAGCTGCCACCGGCTGGCGCAGCATGGACAAGTGATACATCGGGCAATGAAAAATGCTCTTAGTGGGCATGTATGTGAGACCAATTTGAAAATAATTATTCAAACAATCAAATTGCCTGGGCATTATACATAATGGACATCACCTTTTGACCAGAGTAACACATTTAAAAATAATGAAGTTTAGACGGTAATTAATCACTTTGCTCAATAGAGCTAGACATTATGAATAGTGCCTGGGCAATACTCATAATGCCCGCATTAATCGCTTTGTCCATAACAGACACATATCGAAAACATTACACAGGGCTTAATTAAGAAAAGAGGTATCCTCTCAAAGGAGCGAAGGAACGTCAAACCTGAACCTGAACCAGCTGCCCATGTTATACCAAGCACAGATTCTCTCTTGTCTGGACTATTCTTTGCGTCTTTGAAATGAGTCGGCTGAGTACCAAAACTGGAGGCCTTGAAATCTATTAAAAGGCACGCCAATAGGTTCATACCTGACAAAAAGGAACAAGAAGACCCTTTTGTTTTGACATTTTGAAAATAACCGCAAATTTCCTAGCTTCTAGATTTCTTCTAGATTTCTATCGGATATAATTCGGAGATTGCGCAACTGATCGACATGATCTAATACCACCTTGCCCTATATAGGTATTCTATCGGGTCACTTGTAACTTGAAAAAGCAACATCGGTTCATGGCTGACGTTTCAAACGAACTAATTCTTTTAAGTATAATACACTCCATCGTTGACCTTATCGTCGTTTGACATCACTCTAAAAAAAAAAATACATAGGTCCTTCAGTTAAATTATTATCAGAAAATATTGTAAACGTTTTTTCTTCTTCTTTTGTTTCACAAACAAAAAATGACGTAGATATAGAGTGCTTAGAAGTTTCAAGAGGCGTCTATATACGGTGTTTATAAACACGTGATGTCACAACCTCCTACTTCAGAAGCTTGATGATCTATATCTTTGTTGATATTTATTAATATGTAAAATTAAATATACGTTTCCAATATAGATATTTCTATAATCTACCTCACGGACTAATTAGAATGGTATATTTCTGTTTCAGTCATTATCCCTATTATTATTCTAAACGTATTAGTGTTTATAGGGACCTTGAAACTCAGGAAAAAAAACATAACGAGTTTATAAACATCAGCAAGAACTGAATACGATTATTGTAATGCCGTTTTAATGTTTTCAAAATAATGATATGAAAATTTATGACGATGATGGATTTCCGTTTCCTGTAGTTAGCAGACGTTCAATGGGAGCTGTCGACCTTTTTAAATCTTTCGTAATCAAAATGTAAACACTTCGGAGAGTGTGCGCTTGATGTACGATACCTATTTTCTATCGGAGTACTCGTAGCTTGAAAAAGCAACATCGCTTCATGATTGATGTTCCAAAGACGCGGACGAAGGAATTTGAATCTACTTTCGTAGTAAGAACATCTAGACTGTAGAATGCGTTGCCTGACTGGGTTATATTCTGATGGATGCAATCTTGGTGTTTTCAAATCGTAAATGAATCAACGCTATTATTTTAATTTATTGTACTATTTTACTTCAGGAATTTAATAACATCACAGAATTCACAGCGTAATTAATTTGATGATGTAAGTAATGTAAATTTGTTTTGGTACATTTTGCATAGCGAAAGGCAGTGTATGGCGAACTAATTTCGAAACCGTTCTATCTACCGTTGTACTCATGCTACGCAAATAAATCTTTAATTTACTAATTTTGTGAGATAGTGGAGTCACGAATTGGTACCACTAAACTGTATTATTAAAAAAAAAAGAAAAAAAACATTTGTTTTCTTCAGAAAACAGTTTAGTTAAAAAAGAAGAGTTTACGTTTGTTCTGAGAAAGATATTTTTGGGTTATGTTTGTTCTGATAAAGATATATTTGTCAGGTATCCTGAGCGAGTTGGAGCACTTCGTGGACGCGGGCGTGGACGCGATATGGATGTCCCCCATCTTCGAGTCCCCCATGGTGGACTTCGGGTATGACATCAGCAACTTCTACGAGATCCACTACGAGTACGGAACCATGGAGGACTTCGATGAGCTGCTGGCGAAGGCGCACGAACTTGGTGAGTTCTGACTTTATAATTACGATATAAAACATACACATATTTTGAAGTTACATGTAAATTAAGCTCAATTAATGGACGCATTCTTTTTTCTTGTAAATGTTGAGGTGATTTTATAATTACGGTTTACGTTGAACATTTTTTGTAACATAAAACGAAAAAATTGCGGCCATCCAGCTGCGCAGTCTGGAATAACACATTGGCTACTTTTTAACACAGAAAAATTACAGGAACGGTCATTATGCGAATAAAACCGCAGGGTTGTTTGTACGCACATTTATAACTTTATATGGTGTAAACAACGAACACGTAATCATAACCGACATATTTTGAAGATATAACAGTTAGATAACCGAGAAATCGCGTTAAAAACAACCAAAAATGTAATTGTTTTATCTCCTGCGATGTAATCGCACGGCCACAGCAGATAACGCGAACGGAAGCCTGATTGACATCGATATATCAAGAAAAAAATGTAATTATCTCACCAAATATGTAATCACACAGTAGACGTGATAAATACAAGATTATATGTCACAAATACAAAAATATTTGTTTATTATGAGGGCCAAATATTTGTTTTCAATTGAGGGCTGCTGTACCAAAAATTTTTAGTTAATCGTTTCCTTGCTGGACGACAAATCCTTACGTATATTACATTTTTTTTTTTTAAATAAAAAGTGATGATATGAGCAGGACATGTGCTTGATGGTAAGCAACATGCCTGCCACATAACAGCACAATGACAAGCAGCTATTGGAACATGAAGAGTCCAAATCATTACCTAGCACTGCACTGCGCTCGTCACCCAGAGATCTACGTTGTTAAATCTCTAAGCCCTGTAATTTCTCCGGAAACATTGCCCTTCAAACCGGAACACAGTAGTGTTTGCACACTACTGCTTGGCGGTAGAATAACTGGCAAATGTGTGGTACTTCCCCAGGCGGACTCTGCTAAGAGTCCTACCACTACTATAAAACATACCAACGCGAAAGTTTGTGTTATATGAATGATTGTTACTCTTCCACGTTTAAACTGCTAAAGGATTTCAATTTGCTGCATGGCTACATAATAGTTTGGAATAAAACAGCCACATTTTTATTCTGGGAATATAACTGGATTGGGAAACGGTCGGGCGCTGCAAGTAATTTTAAAAATGTGAAGGTTTGGGTATTGGAATATGTATTGTGCTTTAATCACATCGCAACGGGGAAACTGGGAATAGTGGGTTTGAATTTGGAACACAGATAGTTCATAGTCTGGAACAACCACAGAAAACTTAATAATAAGGTACTATTATTAGACTGGCCTCGTGGCTTAGTTGGTAGTAGCTGGTAGTAGCTGCCTGCGAAGCCGAGGGTCGTGGGTTCGATTCCCACCCAGTGCAAATATTTGTGTGATGAATTCAAATGTTTGCACTGTGTCTGGGTGTTTCTATGTATAATAAGTATGTATTTAAAAACTATATAAGTATTATATCAGCTATCTGGCCGCCATCACACAAGTTTTGCTTAGTTTGGGGTCAGATGGTGTTGTGTGTGAATTGTCCACCAATATTTATTTAATATTTATTTTTTATTAAGATTTCTGTGGGAATATCACATAGACTATTTTTACCGTGGAAAACTACGGGAACGGGAACAACGCAGGTGAACCACTACTACTAGTAATATTTATTTATTGAGACTAGCCCGTGCATGTACGGTTTAGGTCAAACATGGCCATCAGCATAAAAGCAGTCCATTTTGTGCTCCCCACTGCTGGTACTCGGGACTTCTCTAACAAAGAGAGAATCAAGGTCATCATGCTGTCCTTATGCAAGTTGGCAAGACACATATCCTAGATGTCTTAGAAAACTGCAGTTTCCCCATGATGTTTCCCTCATCGTTGATTTATAAACACGACATTTGCGCCTACGCATACGCCACATACATGTAGGTACGCTTGCATGTATCAGCCACGTGGTGACTTGAACATGAACATTGAGCAGTCCAAATCACCGCCTAGCACTACACTGCGTACGTCACTCGCAGAAGATAACAAATTAGAATTAACCTAAAGAATAAAATAAAGAAGATAAATTAGAATTAGAATAACCCACAACTTAGCAGATCATTAAGAAAAAGCCTATTGTCTAAATAATTAAACAAACATCGGGGGTTTTTTTTTTAAAGAATGTTTATCCTACTATCCTACTAATATTATAAATGTGAATGTATGGATGTTTGGATGTTTGTTGCTCAATCACGTTCTAACTTATGAACGGATCGGGCTGAAATTTGGAACACAGATAGATTATAGTCTGGAAGAACACATAGGCTACTTTTTATCCCGGAAAAACAACGGGAACAACGGGAACGGGAACTTCGCGGGTAACACCGCGGGGCACTTCTAGTGTTATATAATTTTCATACGATTGACTAGCAGCGCCGCCGCGCAGGTTTATTTTACAAAAAAAAAACAGTAGCCCATGTGTTATTCTAGAGTATAATAATCTAACTGTATTCCAAATTTCAGCCAGATCCGTTCAGACATTCCGATGTGATTGAGCAACAGACATCCAAACTTTCATATTTATAATATTATAAATATTGGTGGACAATTCACACACAACACCATCTGACCCCAAACTAAGCAAAGCTTGTATGATGGCGGCCATATAGCTGATATAATACTTATTTATTTTTAAATGCATATTTATTATACATAGATTATATTAATACGATTGTGTTTTTAAAGATAAATAGACGTAGGTAGGCAGATAAATTGCATATGAATGCACCTTGTAAAATTATCTAGAAACATGCATCAAACAACTAAAAAGCCAACAAACATGATGTATGATGATAAACTTCGAGATAATGCATATGTAATCCTTTTAAGGATAATTAGCAGATTTTTTGATAAACATACTTTTGGACGATATAATTGTCAATATTACAATATTGACAAATATTTAAATATTCCAGCACGGCAAGCAATGTAATTTAATAATAGTTATTTGTTGTACAAGAGGGCAAAGTGGCTTTTTAACCGCGTGCTCAATTTTGATGACCGAGCAAGCGAAGGATTCTAAAGTTGAATCACGAGCGTAGCGAGGGATTCAAAAATTAGAATCCTGAGCATAGCAAGGGAATCAAAAGGGCACAAGGTGAAAAATCTTTGCACTCGAGTGTAACACGTAATTTTTCATCCCCCCCTAGCGAGGAAATTACTAAACGCTTTGCACATTTTCAGTTTCAGTCGATTCTGTTGGCGTTAAATAAACTTCTTGGTCGCTAGAATCACTTATTATTATGGTATTTCGGTTTTTCACTTGTATTCAATGTTATAAGTTTTAAACTTAAGTTTATTTAGCCATGGTTTTAACAATAACAATATGACGTGAAAATATGGAGAGTTGACCGATTGAGGTAAGGAGTTTCATGTGTACATGAAAAAGTGTCCGCCCAAATGCATTAAATTATAGTAGCGCTAAATTTGCATCAGGGTACATTTTAAAGGAAATTTATAAACGTACTATTCAGAATTCATGAAAGAAAAATATTAGCAGTCATAGGCACTGCCGATAGAAGTGGTAACTTATAACTCAGAATTTGATTTTTACTTTGGAAACTACGCGTGTCAAACCGGAGGGCGTGGCTATGAGCATGGCCATCTAGAAATGCTGACACATTTTTAAATGGCCAATGGGAAAGGCTGAGGCATTTATAGATGCCCATTGGCTATGGTCCCGAATTTACCCGAAGATTTCTTATCATTCCCGAGCGTGACGCTAAAATTAAATTGACAGCCCACGAAAAATCTGTCTTTGGCGCGCCAAAAGAAGCTTTGACTTCAAAATATATTGTACCTACATGTTTTCTCAAAATAGTAATTATTTATTTAATGTTATATTTACTACATTATTTTGTACTGCACAAGTAGTTGAAATTATCTATTAGTTACTATTTTAGTAGTCAATAATATTTAATTATTTAACTCGGCAACTCGGCATACTTCAATTCGATTACTCTTGATTCATTCATAGCATTTCAAAATGTTTTGCCATTTGAAATAACATTCTTTACCTCTATCCTCCATACGTGAAAAGAAAATTGCGCGCAAAGCATTTAAAAAAAAGTACACCAAAGAGGTTCCGAGTATGAGTTTTTAACAAATAAAAAATAAATGTATGATGAATTCGGCACCAAGGAGGTAGAAATAAATAGGTTAAATTATGTTTTGAATTTAAAACCTCAGTAAATTCTAAATTCAAATTTACTTTAACCTCTAGAGGGTAAAAACGACTTTTGCGCCCTGATATCGAGGAGCAAAAGTACTCTTTCCGAGCTGGTGGGATGAAAAATAAGTTTGTTTAACGTTTGCATAGCCGATACTTGCTGATACGTTGAACTAACTTCGACAAATAGATAATTTGGTCAGGAAGAAAGTTACGGCTGCTCTAGTTAAAAAAAACGGCAACTGCCGATCCGGAGAACTTCAAAACCACGCGCACCACTGTCTTTTCGAAGACATGTGCGTAATAACTTAAAACGGTGAAGGAAAATATCGTGAGGAAACCGACATGTAACTAGAATATTTCGAAGTCATGTGTCATCCACCAACCCACACTGGGCCAGCGTGGTGGATTATGGCCGTGATTCTCTCCTTGTGAGAGAAATCCCCGAGTCCCAGCAGTGGGAACATGTAGTGGGCTGTTTATGCTAAAGTTCTTATTTTCTACAAAATGCTAAAGTATTCTGCCCGGCGTTGCATAGTTAAACAACAATTTTGTTTAACATAATTAGCAATAGTTGAATGTCACTTAAATTAATCTTAATTCGATAACAGCAAATTCTTAAGAAGCTAATAAAATAAGTACTCTTTTTTATTTTCCAGGTCTAAAAGTCCTGTTGGACTTCGTACCGAACCACGCGAGCACCATGTCTGAATACTTCTTGGAGTCAGTGAAACGTAATCCAGAGTATGAGAACCACTTCGTGTGGGCGGATCCCCTGCCTGACCCAGAGAATGCGACCAACAGACTACCACCTTCCAACTGGGTGAGTAGATCTACACCTTTATGGTCTAACAAAATTGCTGATGGATAATGCCATTCCGCGTACTATTTCCAAGAGAAATTAAACAGGAAAGAAAAGAAACTTATCAACCCACTTTCTCTCACAAGGAATATCAAGCCAAGACCTTAGTAGTATCCTAGCCAGTGGTCAAGACAACGGTTTGAACCTACGATATCACGCTTTTCTTTCAGAAATCAGGTTTTCTTCTAGGCCTACGGCTTTTAATGTGCAGAATTTTTGGGTATCAAAAATTATCAGTTTATAACGACCTCTCAATCTTCAAATGAACACTCCCTATTCAATTCAATAAATAGAACAGGGCCTCGTTTTCTGTTGTGGTATTATAATACTATTTCCGAACACTTCAAAGTATAAGTATATTTACAATGGCACTTTCTCATCACTAATGGGCTAATTGACGTCACCATAGCAGAAAATATGGCAACACGGATGTTAAACTCGGATCTCTATTCTTCTCCTCCTCAGGTGAGCCAGTTCGGAGGGTCAGCCTGGGAGTGGAACGAGGACAGGGAGCAGTACTACCTTCATCAGTTCGCGGTGGAGCAAGCTGACTTCAACTTCCGTCACCAGCCCGTGCAAGATGAGATGTTCAATATCATGCGATTCTGGCTCGACAAAGGTTCGATCTGTTTATAATACTCAAATATCGGTTCCGAGTAAAAATAAAAAGTTAAAGCAGTGTCTGCACTACCTAAATACAGGATTACGCATCGTGTTTGTACTAAGCAAAGAAAGTAGTGTCTTACTCATCAACTTAAATATTTTTAACTTAAATTAACAATCAGCAAGAGGTTAGCAATATAAAAAAACCAACCCCCTCGTACTGAGATATGACTAGGATATGACTGTTTTTCGGATTTGTTATTTTTCGCAATTTTAGGTTTACCAACATTGCAAAAGTAAAACGCTGCTTTTGGCGTAGCATAGGGGTTCTACTGTTGCAAAATAACAACATAAAGTAACTGATTAACAGCCATTAGGACATTGGAGGTAGATCCATTGATCAAAATTCACACAAAGAAAGGATTAAACTTTGCACTCCTAGGGGTCCAAATACAGGACTATAAAAATTACGCGAATATTGAAAAACATTCATATAAGCTAAAATAGTTGATCGGTTCGAGCTAGATGCTATGCCATACAAGTAGAAGCTAACAAATTGACACTAGTAACAATTTTATGGTGGTTTGACGCAGGAGCGGATGGGTTCCGTCTGGACGCGCTGCCGTACATGATAGAAGCCGACCCTGCCGACCACGAGGGCCGGTACCCCGACGACCCCCTGAGCGGCCTGGCGCAGTTCCAGTCCCACCAGCTCGGCTACACCATCCCGCTCTACACCAAGGACCTCATCGAACTCTACGACATCGTGTACGAGTGGAGGGAGTTCATCGACGAGTATAACACGGACAAGGGCGGTGACACCAGGTGCGTTGGTTTATGTATCTCTAGTATCTGCTCAAAGTTCAGGAATGTTCATTTTTCTGGATGAAATAGTAGTCCACGGGCAGAACGGCTCGGATGATAATTTGGAACGTAGTTAAATTATGATCTGGAATATTATCATTATGCTACTTTTTATCACGCTGATTTACACGAGAACTACGCGGGTAAAACCACAAGGCACTGCGTTGCTATTTAAATAAAATAAAATGTTGGAGCACAAAAACATATCAGAAACTCTAAATAATCAAAATGTGTTTGTCCCCAGGGTTATATTCTCAGAAGCCTACGCCAACATTTCCATGATAATGCTGTACTACGGGAACGAGGCGGGCGCCATCGGCTCCCACTTCCCCTTCAACTTCGACTTCATCACGGACCTGTCTGCCGAGTCCAACGCCAGGGACTTCGTGTTCACCATCCTCAAGTGGCTCACGTACATGCCGTATGGTGGCGTCCCCAACTGGGTGGTGAGAGCACACTCTATACTAATACTAGCTGACCCCGCAAACGTTGTTTTGCCTTAGTGAACAACCCTTGTCACTTAGGGGTATGAAAAATAGCTAGTAGCCGATTCTCATACCTACAGAATATGCATATAAAATTTGGTTAAAATCAGTAAAGCCGTTTCGGAGGAGTAAGGAAACAAACACTGTGACACGAGAATTTTATATATAAGAAGATTAGAAAGCTGAAGAGTTTGATTGTTTACTGGAAATCTTTCACCACTATATATTGGACCTGATCCATGAGTGTTATAGGCTAGAAATGGTTATGACTGCTTGACTGTCTCAAGTGACATAGGTGGTGGTACTTTCAACTGAACTTCAATATCATAATGACACGTTGTGCTTAATCTACCAATTGCAAAATTTTAACGTTCAAATTGAGTTGTATAATTTTAATATGTGTTGCACTTTCCTAAACTTCTTACAGAATAATTCAAACAGCACCAGCACTCCTAACATGAAACTCGCGTGGCCTAAGCCTGTTATTTCATATTTTCTCTGAATTATCACAATCTAATCGCCGCCAGGTTTTATATGTCCTCACTTCATCTGGTTTCAAGGCGTGCTATACGTTTACCAGTTCATAGTATCCATCTATCTTAATGTTATCTATGACAATAGTTAAAGCCGAAGTCTAATGTTCCCAGTTCGGTAACCACGACAACAACCGGATGCCGACCCGGTTCCGGCATAACATGGTGGACGGGCTCAACTCGCTCAACATGATGCTGCCTGGAGTAGCCGTCACCTACCAGGGCGAGGAGATCGGCATGAGGGACGGATACGTCAGCTGGGAGGAGACCGGTGAGACTCAGAACTAGGAAACAAGTGTGACAAGACATAGTCAGAATTGTGTCATCAAACAAGATTTAAAATTAACTGATGTTATGGTAAAAATTTAAACCACCTTCAGGACGCCCGCTTTTTAGTACATGTTCCTAATTAATATTCCTGCTACTAGCCAAACCTCTGTTAAAGATAGATAGATAGATAAACTCTTTATTGTACTTAAATAATAAGACAAAATACAGAAACACATTATAACAAAGTAACAATAGGCGACCTAAAAAAAAGTTAAAAGTTAAAGAGGGGCAATAACCAAAGGTAACCAAACTATAAGACCTAGATCCTAAATCAAATATACCTACTAACAAAGATAGCTTACCTACTCGTACACGCTACACAGTGAACATGTACATAACATGCATATACATTTACATAATATACATAACAGTAATACAACACTACATATACAGAAGTAGATTTTGGATATGGATGGAATAAATAAAATTTTAATCCAAAAATTTAAAGCTAATAAGCTAATAATGCTAAACTCGCTAAAATTATTATTCTATCAAGTATATGTATACCTAGTTGAATAGAACCGATGTAACAATTGACTCTATTGAAACGAGACAAAAATATTGGCTTCTGTGTACAGAAGGAAATTGAATAGACTAACAAGATATATGGCGGGTACCAAGAATCAGCTCATCATGTACAATGGTATGGTTTCAGTGGACGTCGAGGCGTGCAACCGCGGAGACAACGAGACCTACCACCTGTACTCCCGAGACCCCGCGCGGACCCCCTACCACTGGGACAACACCACCAGCGCCGGCTTCTCCACCAACACCTCCACCTGGCTGCCCGTCGCTGACGACTTCATGGAGATCAACCTCCAGAAGCAGAAGGAAGACGCAAGAAGTCATTTTAAGGTAGCTTTATGCAGTTTTTACCTATCCACATAGGAAACTTATACAGTGAAGGAAATTCCCGATGTTGTAATGCAGTTTCAAGTACTATGTTCACCACGCATTGAAATTTGGGGGACTCGCTCCACCGTAAGTGACTTATTGTATTAGTGTAGTGAACGACTGTGATTACTTAAAACATGTAACACAAGTATGTTATGCAGAATCGTGGAAAATCTTTCAATATTCATGACTGGGATCCAGTCTTAAGTAAGGTATATATCAGTTAGTTAGTCCGTGACATCAACTGGAATTGGTATTTCTGTCTAACCAGCTTCAACCAGAAACCACGCATAAGTTCAAACTCAAGGAAAAACGTAGAAAGATGACGCTAAGATCAACGCAGACTTCTACAGTAGACCCCCCAGCCACATCCAGAAGTTTACTGAGACCGAGAAACAGTTTCCTAAAGTTCATAACAACAAGTTTAAAAGAATCGTTAGTTTTAAAAAAGTATTCTATCAAAATTCTTATAAGCAAATAAATTTATTTGTAATATAGTCAATTACACAGATAAATAAAATAAATATTGGTGGACAATTCACACACAACACCATCTGACCCCAAACTAAGCAAAGCTTGTAATATGGCGGCCAAATAGCTGATATTATACTTATATAGTTGTAAATACATACTTATTATACATAGAAACACCCAGACACAGTACAAATATTTGAAGTCATCACACAAATATTTGCACTGGGTGGGAATCGAACCCACAACCCTTGGCTTCGCAGGCAGAGTCACTGGGTAGTGGCCACGAGTCCACGAGGCCAGTCAAGCCAGATAAGGGACCAGATGAATAATATTAATTGTATTATGGTCATATCATAAAATCTACAAATATTGTTCCTACACTACAAATCTATTCGATGACTACGTTGAAACATGTGAGTTTGACTTTGTGTAATTCTAATTTCACTAATTTAATCCAAATGTGTTTACTAAGGTGTACCAAGCCCTGATCAAGCTGCGTCAGGAACCGACCCTGCGTCACGGCGACTACGATATCCGCGCGTTCACCGACTCCTCGTTCTATCTGGTGCGGAGTCTGCGCACCCACGACACCCTGATGCTGGTCTTCAACGTGGGGCAGGCCGCAGATACGGTGCAGCTGGACCGCGTGCCGCAGCTCACCCTGCCCGCCACGGTCTACGAGTCCAGCATACATTCCGCCAGGCTACCAGGGTATGTTCTTCAAAATCTTCCCTACTATCCCTAGGGTTTTTCCAAAAACCCGAGTTGTCAAATCTTCCTAGGACATAATATAATAAAAAAGCAGTACCTCGTAATTTAGCCAGCGTAGATCCCATTCCCGAAACTATAATCTAACAGTAAATTAAAAAAAAACAACTATAATCTAACCATACATCTTAAACCGATCTGTTTGGCTGTTCCGACGTGGCTTTCACTTTCATAATATTAGTAGGATTTCGTGTAACTTATACTGAACTAATTTTAATCCGATTTTGCACACCTTGCAACTGGAAAGATACGATAGTTAATAGCTCAATACATGGCACCTTGGCAGAACAACGCTTGCTTGCAGGCAGCTAGTATATATAGATAGATAGATAGAAACTCTTTATTGTGATACAGACAAATTAATAAAATTACAGTGAAATACTTATGAACTAGTACCACAGATGGCGGCCTTATTGCTAAGAGCAATCTCTTCCAGGCAACCATCACAAAGGAAGAAAAAAAGCCTACATACAAACAGGGACGAGTGACATTAATTATATTTTATATATTTTATGTTGACGCACATTTTCATATTTTTGCGCGACTCTGTCCAACCCACGATCCAACCCCTCAATAAGAAGAGCGAGTGGGTGTAAAAGTGAGGAGTATTTTTGTAATTGGCCAAATACGAGAGTAGTAATTTATCTTTTTTTTTTTGCAGAACCGAAATCACCGCCAGTCAACTGACGCTTCAACCTGGAGAAGCCTTGATTCTACGAGCGCCGCCAGTTTAATTATTAAATTATTTTATTTATTGTATATACCTACTAGAAATTAAGGAAAATCGTTCTGTAAATAAATTATTAAAAATGCGTTTTTTTTTAAAGGGTTATTAGATATTGTTTTTAAACTATCCCGATTTGAAAACAACAACCGCCGTGGTCACGAGAATTTTCACGTGATAATGTCACATGTTTCTAATTTTAAATGATAGTTTTGATCGTGAATAAGTCCTAATAAGGAAAATGTAATATATATAACTGGGGGAAAATCTTTGCATTTTTAAAGAAAATTTAAAATATTTTTATAAACAGTTTATTTACATTTGACTAAAGTATGTAGGTACCATTTTGTTCGATAACCTTTTGCCATCTTGTAGGTAGGAACATGATCCCATTGTTATAGAAATTTTGGGGCTTCTGATCAAAATACCGCAACAAGTGGTTCAGACAGACTCGTGATGCTAACCTGACTACCTGATATAACCTAAAGAATTCGTAAGAGACCGAAACAGGTGGAAATCTGAAGGTACAAGATCAGGACTATACGGTGGATGCATTAACACCTCCCAGCCAAACGCTCTTAATTTTTTCTGAGTGGCTAAAGATGTGTGAGGTCTAGCGTTATCATGATGAAAAACCACACTCCTTCTGTTGATTAATTCTGGTCGCTTTCTCTCAACTTCTTGCTTGAATCTCATCAGTTGTTCGCAGTAGAGCCAGTAGAGTTCAGAATCGATGATCCTGCCTGGTGGTAATTGCTCACAATGAATCCCACCACACACACAGCATCACCTTGTTGCGAGTTAATCCGGGTTTCGCTACAGTCTGTGAAGCCTGACCGGCCTTTAACAACGACTTTTTTCACACGTTCTTGTCGTCGGTGATCCACTTTTCATCACCAGTTATCAGCTTCTTCAAAATTGATTCGTTTTCATTACGTCGTAATAAAGAATCACAAATGAGTACACGGTTTCCTTCAGTGAGCTACCCAAATATCGAGCTTTTTTGTATACCTAGTTTGTTTCAAATGCGCCAAAACTGTTTTGTGGTCAATTTCCAATTATTCAGCTACGTCGTAACTACTGATATTATGCCGATCTTGCTCCACTTTTTCAAAAATGGCATCCATTTTATCCGTAATAGGGCGACCAGAGCAACGAGCATCCTTGACATCAAGCTTTCCGGATTTGAAACGCTGAAACCAAATTTGTGCTACTCTCACAGACCACTAGATCCGTAAACATTGCAAAAATTTTTTGTGGCTTGCGTTGTGTTTTTATCTTTTTTGTAGTAAAATTTTAAAATGTATCGAATTTGAATGCATTAGATTAACCTTGACAGTACGAAAAACAAAATAAAATCACACATTTTCCTAATTTGAATTTGGAATTATGTTTTTTTTAATTGAAACTTTTAACGATACCGAAATCCGGCCAGATACAAATAGTATAGCCAAAGAGATTTTATTGTTCATCGTGCATACTACGAATTCCTAAAATAGAGCGTCAATATAAAAATCAAGAGAAGATTCTGATTAATAATTAGGTTATCAAAGCCATGCTTATTATAAAAAACTAATTTCTTTGCTAAATTAAATTAAGCTATGATTAATATTGGAGACCTTACTCGTGGGTGCAGAGTTACAAAACATTGATCTGGTCAGTATATAATTTCCTTTCATAACGGATCAAAAAAAATCATAATGTATAATCACACTCAGACCAAACAGCAGAGGAGCAAATAAGCTTGGAGCAGTAATGTCCTGCTGGCTATTATTGTCTGATAGACACAACTAGGTGTTTTCAAACAGAAAGGAGATTGATTTCTTACGCTAAAATACTTGGACTCTATTGGTGTGCTGCCACGCCAGCACGCATCATCATATCATGACTTCATGATATCAAACCTAGGGCTTTTTCCACCGTCAATATCCCAGCCATAGTCGAACAGAGTGGGTTTGTCCGTGACGATGGGAAAAGACCTGTTGCCATAATTCTTATGCCATGGAAGTTTGATCGAACCTTAGTGTGGACCGCAATTTACGTTGATATGTTGGCACCAATATCCTCCAGGAACACATTGTATGGCCGATGCAGTGGTTAATTCAGCTGAGCGTCTCAAGTGGAAAAAAATATGTAACTATGCCTAGTCCATACTTACATATTTGAACTGTTGAGTGTTGTTACATTGGCCCCGTAAGGGCCAGGTGCTCATTTCATTTTCGAGAGCGTTTGATCGACGCGACGAGTGACCAAAATGCTTGGCCCGATTTGTATGTATTGTAACTCAGCATGGTAATGCCGCTAGTATGTGGGACACACTTCCGACTGGTAGTGGGATTGATCATCTTGATTTAGACCTTCATCGGACTATGGATAAATCAGATGTGGTTAAAGTAAGTAGTTAGGTATGTAGTATGGTGTAGTTTTTATTGTAATTTGGTTTTGTTAATAAAGGCCACGTCGAGTAAAAAAGAAGTAGGTTGATATATTAAACAGTTTACCCATTTTTATCTAAGGTAGATATCTTCTATATATGCAAGATTCGAACTGCCAATGGCCAAAGCAATCCAAACCAAGATAATAAAGGAGTACCTAAAATAATAAAGTAATGAATCGATATGAAATGACTCTTATTATGGGTATGTCATCGCCATAAACGTCCTAGATGTACAGTAACAGTACGGGAAGTAGAAGATTCCACAATTTTCGATCTGCTGTAAAACAATAATGGATCAATTCAGATCGATAATAATTTTACTGCTCCAGATAAAAATTGATAACAAGAAATTATATGTGGACCCCACCGGGAAACAACAAGCAGTGGAGACAACAATGCCGTCGTGGTTAAAAGTGGTGGGTATAACAGTGGGGGTGTTGGCTGTGGTGGGGGTTGTAGTGGGAAGTATAACATGGGCTATTCTGGCAAGCCAAGGGCCCTCACCTCCTGAGCTGAGACCACTCGACTGGTGGGAGAACACCGTCATTTACCAGATTTACCCACGATCGTTTAAAGACAGCGATGGTGATGGTATTGGAGATTTGAGAGGTAATATAATTAATGTTACATTTTATTAGACATAAAGTGTTAAAATCGGTCAAGTTCAAGTGCGCAGTAGATACGGTTGCTATTATCATACTAATAGATATTAATGACTTAGAGTAAAGGTTTACAACATTGTTAATGGGAAAATATATTTAACAACTGATTATTTCACTTGATTTGTTGTGAAGTAATGCTATTGAGCGTAAATTGAAGCGCAAGGGTATTTTGGACTACACACGTATTTAGCAAATAAATAAATTTAAGGAAAATCGGGGTTCCACTTATAGAACCGCCTGTAATGAGAGTTGACAACCGACGTTTTTGACCTCTTTGCCGCGGGAATACAATATTTACTACACTATACACTTCACAATAAACATTACTTCTGCCAAAAACTTCTGCAGAAGTGTTTCGATCCATCATACTAACCACGATGTTATGTTATGTCCATTGTTACAAAATAGTTTTATTCCTACCATCGCGGCATTGTTCAAGCAGTTGTACAATGTGCGTCCAGTATAGTGATTTGCTGGGATTGATTCCCAACAATAAGCATTGCGCCTAAACCAGTACACAAAATTTATATTTCACATCATTCTTTGTAATGTTTTCTTTTTTGTAGGAATCACGAGTGAGTTGGATCACTTTGTGGAAGCCGGTGTCGGGGCGATATGGATGTCCCCGATCTTCAAGTCCCCTATGGTGGATTTCGGTTATGACATCAGCGACTTCTACGAGATTCAAGATGAGTACGGCACTATGGCGGACTTTGAAGAACTAGTTCAGAGGGCTCATGCAGTCGGTGAGTTACAAAACAATTACTTTCGTCTTGGAACTTTTTTATGTTTTCGTCAATATTGTCTTCTATTTTTCATCCCGAAAAGTCTTCTTTGATACTAAATAATTTTAATACTTAACTTTAAATTATGATTAATTTCTTTATTAGAAACCCGTAATGAAAATATCTTAATTCAAGCTACTTGAAGACATATTTTTTTTAATTCAAAATCAATAAAAAATATGTAATTAAGCAAGCAATAAATGATTTTTGTTTAACATCCCGTGACTCCCTGAATTCAGTTTTGAGTATTGCTATTTTTGATAGATAAATGTATCCTAAAATGAATTAGGTAATGTAGGGTAAAAATAACAAGTCTTTTTATATTTTCGGGTATTCATCTTTTCTATTTTGATAGGCATAAAGGTCCTGTTAGATTACGTGCCAAACCATGCGAGTACAGAGTCAGAATACTTCAAGCTGTCCGTGCAGAGAGACCCTCAGTTTGACAACTACTTCGTGTGGGCCGACCCTCTGCCAGACCCTGACAACGCTACCAACCGACTCGTGCCCTCCAATTGGGTAAGACAATACGAATTATTTGGCATTCCTTTCTCACTCCGTAGTGCTATTTTTTAAGGTGAAAACTACACAAGCCAAATTAAACTCTTTGCTGTAAGTGTCAGCGAAACATCTTATAGATTCGCATCCCTGATATGTGCGGGCGCCGGCGGCATAGCGTCGGAACAGCAGTAGATCTGCAGAACAGGCCGCTTTTTGGATGGTGAAGTATTTTTAGTTTGCGTCACAGACATGCGCAATAGCAGTATAATCTGTGGCTTTACAGGTTATGCAATTGGTAGGTTTACGCTTGACAAACAACTGGCTTTATTGCCAATTATTCCCCCTTTCGATTTGATCGATTTAATTCAATTATAAATGCGTGTGTGTCATTAATTCATGTTGTTACTATGGTTCTCTAAATATCCATTATAGGAGGGGGGTGAAGGTGGATGCTAAATGTTGTGATTTTCATCCTAATGTAGTCCTACATTGAAAGCAAAACATGTCAACTATTCAGAAATTATTGTAAAAAACATGAATGAGATGCGAAGATTTCGATAATTGTACTGTGATTTGGTTTCTTACGTATAGATAACCGTATAAGTGTGCTGCAGATCAGCCAGTTCGATGGAACAGTATGGGAGTGGAACGAAGAGCGACAGCAGTACTACCTGCATCAGTTCGCCATCGAGCAGGCTGACTTCAACTTCCGCGAGCCCGCGGTCCGACAAGAGATGCTCGATATCATGAAGTTCTGGATCGACAAGGGAGCTGATGGATTTAGGTCTGGCTTTGCTTTATTTCACTTGGTGTTACGTAACCATCGTCTATAATGGTTACCATAACGGTGTTGCAGAGAAGACTTTGCTGTCCCAGGGAGTGGCTTAGAGATTGTCTTTTTGATATTGCTTGGTACACAATAACCTAATGGGTGGAGAAAGTTCTACTAACCTACTAAATGATAAAAGCAAACGCGAGGTTCTACAAGTTCAAACTTCCTGGTTTACTACTTTATTTTAAATTGAGCATGACGATTTTGTTACAATTTTTGTGAAGTACTTTGCCACCATTTTGCTAGTTCCATCTACTATCACATCAAGCAGCAGCACTTCTACATATTATAAATGATTTTATAAGAGTTCCAATAACGTCTACATACATTTGTCTATATTAATTTATCAAAACGATTGATCTACTCAGACTGGACGCTCTCCCCCACCTGTTCGAAGCCAACCCCGCAGAGCACGGGGGAGTGTACCCCGATGAGCCGCTGACAGGCAACATGTTCCTGAACCCCGAGCAGCCGGGGTACACCACGCAGGAGCACGTGAGGGACCTGCCCGAGCTGTACGACGTCGTCTACGAGTGGCGCGACGCGGCCGACCGCTGGCAGCGCGAGAGTGGCAGCGAGACCAAGTCAGTAGCTTAGCAAAGCAGCAAAAGCAGCCCACTAAATATTCACACTGCTGGGACTCGGCGTCTTCTCTCACAAGGAGAGAATCAAAGAAATAATCCACCACGCTGGCCCAGTGCGGGTTGGTAGATGAGATGACACTTGACTTCGAAAGGTTCCAGGTACATGTCGGTTTCCTCACGATGTTTTCCTTCACCGTTTTAAGTTAGCGGCATTACGCAAATTACTTTTTTAAAAGACTGTAGTGCGCGTGGGATTTGAACCCGGGGGATCCGGATCGGCAATCGCCGTTCTTGATAGTAGTTTAATATCTTTAAAACCGAGTCAAGAGTCAACTGTGTTAAAAAATACAGCTGGTCTAGTCAGGAGAACGCGTTATGTGTGTTATGCCTAGCCTAAAAATACGGTGAATGATAACATCGTGAGGAAACATACATGTTTCTATTCCTAGAATCTTTCAAGGTTATGTGCCATCCACCAAACTGCGCTGGGCCAACGACTATGGCCAAGACTCTCGAAGGCCCTGAGTCCCCGCAGTGAGAACATTTAGTGGGCTGTTTGTTGCCCAACCCTACTCACATGGTCAAGTTTTATAGGAAAACTAATTTGTATGCTAATCTAAACTAGACAATAAAACGATGATATTACCGATAAAATATAAGACAATGGTATAAATATCTCATACTAACAGCGCCCGCGTTTTTGCCCGCCTAGTTCCCATTCCAGTAATTTTTCTACGATAAAAATCATATGTGCTATTCCAAACTATAATTTAATGTGACTGAGCAACACACATCAGAACTTTCACATTTATAATACATATTACTAGGATATCTCTGGGTTACGTGTACAGCGCAGGTATATCTAAAGATTTAAACATGCATGACCATCAAACTACATGTGCTTTGCGGTTTTGAGCAGGCGTTTTGCAAAGCATCAAACATACGTCCAGTTCGTCAAAAATATAGTTGAGCTGTTATAATGTAATAATTTAATATTCAGTTAGCTATAATTATTTCAATATCTTGGCAACGGCACTTAGATACACAATACTTTAATGCACTTTTAATGTTACCAATCTAATCAAAATCCGCATTGTCTTTGTGTCTGTTTTAGCAGCTGAAGATTATTTAACATGTGTAAATTGCTGGTGACATAATGGTTCTATAATTATCTTTCTTTCTAGAATACAGCTCGCAGAAGCGTACGCAGATATCTACAAAACCATGTTGTACTACGGAGATGAACAATCGAGGGTCGGTGCACATTTCCCTTTCAACTTCGACTTCATCACCAGCTTGTCCAACAGGTCCAATGCCAGGGATTTCGTATATGTCATTTTAAGATGGCTGAGCTATATGCCACAAGGAAACGTCGCCAATTGGGTGGTAAGTTAAGCAGATATATATGTATGTAGCTTTGTTAATTGCTTTAATACCTAATCCGAATTACATAAAATGTATGTTGTAGATAAACTTTCCAATACAAGTTAACTATAACTAAAATGTGTTTTCCAGTTTGGAAACCACGACAACAACAGGATGCCTTCGAGATTCCGGCCCAACATGGTGGATGGCCTCAACGCTTTAGCGATGATACTCCCCGGAGTAGCGGTCACGTACCAGGGCGAGGAGATCGGCATGAACGACGGATACGTCAGCTGGGAGGACACCGTCGACGTGGCAGCCTGCAACCAGGGCAACCCTGACAACTATCTAGACTACTCTCGGGATCCTGCCAGAACCCCTTACCATTGGAACAACTCGACTAGCGCCGGTTTCTCAACCAGCCCCAACACGTGGCTGCCAGTCGCTCAAGATTACATGGAGATCAATCTGCAGAGGCAGAAAGAGGCTGAGAGGAGTCATTTTAAGGTTTTTACTTGAAATTGTTTAAATATTTTGATACCCAGTCATGTTATCACACCAGTGCTTTTTAGCAAAATAACTGGCAAAGGCGAGGTGGTTACCGAGGGAAACTTTGTGAAAATTCCATAAGTAATTGGTGTCATAAAACCATTTAATTAACTCCCATTCTTTCTACCTTTGAGAAGAAGAGGTTTAGTCTCTATTTCACCAATTTCAGGTGTACCAATCCCTGACGAGGGTTCGGAAGGAGCCAGCCCTCTCTCACGGCGGCCACCACATCCAGGCCCTGAGCGAACACACATTGATCGTAATACGCCACCTCATCACTCACGATACCTACTCCCTGGTCTTCAACGTGGGGCAGGCAGCCGATACCGTTGACTTATCTTCGGTGCCGTGGCTGGAAGAACCCGTGACGATCTACACGTCTAGTGTACATTCCGTCAGGATGGCTGGGTAAGTTGCAACCCTATTTTTAGATACTTTCTCTCAATTTACCTTAATTTACAAGTTTATGCGCAAAAAATAGTCATAAGTTCACTTGCAGTGTTTTTTTTATTTCATTTACTCGCATTTAAATGAGTTTTGAAGTGAAAATTTCTTTAGGTGTACTGGCCATTCTTTGTGATGAGATAAACAAATAAACTCGCGACAGTGTAACCGTTACCGACACCGCAATATACTCGTATAAGGATGTCTATTTATAATTTCATTACAAGACTATTTGGTTAAGATGATAGTGTGACTGTGAAGAATTAAATTCGCGAGTGTCACACTAGTGTGGCTATGAAGAAAAAAAATCTTCTGTTCCACACTGGTGTAACAAAATGGTGTGACAGTGAATCATCCCCATATCAACAATGCCATCTTAATTGTGATACGAGTACCTACACCAAACTACAACGCAATGCAAAAGCAAGATCAAATTGATGAGTCAAATGCAAGATTTCGAGATATCTTCGAGAAGTCGTTTGTTTGATCTTCTTCTTCAAGTGAAATTTTCACAAGAAATGATAATTATTATAATATTATACATCTCACAATGTTTTTTGTCTTATCTGATATTAATGTGTGTCGCTATTTACAGAGTTAATCAAACTGTAACTGCAATTGTGGCTGTAATCATTTCAGTTTATTGTAATGTTTTGATGATAACGGTTTATTATGCTTGTTTATTGCGACAGATTACATGATAATATAATTTTACTAAATTCAAGGAAAATTCTGAATTTTAGTACATTGCACTACGAGTTACAATCAAAGAGATAGGATACTAGATAATGTTTTAGTATTATCTGGTGGTTTAAGAAAAAGATAAATGAAATTCTAAAGTGATAATTACTTGTATTTTTCCATTTTTATGCAAAAAATATGTAAATGATAATGTCCTGCCACGGTGTAATCCGTCGTAATCGTCCAAAACGGCTCGACCAATTTTAACCAAATATGGTCCAAGGCTGCCAAAAAACTAGGCGTCTCTAAAAGATGCAAAGGTGCATCAAGTCTGAACAGTTCTTCATGTTACATCAAACATGAATTTGCTCTTGTATGGAGTGCTGCAGCTGGCACCTTCGGGACGGGATTGGTCAGCTGTATTCCAGCTCTTGAATCGATAGAGAGACGTGCCAAAAATCTCATAAGAAACGATGGCCTTTGTTTAAAAACAACATCCAAGTCTTGAACATCCCTAGTTTATCGGGTTTTTATCGGATACATTTCGAAGAGTATAAATGAACTGCAAAATCTAATAACACCTTGCCTTTTGTCTATCGAACTTCTCGTAGCTCGAAAAAACGACATCGTTTAATGGTTGACGTTCTAAAGACTGAAAGGAAGAGGTTTGACTTTATTTTTGTAATAAGAACGTTTAAGCAGTAAGTAGAATGCGTTGCCTGAACAGGTATTCCCATGGTTACAATCTTGATGTTTTCAAATTGTTTCGGTTAGTGATTTGGTTTCTTATAGGTAAGCACATTTTATTGTAGGCCTTATCATCGCATAACATCAGAAGAGGTCAAGTGTAAACTTATGACAGTTTTAAGAAAAATATTAATTTTAAATGTTTCTTTTTTCAGTGATTCCATATCCTTGGGAGCGATCACGTTACAAGCTGGGGAAGCTCTCCTCCTACTGTCTAAGCCCACTACATAATTTGTTTCCGGCTTACATATCAGAATTATTTACATGCCGAACTTTACAATATTTAAACAAACTAGGATCACTATCCGGTACGCCGTCCCTCTGATAGGGGTCTCTCCATTTGCGCAACGGATACCGTCCATATACAACCTACTAGAAATATAACATGTAGCTAAACTTAAGCGTTACACCTTATATATTTATTCGTCGTTTAGTTGTCCACTTTAGTGCAGTGTTTAGTTTTAAGTAGATTACATACGACATTAAGATTTTTAGTAATAATCACTATGTTTGTGTTTTTATTTCTGTTGTTTCGTTTTACTACAAACTAATAACTTACCCACGTACCACACCCACCCCGTTCCCGTAATTTACCTGGGATGAAAAGTAGCTTTTGTGCTATTTTCGACAATAAACTATCCATGATACAAGTGTCAACCAGATTAGTTCAGCCGTGCCGACATACAAACTTTCGCATAAGTATATAATTTTAGTAGCATGTTTTTTTTATTATTGTCAAATATATCTAAGTAGAAAAGGTTGAACAAAGGAAGTATATATTACGGTGTCTACTACTACAAGGTCAAAGCCGCAGATATAAAGCCAGTATGGACATAAGTGACGGTCCTATTGGAGCTACCTACAAATTACAGCAGTGATCTGTAATTGGTGTAATGGTACTGTGGTTTAAACACTGCACGCATCCGGTCAATAGTGACGGATAGAGACCGGATTCTTTGTATTAATTTGTGTACCGACTTCAAACACGAAGGTTTCTTAATTTGACCGTTTATGTTTTTAGTGTGAAAACTAACTATTCTAAATAAATACACGGGTAACTCACTGTTGATATAGTCAGTCTAGACCGACTCAAGTTTCGGTCGCGTCCGGCGACCTTTTTCAAGGAGAGTGCGCGCGTGTGATCGCTCGTAGTTTAGCACTGGCTATATATCAAACGTGAGTTACCGGTGCATTTATTTAAAATGTTTATGTTTTTGTTTATACATATTTCTAACATGACGAACACTTACACTCTAATTAGATTAATATTTAATATACACAAAATAGAACTCAAATGGTATCCTACTAACATTATAAATGAGAAAATGTGAATGTTTCTTGCACAATAACATAGGAACATGTGAACGAATCAGGTTGCATTTCGGAACACGTTAAATTATAGTCTGGTCTTTTATCACGGGAAAATTACAGGAACAACTACTACGCAGGTGAAACCATGGACGTTGCTAGTATAACATATGAGCACATTAAACCCGATAGTGATTTACGACGTAAACAAGTAGCAACCTGAGTTCCGTTTATTGCCCAACTCCTACCTGCCCACTTCAACACGACTCCGTTTAGTATTCATAACCCTGGAACTTATTATCTGCAATAAACTAACGCATTAGTTTCACATATCAAATATTAGCCTTTACCCGGCTACCTACTGAAACCATAAAAACTTTAGGTTCGAAACTTAACTAAGTTTAACACTACATCTTACCACTCTAGACGGAGGATATTTCTTTTTTAGTAAAGAGTGACGGGACGGATATTATATGAGCGTGATGGTGAGCAACACGTCTGTCTATAACAGCGCTGTCTCACACAGCTATTGGAATATGAAGAGTCTAAATCATTACCCAGCACTGCTCTGCGTTCGTCACCCAGAAATATAAGACCTGTAAATTCCCTGGAAATATTTCCCTTGAAATTGAAACAGTAATGTTTTCTCTCATTACTGCGATAGAATAACTGTTAAATATGTGGTATTTCGCCAAGCGGGCTCTGCTAAGAGAACCACCACAAGAGGGAGGTAATAGAGGAAGATAGCGCAGATTCATTAAGGAGAAGTTGTGGGGAAGTCATGGCTTTCAGACATGAGAATCATAACTCGAGGAGACGAATGAAAGTAACCAGCATCTAAACTTATTCTAAAAGAGCTCCAAGCTCAACGCCACCCAGACAGGCACACGTTTGGAACTCATACTACACTAAGTATCAAAACTGTTTACATATCATACACTAGCTGAAAGCGCGCGCGTTGCTACGTTATCTATCGAAAATTGGTCGCATTGGTTTGAACGCAAGGATCTCTGGAACTACTGATCCGAATTCAACGTTTCTTTCTTTGTAGGATAGTCCATTTATCGAGGAAGGCTATAGGTTATTTAACATTACGCTACTATCAACAGGAGCCAAGCAGGAATGAAAAATGTAACAATAACGGGGAAAAAAATTGCTTTTTGAGATCTTTCGTTGCGTGACGGCATATGTCATATTTCAAAGGTTGCGTCATTAGAACCTAAAGTAACCGAATTTGTTCAAAATTTGAATTGGTACGATCGATTTTTGATAGATGGCGTAGCAACGCGTGCGCGTTCAGCTAGTCAAATATAACTGTAGAAAATCCTTCCCTTTGATCAAACTTTCTACGAAACATATGAACTGTCTGAGGTATTAACTGATGACTGTCTGACTACATACAGTTCGCTACTCATCACTAGCCATGACAACGCTCAATCCACAATTATAGTCATAACGGTCTAACGTCGAAGTCATGCGGCTGACGGCAGTCGTGCTGGTGGGGCTAGTGGGGGCAGCGGTGGGGCTCGTGGGGGCAGCGGTGGCTCCAGCCTGGTGGGGAAACGCAGTCTACTACAGGATCCTTGTGGACTCCTTTAAGGATGGAGATGGAGATGGCTTGGGTGATTTGCGAGGTAGGTGGCATTAGTACAGCAATCAAATAATCAAAACAAAAGTGCCATTATTTTTTCATTCTTCAGGTCTATACATATATTGACACACAGCACCATATACCCCGAAACTGAGAAAAGCTTGCACTATGATAGCTAGATAGCTGATAATATACTAATGATATGCGAAAATACAAAAAAAAACAACGATACAGAAACTGAGCGACGAGACGAAAGAAGTAAGTTTTTGGTTACCATAGGTAGGTACTATATATACTCGTACTTGTACTCATAACAATATTCCACTTATCATTTCAAACCAGAACACTTCAAACCCCCAATTTACTGAAAATTCAGGACATTTTTCAACAATACTTTGATCGAAATTTCAGTCTCCCAAAACTTATCACTCTAATGTTTGCACGTTTTTTTACATGCCGGAAACGAACCAATAAAGGTCCAATGCTCTTCTAGGCGAGTGAATCACACTATGAACTATAGGAACCGCTTCGAAGCAAAGGATTCTTAAAAATGCCAGGCGTTACGAAAACATTAGATAGATAGATAACTCTTTATTGTGACACAAAAACAGAAATATTACAGTAAAACACTAACGAACTAGCACCACAAATGGCGGCCTTATTAACATTATTAAGCGTAAACACTTTATAAAATATTCCCATTGTTGGTACTCGAAGCCTGCTCTCACAAGGAGAAAATCAAGGCATAACCTACCACACTGGCCAACTGTGGCGAATGACACATGTTCTCGAAAGACATCTTTCTTGGAACACTCCAATTTCCTCACGATGTTTTTCACCGATAAATCTAGAATAAATATCAAAGGTGAAGACGAGGTTTTTACCTACGATCTCAAGGTTGCAGAATCGGTCGTTTGAGTTACGAGACCAGGAGACTACATAGTTTGTTTTTACATTTTAACACTTAGCTATACAAATATACCTGAGCACTTCGCTAATGCTAATACCACCAGGAGCGCAAAGCAAGCTGAGCTACGTGCGCGCCGTGGGAGCTGATGCCGTGATCCTATCCCCGCTGGGAGCCAGGAGTCAGGAGTGTTCTGCGCCTGGGCCTGTCGAGTTCAGCGCCCTGGACCCCCGGTACGGAGACCTCCAGGCCTTCTCTGACCTCCTTGAAAAGGCTGCTAAGTTGGGTATGTTTAACAGCAACAATAGTGCCTATTCTAATTTAAAGTTTTCAAAAGCCAGACAGTTCTACCATCAATCACAATCTGATTGACACCAAAAATATTCTGAAATTGATTTGAATCAACTCTCCTGGTCATCTAATTACGAAGATGTCAAAATTTTAGTAGATGCGGTAGCTCAAAGCCAGATAAAATAAAATTGTCTTTGTCATACCAACGCCATGTTAACCAACCAGAAGAAATTAAATAATGGTTAATTTCTTCTCGATAGTATTCAAATAGAAATGACAATAATAGTAGCCATGCTGCCTACGCAGATGCAGCCCACTTTAAATTCCCTCTGCTGAAACTCGAGACTTCTGAGGAGTCAAGGCCATTATCCACCCACGATGACACCAGGGGTTAATGTATCCTTGAAAGATGTATTTCTTGGAACTTGCCAGTTTCCTCGCGACGTTTTAGAACACCACTGGTAGCCAATGGTGAACCAAAACTACTAGCACCTACTACTACTCGTACTACTAGGTACTAGAAATTGGAAGTACTCACAAATTCATGTGAGGTGTAAAACTACGACCCTGTGATTGTTTGTGGACGTTTTCCCCACTAAGCTGTTACTATGGCTGCTTTATATGATTTTTGTTGATTTTTTTTTTTATAGACTTTTTAGACATACTCATACTTAACATTCTATCGCAATTCAAAAATTCTACAAAATATAATATTTATTGAAGAGAATAGCTGATTGCTTTCTATTTGTGTGTGTGAAGAACACAGCGACAATTACTCAGGTCAAAATAACGGCGTAAGTAATTCAGTTTAGATCTTAATAATACCTATTATAAATGCGCAAGTTTAGATGTCTGTTACTCAATCACGTCGCAACCGATCAACGAACCAGCTAGAAGTTAGGGCACTGTACAATTCACTAAAGCTGAGATAATGATGATGCAATGATGGTTGATACTCATACAAACAATTCGGCGCCACAACCATAGCCCACTGATACAAAATTATCAGCGTATCAAGTCAAATAAAAAACACAATAGCAATTCGCAATTAGGTGCTGTAATACATGACAATTGTGGTAAGTTATAATTTAAAACAGCCGGGTAATAAGTACCTACCTATCATTAAGTAGATTGGCCAGAACAACAGAAGCTAATGCCACAGATGATTAACAGTTGTGTTTAGTTTATGTCACAAATAAAATAAATGAAAAAAAAAACCTTTTAAAATGCTTTTTTTTTAAGCTTAAATACATATATTTTTATATTTACATTTGAGTAGACCTAAAAAATTGCCATAAAAAGACAGGACTCGTTAGTTCAAACTAAAAAAACACTGATCTTTAACAGAACTGAAAGTGGTGGTGACTCTACCACTGAAAACGGTCAGCAAAGCCTCCGAATGGTTCACCTCCAGCGTCGAGCGAGCCCCTGGGTTCGACGATAGGATCCTGTGGCGAGACGAGAATCCTGATTCCTCCGGGATTCTTCACGTGCCTCCTCCGGTAAACTTGATTTACTCTACCCCACCATTTCTATCCACTACTTCACTGAACGTGAGTAAAAATGAGTAAATCCAAGTAAATTACTTATAATTGACTGGCCTCGTGGCTTAGTGGGTAGTAGCCTGCGAAGCCGAGGGTCGTGGGTTCGATTCCCACCCAGTGCAAATATTTGTGTGATGAATTCAAATGTTTGCACTGTGTTTGGGTGTTTCTATGTATAATAAGTATGTATTTAAAAACTATATAAGTATTATATCAGCTATCTGGCCACCATCATACAAGCTTAGCTTAGTTTGTGGTCAGATGGTGTTGTGTGTGAATTGTCCACCAATATTTATTTTTATTATTAATACAGCATCAGTGAATGGATATTTCACGCTCTTGCAGAAGCAAAATAAGAAAGCAACGATGCGGCCTACGATGGAGCGTCCTTACTATACGTAGAACTAGACTATACCTTATCTAGAAAACCCGCTACACTCTCGATTTGAAGACACCAAGAATAAGTGAAGATAGATAGTTTAGATATTTAGAATAACATCCCGAGAAAATAAAAGATGAGCAATTACGCGGGTACAACTTCTTTTTTTTTACTTTTATAGGTTTACACTTGACCGCAATCTCGCCTGATGTTAAGCGACGATGCGGTCGATGGAGCGTGTTTACCTAGAAAAAACCGATTCACTCTCGATTTGAAGACACAAAGATGTTAATCATCGGGGAAAACCCACTCAGGCAACCTATTCTAGACGTTCTTATCGCAAAAGTAGAGTCAAATCTCTTCGTTCGTGTCTTTGGAACATCAACCATGAAACGATGTCGCTTTACTGGCTGTAACTAGTAATAAATATTTTCCAGCCATCAAACGACATCCAATGGGTGTGGTCTGAAGGTCGTGGTGCCTTCTGGGCGTCTTCGAACTCGGAGGCGGTGCTGGACCTGTGTTCCGAGAGCGTGGCGGCAGCACTGTCGGCCGCGCAGTGCGCCTGGCTGCGGCGGGGGGCGGGGGGTATACTGCTGGACCCCGACTTCAGGCCCGAGCGGCAGTGCGGGGTGAAACTGATGAAGAGGCTCGTAGCCGACGCCATGGGCTGCGTGCGCGCCGCCAACTTAGATACTCCGTAAGACAATGAAGATTACTTTATTCACGATATCTCTTTAAATAAAATTGATCTTGGTAGTATATGTACGCTCATAACTTTTGAATGACTGGGTTTTGAGTGACAGGGATTTGATAATTCTTCGTATTTTATTACATTGTATTATTTTTTATTACAAATGTTATAGTTTTAAATTGTCAAGACTAGGATTGTATATAAGAAAGTTTAGAAAATATTGACGAAAAAAATATGGTGGTACGAAGTTCGCCGAGTTGGCTAGTTTGTTATAGTTTAGTTCTTTTGTTTTGTAGGAAATAATGTTACTTACTTACTGTTACTTACTGTTCTTTAATAAATTAAAAAGGTAGATAACATTATCTGGAACGCTGAAGTATGGTACTAGCAGAGCAGTGCCGTAAAAACATACGTTAAAAAAGTTGGTAACTTATAACTTAAGAATATTGATATCACAGAAATCTAAATAATAACCTTATTATTTAGATTTCTGTGATTGATATGAAACAGGATTAATGCTGCACAATAAATCGTCAATATATCGTCACTTGTACAGCTACAGATATACCTACTGTTATTACACATGTCGATGGCCTCAACTCATAAGATTCCATCCATCTTATGAGTTGTGTGTGAAACATCCACTAATGTTATTTTATACGCGCACGTCCCAACGCCGCTCTAACGTTACGTTACGTTACGCCGCTACTTTAGCCTGTCGGAAATCATAATATTGGTTCCGTATATGGCTAGAAAAAGCCTCACTTCAAAATATTAACTACTAGCTTTTACCCGCGACTTCGCCCGCGCGAAATATATATTAAGGTAACTGAGGTAGTATTCATTACTCATTTCCATCCGTTAACTCTTTTTCTGTGATAAAAAGTCACCCTCATCCTTTCCCGAGTCTAGTCTATATATGCACCAAACTGCATAACAATCGGTTCAGTGGTTTAGGTGTCAAAACGTAGCGGACAGAGTTACTTTCATTTTTATAATATTAGTACCTATGGATATCAAGTGTCTAGTCGCAAAATTTCATGGTTTTATCTTCAATAATGATGAATTTTCATCCCCCCATTTCAACCCTTTTTTCGTGATAAAAAGTATCCTTTAGCCTTTTTTTGGGATCTAGTCTATTTGTGTACTGAGTTTCATTAAAAAGTGGATTTCATGTTCATGGCTTCGAAAATGACGGAATTTTCATACAACCGTCCATCCCTTGTTTCACCTTCTTAGGGGTTGAATTTCCCAAAAACCCATCTTAGCGAGTGCCTACGTGCTAAAAAGTACCTCCATGCAAAATTTCAGACTCCTAACATTAGTAGTTTCTGAGATTTCGTGATGAGTGACCTTTCGCTTTTATATATATAGATTACTGGAAGCATATTTACCCCCGCGTTGGTAATTTTCTAGATAGTCGTCGTCACAACTCGACGACCGAGACAAATAAACAAACAACATTAGAGCGCGAAGTAAACTACCTTCATTGACCAATAAATAATATGTCTACATAGAATAGATAAATTATAACTTCGCATGCCGAACGGCAGTATTTGGCGCACTTTAAAACCGCTAACCATCTTCTTTAAGCCTATATACGCTATAAAATATATTTCATTTCAAGTGGACGGGCCTCGTGGCTTAGTGGGTAACTCTGTCTGTGAAGCCGAGGTCGTGGGTTCGATTCCCACCCAGTACAAATATTTGTGTGATGAATTCAAATATTTGTAGTGTGTCTGGGTGTTTCTATGTATAATAAGTAAGTATTTACAACTATATAAGTATTATATCAGCTATTTGGCCGCCATATTGCAAGCTCTGCTTAGTTTGGGGTTAGATGGTGTTGTGTGTGAATTTTCCACCAATATTTAAATATTTATTTATGTGTTTATGAGTCAAGAGCTAATTGTATTTCTAATTTTGCAGGGTAATTCTAGTAGAAACCTCAATAGATCCGATGGAAGCAGCTCGATACTACTCGGAGGGAGGCGTGGGGGCCAACAGCGTCCTCAGCGCAGCCCTCACATCTTCAGACAGGCAAAATGCTGCTGAACTTGGAACAGCTATCTATGCCGCCTTGCTGACCGCACCGGAAGATGTAGCGCCCACTTGGGTTGTAAGTTCATACTTTTTTTTGTCAATGTGTAAACTTTTGAAGTAAAAAAAAATGGCAGTCATAGGAACTGCCGATAGAAGCGAAAACTTATAACTCAGAATTTGATAGCTTACCTTGGAAACTACACGGGTGTAACCGGAGAGCGTGGCCTCGCCATCATGGCATGGCCATCTAGAAATGCGTCTGCATTTCCCATTGGCATGCAATGGCCATGCAATGATGGCGAGGCCACGCCCTTTCAGCATTTCCCATTGGCTGACGCATTTCTAGATGCCCAATCGCCAAGGTCCCGAGTTTACCCGAAGATTTCTTATTATACCCGAGCGTGACGGTAGAATTCAATTTACATCCCACGAAAAATTTGTCTAGGCGCGCCTAAAGAAGTTTTCACTTCAAAAAACTTCTTTTGGCGTATATAGCCATACACAGTTTTTTCGTGGGCTGTGAATTGAGATCATGCGTCACGTTCGTAAATGAAAGAAATCGTTGGGGGAACTCGGGAATGGAAATGGGAAATGCTGACTCATTTCTAGATGGCCATGGTTAGAAGACTTATAACTTATAAGGCTTTGAAGATTTATTCCAGACTAACAGCGCTCTCCGGTTTCATCCGCGTAGTTTCCAAAGAGAGCTATCAAATTCTGAGTTTTAAGTTTTCACTTCTATTGGCAATCCAATTTTTTTTTCTATAGTATATAGTTACGGGACGAACAGGGCATGTGCAGGATGTAAGTAATGATACGCAACACGCTTGCCCATAACAACACAATACCACCACAGTATAAAGAAATAGGTACTACCAGTAGTTCGACGCCTTTGATCTCGGAAGACATGCCGAAAACGTCTGGTCGCATGTAGGGTTATCGTAAATAAAAAGAATTAATTATATTTTTTATATTTATTATTAATTTATGGTAGTTGATGTTGATATTGATGATGATTTGACAACGTTTTTTAATACCAAAAATATTAGAAACATATTAATTAACAATAATTTTATTAAAAATTGATATTATTCTCTAATCATCCTCAACAGTAAATAATGTAATGAAACTCAGTAAATAACGCGGTGTATTAATGTAATGAAACAAAAAACCTCATAAATTTTAGGAGACATTTTATTTATTCGTCTTGATGAGAAGTACTTTGGTGGTAGAACACCATCAAACTCTATTATGTTTTCTTTTCCTTCACTTGTTGAACTTAAATACTTAATGTAATATATCAATTTCAAATAAGTTTTGAAAATTCCTAAACCAAAAAAATCCTAAAATATTACGTCTCATTTAAACTGAGCTGATAAAAGCTTAGTAAATAAGTACATAAATAGTGTAACAAATTTACAGATAACAACAGGTTTTAATACATTTTAAGCTTAGAAAATCGAACAAAGAAAAATAATAATACTACATTCTAAAAAAATAGTCTTCTTTTTAAAGTGGTTAAATTCAAACTTGTCCCAACCGTATCTAAATATATGGTATACAATTTAATGAATTCGCAGCATAGGTGAAATGTTATCTGTCGTTTCTAGATAATGCGTGCTCTGAGTCGTTAGACACAATTCGCCATCATAAAGGAGACCTAAATAAACGGTCATCAAACATATTACGAGTGTGGTGGCGCGCTCATCAACGATGGTGCTTTATGGCTTAATTCCCAAATTAAATTTGATTGCTACTTCTGGTTACGACTGGTCTAGTCGGGAGAACGGCGACTGCCGATCCGGAGACCCCGGGTTCAGAACCACGCGCACCACTGTCTTTTCGAAGGCAAGTGCTTAATGCTGCTCACTTAACGGTGAAGGAAAACATCATGAGGAAACCGTACCTAAAATCTTTCGAAGTCATGTGTCATCCACCAACCCGCACTGGACCAGATTTATGGATTATCTCCTTGATTCTTTTCTTGCGAGAGAAGGCCCTGAGTCTCGGCAGTGGACACAACTAACGGGCTGTTTATTATGCTACTTCTGTCGCTGGACTAGCCTAGTGGCTAAAACTTTCAATCTCACAATCGTCAAGTTGTAAGTACGAATCCCTTCTCTACTTTTGAGTATTTTCCCAAGTTTTTCTGTACGATGTTATATTCACCGCTGGCTTAAATGGTTAAAAAAAACATCAAAATGTTACAAGAAGGCTATCATTGGCTGACTTGTGCCATCCGTCAACCTGCACTTGGTCATTATGATGGATAATAACTTTAATAAATATAATATAGCTATAATAATAAATCCCGCCAGCGGAATCATAAAGTAGGCTGCATGTGCACGTGCTAAGTAATTCACTAAAACTCTCACAAAATACCTCCTTATTCAATGAAATTAACTTAAACGGATTATATTTAGCAAGAATTGGTCATAAATGCAGAAAGTACCGAGGTAATTTCGCAAAACTAGACTAAAGTCCTAAACGAAAGAACCACTTCAAAGTTTTCCAAGAAATGCAGACGTTATTCAGACCCTCGTAAAACTACCCTAAAGCTACACCCTTTTACAACTCTTTTGTTCAGTCATGAGGATAGAAGCTCACATACAATGTTTGGCTGTGGCCAGAAATGTACTCTATTAAGATCTTTATTCTATCCAACAATACGTCAATTGTCAAGTGAATCTAGAAGAGAGCTGAAGTCTCAGTAACCTATGGCCGTGCCTATTATAGATTCTGCTATGAATTTTAGGAATGTTGGTAATCGCAATAGGCTCCACGGCAAACAAGAAAGCAGAGACTCAGAGCAAGAAGTCAGGCCAAAATTAATATACTGAAGTTTAAAATTAAAACGTTAACATACGCACAACGTACGTATCGTCATTTGTCGGCTCGTAGGACGTGTGATGTCTGCGTCAAATGTTATTAAACATTATAACTAGTAAATGGCAGTTAAAGACAGGAATGAAACCGAGGTGGAATCGCTGCCGAGATGGGAAAGCCATGAGCTATGCTAATTGTTATAGTCTGTAGGAATTGTGTGTTTGCCTTGATTTCTTGTGCTTCCCTCCTTTTAAGGGAGCCATGTGTGTCGGATTGCCCTCTTCCGTATAATATGGTTAAAGAAAACGATTGACATATGCGTCATAGTTATGAATCTAATTATATAAAGATCTAATTATATTGTACCGTATAAATGTATCTGGTGTGTGTTTTGTCAATAAAGATAAAGATTATAGATAAAAAAAAAAAGAATGAGTACCTACTACTTGTGCTTGTATGCAAAATTACTTTGAGTAGGATAAATTGGGAAGTGAAGTGCAGTCTTGCAATAAATATAGGTATATTTAAAAATATGTATTTTAAATTTAAACAACATTCAAATTTACATATTTTAAATAGACATTTTGTAACTTTCCAGACGAGTTCAACCAGCGGCAGTCGAATAACGTGTCGCTACGGGAACGAAATGGTGGACACCATCAATCTCCTGGCTCTGATCCTCCCTGGAGCCGCAGTCATCCAGCAAGGAGACGAGCTAGGCACTGCTGACTCCATTCTTGAATGGGCCACGTCTGATAAATGCTGGCCATTGTCTGCTAATTCGGCCGCCGCTCCATTCTCTTGGGACGATACTGTCAACGCTGGTTTCAGTTCTGGAGAACCCTGGCTACCGATAGCTCCCAACTATAGATACGCGAACGCAAAGACGCAGTATGCTAACGATCTGAGCCATTTGGGCGTGGTGAGACTGATTGCTGCAATGAGAAAGTCGCCGGCCATCGGACCTCATGTAGAGGTGGGTTGTGCAAATTGTTTATTTAGGTTTATGGGGCTAAGTTGTGGTCATGCCTCTGATTTCATGGTATCGAAGATTTACTCAAATTACTGTCCACTGACAATATTAATTAATTAATTTTAGCCCTAATATAGTATCATTACCATGGATCTCGGTAACGGAAACGGATGACTGAGGATCGTGCGTGCTATGGTAGTTTTCATTCGTGGTGGCCTAGTGAGTAGAACATACGAGCTCACTATCGCGAGGTCGTAGATTCGATAGCTACCGGCAACTCTGAATATTTTTCCAAGTACCGATGTATAAGTTTGGTAACACTATTGGCTTAAATGTTCAAGTTAAACATCGTAAGATGGAAATCGCCATGTTTCTTTAGAATGAAAAAATCTTTCGAGGATATGTGTCCTTGCCAAGCTGTGCTTAGTCATCGTGTTGGATTATGGCTTTGGCTACCTCCTTGTGAGAGAAGGTTCCGAGTCCCAGGAGTGGGAAAAGAAAGCGCTACTGGTAAACTGTTTTTCAAGAACAGTTTTAAGAAGCTTTCACTTCAAACTGCTGCATAAAGTTCGAGTTTCAGTCATTAGACCATTGTTGGTTATTCTTCGAACATGTAGATGAAGTGGCTTGTTCAAGTTATGTCCAGCAGTAGATGTCTACAGGCTGATGATGATAATGATTAGATACGAGTATCTATTCGTAGATGAATCAGATGTGTCTCAGTTTAACAGGTAGTAGATAGATATTACCTACCTATAAGGCCTGCTTACTTTGCTCTATTCTAATCTGATTATTATTTTTAATTATTTTTTATGTGGCATGTTATATTATTATTTGATTGGTATCAGTAACTTATTTTGACCTGACATTTTATATTAGTATCTGACATATATGTATGTACATATTATGTTAAATGATTGTTTGTAGTAAATTTATTCTGTGACTAGCGGCCCGCTCCGGCTTCGCTCGAATAATAACCTAGATATCAACTGCAGCGCCATCTGCCGTAGCCTATGTTACTCGGAAATAATGTAGCTTTCCAAAGGTGAAAGAATTTTTGAAATCGGTCCAGTAGTTTCGGAGCCTATTCATTACAAACAAACAAACAAACAAACAAATATTTCCTCTTTATAATATTAGTATAGATAATGTAATAATTAATCATCGGATATACCGAGATATTTTAGTATATACATAATGTTTTTTTTTAGTTTGACATGTAACATAATGGTTATGAATAAATACTATGACTATGACTATGACTATGACTACTTTGTTCGTTCGTAGCTAAGCGTAAGCTAGTAGATAGATAAACAAGAAAATAGACTAGCTTTTTGACTTCACCGGCACCGACTTCAAATTGATGTGGGGGTAGCGCTTCTAATAATTATGTATATCAGTTTATTTTTTGGTTTTGAATGCCTATTGGTGATTATGAAGTCGGTTTAATTTTTTTTTCAGAAATAATTTATAATTATTATGAATAATTAACGTGTAAATTGCATATTTATCAATAAAGAACTGTCTTTTTTAGGGTTCCGTAAAACGTAAAAACGGAACCCTTATAGATTCGTCATGCCTGTCTGTCTGTCTGTCTGTCTGTCTGTCTGTCTGTCTGTCTGTCTGTCTGTCCGTCCGTATGTCACAGCCACTTTTTGCCGAAACTATGAGAACTACAGTGTGGAAACTTGGTGAGTAGATGTATTCTGTGAACCGCATTAAGATTTTTACAAAAGAAATAAAAATAAAAAAAATTAGGGTTGCCCCTCATACTGAGAACTGAAACTCAATAATTTTTTTTTCATCTATCCTACACGTGTGTGGTGTTTATCGATAGGTCTTCAAAAATGATGTTGAGGTTTCTAACATAGTTTTTGTCTACACTGAATAGTTTGCGCGAGAGACACTTCCAAAGTGGTAAAATTTGTGTCCCCCCCCTCTAACTTCTAAAGTAAGAAAATGAAAAATCTAAAAAAAATATATGATGTACATTACCATGAAAACTACCAACGAAAATTAGTTTGAACTCGATCTGATGAGTAGTTTTTTTTAGTACGTCATAAATACACTATTATTAAAACTTCGATCAAAGTTACAACGAACTACAAGAACTATGTGTACTGTACTATGTATATTATGTTACTTGTTGCAACGGAACCCTTCATGGGCGAGTCCAACTCGCACTTGGCTACTTTATTTTACTTTAATTTATGTATAGCTTTAATAATAGGTTTTATTTCAATTCAATAAGATCTATTTTGCCTCAATGAATAATTCAATTTAAACTTTGTCAGACAGCCATTGATATAAAAGTAAAAAAGTATTGTAAATACAATGACCTAAAAGTATAGTATTATTTACTTTTGCCGTGGATAGCTTGTTGTAGTGGTGAGACTCCTTGCAGATTCCACTTGGGAAATACTATGCCTTTGGCAGCCATTCTACAACCAAGCAGTAACAAAATTGCAACAAAACTGTTGTGTTCCCATTTGAAGAGTGGAGTTTCCAGTAAAATTACAAGGCAAATAGAAGAGCAGAAGGCGAAACAATCTTATATCTCTGGGTGACGAGCGCAGTGTAGTGCTTTTTACTTGCTTTCGAGTTCCTTAATATCATGCGTAGGTATGTTTTACTCATCCCGTCACTCTATATTTAAAATAATAAATATTCAAATCAATGAAATTTTTAAAGATCTCTTGTGTTAATGACCTGTTCCATCAAGCCATTAAAAATACTACTTCATTTAAACTGCGTTGTAATCGAAGCCTGTACAAACTTTAATTATAAAAATAAACACCTCTTCCCTCCGCGCTACACAAATATCCCCTTTTCATTAGTTTGCAAATACCCTGTTAGATCCCTCCGGGTATAATATTACCTTGTAAAATAAGTAGGAACAAGCGAGATCGCCGAACAAACCAATAAACTTTGTTTTAAGGATTTCTTGGGAGATTCGACCCCTGACATTATTAAAGTCCCTAAAGTTATGGCCCCTAATAAATATTAAAGTTCATTACTTATTGTGACATGACCGTTATGAGATTCAAATCCTCGTTTCAGATAAAGCGGCTGAACGGAGCCCTGGGGGTGCTGAGGTGGGGTGGGGGTGGGTCCCTGCTTCTGGTGGCGAACTTGGGGAGAGATGTGACTGAGGCACTGCTCCAAGGGATCCCGGGACTGCCCAGTGAGATGACGGTGGCGATCAGCTCGGCCGGGTCTAGCTTCTCCATCGGAGCTCATCTCCCGGTGGATAAAGCCATCAGGCTGACACTGGGGGAAGCTGTCTTACTAGCAGGAGCTCCTCGCCACTGTGGGGGGCCGGGGCCAGTTGACAAGATCACCACCAAGCTGGCCGAGGGCTGGCAGAAGATCAACAAGTATTTCAGTAACTAGTATTATGCTAGTTATCAGTTGTTTTGTCTGAAGGTGAATCAAAGTTTCGAATGTGATTTACTATCTTTGTTCGCATTCTTGTTTATACACTGTTTAATTAACATTATCTGTAAAATTGTTATGAAATAAAATACTAAGATTATTGCGGTACTCTGAATGTTACAAAATCATTTCAACCCCTGGCTTGTGTCCCGCTCCAAAACTTAAATAAGACGGTAAATTAAAAAGTCCATAACTTCTTTCTCGGTGAGTTGTTACACGGCTTCCCGTTACAGTATTAAATAATTCAAAACATCCACAAATCTCACGAATAGTTTCCGTCGGGTCGCTCGATCAAAATTCCTGAAACTTAATGAAAGCGCAATCCAAACAAAGTCGGCGAGATGTCGTGCGATAAGCCTATAACAGCCGCGGCGGCATAATCTAACCACGATTTAAAACCTATTTACCAGAAATAATACATTTAAACGTCGACGTATCGCCCGAACGAGGTTAAATGGAAAGGAATATCGTTAAGGTACGTTCGGACAAATATAAAGAAGGCCGTGGCCGTAATGAATTGAATGCGATATTGCCACACACGCGCCCCGTCCCTCGCTTACTATTAGGGGGTATTGTCTCTCTGACCTATTTCCGCCGAGCGAGCCGGCACGAGTACCTACAGCGTACTCGCGGGCCCGGCACGCCGCCGTCTCTCATACTCTTAGTTGCAATTGAAAGACGCGAAAGTGTTGAAGTAGAAGATAGTTTAAGTTAAGTAGAAGATTTTTGGTTAAGCCCTAAGACTCCGCCATTAAGGCGCGCGAAGCCTTCGCGTTTTCGTAGCCGCCGTAAACGGCACAAGCGGAGGTAGAGAGTAGATAGTGAGTGGAGGTGACTTACAGAACTTGCTCTTCTCGGCTTCGGTGGGCTCGGCCAGAGTCGCGGAGACGGCGAGCAGCGTGAGGAGCGCGCGCGCCCTCATGGCGGCGCGGGCGTTCGGGGCCCGGCGCGGCGCGGACTGGCGCTATCGACCGCGCGGCGCCGCGCGGCACACGCGCGCGTGCGCGCCGCGACGGGGGTTGCCACCGCGCGACCCGCGACCCAAGACCCAAGACACCAGACTCAACAACATCATTACCTGGACATATTCTCATGACTACGATCACTCACCGACAACAAAAGGCCTAGATCTAGATCAATGACGATGGCTGCACACATCACCGTAACGTCCGTAACCAATGACAATGATATGAAATAGATCGCATCTCTTTCGTGATGTTTATAATCTACAAGATATAGTATTAGGAAGTCGCTTTGTAATCTCTGGAACGTAGATGTATTTGTTGCCATAAAATTGTAAACACCGTCAGATCAGGCAACCGACAACAACATCAGACAAACTATCTCACCACAGTCAGACAAACAAAATCGATATAATCATACGCCTGAGATTGTAATCCTACAGTAAGTAATGCGTTAGATTATAATCTGACAGTGCTTACAGTTTAACGGTGATATATCTACATTCCAGAGATTAACAAGGCGACTTTCTATTACTATAAGTATATCTTCTAGATTATAAAAAAGAGAAGTCATTTATTTCACGCACTTCAACACTAGTTTGTCACTGGTTTAGTAATTGTTACAATTGCATGAAAGGCCGAGTATGTAGAGTTGTAGAGGCTAAGCTGATGATTGAATGGCTGAGTAAGCTAGTTGTCTGTGACCTCTACAGTATCCTAGTGGAATAAATTGTATCCTGGCAATAAAATTAGCACTAACCTATTCACGCTCCTCCACTAAAAGTCTAAAACCTCTAACTTCCCCCATATAACAAATCTTTCCTTTCAAGCTGCGAAATAGAGCGTAATTGCTAGAGCTCCACTTAAAAACTTCAGCTTGGGAGAGGTAATTTGGCTCCAAGCTGGCAACACCGGCGTCCCGCAGGCTCCGGTCCGCGCCACAGTGTAAGCTACAGTTCCCATCTCCGTACGTACCGAACCACAAGCTTACTCTACGCGGTGTTCAAAAATACAACTAACGATATTAATACAGTAATAACCGTAAAACGCGATTACGCCGCCATCATTCCGTAAATCAGATTAGGTACTACAGAACGTATAATAACCGTTCTGAGTGAATGAACCACGTAGTACGTCCTAGAGGCCGCGCTGCTCGACTCTGTTGGCGGGAGGCGGTACTATCGCATGTTGTGTTATTCTCGAGGACCGTTGTTTGGATGGAGATAGCGTAGTTCAAGTTTTCTGTCATAGATGATGAGAGGTGGTCTGGTCTCAGTCCAGACCAAGATTGCGAGTTAATAGCAGTAGGTACGTCTGTACGTCTGCGGCCGAGCGGCGACGCCCGGAGCAGACTGCATGGCGCCTGTGCGTCTTGGCAGTACTACAATATATAGATAACAAACAGTATTGCAGAAGGCACTTTCGTCCTAGTTAGATTGAATATTGGTGGCGTTTTAACCATCAGTTAGGTTTAATTGACGAATCGATGATGGAACAAGATAGTGTTTGTTTTTGAAGCACAAAATTTTTGAAGTGAAAAATTAGCAGTCCACGCCACGCCCTCCGGTTTCACCTACGTAGTGTCCAAAGTGAGGTATCAAATTCTGATTTATAAGTTTTCAATTCTATCGGCAGTTCCTATGACTGCCAATTTTTTTTATAACCGCGTTGAACACTTTTTGGTAGAGGAAAACTTTTGGGTTCGCGTCACTTGAACTTGTTAACATTGGGCGGGGACGTCGTAGCGGCGACACGGCGCCGGCGGCGGAGTGGTGGAGCGAAGTGTGCGCGTTAGACGGTTACAGGATCGGTGAAATGTTGTGAGTTCCCGTCACCTACCTTCACGCGTAATAGGAGTAACTCTGTAGCTATGTAGGTAACGTATTGTGTAACTAACCTACTCTATCTATCTATCTCCTCGGAGGGCCTATCTCTAGGTAGCGTGCCGGACGGCCTTAAACGTCCGACGCCTCAAGCCCTCCAGTGGAGACGAGATGCGAGTCAGAGTGAGCCTTCACGGTCATTCCCGTGTCCACTTCCGCCTCAGTGGATGAGCGAGATGCTCACACAACTCTCGCTTCTCCAATTCACACGACCTCTCACTGTCGAGCATTTTGACTAAGATGGTCGGCAGTGAGAGTTCCGTCCGCACCACCACGGCTAGAGATTTTTTTTGGCCGCAGTTTCGCTTCTATGACCGCAGCGCAGCCCTTGTCCTACCACTGAGCACTTTGTTAATCAGAGTGGTTGTTGGCCGATAAGAGTATTTGCCGAGTAACATTCCCAAGTCCCCCAGTTCAGCTCTCTCCAAACTCCTACAAGCACTGTTCAAAAGAGAGAGGAGCACGAGTAGCTCCCGCCTCGGCCGGGATTCGCCATCACACAACAAGATGCCGCCGAGGCAAGTTGTTGTGTGATGCCCACGGTGCACCAAGTGGAGGTTCTCGAGCCACGCACCCCACTTATTGATTACCTTTTTGCCGTTGACGGCGGGAATACGGAATCGCTCTCGTATTACTCCGCGAAACAGCCGCGGTTTGCCTGTTTCCGACCCCTTATATGGGGTTATATGGGGCATACCCCCGTCACCGGCGCACCTGAATCAAGGGCATGCCGTGACTACCTCAGTCAGGGACCAACCTATAAGTGACGGGTCAGATCTGTGATCCCACCACCTACCACTTTTCGGTTCCAGAGGATAGGGAGATCAGCGCACCGCAATACCGGCGCTCCTCTTCCCCTGCAGCCCCACTGCGTTCGTTCACCATCTACCGGTGGCGACCCCGTCGAGGCCGTGGTGGGCAGGGAGAGCGGTGCATCAAAATACCGACGTTCCTGTCCCGCCGCGGCCTCCACCACACAGCCGCGATGCCTCCCAACATCGCGGCCCACTTCAGTTACGCTAGAGCCCTGACACCTTTTTTTTGTTTGTTTCGAATGATTTTGTGATAAATCTACTTAATTATTTGTGGATGGGTGTTCCAATGATAGAAGAAAAATGCAACTGCCGATACTGAGCCAATGATTCTAATCATCCTTTCGAAGTCATGTACCTAATACCGCTAACTTAAAGAGGTGTCGGAAAACATAGTGAGGAAACCCACATGTTCCTAGAGTTCATCCACCAACACACTGGGCAAGCGTAGTGGATATGGCCTTGTCTCTTTTCTTGTGAGAGAAAACCGCGAGCCCCAGCTGAATGAATATTTAGTGTTCTGCTTTAGATGCATATTTTCCACATGCAATATCCATTTATGAACAGTATTTGTATAGCAACGCGCAAACATTCTAGTTAACTGATAATATGAATAGGCGTCTAATACGAGTATACTACGAGAGGCCTCACGCGCTGTATCGTAGTTGTTCTCTACAACATTGTGTTACTGTTCTAACACAGTCAAAGAGGTTTTTTTTTATAAGCTTTTTACTCTTACGGAAATTGGTATGAGATAAAATAAAAAGATATGGGTATTTTTTATTGCGCCAGAATAGGAATGTTCTAAAAGCAGCCCTAGATATGGTATATCAAGCATACGTTAATGATTATACCTAATGAAAGGCGACTTTACTGCCGTATTGAACATTAGAGATGTGCCCCGGCTTCGCCCGTTGTAAGCACACAGCATATATCCCATAGCACTCCGGGATCACGTTAATATCCTATGGTGAAAGAACATTCGTCGTCGTCATAACAATTATTGGTTCATACGAAAGTACTGTCACATATTACAATAAAATAGTTACTTCGAACTTTGTACTGGTAATGTGCCCTTATTTTTTAAAGGGGCCTGTGGCAGTTGGTGTTGAATGAGTCGCACTGGCCTCTACGGCCTAGACAATTTTGAGCAAGCGCAGAAGAGCGTTAGCTGCGCGTTAGTCAGTAACACTTCTTGAAGAGGTATAACTTCTTTCGTGCGTACACCGTACACCCGCACACACCTCCTTTTACTAAAACGTTCCGAAACGTATGATTATACCACATTCATTCCAACAAACTCACAACTAAACGCAAAAATAAGGTACAGATAAGAACCGGCCGTGTCTGTAAAGTCGGTGTCAGTCTCGAACCGCGAATCTTTTGGCTCCGTGAAACCAAGACCGACTTCTCAAGTTGACACAGGCAGGGTACACTTGCTTCAACGCCCCCCTTCCCCCTATAGCCCCCTATGCACTCGTGACAAGGGCCACTCGACGATGAAGAGCTCTCGACATATAAAGGTATCTTGTTGACAAGTTATAAGTGGACACAGAAAGGGTGGCAAGATTAGCGGCGGATCATGCAGGAAGCAGCTTGGCTGTAGGTGGGTTCCGTTCGGCTTCTTGAGGGTACCTACCGCGGTCTAGAACCAGATTAGATATCGAGAGATCTCAAAAAGATCTGCTGAAGTTGTGAAGAGTGTATCAAACAATAAATACTTTCACTATGATGTTTCTCTGACCTTCTGAATTCTTCTGAAGTAAGTATTATATTTTACTGATCGTAGCTTGGAAAAGAACCTTCGCTTTGTGGTTGACTTTTCACAGACCAGAACGAGGAGGTTTGACACTTTTGTGATTAGAACGTCTAGGCCGTGAAATGCGTTGCCTGAGTGGGGGTTTCCTATGGTTACAATCTTGGTGTCTTCAAGTCGACAGTGAATCGGTTTCTTCTACGGTTCTTTCTTCTTCCATTGTAAACTGTATCATCGCCAACATCAGGCGATAAGGTGGTCAAGTGCCGACCAGTCGTTATTAAAAAAATCTCTACGAAGAACATTCGGAGGACGAGACTTCCAAATAATATAATAGACTAAGTATTTCCATGATTCTTCTTCCTACTTTTTCTTCTTCGTTTACAGCCTATATGTACACAATCCGTGGTAAGTGTTGACACTTGAACGACCAATTCACTAATCTAAAGTCGTCAGTTTGCATCCTACTATTCCGAGTATATTTCCAAGTACAATTGGCATGGTGACTGATAAAAACTAATTAGTCTGTCAGTTAGATTATTCAAAAATATTTAACATATATTTTTTCTTTTGTTTCACAAACAAAAAATGACGAAGATGTAGGGCTTAGAAGTTTCGACTGACGTCACGTCTATACACGATTTTTATGTAGACCTGACATCACAACACGCTCCGGATGGTATATATTTTGTCGATTTTTAATAATTTGGTAAAACAAAACATAGGTACGTGTCTCATATTTTGTCATAATATACCTGACGGGCTAATTAGAATGATATATTTTTTACTCAGTCGTCATCTCAATTGTACAAATTTGTCATCAGCACTGTCTTTATCGGTAAATGAAACCTTTAGGGAATTGGCTTAATTTAAGAGAGACATCTTTCTGGAACATGCGTTATTCACCAATCCGCACTTGACAAGTCCCAGATTTTTTTTGATGATTCAGACTAATTTTCTTCATTGAAAATTTAGCAACTCCACAGACTCCCGGGTCCGTGACATTTATCATTTGAGTTTGTTGTTTTGAATTAAGAGAAGAAATTAAATTTGAGTAAAGTTAAATGGTTTATGATGTCAAACGAACTCAAATACTTTGATCTTATTGAGATAATATTATGGTAAGAGGGTTCTTTAAAAAAAAATTGGTAATAGCACAGGCATGAATGAAATGTGATTGGTGGTAAGCAACTCCTGCCCAAAGCAGAGCAGCACGGAGCTATTTTTATGAGTCTAAAATCACTGCCTAGCACTGTACTGCGCTCGTCACCCAGAGATTTTAGATTTGTCTCTTTAGCCTGTAATTTCTTTGACTTTTTTACTAAGGTAACGCCCCTAGCCCCTAGGACCCTGATAACGTACATTGTTATGCTGCCACCAAGAACTTTTGTAAATGTATTTGTATAAATTGCTGTTTAAGCTAAAATACTAATCCATTACACAAGGAGCCCACTAAAGCTTCTCACTGCTAGGACTCGGGACCTCTCCAAGTCAAGGCCATAATCCACCATGCTGGCCCAGTGTGGGTTCGTCGATGACACATGACCTAAAAAACATCTAGGAACATGTTGATTTCCTCAAAATTATTCCCTTCGCCATTTTTTAGTTAGCAACAATATGTACGTGACTTTGAAAAGAAAATGGTGCGCTAAAACACTATAACACCCAGAACATACTGAAACTGCTTAGCAAATAGATCCAATATGATCCAATTTCTTTGTGACTTAATCATAACATTATGGCAGTGATTTGAACTCTTTTGCTTTAAAATACAATTTATCAGTGATGTGTTGGATAGTTTAGTTCTTAAGTAAGCCAGGGTGGGTTTTATGGGTCAGGTACTGGTAAGTCAAGCCTGATTAAAACTGTCTTGGCTTTGATATTGCTCTCTCTTTTCTTTTCGCATGAAATTATAGAGACAGCGACAGTAACGCCAAAGCAGATTCAGGTAGGCGGTAGACCCGCCGGTCACGCATCCTTACCATCCATGAAACTCAAGATATGGCAAACGAGTCGGTATTAAACAATACGAGTAAAAACATGAAAGTATAGTAAAGTAAAATATTTTGCCCTAAAATAAATACAATTTAAAATAAAATTATAGACATACAACTTTTGCATTTATAATATACTAGCGGCCCGCTTCGGCTTCGCTCGAATAATAACCTAGATATCAACTGCAGCGCCATCTGCCGTGGCCTATGTTACTCGGGAATAATGTAGCTTTCCAAAGGTGAAAGAATTTTTGAAATCGGTCCAGTAGTTTCGGAGCCTATTCATTACAAACAAACAAACAAACAAACAAACAAATATTTCCTCTTTATAATATTAGTATAGAAGATAGTAGGATGTTTGCATGCGTGTTACTCGGCTGCTGAACTAACCAGGTTGAAATTTGGAATGCAGATAGATCATAGTCTGAAATAGCACATAAAACGGGAACTATGCTACAGAAAAGTAAAACGGCGGGGGCTGCTAGTCAATTACACCCATTAATTGTAACTCGCACAAACTGTGTTCTTGTCCACGCTAGCCACTTGAAACACCTATTTATTATCAATTACTATATTCCGCTTCGATGACGCATCTTCAATGTCTGCAACTGTCTCGCAAATCATGAAAACCTAAATTCCCTCTAACTCTATCGGTAATCGACTGCCAATCGATTAATTACGTGCATCAATCATGATTAGAAAACGCCAAAAAATTGGAGATAAAAAAATAGCCGGTCCAGGATCAGCAGAGGTCTCGAATACCATTCAGCCCAGCAAAGGGTCGAAAGGCTGCTACAAGGTACCCCAGACCAACGCTGACGATAAAACTCCGTCCAAAACAGAGGCATATCGCGCCATTTCGGCGCTGATAGCCGTTATCTGCGATAATTTACTCGTATCTATGATATGCAGCGTGATTTTAATTGTTGCGTTTGATTGTGTGACCAGAAACACATTTGTTCTAGTGTGGGTTGGATGCCCTTGGCGGTAGCTCGCTGTTCCGCTGATGGAAGTCAGCGTCTCAGAACTACCAGCGTCTGTGATCGTCACCAATGTTTCTGGTGAAGCAAAAGCAGCCAACCAAATTTTCTCACCGTGGGCGTGGGAAGAAGGCGCAAGGAAAGAGTCAAGGCCATAATCCACTACGCTGGCCCAGTACGAGTTGATGCGTTGAGCGGATGAATCATGACCTCAAAAGATTTTAAGAACATGCTGGTTTCCTTACAATGTTTTTCTTCACCGTTTTTAAGTTAGCATCATTACGCACATGACTTCTAAAAGACAGCGGTATTAGAACCACAGGCTCCAGATAGGCAGTTACCTTTCTCCCGAATAGACCAGCCTTAACTTCAGGTATATGTAGAATTGACATTGTACACTAATCTCCACAATCCCAACTTCACTTGCTTGCTTACTTCACTAAAAGTCACGGCTGGTCTACTCGGGAGAACGGCAACTGCCGATCCGGACCCCTTGGTTCAAACACCACGCGCACCATTGTCTTATCGAAGTCATATCCGCAATGTCACAAACTTAAAAATAGGGAAGAAAATCATCGTGAGGATACCCACAAGTTCCTAAAATCTTTAGATGCGATTCACAAACCCTGTGCGGGTCAGTGTGGTGGATTGTTGCCTTGATTCTCTCCTTGCGAGCGAAGGCCCCGAGTCCCAGAAGTGCGAGCATTTAGTGGATTACTTGGGTAAGATAGTTTGTTCAGATCAGTCAGATTGATTCTTTATTAAAATATACGTATAGGTAGTCAAGGTAGGTGTACGGTAGTCGTATAATCTCAGAGGGAAACCCGCAACAGAGCCCATAATTGGTTTTTGGCCGCCATAATTGAACTGATCCGGGCATGTGTGTTGCTGTTATTAAATATGAGGTTTGACTCCTGGATGAAGCGAACATGTGTGAATATAATGTATTTTAATTAATTGAAATCTGTTGAATAGAACAATAAATTAACGATTTTACTGTCCTTCTAATCTCTATTTAACCGACTCCAAAAATGAGGAGGTCTTCAATTCAGTTGTTTTTTGTATGTACCTATGTTGCGCGATAAGTTACGGCTGGTCTAGTCGGGAGAACGGCGCCTGCCGATCCAGAGACCCCGGGTTCAAACCCCACACGCACCACTGTCTTTTCGAAGTCATGTGCGTAATGCCGTTAACTTAAAACGGTGAAGGAAAAACATCCTGAGGAAACCGACATGTACCTAGAATCTTTCGAAGTCATGTGTCATCCACCAACCCGCACTGGGCCAGCGTGCTTAGGCCAGGATTATGGCCTTAACTCTCTCCTTGCGAGAGAAGGCCCCGAGTCCCAGCAGTGGGAACATTTAGTGGGCTGTTGATGATGATGATGTTGCGCGATAGCTCCTCCAACTTATTTAATATCGATTGTGATGATTTTTTTTTGATATACAAAAAATACATCAAAAGTGGACCCATGTTATTATAAATTTCGTCGAAGTGAAGCATTGTCAATTTCACCAACGTTGAAGAGATTTTTTTAAGTAGAGTTTTTTAACGGGTCGAATAAGGAGTTTTTTTTAACTTGGATCGGTTTACGCTTAACCGCCATCTCGCCTGATGTTAAGCGACGATGCGGTCTACGATGAAGCGTGCTTACCAAGAAAAATCCGATTCACTCTCGACTTGAAGACACTAAGATTATAACCATCGCATCGGGGAAAATCCACTAAGGTAGCTCGTTCCACAGCCTAGACGTTCTTGTCACAAAAGTAGAGTCCCACCTATTTGTTCGTGCCTTTGGAACATCAACCATGATACGATGTCCTTTATCGAAGTACGATCTGACTTTCTCACTACGAGAGAAGGTCTCGTGTCCCTGCAGATGGAACATTTAGTGTACTGCTTATGCAAGATTCTGTGTTTTTTTTAATAAAGAGTGACGAGACGAGCAGGACATTTGCCTGATGGTAAGCAACATGCCTGCCACATAACAGCACAGTGACACGCACCTATTGGAACATGAAGAGTCCAAATCATTACCTAGCACTGCACTGCGCTCGTCACCCAGAGATCTAAGATGTTATATCTCTAAGCCCTGTAATTTCACTGGAAACATTGCACTTCAAACCGGAACACAGTAATGTTTGCACATTACTGCTTGGCGGTAGAATAACTGGCAAAGGTGTGGTACTTCCCCAGGCGGACTCTGCTAAGTTCTACCACTAAAAAAATAGTATTGTGTATTGGTGTAGGGATTCCTTATATGCATTTTTTTGGCGTTTTCTCCATACTGTCTTCGAAATGTATCGATTTTTAATAGAAACGAAAATGGCCGCTATTTTTAATATGTAAGCGAAGTCAAACCGTTTCTATTGAGTTTCCTATTACTCTCCACTTGTTCGCACTTTCGGCGGTCCGATAGAAAAGGGGATAAACTCTTGCAAAACTTTACTTGTCAAAATATTTGTTTATTTCAGTTCTTCCGGTGTACCATACGTGTCGAAAAATGTAAAAAAAATTATTGATAATATACAATGATAGTTGTGGTTTCTTTAATAATAATGCGACAAGACGAGCAAGACATGCACCTGGTGATAAACAACATGCCTGGTCATACCGTCACAACACCACGGAGTTATTTGAGTACGAAGAGTCCAAATCAACGCCTAGCAATGCAGTGAGAGATATAAGATGATATTATATTATTTATGGTACATCATCATTATATCAATACCATCATTTTCAAAAGAACAAAGTTTCATTAAAAAAAAACCCTAATCCAGTATTTATATATATACTTATATAACATTTGACGAAATGGGGGTGGAAATGGTACGAATATGCCAGTTAGCCAAGGCCCCTTCTCCGCTATTTTAAGGAGCTCGGCTGGTTTGGTCAGGCTGGCCGGGAGAAGTGCACAATACACCCCAAGCAAAACTCAGCTGATCCTTACGCCTGATTTAGAATTTTTTTTTTTTTTAGGATTGCACACACAAGATTCCTTGCTAAATCTAAAACATCGCAACAAAAAGGCGCAAACCGAGGCCGCACAAACGCTAGCTACAAACGCGTACAATAGAAATCGTTCTTCACGACTCAACGAACACACATATCACATAATTGCCTTATGCTCGAGTACTGGTATCATAACACGAGGTTGATTTGAAAGGGTATACTTGCGATTTTGAACGACTAAACTCTAGTAAAGAGTAAGCACTTTAAGTTCGCTTTCTTGGGATGGCTCGGGTAAGTATCGGTTGGACGCTCTGGAATCGATTGAAAGACATGATTACTCTTCTTAAAAAAAACTTTAGCGCTCGAATATCACTGCAAAGTTGTAAGCTTTTTGGTTTTTCATCGATGCACAGAGCACACTATGCGTGGCCTAATTACTTACTACCTTAACCTTTTTCCAATCAAAACTTACATATTTTTAATTTTATTATGCCAGTTATCTGGCGTATTTGTTTTAAAAATATGTAAGTTAATGGTATACTTATTACTTACTTACCTCGTCTTACTTTGTCTGTGCCTCGTCGATGCCTCTTGGTAGTCATCAGTAAATGAGTAAGTAAGTAATAAGTATACCATTAACTTACATATTTTTAAAACAAATACAGACAAAATGTATGTGCCTCATCGATGCATGAAAAACCAGTGATGAATGCATCACACAAACATATCCTCTCTCAAAATATGACGAACGCGCTCAAGGGCCGCCGATAAAATTTATTTATCCACTAGCAGCGCCCCGCGGTGTCACCCGCAAAGTTCCCGTTGTTTTTCTTGTGATCTATCTGTGTTCCAAATTTCAGCCCGATCCGTTCATACGTTAGGACGTGATTGAGCAACAAACATCCAAATATCCAAACATTGACATTTATATGTAATATTAGTATGAAGTAGGATTTCATATTTATTCCGCTGTTTGGCCGCCGCTATATTATCATGTCGGTAACGCAAAATTACAAGATTTCCACTACCAAAAAGTGGTCAACAACGCGGGTAGAGACATTTTCACTTTAAAGTACATGTTTTTTTCTAATATCCTTTCTGTGCACCGCAGTGCTAGTAGCGTTCATATAATTATGTATCGGTATACCGGTCGGTGTCGGTACACCCGGTACTCGGTATTATAACGCTTGATAAATACGCAGTAATGTCGACACACTGTATTGATTGCGGTTTGCTAGGGCCAGGACAATGTCGATAATGCGAGTTATGGTATACTAGTAGCGCCCTGTGGTTTTACCCGTTCTCGTTACTCTTTCTCATTATATTGCCAATCCAACGTGATTAAGGAACATCCAAACTCTACCATTTATAATATTAGTAGAACTAGCTCCATCCCGCCGTGTAGGCCGTGGCTCGCCAGTTTTTAACGATATAATATTTTGCTAAATACGATGATTCATGAGTAAACTGTTTACACTTTGAAATTCACGTTTATTTAAATCCAATCAAACATATCTAAAAATAAGTTTCAAGTCTAAACACACAGCGGAGTATGTCAGCCTCGGCCCTATCGACTCAAACCTCCACGAGTTTCTCCGCCCGTAGCTCGGCGGAAGAGTCGCAGGACTGTCCTCGCATTCGACTGCAACCCTTCCACTACCAACGCCCTTGTGGGCTCGCCTCGCGGAACCCCCGAATTTGACTCCAACAACGCGCTGAAAACCACGGGTGCATCAATTCTTCAGGATGGCCTATCCCTAGGTAGAGTGCCGGACGGATACTTTCATCCCCTATTTCCTTAAGAATTATTCGCATTAAAAAGTACTAATAATTTTCTCAATCTTTAGACTATCTTTGCACCAAATCATTTTTCATTTAAACGTAAAATTGTAAGAGACAGACATATAGGTAGAGATACTTTCGTATTTATAAAATTAGTAGGTAGAGAAGTAGGGTCCAGTAGGGATGAGTTGATAATCACCAACATCGATTCAATCATCAGCGCATCAGAGTTCATTGATGTACCTTAATTATGTCTACCTTAGGGACTAAATTAGCTTAGAAGCGACTAAAAATATATCGCCGTTGTCGTAGTGATGGAATCGGAACTTCGCTGTCCTCACAGCTACAACGTTTTTTACATTCCTCTTTAGGGAGTTTTAAAAAGGATAATCTTTATGTATTTTTTTCATGATTTTGATTTATGTCTCTTCAAGTGGAGAATTTTATTTTAACATTAAATGTGTTTTTTTCTTATTTTAAGTGTGTACACTGTACGGGACAACGTGTGTCCGTTCAGTTAGTAGATATCTATATATATAAAAGCGAAAGGTCACTCATCACCGAATCTCAGAAACTACAAATGCTAGAAGTCTCTAATTTTGCATGGAGGTGCCTTTTAGCATGTAGGCGCTCGCTAAGACGGGGTTTTGCGAAATTCAACCCCTAACAGAGTGAAACCAGGGATGAACGGTTGTATGGAAATACTAAGCGGACGAAGCCGCGGGTATCAGCTAGTATATTATATACCATACTATGTAGCCGTATAATTATCATCATCATCAGATTATAATCTTATGCGCGAGATTATAATCTGTCGGTTTTCACCATTTTACGGTGACTTATAAAAGGCTCGCTTAGCAATATTATCTGCAAATGTCAGAACAGAGTGTTAGTGAGTACTAAACTAAGAAAATAAAAATTAACTATTAATTATGTAGGCTTATTAGCATTATTGTAGACTGTCCACAACATATTTGGCAGAAGATAAAACTACCGTATGAATTAAAATTTGACTGGCCTCGTGGCTTAGTTGGTAGCAGCTCTGCCTGTGAAGCCGAGGGTCGTGGGTACGATTCCCACCCAGTGCAAATATTTGTGAGATGAATTCAAATGTTTGCACTGTGTCTGGGTGTTTCTATGTATGTATAATAAAAGAATGACAAGACGAGCAGGGCATGTGCCTGATGGTAAGCAACATGCCTGCCACATAACAGCACAGTGACACGCAGCTATTGGAACATGAAGAGTCCAAATCATTACCTAGCACTGCACTGCGCTGATCACCCAGAGATCTAAGTTGTTCTATCTCTAAGCCCTCTAATTTTTCTGGAAACATCGCCCTTCAAACTGGAACACAGTAATGTTTGCACATTACTGCTTGGCGGTAGAACTACCTATATAAGGAACTATATAAGTATTACATCAGCTATCTGGTCGCCATCATACAAACTTTGCTTAGTTTGGGGTCAGATGGTGTTGTGTGTGAATTATCCACCGATATTTTTTTATTCTTTTAAAATATTTTTACAACAAATAGGTAAATTTGCAGTAGACATTATTTTGAACGTGTACTTCACAGACAGACACAACACTTAGACAGAAAGAAAAAAGAAATTGGCAGTCATAGGGACTGCTGATAGAAGTGAAAACTTATAACTCAGAATTTGATAGTTTACCTTGGAAACTACACGGGTGTAACCAAAGGGCGTGGCCTCGCCATCTTGGCATGGCCATCTAGAAATGCGTCAGCATTTCCCATTGGCTCACCCATTTCTAGGTGGCCATGCGATGATGGCGAGGCCACGCCCTTTCAGCATTTCCCATTGGCTGACGCATTTCTAGATGTCCAATCGTCAAGGTCCCGAGTTTACCCGAAGATTTCTTATCATACCCGAGCGTGACGAATGAATTCAATTCACAGCCCACGAAAAATCTGTCTAGGCGCGCCTAAAGAAGTTTTCACTTCAACAGTGAGATCATGCGGTGGACTCTTAAGTATTTTAGTTCTGTTTCTGTTACTTTCTCTCAGTAAAAAGTAGCCTATGTACTATTCCCGACTACAAATTAACCTTGTTCCAAATTTTAACTCGATCCGTTCAGCCGCTCCGAAGTAATCGAGCAACAAACATTCAAAGTTTTGCGTCACAATTAGTAGGATAATATTATCGATGGGCCGTACAAGTTATTTATTATCACTGTGATGGAGAATATCATCAGTAAACCAGAATTTTCCAACTAAAAAACATGTTTCGAAGACATGTGTCATCCGAAAATGTGTCCTGCATGACGGCCTTGACTCTTCTCTGATGAAACATGAAGTGGGTAGATGATGTTGTATCACTGTGATGCTCTGGAATAGAATATAAGGTACTTTTCGGGAACTACTAGGAAAAAAACGGGAACGGCCACTACGCGGCTGAAATCGCGGGGCACTGCTAGTGCTTGTATTATTTCGAATACTTAAATCCTGTAGTGGTAGGACTCTCTGTGGAGTCCGCCTGGGGAAGTACCACACCTTTGCCAGTTATTCTACTGCCAAGCAGCAATGTGCATACATTACCATGTTCCAGTTTGAAAGGCAATGTTTCCAACGAAATTACAGGGCATAGAGATGAAACATCTGAAATCTCTGACGTTCGCAGTTCAGTTCATTAGCTAGTTAATGGTTCTTTATGTTCTAATGGCTGCGTGTCACTATGCTGATATGGGCAGGCATGTTGCTTACCATGAGACACATGTCATGCTCGTCTCGTCACTATATACTATAAAAAAGTAACGAACACAATAGACAATAACCACCAAGTTTCTGGAAATCATACTTATACGCATTTGCATAAATGCAATCTAAACTTTATTTACATCACCAAATATCTATCATCACGATTTAATAAGTAAAGTTATTGATCGATATGCTAATGCATGTCCAAATCGTTAATCAGAGATTTTACTAAGATTTCATGAAATAATTTATGAGTTTATTTCACACAGTTTTCCTTCCAACCGGAACACAGTGGCGCTCGCAGAATAAATTCATAATTGTAATATTTAAATAAGTGTCATTAGAATCCGGTGTTTTGGGTTCATAAACCTAGACGCACCCAGACGGACCCAGTTTTCAAAATGTCTGCCACGTGACTCCGTGACGCAACCGATGCTAAATTATTATTTGTAAATTTATGCTAATTAATTGTTTTTCGTCGACTATTAATGATACGTAATAATATACCTACTCGCACTCCCGATATGGTTCTTGTGAATTTTAACTAAGATTATAAATTCAAAATTGCAAAGATAAAGCCAGTTGGGAATTACTTACTTTGACCAAAACAGGGCAAACATCAAACATGAGTCATTGATGATTCATTGACCGTCAATTCAGGATACTTATAAGATAAGTGTATCTGACATTGTAGTTATCTCGGCGCAAAAACAGCCCCAACACTATTACTTCAGAGAAATTTCATGTAAAACTATGTGAATGGGCAAGTATCGGGGACGCGCCGTATCAGTTTATGAGGATCCCGCGAGCCCGGCCCGATCCATCACGAGCGACGGACCCTCTGTTTACCGCCGGGTCATCTTCCCCTAAACACGTATAACTATCACATTTTGCAGAAAAGCTGCACTGTTTCATAGAAGAATTCGTAAATGTTTGAAGGAGGTTGAGTGCATTGAAGAAAAGTGAAACGAGGCGTTCGCATAGAAACGGCGGAGGAATGCGACTAGGCTCTACGATTCGAGGCCGAGCGTCTCTCTCGTGTCGACGGACAGCCGTGATTGAACGGCGAGGGACAAATTGGATTACCGCATGCAACGTGCAGCGGGCGGCGCCGGCGGCCGGCGGCCGGCGCCGGCGGCGATACCCTATGAACCGGCGTGCCGGCGCGGCGCGCGCTCGCGCCAGTGTGCAGGCGCGCGCCGGCGCGGTATGACTCTCCCGGAGACGCGCGCGACCATCGTGGTGTTGGAACCGGCGGCGCCGTGCTCGCCCCCCGAGGGGCGCGTGAAGCTGCGCGACTACCGCGTGCTGAGCGAGGGCCCCGGCGGGGGCGAGCGGGTGCCGTGCTGGGAGCTGGCCGGCAGCGTGCCGCCGCGCGCGCGCATCCTCGAGCTGGTGTGCGAGGGGCAGCCGGGGCACGCCGCGCTGGCTGCCATCGTGCGGCCTGCGCCCCGAGCTGCGCCGCGCGGGCTTGCTCGCCCGCTGGACGAGGACGCGCGCCGGTTCCTCGCGCGCGCGCTGCCCCCGCCCAGCCCGTGCCTGTCGACGCCGGAGCCGCAAGAGAAGAGAGCGACGCTCCCGAGCCCGGAGCCGGAGGCAGAAGTGTCTCTGGCGGAGGAGCTCCGGGAGGCCGAGAAAGGCGAGTCATGGCGGACGGCGCCCACTCGCCCTTCTTCAGGCGAGGCCGGTTCGCGGGCGCCGGCCCCGGAGGCGCCGGGCGACGCGCTGTGCGCGGCGGCGCGCCGGCTGGACGCGCTGCTGGCGGAGTCGCGCGCGCTGCACGCGGACCTGGCCGCCATCCACCGCGACCTGCAGGTGCTGGCCCGCCGCACCCCGCCCCGCGTCTGACCGCCGCACCCGCCGCGCGTCTGACCGCCGCCGGGTACTAGCTATCGGCAGTACGCACACGCACCGGCCAGCCTTTTTGGGGTGGACACTCTTGCGCGTAATCAGAGATACATAGTTTTAGACCCAATCACAATTCCGAGAACTGATTCAGAGTGTCCACCCCTAAACGGTCGAACTGTTCATGGATATCGTTTCCCGTGTCTGGAAATCCAACGAAGGATTACATTGTGTGTCGAAGAATTTTCTAGTTCGGTTTTTGCAAAATACCTAACCGAAACACTTGGTTCCGTTACCGTTCACCGGTACTTCAATGCGTAAATCAAAACTTAAAAAACAAGAGTTTCTGAACTTGGAAAGACCAGAACTTTTGCTTATGACATTCGAGAACGGGAAACGATATCATGAGATAAGAGCACGTCGATGCACGTTACAGAACTACTATCTGGTGTGGGTTCCCTTCACGAATCTGCTGTTTGCGTACGAACGTGGTCTCCCCTACATTGTACCGACGCCGGCACTAATAGCTGAAATTGCAACATCCTCGTACCAAGACCGTATTTAATGAAAACGTTCAATACCGCGCAAAAATCGCGTTAAACTCATTTTGGACATACAATTAACTTGAATTTGTTTTATATTCGTGGTTGTACGAAGTAACAACAGTTTGCGATATCGCTTGTTTATAGTTGCGTCTCCTTGTAGCGAGCCAGAAGGGGCATTATGCGTTTAGTGATAATGAGGTCATTGCGCACAAACAACGCTTATCACCGTTTAAACAAACATAACTCTTCATTACCTTAATTACAGCTGTGACTTTCACTCGTCTATTAACCGATTTGAAAGCCATATCGTATTATACGAGCGGGTTTCGCATTGTCTGTGTTGTCAGGTTTGAAGAATAAGCACGGTCTAATAACTTCGCCGCGTACTAGTGTATCGCTCGTTCTATTTGCTGGGTAGATTGTTTTATCTAAGATAAAAAATGCCGAATATAAGCAAATAATCTATTGTGTGTAAGAAAATATTATAAAGTATGTGCCACAACAATAGAGAGCAAGTTGCATAATTATGTACCTAATGAAACGAGCATATAGGGATATTACTGCGCGACAGAACTGAAAAAAAAACGTGAGACTAAAACCGTAAGAAAAATATATAACGGAAGTGGCGATTAATATCTCCTCGTGACCAGTATTGCCAACTTAATTTTTAGGTAATCGTACCGTTAAGAATAAGAATAAGAATAAGAATTCATTTATTGCCATACTGTGTTTACAAAGATCTTAAAGTAGCTTAAATGTACAAACAGTGTGCCCAATTACGGACGTGCAATATGTGTCACATAGTGACGTAGTAGGTACTCAACGTAATAATTTATGTCAAGTTCTTAGTTATATACAAGTATGAATAATAAAATTTGTAAGTAACTTAAGTTTACCTACATAGCTATAACATTTTAAAAATCTATCTTTAGTATACATAAATATGATATCAATTGAACATTCAGCTTAAGAAAATAATTAACCAATTTAAAAAACAAACAAAAAAATAATAATTATGAAATAGGAACAACATTTTAAAATAATAAATAATCGTCATTTTCATGGTTAAAATATTCTTTTAAGTTATAGAATCCTTTCATTAATAGCCAGTTCTTTAATTTTCTCTTAAAACGAGTATTGTCCAAGTTCTTGATGTCTGAAGGTAAACTATTAAATATTTTGATAGCAGTGAAGTATGAGTTCTTATGATACAAAGAATTGTTTGCTTGCGGAACGAAAATATTATTTTTGTATTTAGCACGTGTTATGTCAGCTCTAAATGAGGAGTTAAAGTAGTCACTCCGATTTAGTTTGACGAACAAGCAAATTTCATAAATGTAAATACATGTAAGTGTTAAAAACTTGAATTCTTTAAAAATATTACGGAGGGTATCTGTCCTACTTAAGTTGAATATAGCTCTAATACATTTTTTTTGCAATACAAATGTTGCTTCTACATTAGTGGAATTACCCCAAAAAATAATTCCGTAAATTAAAAGAGGATAAATGTACCCATAATATGCGTTGATAGCTATTTTCTTAGAGGACACATTTGTTAATATGTATAGAGAATGTATGTATTTATTTATTTTATTATTTATTTTACATATATGTGCCTTCCAATTCAAATTTGCATCTATTGTCACACCTAAAAATTTTGCTTCGTTAACCATATCAACGTTCACACCATTATGAATTATATTTAAGTTAATTTCTTTCCGTTTATTATTTCTAAATTCTATTAACTTTGTTTTTTGTATATTTACTGAAAGGTTGATGTGTTCTAACAGACTGACAATTTTATCTAACACATTTTTTATTTCTTTTTCAAATGCATCATGACTCATGTTTCCTTTGGGTATATAAATTGTCGAGTCATCAGCAAACATGATACATAAGTATTTAGTTACGAGCGGTAACTCATTGATGTAAATTAAAAAGAGTAATGGACCAAGGATACTTCCTTGGGGCACACCACGTATAACATTTTGAAACTGTGAAAACATTTTTTCAACTGTTTTGGATTTTTTGTTATATGTTTCAATCAACGTTGCCTGGGACCTATTTTGTAAATATGATTTAAACAATTTTAAAGCTACTCCTCTGATTCCAATGTGTTCTAGTTTATCAATTAGCAAAGAATGCGTAACGCTATCAAATGCTTTGGACATATCAAGTAGTAACGCTACACCTGTTTTGCTGTGATTTATTTGTTTCCATGCTTCATTTAACATTTTGAATATAGCTAATGATGTATTTTTTCCTTTTCGAAAACCAAACTGATTATTGTTTATTATATTGTTAGAGTTTAAAAATGAAGTTAATCTGTCATAAATTACACGTTCAAAAATCTTTGAGAAACTAGGAAGAATTGCAATTGGCCTATAGTTATTAACATCGGATTTACTATCTTTCTTATGTAAAGGCTTTATGATTGCTTTTTTGAGGTCATCAGGGAAGCAACCAGTTGCAAGTGACAAATTGATTATGTAGATTAGGGGTTCAGCTATAATATCTATACATTTTTTTATAACTTGTATGGGTATACCGTCGTGACCTGCAGACTTCTTGTTTTTAAAACTTTTTACAATCTCAACAATTTCTTTTTTGTTTACTGGACTAAAGAAGATTGATTTGCTATTTGAATTTGTTAAATGTTGAGATTTTGTAGGCTGACCAGAACTTGAAAAACAATTTTGACACACATTTATAAAAAAATTATTGAATGTTTCTGAAATTGTCAATGGGCTAACTATGTTTTCCCCGTTGACTTTCAGCTTTTGTATAGTTTCAGGTATATTATTTGTGCACGATGTGTTCTGCTTTATGATGCCCCATGTGGCTTTGATTTTATTTGCACTGCGGTTAATGTAACGTATATTAGCTATCTTCTTTGACAGCTTAATAACTTTCTTAAATACCTTGCAATATTTATTGTACTTAATTATACTGTTTTTAGTTCGATTTGTTTGTGTTTCATGATAAATATGTCTTTTAAACTTGCTTGATTTCTTTATTCCTGTAGTTTTCCAGTTTGGTTTTTTTGTATGAGTCATTTGTACTTTGCGCAGTGGAATAGTTAAGTTGAACACAAGTGAGAATAACTCAATAAATATCTTATAAGCTTGATTTGGCTCATTCTGTTCATATACGGTAGAAAAGTTAATCTGTGAGATATATTTTAGAAAGACGTCCATGTATTCATCTATGTACATTTTTTCTACAAACCAGTATTTTTCTTGATAACTTAAGCTGGTAGTTATTTCTATCGATTGAGCGGTATGATCAGAGCCAACAACTAACCCTAACTCTAATATCTCTGTTTTACATTTTTTGACATTAGTCAATATGTTGTCAATACAAGTTTGAGAGTTATTTGTGATTCGCGTAGCCCTAGAAATTGCAGGTCGTAGGTTAAATGAAGTTAATGTCTCAGTAAATATCTTATTCCGTTTGTCGTTTACTAGTAAGTTTATATTGAAGTCTCCTAAAATGAGGATTTTTTTGTAGTTGTTTCTGGCTTTTACACATATTTTATGAAGCAATGTCTCTAGACATTCTATAAATAGTTTGAAGTTACCGTGTGGTGTCCTATAAAGACAAATAATAATGGAGTTCAATTCAGGAATGTTGACTCCGCAGCATTCAAAATGACTTTCAATTGACATTTCTTTTATCCAGTCTATACGCTTAAAATTAATAGATTTTCTTATGTAAATACTGACACCACCACGAAGTTTATTTTTTCTACAAAAATGAGATGCATTCATATAACCTTCTATTTGTCGAATATCTGTCTCATTTTCTTTCAGAAAAGTTTCTGTAAAGCAACACACATCAAATTTTTTGTCATTTACTATTATTTCCAGTTCGTCTAATTTATTTCGCAAACTGCGTACATTTAAATGCATTACCTTGAACACGTTGTTGGCATCAGTATGCTCGAAAAAACTGCTGCGAAGTATTTCCCAAGATGCTGCTTTGAGAGTTCTGTTTCTTAAAATAAAAAGGAATTGTACCTGGTTTTAAAACATCAATTTCCGTAATTTCAGTACTCTTCCTTTGATTTTTTTGATTTTTAGCAGTAATTTTATTGAAGAAATAAGGAATTGTACCACGAATCAAGCTATGGCGATTCAGAATTTTTGAATTACATGGTTTTATTATTCTTTTTCCCAGGTAGTGATCCTCATAGTCACGCATGTTAATGGTGTAATTTATGCATTTAGAAAAATAAAATTTACTCGGTGCTGTATTGTTTTTGGGTGTGACATATAGATATCTGCAGTTTTTTCGGTTGTGAGCAATCATTTTAATATTATAGTTCAATTTATCCTCGTTTAAATACGGATTAAGAGACACACTTGTAACAATTATTTGCGGCTTCGTTAGACCTTGCAGAATAGCTGACAATTCAATCATAAATTGTGTTGGATTTGAGTCATTTGACCCTAAACATAAAACCAACCAATCCTCTTCATTCAAGGACTTAACATTATTTTGCACAGATTTTAGTATATGATCTGCAGATGCATCAGGATATGAGTAGTTAACTATGCGATAATTTTTAGTGTTCTTATGTTTCTGCCGTAGTTTTATCAAAAGCGGCGATAAGTCTTTACATTGCTGATCACCACAAATCATTATTGTGGGTCTTTCGTCATATCTGATTCTTTCAGCTATTTTTGGGATTGATCCAGTAGAAACCTCATCGCAATTGTCAAAACTAGACCGTGGTATAGCTTTTTGTTTGTTTGTCTTATTTTGTAGATTTAAGTTATACTTTATCTGATCATTATTCATAACAGGTGAAGTTACCAGACAATCACGATAACTTTTTGATTTTGGTTTATTGTAACTATTCTGCGTGTTATATATTTTTTTAGGCAACTTCATAGCAGGTGAATGGACAGGGAGTAAAGTACCTAAATGTGGAGATGGTGACGTTAATGGTAGTAAAGTATCATTCATATTTGATATATCTAATATACTATCATTGTAGCTCCTTTTGCTTTCCTGTGGTAATTTAAGTTGTTTGTCCTTTTGTTTTTCTTTTTCAAGTTTCTGTATTGTCAATTTTAACTCTTTATTTTCTATTAATAGTTTGTTAATTTCTTCTTTCGATTTAACGAGGTGTGAAGTTAGCTCTTCTATCTCTTTTTTCATCACTTCTTGCTGGGGATTTGAAGTATTCTCACTGCTGCCGAAAGGTGTAGGATAATACGTGGCATCCTCAAAAGTGTCATCTAATGTATCACTACACAAGGACAAGTTTTCTAATGACAAACATCGTTGCCGTTGGCTCCTTGGTTTACGAAGAGTAATGTTAGAGATACCTTCATTGATGTTATGAGTTTGTTGTGGAGTATTTTCTTGTTTTTTATGGATACACGCAAAGCAAGTCCAAGATTTCTTTCTCTCTGGGTCCATCATGTAAAACCGAGTGTTAGAGACTTTAGCGCAGATGAGATCGTAGTTGCACTTACATGTACTGCAGATCATAAATGATCTATCAGTGATTTTCTTTGTACATGCGCCGCAATCTAAACAAATCATGTTGTTTATTGAAGAAGTCGAAGTATTTATATGAGAGTTACGGGACAGCGCCATCTCTGTAGTTTTACTCGTACTATTTTACTTACGTTAGTATGTGGTTAACCAAAGCACTGAATCGATCCTTATCAGCGAATTCAATGAATTCTTATTAGTTTTGACAAAAAAAAAACATAGATGGTTTCATTCAATCAAACCACAAAATATTTACAGATTTGAAAGAACTCTTTCAAATGTAACAAAGTTCCTTTTATTTTTAGTTTATGATATGGTACTCAATTGTAAATCACTATATTTGCGGTGGAGTAACAAACAATTTTTATAGTTTTGCACGTAACTGGGATTCCGGAGTCATGATTTGCATTCATGTTTTGGTGCGAAAATTCAAAATATTGTAGCGGTCACTTGTGAAAATTGTTTTATTTCACTTGTTTGTAGTGGATATTGCACGGATTACTGTCTCATTTGTTTATTAACACTAATGTTACGTTATTTCACTGAGTCACATTAACACTTGAAAGTATTTTTAATCGAAAATTCACACATAGAGAAACGATAAATTGTGTTTACTTATCAGCGCTACTGGGGGATCACTACACATTATTTCAGTTCTTGGTATATTATTAAATCGAATTAGAGTAAACACAACACTATAGTAACATACTTAATTCACAGATTAGAGTGAAAATATTGTCCAGTTCACGAAAATCGGCACCGAATTTAAACACCAGAGTCAATGTTTGGTAGCAAAATTTGAATATTTTTACCGGTTTTTTTGAAAAAACTATATTATTTCACTTTAATAAAGAAAATATTGTCACTGAAACACTTAGGGAATAGTAATATCACGTATATAACGTTTTTTAGTTGGTGACAGTCAATAATAAGGCATAAAACTATTTTTAATTAATTATTTACACTAAGAGACGCGGAACTACTTGTTTACTCAGTGGCGCCACTCCGCGCACCGCGCACCGCGCACTCCGCGCACACATAAGCATTTTTTTTTCGTCAAAAGTAAGTACTTCTACTACTTCTGTTGCTTCTATATTATCCGAAGGAGCTTCGTTCCTACCTAGTGCCACATGACACCACAGTTTTCATTTTATCTATATTTATTGAAATATGTATTTGTAATTCCAAATTAACAATAACTCTTTCTTTATTTCACCTTAGAACGCTTAACAAATAACAAAGGATTATTGTAACAAATATTTTAGTTTAATGGCTTATTCTATATACTTGAACGGGTATTGGGTATTCCAATTCCAATATTGGGTAGTGACAGGTCTGATATGTTTAATTTTCTCATGTTATCGTGTCCAATATTCACACAATTTGCATGTATAGTAGTAACACAAGCAATAATAGTTACCGATACTAAAAACGTACTTACTTATTTGTTATTATTTAACTAAAATGAACACTAGCATCAATTACTTTCTTTCAGGGACATGGTGGGGTATGGCCTTCAGGCTCACCCCCGTGTCCGCTTCCGCCTCAGTGAATAAGCGAGAGATGTCCAACTCTCGCTCCTCATACGACCTCTCACTGTCGAGCATCTTGACTAAGATGGTCGTGCTGTAGCCGCATTGCGGCCCTTGTCCTTCCACTGATCACTCTGCTAATCAGAACACTCGTGGAGGACCCTCATCTGGAAGACCTAGGAATCTTACTTGACCGATCTATCAGCCGAGTAACTTTCCTAAGTCTCCCAGTCCCTCTCCCCACTCTACACGCACTGCTCAAGGGGGGTAAGGAGCGCGTGTAGAAGTTCCCAGCTCCGGCTGGGATTCGCCATCACACAACAAGATGCCAGCGAGACAAGTTGTTGTGTGATGCCCAGGGTGCACAACCTGGAGTTTCCTGAGCCACGCACCCCAGCACCAATCACTTTAGTTACCTAATTATTAGTTTAAATGCGTTTTATTCTCTACAAACAATTTTAAAGTATATTCATTTATGTTGTATACATATTTTTGTAAGTAATATAATTTTTACATTGACTATTCTCATTTATACTTATCTAAGTTTCTATTCTGATGGTCAAGTCAAGAGTGAATCGGTTTTTTCTACGTTAGCGCGCTCTGTCATATCTAAATATGAGGGGAAAGGACGGTCCAGCGCCAAATTATATTAATTTTTAAAAAATGTCAATGAGCTATATCTTACACTGGCCGCACCCCGCGGATTTACCCGCGTGGTTCCCGTTCCCGTCACTTTCGTGATAAAACAAAGCCTATGTGATATTCCAGACTCACAATTTGTACATAGGCTACTATAACACATATTAGGCTATATATCCATATTTGTCCATCCACCAACCCGCACTGGGCCAGAGTGGTGGATAATGGCCTTAACTCTCTCCTTGCGAGAAAGGCCCCGAGTCCCAGCAGTGGGAACGTTTAGTGGGTTGTTGATGTTGATGATCCATATTTGTAAATAAGTCATTCAATTTAAATGAATCGAAGCATGGCAGGCCGCTAGTAAGTAATATCTATCTAGAAAATGCCTTTTTACATCACTGTAATTAAGTAGTTTCTGGTTTATGTTTTTGTTTACGAATTCATAATAACAGTCTTGTAACTTCCGAATAAATTATTCAGGTACGATTGTTATGAAACTGGTGAGTCATCGAAATGGGCTTATTTTTTACAATGAAACTCATCGCATCGCGTGATAAGCTCAATTAGGTTTTTATAGTTTCATTAATTGCGCAAAAAGTTTATTTTAGTGGGAATATAATTGGCTGCTTGAAGTTTTATTTTTAAGTAAGCATAATATTATGTGGTGTTAACTAGACAAATGTTTTTACCTATGGTTTGTATTTATTCTAGGGTAGCGACGTGTTGGCTTTTAGGCAAATTAGTAAATAAAAATAACAAAAATTTAAAAACGCTAAACTTATAACTACAATATAATGTATGTATGTAGGTAATGTATTTACATAATCGTATTAAAAACTAGTAAAGTAGTGTAGTTCGCGATCTCGCTATTTTACCAGTAATAAGTAGGTACCTAAAATATTACATATTATGTAAAATTGGTGTTTGTTTTGTCGTACTGGCCACTTTGGTCTCAAATGTCTCCTCGTTGGTTTGCCTAATTTCAATGCAGCTATTTACTCATGCTTTGAAAACCAAATGAATTACTCATTTGTTTTCTCCTCTTTTGGTTTTTTCTTACGATCACTCAGCTTACAAAATGGAAAACTTCAAACATCGCGTTGTTTACGAGTGCCATCGTGGCACCAGGGCTGCGGAATCGTCTCTAAGAATTAATTATGTGTATGGCGAGGGTGTCGCAAAAGAAAACACAGTGCGTTTTTGGTTCCAAGTTCGTTTTAGAAATTTCGACCAGCAGAACAAACCCCGTGGACACCCGGGGATCAAAGTTGATAATGAAGAGTTGAAGGCTATTGTGGAAGCGGATCCATCGCAAACCACATCCAAGTTAGCTACAAGCTGCGGTGTTAGTTATAAAACTGTTCTAATCCACTTGAAGCAAATTGGGAAGGTAACATTTTTTTAAAGGTGAATACCTCATGAATGGGGTGCAGCAAACCGACAACCGCGCGTCGACTGCTGTGCTGTACTCAACCAGCACAATAATGAAGGGATTTTAAATCGCATCATTTTCGGTGATGAAAAGTGGATTTTGTACAATAATCGAAAACGCTAATCGCAATGCCAAAACTCTGGCGAACCAGCCAAATCCTGCCCCAAGCGAAACTTGACCTGTTATTTAAAATTTTGTAAACTTGACCAAAAGAAATAAGAGCGGCCAAGTGCGAGTCGGACTCGCCCATGAAGAGTTCCGAAGCAGCAAGTAACATAATACATAAGTTCTTGTAGTTCGTTGTAACTTTGGATCGATATACTAATAACAGTGTATTTATGACGTACTAAAAAAACTACTTACTAGATCGAGTTCAAACCAATTTTCGTCGGAAGTTTGTATGGTAATGTGTACATCATATATTTTTAAGTTTTATCATTCTCTTATTTTAGAAGTTACAGACCCCCCCCCACACACATTTTACAACTTTGGAAGTGTCTCTCGCGCAAATCATTCAGTATAGAAAAAAATGATAATAGAAACTTCAACATAATTTTTAAAGACCTATCCATAGACACCCCACGCGAATTGGTGTATGAGTTAGTATGGCTAAGAACTGAAACTCAATTTTTTTTTCAAAGGCTTAAAGCTTATTCTTTTTTTATATTTTTGTGTAGTTTACAGAATATATCAACCAACCTTAGTTACCAAGTTTCAACAGTATAGTTCTCATAGTTTCGGCAAAAAGTGGCTGTGACATACGGACACACAGACAGACAGACATGACGAATCTATAAGGGTTCCGTTTTTACGTTTTACGGAACCCTAAAAACCAATAGAGGAAAAAACAAATTAATTATATAATTATAAGTAAGTAGTTGCAGGGCTTTTTTTTTTTTTTTTTATATCATAGAGTGACGAGACGAGCAGGTCATGTGCCTGATGGTAAGCAACATGCCTGCCACATAACAGCACAGTATCACGCAGCTATTGGAACATTATAGTCCAAATCATTACCTAGCACTGCACTGCGCTCGTCACCCAGAGATCTAAGATATTATGTCTCTAAGCCCTGTAATTTCTCTGGAATCATTGCCCTTCAAACCGGAACACAGTAATGTTTGGCTACTGGTTATTGAACCTATTCCTTCATGTACCTTATAGAGGGGGTTATTATCAACAAATTTGACCACATATACTCCTGTGCAAAAGTTAACCATTTGTGATAAAAAAATATTAAAGATTTTTTTTAATTTATCGATGCTAGGTGACTTAAAGGTTAATAAAAAAATGATGAGATACTTTTGAACAATTATTTATTTATTTTTACTAAGCAGAGCCATCAGGCTATCATTATGAGCAAAAAAAGTGAACTAGTTATTCATTTCAGTTAATAATACCACATGAACACGTCAAGAAAATGTAATTATTATCGTTAATTAGATGTCTTTGATTAACAATTAATAAAAAAAACGCCCATGATAGCCTGATGGCTCTGCTTAGTAAAAATAAATAAATTATTGTTCAAAAGTGTCTCATCATTTTTTTATTAACCTTTGAGTCACCTAGCATCGATAAATTTATAAAAAAATAAGTAATTTTTTTTCTCAGAAATGGTTAACTTTTGCACAGGATTATATGTGGTAAAATTTGTTGGTATTAACCCCCTCTATAAGGTACAAGAAGGAATAGGTTCAATAACCAGTAGCCCTGGATTTAAAATTGGAATCCCTAACCAAAGAGGCGGAGGAGAATATTTGAGACCAAAGTGGCCGGTACGACAAAACACCAATTTCATACCTAATATTAGCCTACTAGCGACCCGTCCCATCTTCCTTTGGGTAGAACAACTAATTTACATAGCCTAATGAGACGCCATCTGTTCGAGACTTCGAAATCTTACAATCAATGACAACAATCAATGTTTGTAATCCGTTTATCGTTAATTATAAACAATTGAGACCATTAATTGAGATAAAAGCTATATTAATATCCCAAGTTAGGCCAACTTACACATACATGCCATCTTTCATGAATATGGGTTGACTTAGTAAAGAGTTTACTGGTACTGGGAACGAGCATCATAACATTGGATAATTACCTATACATTAAACTGTATGATGTGACTTTAGACTATTATTTATATATTACCAAATCTTTCCTCGTTATACGTAGAGTAGTACCACTACAAAACTTAATTAAAGTCACTAAATAACACAAATCCAAATGGCAACAAAATCCAAACATCATCCTATTACACTAAACTTAGTTTTTGTGTAATTTTATAGCTTCCTGTGATACAGACAGTTTGCCAGAATATTGGCTTACAAATTTACCTCCAACCCCACAAAACACAAAAAACACAAAGTCACAAAAAGGGCATTAGTTAACCCAACCCAACGAACGCGTAACTGGCCGCAATACCAAAACACCTGGAAGTTTTAGCAGCTGGGAGTATTTCACAGTTGTCGCTGTAGATTTGTCATAGTAGATTCCTATAGACTACAGGCCCGTGAACAAAATTTACGTAGTAAATGAACCACCAGGAGACCTATGTATGTAAGATGATAGAAGGGTATAAAGTAATAAGATTCAGCACTATGCTGTCACTTGTAAGCTGTCCAACTGAGTATAGTCGAAAAGGAGTGGCTGCAACCCTCGGTCATTTCTCCTTGTCGCATGATTTTTGTACGGCGCGGCGTTGCGAAATAATGGATTAGGAGAGGTCTACTACTTTGGTTAAAAGTATGATCGAATAATAAATAATTTAAATAACTATACTTATAGTAAAATTAGTTTAAGGGTTTTGCCTATGCATTTATATGAAACTTTCGTTCCGTGTTTCATCCCCTTGGGGGTTGAATTATTTTGATAGTTCCTAAGGGAATACCTACATTATACAAAGAATACAAAATTTTTGTTGCGAGCCCTAAGGGTTTGACCTGTGCGTTTATATACAGCTTGCATCATACATAACTCATTGTTTTACCGTTCACGGTCCATAAGAAACTTCGTACAAGTACATATGTCCATGGAATAAAAAAAACTTATACAAACTTTCATCCCCCATTTCATTTTCTTGGGGGTTGTAATTTGAAAGATTGGGCCGATAATCTATAAGTCAACAATTATCTATAAGTCGAAAGTATTATTTTTGCCTTTGAAATAATATATACCTCTAGATTACAGAATACTTGCTGTGGTTATAATGATGGAGAGGATCTCCAATAATTTGATGCACACTCACACAATATGTTCAGTATGAAAATAGGAACTGCATATTTATGCATATCAATCGTGAACGTGGTGTATGAAATTGCATGGAAATATCGGGGTCGCTCCACCATTTAACCACGGTAAATAGCCCGTTTAGGATTTAGGTCTACCAAGCTAAAATGGCTAAACGGGTCATGTGACCAGAATGCACCCCGATCGGTGGGCCAGGGTTTCTACAGAGTGGACACCATCGGCCAGTCAACCCCAGGGTAGTCCTCCAACGCGATGGAAGGACGAGCTCGGAGCGTTTGGACGATGGTAGCTCAGGACCGGATAAAGTGGAGGGAATTGGGGGAGACCTTTGCCCAGCAGTAGGACAACTGAGAGACGAACTTCTTAGCATTCCATGGATTCACCGTGCGGGTGCCGGGTCCATCGTGTGGCAGAGAGAGAAATCTCGAATAGACCCCAAGACTTGTGACTCAGGCTGTAGGTTTAAAAGGGGCCCCTTATATTGACGTACGTCAACACTCACCTTCACTACTCGTATTTCTCTCCCTGCCCAGCCAAATCCGATATGATCCTACTAGTGCAGCTTTAGATGCTCGTTCTAGTATAGAACTTACTGCACTTCTGGACAATCCAAGGTCTTTAAGCAGGTTATAGAGAGATTTTGCTGGTATACCTCTCGCTCCTACTTCTACAGCATATAAATTAACTACATAATTATATTATATTTTTATTATAATAATTATTATATTATTATAATAAATTGGCAGTCATAAGAACTGCCGATAGATGTGGAGACTTATAACTTAAAATTTGACAGCTCACTTAACGTAGTTCGTTCATGAACCGCAATTGGTGCTGCTATAAATTAGTTTGCAAAAAATATTTCGAAAAGCGTTAGGTGACGATGACGCGAGTTCCACCAGGAGTTTTTGTCCACCCAAAAATGCTCATCATGTCTAGAAAAGTTTTTACTTCGAAAGCCACTTAATAGAACTACGTCTCAAGATATCGATATGTCGCCACTTCTTTGAGAGTCTGAGGTCAGGGGGTCCTGTGTTACTTTCGCTGATACCATACATATTAGCTAGGTAAAGTGACCGATAGCTAGTTAGTTCTGTATCAGTGCTGATAACTGCAGTAAAATTTTATGATCTCCATCCACTAATCCGCACTGGGCCAGCGTCATCCACCAACCCGCATTGGGCCAGAGTCGTCCAATAACTTGCTTTGGGCCAGCATTATAATATCTATATGTATGTAGGTACTAACCCGCACTGAGCTCGCGTGGTGGATTATGCCTTTGACACTCTCCTTGCGAGAGAAGGGCCAAGGCCCTGAAAACTACCCTGGAAGAAGTATCTCAGAGTAGAGACCATAAAAGTTTTGGTTACGAGTTGGTAAAATCCTTACAAATAACTCGTAACAATCTGGTATAAAATGTACTAATCTGGTTTATTTATGGATGTTATATGCCTAATATTAGCTATTTTCCTGTTAATATTATTAAGAGCCAGATGTGACCCAATATTGGACAAAGACCTCCTTATCTTCTCTCCGCTTGTCTCTGTCTAGAACCAGAATAATAGGTTCTCGGGATATCGGTCGTCCCTTCATTGCTTTTTAGGCCACAACGTGGTTTCCGATCTGGATGCCAAAGAGTGGTAGTTTTAAGCCAGTTAACTATTTTCCTGTTAATTTTAGCTAATACAAGTACTTGGATACTTGGACCTTCAACAGTAGATAAAATACGACTACTGGAATACTGTCCATCATCAGCCCGATCCACCGCCAGACATAGACCGCACGCGACTTTCAGTTTGTTCGACCCATGGCTTTACGTTTCCACTCTCTGTGCCTGCCTCCGACAATATCTTTATCATCGAGTCTCGGGTATCTAACCAACGGTTGTCGGTTCCGTGACAGATTTGATCGGTTAATTTCCATAGGCTTTAGTTTATTTATATTTTGAATAAAAACGACTATATATTCGTTGTCTTGGGTATTGTAATTTTCCATAAATTTTTCAGTGCTTTCGCAAGATTAACGCTGATGACGGTATAGTTTGTATCATGTTGGGAAATGACCAACAATATTGAGTATTCCTATTATGTGGCAGGTTGTAGACACCACATGAGGCCTACTGCCATATCCCTACTCCCAGACCCTTATAGGAAATATGCATTTGAAATGTATTTTCCAAATGATATAAGGTATTGTAGCGGTGTGTTGCGTGTGCGCAGGTGGAGTGCGCGCGCGCGTGCCGGTGCGCGGCGGCGGCGCGCGCGCTGGCGGGGGAGGCGCGCGCGCTGAGGGACCTGGACGACGTGGTGGCGCTGCTGCGGGGAGACGTGCGGGCGGCGCGCGACCGGGCCTGGCCCTTCGCGCTCGGGCCGCGCCTGCCCGCGCGGAACTACATCGTGTGACGTGAGTACACCCGGCCGCAGGGGCGCGCGCGAGCCTGGCCCGCCAGCGCTCGGGCCGCGGCTGGCCCCGTACCGTATTTTTTTTTCTCTAAAAATACAAACTAACGAAGAATTTTATTATTTAAAAAATATTTTTTTTAGTATTTTTATTAGCAAGACACTAATGTTGTATAATACGTCACCTCTATAGGTACAGATATAACATTTTTACGCATGTAGGTGACGGGAATTCAGAGGATTTAACCCATCAAAAATAAGGAAACGCGCACAGAGCATCAGAGCAAGTCAGCCGAAACATAAGTAAGATTTTTCTTTACCAAAAAAATGCGCAACGTGCTAAAGAAATATTTACTTTGAAAAAATTCTTGTAGAAGTATATTTATTGTTCTAGAAGTGGCGCTTAGGAACGGGTCAAATCTAATTTATTTCATTTGATTTACGCACACGATGTCATTATGCTTATATTTATGTGTCATGTAGGTATAATAACCGATTATACATATATATATGTCGGCGGACATATAAAACGACCACACACGTACCCTATATCAGAAGGAAGTGACGTAGAAGCGGTAAGGAATAGAAATCAGCATTACTCTACACACGTACAAATCGGTCAGTACGATTCCGACCGTGCAACGGAGCGGTCGTTGATCAGAGCAAAGAGAATATAATTACTACGTAGAAGTCGGCACTCAGTACAAACTAACAAGAGCAGTTAACATGTCTGTTCAATACCAACCATATGGCAACGACTTTGTGGAAACGGTTATCTTCGTGAAAACAAGACGAGTACCAACCTAACAGATTATTGAAAGAGATAGAAGACATGGACCTGGTAAATTTCATACATTTATTTAAGTACTGGTAAGTTTCAGTTTCAATAGACTAAAAACTTTCAAAACTAGGGCATGTATTCCGGAATTCCGAAATCTTGGAGAAACTTTTTCGAAATCTCAATTTCGAAATTGAAACACTTTAATATCGTTACTCCAATGTCGGTATTTTGACCACTAACTTTTTTTTAAACACAGCCATGATGTACAGATATACATACACACAATAAGTTATTAAAGATTCAATAAATAAATCAATCAGTGGAGTAATTCATTTGGCTTGAAAGTGACGAGCGCAGTGCAGTGCTAGGTAATGATTTACCGCCCACTGTTGTAGAACTTTAGAATGTTTTATTCATTTTAAAAATAAAAAGTATATATGTATATAAATAGATAAGTACCTGGGTCACCGAGCTTTGCTCGGTATAAATACTAAAAATACATAGATACTCTAAGATTTTCTTAAAAAAAGAATACTTGAAAAAAAAGAGAAGCCGTCTGGATTCGTACCCGCAGCTATTAATTCGAGACCGCCACGAATGCCCGACTTCCCGTCTCAGCCAATTATGCTGTCGCGTCACGCGGCGAAATTTACCTTCGCATTCTAATGTCTAATGTGACGGTTTTTCATTGTCTAAAAACGCGCATAATATGCGTTTTTTTAAATGAAACCTAGTTAGATCGATTTATCGTCCCCGAAACCCCCTGCATACATAATTTCATGAAAATCGTTCGAGCCGTTTCCGAGATTCAGATTCTATATATATATATTCTTGTATATATGGTATGGTATGGTATGGTATAAGATAACCAATTTTACTTTTCTGTACTATCCAAATATTTTTCCAGTTTCGGAGCTGTTCCGGAATTCCGATATTGGATATTTAGAATCGTGACTCAGTTCCGGAATTGATAATCTTCCGATATTACATACCCTAGTTACGCCCTACTCAGAACAAAAAACATAGGTGTTGCCATGGGACTTACTTCTGAGAAAAGGTTGAAGACATAATTAATTAATTTACATACGAAATCATTTGAGATGTTTTTCGAACTGAAAACTTCTTATAGCGCACGTGCACAGCATTTTCATGGGCTGTGAATGTAAATGAAATGAAGGAAATATAAAGATGAACTAAGTACCGTCTGAATCAGGGATGATCGATATTCATCGATGGTGATGGATCTCGAATTTATATTGCAGATAAAAGTAGTACTGGGTAGTGATTTAAACGCAATCCGAACGGCGCATAATCCTTGCCTTTGTCATTCTAAACAGATAAAACAAAGAACGAGATGTGAGATTCCGTGTCGGAGAGTTTAGAATCGGTACGCTCTGGTTTGATTTAATTTCTACAATAAAATAGACCTAACTTAAATAAATTTCAATGATTAAAAATAAAACATACCTACGCCTTTATTACAGAATTGGGTTACAATAAGAGAAAGACATGTAAGCACATGACTGCCACATAATAACACAGTGACACACAGCTATTGGTACCTACATGAAGAGTCAAAATCCAAAAAAACCTAGTACCTACTGCACTGCGCTCGTCACCCAGAGATATGAGATGTTTTATCTCTATGCCCGGTAATTTTACTGGAAACATTGCCCTACAAACCGCAACATAGTAATGTTTGCACATTACTGCTTAGCGGTAGAATAACCGACGAAGGTACTTCCCCAAAAAGTCTTACCACTGTCTTCTTAACACAAAAAGATACCTCCTGCCGTGCTACCTACCATACTCCTTAATGAAACCCACATGGAACAAAACACACCAACACGTATTTACAATAAAATTATACTCATTCAGGGTAGCGATTCTGAAACCATTCGGTTGCATCCGACACGGAATCTCATCTCGGTCTTTGTCTTATCTGTTTAGCATGACAAAGACCGAGAGATGAGATTCCGTGTCGGATGCAACCGAATGGTTTCAGAATCGCTATGCAGGTCTTCTCCATGTTGTTAATTATTGTTTAATGACAAAAAAGTGTTTATTCATTTCAAGATAAATAAATAACTATAATTTTAAAAACCCGACTGAACAAAAACAGCTTTAAAAACATTATTTAATACAATGTACTATCTAAGGAGACACTTGAGTGATTGAGACAAATCTAACGATACCTTAATTGTCATCCAGCCGTTTGGAAGATAGGTAAAGAAATTTACAAACATATAAGAAACCATAACCCTTCATTCAGTCGGGTAATTAAAATAATATTTTGTGTACAATTTCGATTACTCGATCGTATTTCGTACCATAGCCAAAAAGTCGTAGAAATACGATTTAAATCATACTGTTGGCAATTATTCGGTCTCATTTTTTGGAGACAGGGAATTGAGTAAAAGTGGGTGGGACCTGATAAATTTATCAGGTTCCACCCACTTTTTTATCAGGTCCCACCCACTTTTACTCAATTCCCTGTCTCCAACAAATGAGACCGAATAATTGCCAACAGTATGATTTAAATCGTATTTCTACGACTTTTTGGCTATGGTACGATATACGATCGAGTAATCGAAATTGTACACAAACTATTATTTTAATTACCCGACTGAATGAAGGGTTATGGTTTCTTATATGTTTGTAAATTTCTTTACCCCCACTTATCTTCCAAACGACTGGATGACAATTAAAGTATCGTTAGATTTGTCTCAATCACTCAAGTGTCTCCTTAGATAGTACCTACATTGTATTAAATAATGTTTTTAAAGCTGTTTTTGTTCAGTCGGGTTTTTAAAATTAAAGTTATTTATTTATTTTGAAATGAATAACCACTTTTTTGTCATTATACAATAATTAACAACATGGAGAAGACCTGAATGAGTATAATTTTATTGTAAATACGTGTTGGTGTGTTTCGTTCCATGTGGGTTTCATTAAGGAGTATGGTAGGAAGCACGGTAGGAGGTATCTTTTTGTGTTTAGAAGACAGTGGTAAGACTTTTTGGGGAAGTACCTTCGTCGGTTATTCTACCGCTAAGCAGTAATGTGCAAACATTACTATGTTCCGGTTTGTAGGGAAATGTTTCCAGTAAAATTACCGGGCATAGAGATAAAACATCTCATATCTCTGGGTGGCGAGCGCAGTGCAGTAGGTACTAGGTTTTTTTGGATTTTGACTCTTCATGTAGGTACCAATAGCTGTGTGTCACTGTGTTATTATGTGGCAGTCATGTGCTTACATGTCTTTCTCTTATTGTAACCCAATTCTGTAATAAAGGCGTAGGTATGTTTTATTTTTAATCATTGAAATTTATTTAAGTTAGGTCTATTTTATTGTAGAAATTAAATCAAACCAGAGCGTACCGATTCTAAACTCTCCGACACGGAATCTCACATCTCGTTCTTTGTTTTATCTGTTTAGAATGACAAAGGCAAGGATTATGCGCCGTTCGGATTGCGTTTAAATCACTACCCAGTACTACTTTTATCTGCAATATAAATTCGAGATCCATCACCATCGATGAATATCGATCATCCCTGATCCAGACGGTACTTAGTTCATCTTTATATTTCCTTCATTTCATTTACATTCACAGCCCATGAAAATGCTGTGCACGTGCGCTATAAGAAGTTTTCAGTTCGAAAAACATCTCAAATGATTTCGTATGTAAATTAATTAATTATGTCTTCAACCTTTTCTCAGAAGTAAGTCCCATGGCAACACCTATGTTTTTTGTTCTGAGTAGGGCGTAACTAGGGTATGTAATATCGGAAGATTATCAATTCCGGAACTGAGTCACGATTCTAAATATCCAATATCGGAATTCCGGAACAGCTCCGAAACTGGAAAAATATTTGGATAGTACAGAAAAGTAAAATTGGTTATCTTATACCATACCATACCATACCATATATACAAGAATATATATATATAGAATCTGAATCTCGGAAACGGCTCGAACGATTTTCATGAAATTATGTATGCAGGGGGTTTCGGGGACGATAAATCGATCTAACTAGGTTTCATTTAAAAAAACGCATATTATGCGCGTTTTTAGACAATGAAAAACCGTCACATTAGACATTAGAATGCGAAGGTAAATTTCGCCGCGTGACGCGACAGCATAATTGGCTCAGAAGGGCAGTCGGGCGTTCGTGGCGGTCTCGAATTAATAGCTGCGGGTACGAATCCAGACGGCTTCTTTTTTTTTCAAGTATTCTTTTTTTAAGAAAATCTTAGAGTATCTAAGTATTTTTAGTATTTATACCGAGCAAAGCTCGGTGACCCAGGTACTTATATATTTATATACATATATACTTTTTATTTTTAAAATTAATAAAACATTCTAAAGTTCTACAACAGTGGGCGGCAAATCATTACCTAGCACTGCACTGCGCTCGTCACTTTCAAGCCAAATGAATTACTCCACTGATTGATTTATTTTTTGAATCTTTAATAACTTATTGTGTGTATGTATATCTGTACATCATTGCTGTGTTTAAAAAAAAGTTAGTGGTAAAAATACCGACATTGGAGTAACGATATTAAAGTGTTTCAATTTCGAAATTGAGATTTCGAAAAAGTTTCTCCAAGATTTCGGAATTCCGGAATACATGCCCTAGTTTTGAAAGTTTTTAGTCTATTGAAACTGAAACTTACCAGTACTTAAATAAATGTATGAAATTTACCAGGTCCATGTCTTCTATCTCTTTCAATAATCTGTTAGGTTGGTACTCGTCTTGTTTTCACGAAGATAACCGTTTCCACAAAGTCGTTGCCATATGGTTGGTATTGAACAGACATGTTAACTGCTCTTGTTAGTTTGTACTGAGTGCCGACTTCTACGTAGTAATTATATTCTCTTTGCTCTGATCAACGACCGCTCCGTTGCACGGTCGGAATCGTACTGACCGATTTGTACGTGTGTAGAGTAATGCTGATTTCTATTCCTTACCGCTTCTACGTCACTTCCTTCTGATATAGGGTACGTGTGTGGTCGTTTTAATATAGTCTCGCCATCATCATCATTAGTCGCATCCTTCTGCTGTGGGCGTAGTCGATGGGTAGTGTTGGATGAAAACTCGCAAACACAATTGGATTTATTAAGTACAGGTAACAAAGTAGGTTGTATAACAAAGTACGTATCGTAGAACGCGCGATGGTTCAAACACAACCGCTCTAGCCGACCGCCGCACAAGAAAAAAATGCGCTCCACTCGGCCGGGGGAATGTTGACTCATCGAACGCCGACAGGTGGCGCTTGCGTCCCGGACACGACTCGATTGTAACTCGATTGCGACTCGATTCCGACATACTCGTAATATATATATTAGCACAAAACCGTACACAGAACTTAAGCTACATCCACCTCGCGCTCGAGAAACGCACACATAGACGTCTCTCTCTCACTGACATTATAATATTTCCGAACTGTTGGGAACTGTGCGAACGCGAGTGTCTTCCACACGCATATATGCGTCTTGTCAAGATTTTGTGGAAAGAAAAATAGTTATTTGTTGTACAAGAGTGCAAAGTTGCTTTTTAACCGCGTGCTCAATTTTGATGACCGAGCAAGCAAAGGATTCTAAAAATTAGAATCCTGACCGTAGCAAGGGAATCAAAAGGGCACAAGGTGAAAAATCTTTGCACTCGAGTGCAACACGTAATTTTTCATCCCACCTTAGCGAGGAAATTTGTAAACGCTTTGTGCATTATTAGCAGTTTCAGTCAATTCTGTTGGCGTCAAATAACCTTCTTTGTCGTTAGAATCACTTATTTCGGGTTTTCACTTGTATTCAATTCTCCTATGTTTAACTTAAGGTTTTACCTAAGGTTTAACTTTGAGTTTATTTAACCATGGTTTAAACAGTAACAATATGACGTGAAAATGTGGACAGTTGTATGGTTGAGGTAAGGAGCGTCATCTGTGTACATGAAAAAGTGTCCGCCCAAATGCACTAAATTATGATAGCGCTTAAAATTTGGGTAAATTTTAAGGAAATAAATAAACGTACTATGTAGCAATATAGTTTTTATTTTTAAACTTTCGCGATTTGTACACATAATGAATAAATAAATATAATAATGCATTAAACAATGATTTAAATCGTGATTAAGCCCCGTACTATACATATAAACATTATGTAGGTACTATGCAGAATATTTGATGTTATATTTACTACATTATTTTGTACTACGCAAGTAGTTGAAATTTTCTATTAGTTACTATTTTAGTAGTCAAAAATCAATAATATTAAATTATTTAACTTGCCAACCTTCAATTCGCTTACAATTGATTCATTCCTTTTTAAATCTGCCGTTTAAGATAACATTCCCGAACTCTATCCTCCATACTTGAAAATAATATTGCGCGCAAAGGATTTAAAAAAAAAGTACACCAAATAGGTTCCGAGTCTGAGTTTTTTACAAATAAAAAAAAAATATGATGAATTCGACACCAAGGAGGTAGAAATAAATAGGTTTAATTATGTTTTGAATTCAAAAAGTTAGTACACACGATGTTCCAAATTTAAAATTACCTTACTCTCTAGAGGGTAAAAACGACTTTTGCGCCCTAATATCGAGGAGCAAAAGTACTATTTCCGAGGTGGTGGGATGAAAAAGTTATTTATGACACGAATTTTCATTTCATAATTAAAAAATTAAGCACTCCACCAATGTGTCAAAAGTATATTCTGTATTCTCCTAATTGTATAAATATGAAGGTTTGGTTGTTTGTTGTGCCATCAGGTTGGAAACCTCGAATTGATTGGGTTTAAATGTAAAATACAGTCGGGAATAACACATAGGGAAAATTACGGGAACGGGAGCAACGCAGATAAAACCGCAGACCGCTGATAGTTAGGAAATAACGTTAACATTTACTCGTAAATTGAATAATTATAGTTATCAAGTACAAGTGCCACAATAACGACTGACACCCTAGCGCACAGAAATCTAAATAGTATTACCGTATTATTTTATCTCTTATTATTTAGATTTTTGTGCCCTAGCGTGATCTATGTATATGCGTTTGTGTGAATGTGCGGTACACACAAACATGTTCATTAGCGTGTTCTTTTCATGTTCCAATGTTGTCGTTCTGCTGTCACTCTTTACTATAAAATACATCAGCCTTACCAATGTCTGTGTGCCATGTAAGGCAGAAGCCAGAGATCCCAACTATGTATATTTTCACTACTTATTTTGCGCACTTCACATTCTGAATTTTCAACCTATTATTTTCCATCCTAAGGTTGCATAGAAGAGATAGCTTTCAGCGAAAAGTCGCCCACTGTCACACTATTTTACAAAGTATTGTAATTTTTTTGTGTATCCTTTTTTGTGGTGTGTCAATTAAGAGAATCTACTACATACTCTACTACTTATATCTATATACTAGCCGCGCCTCGCGGTGTTACCCGCGTAGTTCCCGTTCCCGTTGTTCCCGTTGTTTTTCAGGGATAAAAGTAGCCTATGTGTTCTTCCAGACTATAATCTATCTGTGTTCTAAATTTCAGCCCAATCCGTTCATACGTTAGGACGTGATTGAGCAACAATCATCCAAATATCCATACATTGACATTTATAATATTAGTAGGATAAAAAACAATATGTACCCAATCAATCTTTACAGACCAATATAGCATATATAGCATTATCACTGTAACATATGGCTGTAATTCTGTATTTATTTTATGACATTAGGTACTGATATATGTAACGATCAAACTGGTAACAAAAAGTTAAATGTCATCATTTATATTTAGATAAAAAAACAACAAAAGGTTGTTTTAACAAATTAAAATAGAATGATCTCAACTTTAGCGAGTTGGATCTAGAACAATCCAATACTAAAAAACAACAAAGCTACGATTGGATAACAAAGTATCAGAGACTACTTAGCTACACTCCAACCCGCGGTTGACCAGTTTTTCATGATAGTTTATTTTTTTCATCCCATTGTCTTTTTTATGCCTTTAAAAAATGTATTTTCGTATACCCTTCCGGCTAAAGGGGTTATGCAAAGAGTTTACTATTCGTTATCTATGGGGTTATATGATTTGCCGTCGGTTTATACTGGACTCAACCTTACGAGCGGTGCCTGCCGACTCTCCACAGAGTTCCACCTTTGCAATTGACGTGATTGCTTTGCTTTAACAATCGTGATGTCGTAGGTTCGTATCGCGCCTGCACCGCTGAGTATTTTTTTGAGTGCTGATACACAAAATCCATGTTTAAAGTATACATGCGTTTTGTGTATGTATAAAGTAATTCAATAATTATTTATGCACACGCCGGTGCCAAATGGATGTCGTGTATGCCCTGAGGAATTCAAATAAATTAGTACCTATTATTTCTCAGTGTTACGTATCTGGTCCTTGGAACGGAGACGGTATACGGGGTCAATGTACCACGCAGTCTCCCGAACACTCTCTTTTTAGTTCATAATCAAGAAGAGAAGGAACCCCGCATCCTTACTATCCATAATGCTCAGGGACTTACAAGTCAGTCATGGCCATCAAGACCAAAAGTAAGTTGAATCTGCATGAAAGCGTCTCGCATGCGGTAATGGCTTTGTCTGAGCACACTGAAACCTTAATCTATCGCAACAACGACATCGAGGATAGTTTGTGATATATCGTTTCATGTTGCACGCGTCGGCTGCGCTACTGTTATCAGGGACTACACTTTCCAGGTAGCAATTAAAGATCCCAACACGCCGGTGATGGAGGCTCTGGGCCGGGAGAAAAAATATCAACAGGAACTGTACACAAAATGCCTTAGTTCGTGATAATTCCTGCCTGAGAAATGCAACAAGTAATATTTGTAATGTAACAATGGACCTTGGAGTCCGTGGAGTTGCTACATTAAAAAAAACGTCTTTGACTTAAACGGTGAACATGGTGGCGAAACTCGCATGTTCAAAAAGACATATATTGAGGTCCTGGATCATCCTCCACTGAGACCAGCATTAGTTAATTACGGCCCTGACTTTCTCCTCGTAAGAGAAACCCAACTGTGTCCCAACACAAAGTGAGCTACTAATGCATGCTTCATTTAATCCAGCTCTAGCCAAGGTAATACAGATAAATCTTCAAGTGATTCACAGTTGAAACGATGCAGTATTTCAAGCAGCGCGTCTGCTGCGCGAGGCTCATTACCGTGTCCCGTACCCGAGCCGGGACGGGACGGGCCGTGTCACTGACGAGATACAGAACGGTCACAACACTCTGAGTGAATACTTAGTTACCTAATTGTTTATTTGTAGCTTGAAGATAAAATTATCAAATCATTTAAGCTCTTGTTTATTTAAGTGAGGCGCACCCCGTGGTGCCCACGGCTTACCTTACCATGTTGTTTTCTCGGAACTCATTTTTAGGGTTCCGTAAAACGTAAAAACGGAACCCTTATAGATTCGTCATGTCTGTCTGTCTGTCTGTCTGTCTGTCTGTCTGTCTGTCCGTCCGTATGTCACAGCCACTTTTTGCCGAAACTATGAGAACTACATTGTTGAAACTTGGTGAGTAGATGTATTCTGTGAACCGCATTAGGATTTGAACAAAAAAATTAAAAAAAAGAAAAATTAGGGTTGCCCCCCATACTGAGAACTGAAACTCAAAAATTTTTTTTTCATCATACCTACACGTGTGGGGTGTCTATCGATAGGTCTTCAAAAATGATGTTGAGGTTTCTAAAATTATTTTCGTCTACACTGAATAGTTTGCGCGAGACACACTTCCAAAGTGGCAAAATGTGTGTGTCCCCCCCTCTAACTTCTAAAGTAAGAGAATGAAAAATCTAAAAAAAATATATGATGTACATTACCATGTAAACTACCAACGAAAATTAGTTTGAACTCGATCTGATGAGTAGTTTTTTTTTAGTACGTCATAAACACACACAAAAAAAAAAAAAAACTTGCTGCAACGGAACCCTTCATGGGCGAGTCCAACTCGAACTTGACCACTTTATTATTTTTCTAAAATCAAGTTTCTCCTTCCAACAACCCCGTTAAAATCGATCCCGCCGGAGCCCAACATATCCCGTAATATATATCAACATGTCTCTGCACGATGCGATGGACGATACGTAAATCCATTTCCCCCACAAAAAATACTTACAAAGTTTACTTAGGTACATACCTACTAACAATATATTCGAATCATACCTGAAAATATTCCATATATAATCCGAGTATGCTCTGTGTATGACTTTTTATAAAGTTAGCAAACAAATTACACAAGTTTCTACCTCGCTTTCGAAAGCCTTGAGTAAATAAATGTGTATATAAGTACAGTCCGCGAGGTATAAGCTGAGCTTTGCATTAGTGTGAGTGATCACATGCATACGCATCTATTACCAAAAGTACAGTCAGACAACAAACTCTTAAACAACAAGCTGACATTAACTATCCAGGATCAATATGGTCATTGCGAAAAGAAGTATCTCTTTTAGGATTCAAATGGTCAAGGACAGAGAATAACAGACAAATTTTAATGGAAAAGCATAAGATCCGTCACCTACGTATAACTTATTTACTTAAAATTTCCGAATACCGTATTCAGGGCAGGCCTATCGTTTATACCAATATACAATTGATACTGCATAATAAACAACGATTTATTGAATATAAAATTGACACCTTATTAAGAGAACATGGTCACAGCGTCCTGCGTCTGACTGTACTTTTGGTGATCACTCACACTAATGCAAAGCTCAGCTTATACCTCGCGGACTGTAACTACAGTTACAATTTATCAAATTAACGTATCATTTTGGCCCTTCCGCATCGTAGCATCCTCGAGGAGATTATATTTATGTAGTTAAAACAGGCTATTTTTACTTCTCCTCTTCGGCATAGAATAGTCTTCGGTCTTAATACGTAATTCAATATTATATTTAAAGTTGTATTACAATAACAGGTTCGCAATTGACCGCGTTATCTCGCCTGATGTTAAACGACGATGCCGTCTACGATAGAGCGTTGCCAAGTGCCCTGCCCATTTCCATTTCTGTTTCAAACGAAAATAAAGAGCGTTACGTTACGACCTTATTGAGCAACAAACATCCAAATATTCAAACACTGACATTTATTATAATACAATAGGATTACTCTTGCTGTAGAGAGCCCGAGAATAAGCCATAATAACAAAGAACATACAACAACATTGTTAATCGAGTTTGTAAACTTAACAACCCCAACACAAACAAAACGTTGTTCCGTAGCCACAGCAAGACGTTGCTCCAACAACGCTGCCACAGCAATAGGTTGCTCCACGAATATTCACACTATTACCAACAGTTCTACATATTAAGTTACGGGATAATGTGTAGAATAACTAAGAATAAAAACATATATGTGTAGATGGGACATTGGTTTGAATCAGACTTTCATGGATTGCCCACTATACATAAGTATGTTACCACAGCTGGTACTGGGGATGTTTTCTCACAAGGAGATAGACAGGGCCATATTCCACCACGCTGGTCAAGTGCGGGTTGGCGGTTGAACCATATTCTCGAAAAATGTCTTTCTTGGAACACGTCGGCTTTCTCACGAATTGTCCATCACTGTTAAAACTAGTAGTAATGATGGTCTTTTATGTCCGTACTTAGAAGAAATACTCAGACCTTCTGGCGGTATTGAACCTATACGACCTTTCTTTGTGAAATTGGATATACCTACTCGTAACTAGGGCACCATGGCATTCAAATATAAGATAGACTAGCAGCGCCCCGCGGTGTTACCCGCGAAGTTCCCGTTCCCGTTGTTCCCGTTGTTTTCCAGGATAAAAAGTAGCCTATGTGTTCTTCCAGACTATAATCTATCTGTGTTCCAAATTTCAGCCCGATCCGTTCATACGTTAGGACGTGATTGAGCAACAAACATCCATACATTGCATTTATAATATTAGTAGGATATAGTATGAAGTAGGATATAAGCCCATCTAACAATATGTTAAATCCTGGTTTTAATAACAATGAATAATAATTTGTAATGTACAATGCAATTTCCTACGAATTACATGCAATTCAGTCAAAATTTGAGTACAAATTTTTTTTTTTTCAATTTTTTATTACATTTCTATGATATGCAATTAAATATTATTATGTTTTCATATAGGCGCTATTTATATTAAAACTAGCTGACTCAGCGATCCTCGTACCATCATATATTTTTCGCCAACATTTTCAAAATATAATATACGAGTATAATTATGTATATTACATACTAATATTTTGAATATTAACACATTAGGCAAACTTCGGAACACCTCTGTAGTTAATGTTTAGTTGTTCTGGCTCGTTGCAGCGCAGTGGTGCGTCAATACGAGGAAACAATATCCCATTCTCTACTTGCAATATGGGTCGAAACTCTATCATATCACAGACATACCAGTAGACACTGTGACTACATACATTTTAAACTATCACAGATGTTTACTACACTGTTATTCTTAATTACGAGACATTTGCCGACGTTTTTACGTGGAGGGAATGCGTTTACAAATACCCTGGCGCCTGGAGAAGACGGTCCGGTTATGGTGTATTCGATACCATGGCCGGACCTGGGGCACTATCGACTAAAACCTCCACGAGGTTCCACCTTTGACACGGCGGGAACGCGGTAACGCTTTCGCAATCTTCCGCGAACCTGCCGCGGTTTGTCTGTCTCTGGCCGCTCCGACGAGTTGCACCCCGTCACCGCCGAACCTGAACCCAAAATACCCCGTGACCAATTTGGGGATCAACCAGTCAGCACCCACTCAGACGCCACCGCTGGATACTCTTGACCCCCGGTCGGGTCTCTCGTCCCGCCACCTACTGCTTTTCGGCTGTAGAGGATAGGGACAGCGGCGCACCACAATACCGGCACTCCTCTTACCCTGCAGCCCTACCGCGTTCACCATCTAACGACGGCAATCCCGTCAAGGCCGCCGCGGGCAGAGACAGCGGCGCTCCTAATACTGCTGGTCCTCTTCTGCCGCGGCCTCCACCCCACAGTCCCGTACCACGTAACTCTATCCAATAATAATAATACGAAGTGTACGTCAGTGTAAGTTATTCAACAACGTGCGTTTTGGTCTCCGGTTGTCACTCATTTAACCTTTATTATTAGTTAAATTGCTTCAAAGTAACAAATATATGTAAAAAGTGTCTGATTGAAATGTCAAATATGGTTGCGCGCTCATGCGGAAAATATGGATGGACTTTTGTTGATACTTTGTCTATTTTCAAAGATCACTTGACAACAATCGTGTTATATAGTCAAATACACAGTACAACATTTATTTATTTTTAATTATTTTTTGAGTCGTAGTGGATAAGTAGCGATAGTATCCGATTTGAAAATCGTACCGTCGGCGTCGTAATGTTGAATCCAACTCTGAGTATTTACCCAAGTACAGTGAATAAAAACATCGTGAAGAAACCGACTTGTTCGAAAAAACACTACACAGACTACTCACATACTTAGCCAGCGTAGACTATGGCCTTACTACAGATGCTTCTGAAGTTTTTGTATCTTGCGATGTCTATCTTTGTCTGCGACTGCACCCCACGTAGAACATTACGTAGCAACGTAGAATACGGTAATAAGGTACAGTGTAGGCGGGAATTCACGTTCACTAATAAACAAAACACAAACTCGCGCCGGGATAACTTCAGCTTTTCTGGAGGGACTCTTTGCAGAATACGCCTGGGGAAGTATCACGCTTTTGCCAAATAATCCACCTCCAAGCAAAAATATGCAAACATCAATCGATATAAATCAATGGATGTGTCCTCCCAAACTTCAGGCGCCCGGAATTATGTTATCGTTGGGATTAGTGAACTCACTCTTTCCGTTTTAGTCGATTGTAGGAAGCGGGGAACGCCGGACGTTTATACCTATCGCTATTCGTTGTCAATAACCAAAGTAAGTGGAACCGCAACATACCTCACCGCTAGTGTTTCTAGGGGTCAAGTAGATTGGTAGTTGTAAACCACTCACGCTACATACAGAGACGTAGTTCGTTGACAATTTCAAAGTGCTCAGGGCACAGCTTTAGATTTATATCGATGCAAACATCTATCTTCCGGTTTGAAGGGAAATGTTTCAATAAAAATTAGGTACATGGCATAGAGACAAATCATCTTATATCTCTGGGTGACGACCCCAATACAGCATAGTGTCATGTAGTTATATATTGAAACATGAACAAATATCCAAATTGTTACCACGCATCTTTCTCACCATCAGACACATGTCCTGCTCATTTTGTCTCTCTTTATCACAAAAAAGCAACGATTGCACAGACCTGTTTTGTATAAAATTATTTATCTCCGTTGACTCCTGGGTCTAACATCTAAGCCTTTTTAAACGGTTTTTTGATGTTAACATTGTTTGTATTTTTTAATGCTGGAAGACTTAGGTAAATATTAAATCTGTACTTGAAAATTCAACAACTTTAAAACTATTTAAAAATTATGGCAACCCGCGCCTGTGGAGCGTCCCGTTCTCCCATCTCACCCCCCTCTCCTGCGGGGATGGCTCCCCGGACGCGATGCGCGTCCGCCGCGTGCCACGCCGGCGGATTAGTCGCCTCTCGCTCGCCGCTAATAGCACATATATCCGCGTATCTCCGCGTGCCGTGAAGCCCTCCCGCGTGGGGTTCTTTATAATGTTCGAACCTAATACCTAACCTAAACCTGAGTGCTAATTAAACTGTTCATTCAAGTCTAGTGCGTTTATTTCATTTATGTGGGAAATCAAGCCCTACAGATCCCATAAATGGCGGCCCAACGTTTGTTATTTTGAAAACCACGACGGACTTTACGGCATTAAAAATGGTGTTAACACGAAGTCGTTCGACCAGCGGTAATCGTGTTCCTCTCGCTGCGAACCGCGAAGATGAGACAAGAGCTACATTTCCTACACCTTCGCGGGCCGCGTCTCCGAGTGCCTCCACCGCACAAAATGGCGGCAGCGATGCCTCGCGTTTTCGAGACACACACGCCGCCGACGCCACGTTTTCCAGCGAACACCTCACGACTATCGTCGAAGCTTTGCAACGTTCGCAGACGGAGGCGTTGAAGTCGCTGTTCGAGACGGTCACGCGATTATCTACTTCGACCCCGATTCCTCAGCCGCTCCCCGGTAACTTCGCGCGCTGTACCGCGCGGTTCAGCGGCGCTTCCGGCACATCTCTCGACGCATTCATCGACGCGGCAGTCGCATACAAGGATTGCTGCTCGGTCTCCGATGAAAATGCCATTCGAGGACTCAGTCTACTTCTCACAGAGCAAGCCGCTGTCTGGTGGTTAGGCGTGAAGGACTCTGTTATCTCGTGGAGTGATGCAGTGACGGCCCTGAGGGGCGCATTCGGAGATCAGCGACCACCTCATCGAATTTACTTGGAGCTATTTCGACGATGTCAAGACAACGGCGAACGTACTGAGCGATTTGTCGCCGAAGCTCGTGCCCTGCTAGCACGATTACCGACCGGCGACCTCACAGAAAAAGTGCAGCTCGATATGGTGTACGGCCTCCTCAATAACAAAATTAGAGAGAGATTGCGTCGCGACGAAATAGAAAATTTCAACATACTGCTGCGTAGAGCGCGGCAGATCGAGGATGCTACTGATGAAGGACGCCAACCACTACTGCGAGCTCCGCCCGCCGGCCCCGCGTCGAACGATGGCGCGGGCCGAACGCGCCAACCGGCTCAACACTCCGGCGCCACCGGCTACGTCCCGGGCGCACGCGCTCTTCCTCCGACGCCCGCCCGCCCAGCCGCCGCCGCGCATGCCACCGGAGCGGCCGCGCCCGCTCCCTCCGGCCCTCCGGCACCGCCAGCTTCGCAACCACAAGCTACGGCGTTGCCGCCGGCGCCAGGTACCTCTGCCGACTCCGCAGGTAGGAGACAACGTCCGCTATGTAGTTATTGTAGGCGATTCGGTCACGAAAAACATCAGTGTAGGAAACTATCCGATAAACAAGAACAAACATTTTATTCAGTCGAGTCTAAGTTGGACCATATAAATAATAATAATTTATCTAGAAAGTCCAGTCGTACTGCATGCAGTAAATTTTCTAAGCCACTAAGACACGAGACCCGCTATCAACAAAATTATAATTTTGTCTCTCAGGGGCCTTGTATGCCGCGATCTCAAATTACTGATAACAGTACAACAGGTGATAACGCTCATAGTGTGAAATCACGTAAACAACGCCCTTGTTCTTTTCAACGACAAGAAAACTGCAACGTTACTGCATGCAATACGAAATGCTTAGGTACTGTTGATTCTGATCGATCTGATAAGAACATTGTTTGTGATAAGATGTGTATCCACAGCTGTGTGCATAATGCTAAACCGCGCCCTATAGAGTCAGACGCGGGAAAACATCGCGAGTGTTTTTGTATTATGCGTCCAGACTGTGACGAATATTACCATAACGTTTATAACAATATGTTTACGGAGCGAGAAAACTATAATATTAGTACCTATAACGTCCAAGAAAATTGTAGTAATATGTGTACCGATCGGAAACATTTTTCTAACACTCTGCTTGCCGCGCGAGAAAATTCTTGCACTTTGTGTACCGCGCGAGAAAATTGTAACCCTATGTTAACTACTTCGGAAAATGTTAACCCTGAGATCGCCTCACGAGAAAATGTTAACCCTGAGATCGCCTCACGAGAAAATGTTAACCCTGAGATAGCCTCACGGGAAAATGTTAACCCTATGATCGCCGCGCGGAAAAATGTTAACCCTGAAATCACCGCTAGGGAAAATTTTAAGTATTTACGCGGAATGTTGCCGGGAAATATTGACCCTGTTTTCGCAAAGCGGGAAAGGGTAAACCCGTCATTTACCGCGGAAGGGAAAGTCAACCAACATTTTTCCGCTGCGGAAAATAAATCATTTTTTGATGTTATCGATAGGCAAAAACAATGTAATGAAAACTTTTTAGAAGAGAATTGTATATGTTATACGGGAGATAGTAACAACGCTACGGGACCCTCTATTGGCCGGGATGTGCGACCAATTTTTAAAATAAATATTTTGGGGATAAACGGTACTGCGTTAGTTGACACGGCGGCCAAGCATTGTATAGCAGGCCACACGCTGTATGCTCTCCTTTTACAAAGGAATCATCCTCTCCGCGTTTCCTCTCAAAAAGTTAAACTGGCTGATGGTGTGGTACGTCAAATGAACATTTTGACAACCACGTTAGAGGTGCGCCTAAAGACGACAACTTTAGTGGTTCCATTCGTAATTTTTCCGGATTCGACAAACAACGAAACTTTATTAGGTATAGATTTCATCACGGCCGCTGGAGTTGTCATCGATTTTCACAAAGAGGTGTGGTGCTTCAGCGATGACAATACAAAACAGTATAACCTGTGCTTCGAGCCTAAAGAAAATAAGGCAAATCACGTGAGTAGTACATCTTGTGCTTCTACTAATATACTTAGGGACGATGAAGGTACTCTCCTTAGTGCACCAGAGCGACAATCACTGGTTTCCGTTCTTTCCACGTACGCCCACGTTTTTCGAGCAGGGGGAGGTCCAACACCGTTCACCGAACACCGCATAGATACAGGTGAGCATCCACCAATTTCAGTACCTCCTTACCGCCTAAACCCATCGAAGAAACAAGTCATGAAGAAAGAAATAGACAAGCTTCTACAAGAAGATGTAATAGAAGAATGCGAATCTGCTTGGGGTTTCCCAGCGCTGATGGTACCTAAACCTAATGGTAGCATACGATTTTGTGTCGACTACAGACGCTTAAATGCAATCACTAAGGCCGATACATATCCGATGCCGAACATCGATGAGTTGTTACAGGGCACTAAAGGAAATTGTGTCATGAGTACTTTAGACCTCCGTTCCTCATATCATCAGATAGCTGTCAGGAAAGCCGATAGAGACAAAACTGCGTTTGTTTGTCCTCTTGGAACCTTTAGGTTCAAGAGGATGCCGTTTGGGTTAAAAAACGCGCCAGCGACCTTCCAACGTCTAATAGACCGTTTGCGCTCCTGCTCTGCTTTGCAAGACGTAAACCTTTTGTGTTATTTGGATGATTTATGTGTAATTTCGGACGGGTACGATCGTCATCTGCAAGACCTCGAGGCAGTTTTCAAACGTGTGACCGAGTTTAACCTCCATCTGAATAGGGAGAAGTGCGTTTTCGCGAGGGAAAGCGTTAAATATCTCGGCCACGTTATAACACAGCAAGGTGTTTCCACCGACCCAGAAAAGGTGAGTGCTGTTCTCGAGATGAAGGAACCAGGGAACTTGAAACACTTAAGAACCTTTTTGCAGACTTGTTCGTGGTTCAGAAAATTTATACCTAACTTTTCAAAGGTCTCTGAGCCTCTGACACGCTTAACTAGAAAAAACCAGATCTGGATCTGGGGTCCAGAGCAATATCAAGCATTTCATGAGCTGAAACGTCTCCTGACAACAGCTCCAATACTGGTACAGGCCGATTTTAGTCGCCCTTTCATTCTGCGTACCGACGCAAGTAACTACGCGCTAGGCGCTGTTTTATTACAGGGCGAGGGAAGTCAGGAAAGGCCTATTGAGTATGCTAGCCGACTCCTCAACGCAGCTGAGCGGAACTACTCTACAACTGAGAGAGAGGCCCTCGCTGTAGTTTGGGCAGTAGAGCGTTTTAGGCCTTACCTAGACGGTCACCCAGTAATTATAGGCAGTGATCACCAACCTCTTCGTTGGCTTCTATCACTAAAATCACCCACGGGCAGGCTAGTTCGATGGGCTCTGAAGCTTCAAGCTTTTGATATACAATTTCAGTACACCCCGGGGAAAGCGAACGTAGTCGCAGATACACTAAGCAGGCCAGTCTGCTCGGAAGAGTCACGCGAGGATTGTGGCGTTTGCTCGGTTATCTGCGATTTACCAACGAAATCGCCAATCCAGATTCGAAATGAGCAATTAGCCGACCCCGAGGTGGAAAAGGTAATCAAGGAGATTGAAGGAGCCGACGAAATTGCAGCCCAAAGGTGGGTAGATAGAGGATATCTTATGGATCACGGGATATTGTATCGCTTTAACCCTGATTCCGAAAGCGAATCTCCTCAACTAGTCATTCCTGTAGCTCAAGTTCCAGAAATTCTAAAAGACCTCCACGATTCACCAACAGCTTGCCATCCAGGTATCGATAGGACGTATCAGAAAGTTGCACAGGTGTATTATTTCACAGGGATGCGGAGAATAATCACTGATTATGTCAAATCCTGCATCCACTGCCAACGATATAAGGCCAGTAACGCCAAACCTCCTGGGCTACTCCAAACGCCAGTAATGAATCAGCGGAATGAAGTACTTGCTGTAGATTTGTTTGGCCCGTTACCAGAAGGAGAGCAGGGGGAGCGTTGGATCTTATTAGTTGAAGATACGGCAACTAGATGGACGGAACTATTTGCCCTAAAAGAAGCTACATCCGAGGCCTGTGCCCGTATACTCATTGAGGAGTATTTCATGCGATATGGTTTGCCTCGCAGGATTATCTCGGATAATGGCGTCCAGTTTGTTGCGGCAGTTATGCGCCAATGCATGTCCGTGTTAGACATCAAACAAAATCTGGTCCCATTATATCATCCACAGGCAAATCCAGCAGAGAGAAAAAACCGAGATCTTAAAGCAATGTTAGCACATCTCGTCGAGGATGACCACACTTCGTGGCCGAAGGAGTTGCCAGTGATCCGTTTCGCCTTGAATAGTGCAAGATGCCGCACTACAGGAAAGTCACCTGCTTATTTGTCCTTCGGCAGGGAAATGAGATCACCGACAGAGGTCCAGCATGACCTTCGTGCTATAACAGATAAAGAAAACTTTGTTCCCCTAATATCCCCTTATCTCAGGGAGTTTCTAAATTCATTAGCAGCTGTTCGAGAACCAGTGGAAACCCAGCAGGATAAAACTAAAGAGAACGCTGATGTCTCACGCAGGCCATCCGACGAGTATCAGGTAGGCGATCTTGTTCTTTTGAAATCCCACCTGTTGAGCAAAGGGTCGCAGGACTTAACCGCGAAATTCTTCTCTCGCCGTGATGGACCGTACCGGATCTCCAGGAAGGTGAGCCCCACTCCATATGAGATCACAGATGCCGAACAGCCTGCAGTTATTCTAGGTAAATACCATGCCAAAGATATTTTTCCCTACAAAGGTGACGCTTCTGAAAAACCAGTGAGACCAAAGAGGAAACGCGGACGTCCGGTTAGGCTAATTGAGTCCTAGGTCCTAGTTCAGGAGCGGGGTCGTTCTCCTGAACTAGAGGGGGAGTATATGGCAACCCGCGCCTGTGGAGCGTCCCGTTCTCCCATCTCACCCCCCTCTCCTGCGGGGATGGCTCCCCGGACGCGATGCGCGTCCGCCGCGTGCCACGCCGGCGGATTAGTCGCCTCTCGCTCGCCGCTAATAGCACATATATCCGCGTATCTCCGCGTGCCGTGAAGCCCTCCCGCGTGGGGTTCTTTATAATGTTCGAACCTAATACCTAACCTAAACCTGAGTGCTAATTAAACTGTTCATTCAAGTCTAGTGCGTTTATTTCATTTATGTGGGAAATCAAGCCCTACAGATCCCATAAAATACATATTTAAATAAACTTCCCCCCAGCCCAGACCCTCCATCACCGTCGCAATTCGATATTTTATTGTCAGCTGGAATTTATAGCACAAACCAGTGCTAGGGTTGAGGTCAGGTTATACTGGCAATCAAACGTGTTGTGGTTATTAGCCAGCATGAATTGGGCCGCTAAGTGAAGCGTGCCGCGCCGCTGTAACACTTTCACGTAATGCTTCTGCTGACAGGATTTGACACCTCGACAACTATAGTATCTACGCTTTGTCAGAAGAAAGAGAGCCTAGGTAACATATTTTGAAGTGAAAACTTCTTTGGGCGTGTTGAGCATTTTTTGAGATGAAAACCGCGACGCTGTAACCGTTACAAATACCGCTGTATATAGCATAGGCATAAGTAGCCCGCTAAATGTTCCCACTGCTGGGACTCGGAGCCTTCTCTTGCAAGGAAAAAGTTAAGGTCATAATCCCTAACCCAGTAGGGGTTGGTGGATGACCTTCATCCCAAGAACATGTCGGTTGCCTCGTGATGCTCTTCTTCACCGTTTTTAAATTAGCGGTATTACGCTCGTGACTTCGAAAAGACAGTGAAACGACTTTGAAAAGACAGTGGTGCGTGTGGGATTCGAACCAGGGGCTCCGGATCGACCCTTCTCCTAATTTAATTTTAACTAACATTCCAACTATGACAATTATAACTGCCTAATCTCCTTTATTTAAAAAAAGTTGACTAATAAACCTCACTAAAATCTTTACAGAACGATTGACCTTCTCTCAGTCTATTAGGCATATACCAAAATATTATAATTTAACAGTTAAATAGTACTAAACATACGAAAAAAACGTGTAAAAACTGGTTTTTGTATCCGGAAGATAAATCTGCAATTCAATGAGTGTAATCAAACACACAATATTATAATTTGGACTTAAAATATTATAATTATAACTGTTTTGATGCAAGAGGCCGGTTCAAATATTTTTTTCTAATTTAGCCATGACATTTAGACAGTAACTAATTCGTAATAGGCCAAAAAGTTCCTAGTCTCAATTTACATTACATTTTGCAGTTTAGTTAATGACTAATTTTAGGCTAGACGTGCAGCAGGAAAGAACCACTAAAATAAATATTTCGATTATCATGAATATACAATATACATATATTATTATACGTTTCTGACATCGGCTTTTTAAAAATAACTTCTATAATATTTTTCTCAGAAAAAAAACAAACACTGACTGTACTTAATTCACGTACCTATGTCTATTTTTGCAGAGGAGAGTCAAAGTTTCACAGAATAATTAATAAATAGGTTAAAATCCGTGGAAACGCTTTTGTTTACGTTTCCGGCTTTGCGCTTGACTACCTAGAAGAAACCATAGACGTATAAAAAAGTCAAACGTAGTCTCGCTAAAACAAAAACTGTGTCTATAGAGTCGGCTAGTGCGCTGTCACATACAGGCTGACACGCACACATACACACATCAGCCGATAATTACGCGCGCAAACTTGTATTTATGCGTGCATGCCAGCTTGTCACATACATGCTGACACGCTCACATACGTAGCGCACTGGCCGACTCTATAGACACAGTTGAAGTGAAAACTTCTTTAGGCGCGCTATAGACAGAATTTTCGTGGGCTATGAAATGGATTCATCAATCGTCACGCTTGGATATGATAATGGATCGGATCGGATATGAAATCTTCGGGTAAACTCAGTAAAAACGGCCAGGTACCAGGGCAACAGAAACAGTAAAGAGTTTCGATTACCTACATCCAACAGCCCAGCGTTTATCTCCAGATACCAGGACAACAGAAATATAAAAGAGTTGCGTTTGCCCCTAGGTACAAGTACCAGGGCAACAGCAAGTTTTCACTTCTATCGGCAGTTCCTATGACTGCCAATTTTTTTTTGTTTTAGCGAGACCACGTCCGACTTTTTTATACGTCCATGGAAGACACCGATACACTCTCGGTTTTAACACCCAAACTATATGTCCGATGGAAAAAAAAACACCTATGATCATGATATTCAAAGTCAAAATCTTTGCACTTCTTTGAACTTCTTGCACATATAAACCTTAGAAGTCATGTCAGTTGTGTGTGAATTGTCCACCAATATTTATTTATTTACGAACAAGGTATTTTATCACTTTATCGGTAATACAAATGTATTTCAGCGTCATGTTCCAATGACTTGATGATGACTCCAATATCCAACAAGTATTCATAATGTTTCATTTCAACTCGCCACTTTCATTTTTGAAGTCGGATATGACATCAAAACATAATTTGATATTTATAATCAAATTAATCGAACCAAAATTAAATATGAGTCAAAAACAAAAATAGGCACTACTGTTTAATATGTAAATAACTTTGCATTAAATATTCAAAAATCTAAATTCCAAAATTTAAATGCGACTCGAAACTGGTAATAATCGCTGGAAACTGGATAGAACTGGTTCCAAAGACGCGTCAGTTTCAACCGGACCGTACTGGATATTTCTCCCACCTGCTGCTACGGTTATTTCCCGGATCCGCTTTTGTGACTTTTTCTCGACGTACCATTTTTGGACTAACAGATACCTAGTTTTTACTAAAACATTAAATTTTAACTCTAGTTTACAAACACGCAATATTCACAAACAGCTTAGGTACTTGCTAAATGTTCCCACAACTAGGTCTCAGGGCCTTTTTTCACTAAAAGAGCCAAACCGTGTGCGATGACGCATTACCTCAAAAAATTCTAGGAACATGCCTGCCGGTTTCTTCACGATGTTTTCCTTTATAGCCATTGGTGACGATCTACATATTAACCTGGACTTGAATACTCAGACGTGCAAGCCGGATTTGAACCTATGTGCGCGCACATTGTTAAAAAATCACTGTCATAATTTTTTCGACGCGCACCAAAGACATGAAAAATAAACATAGTTATCAGTTTCTTCATTATAGATTTTGGCTTCCAATAAAACTCTTTTCGATTACCATATTTTTGTGTTTCTGTTTTTGTAATCCACGGATTCCTGGGGCTGTGCTTTTTATTAACTGATTGTATGCGTTGTGTTGAATGAATCCCCCGCACGCGGCCGCTCGCCGACCGCTGACCGAAGCCTATTTATTTAAATTTAAACCGACAGTTAAACAATCGATTTATTTCAGCGCTATATCTGAATTCTCGTTAATCACGTCCAAACACCCTGTTAACTGGAGCTTTATTCTCGACCGTTCGAGATTTGATACGAACAGCAAAACTGTGGAGTGAGAAAAGGTTGTGGGAAAATACCCCGAGTCTCAACAGTGGGAATAAGGAGCTGCATATGGTTATTAGTTTAAATCCATTGTGGAAAAGTGGAAAATCCCCTCAAGTAAACCTGCTTATTTTACCTGAGAGGTTTTCTGCGATGTATATAAATTAGCAAGTAGCCCACTAACTGTCCCCACAGCTAGGATTCGGGGCCTTTTCTCACAGGGAGAGAATCAAGGTCGTAATTCATCACACTAACCCAGTGTGTGTGGGCACACGACCTTGAAAGATTTTAGGAACATATTTATCGTTTTTTTCACTATGATTTCTTTCACCGTTAAACCCAGTAGTAACGACTTTAACGACAAACTTAGGTATTTAAAACTTCAGTAAAAACAATTTAATTCTATAAATGTACCAAGTTTGCATATAATATGTTACTTAACATACCGGATCATAAAATTCTGAACTCAGATTGTAGTCTGGATTATCATACAGGCTGCAGGTCTACTGCGAAAACCAACTACGATTGATCGGATCCGACCGACAGCTGAATCGGATTGTAAAACATTCGTATCGATACATCTCGGTCGGAAGTTATAGACTTAGGTCGGATGAGGGTCGGATCGAACGAAACGGCCGATCCGATCAACCGACCGATTGTCTTTCGTTCACAAGTTCGGCCGATATATCGTTTATCGGACTTTGTAGTAGACCTGCTGGCCTTGTGGCTCAGCTAGTCATAAGTCTGCCTACTGAGCGGAAGACATATGTTCGATTCCCACCTAGTACAAATATTTCTGTGACAACTATTAGGTACTTGTGTAATTAATTCAAGTATTTGTTCTGTGGATGTTTCTATGCATCACAAATATATATTTATGATTGTATTATATTATCTAACTGCTTCTCATAGTACAAGCTTTCCAAAGCTAAGAAGATCATACGATAGTGGAATGAAACCTTTACGTTCGAATCTTTGTTAGTTGTTTGGTTTTCGTAATTCAGTGAAAGAGACAGAGATAAAAGCAATCTCGATCGGCACAGAATGCTCTAACTGAATAAGTGAATAAAGGCCGCGTAAAGTGCGGTGACGAGCGCACTGCATTAACGAATTATCGGGGAATAACTCCGTTAGCTAACAGCGCGCATCGGAGGTGCGCGGTGCGCGCAATCCAGACCATTGTTTGTGCTTATTGAATATGAGAATCTATTCGATTGCTACATTTGAAAGGCAAAAATTACTAAGCGACATTTTGGGTACTAAGGACAGTTATAATATTATAATTATGTCACGGTGAAGTAGCCAACACCGTCAGATTGTAAAATAACGAGTTCCGTTCCCGTTATTTCCCCGGGATAAAAGTAACCTATGTGTTCTTTCAGACTATAATCTGTGTTCCAAATTTCAACAAGATCCGTTCATACTTTACGACGTGATTAAGCAACAAACATCCAAATAAGCCCGCGCCCGTGGTACATAATTTTATATTTTATTCTGTAGCATTCAGGGATTACGCAACATCATGCAACGATGAAACAATTTCTGAAATCGGTCCATTAGTTGTTCAGTATATAATTTTTATTTTATTGTTTGTTCAATTTTCGTTCCAAGTTACATTCAAGGAACTTTCTGAAATGTCAAAAACAATATTTGATTTACGTGAGTCGTAGAAAAGCTTAATCATTGTAACATTATGTTAAGCTAACGTGGGTGTTCACGATACTAGTACGAGTTACGGGACATTTATAACGGAGCTGGTTCCCGATATTTCAATTCAGATTCATGCACCATGTTCTAAGGTCAGGCTCGCTCCATCATATAACCACGGAAAATATCCCTTAACTAAATTATGTTAGTGTAATAGTGTAGTCAACAACTTAGGATGTTTAAGCTTTGTAAAGGTTGTATTTAAAATACGAGTATAAAACAAAAGTAATTTTATGTTTTTTTTTCACTCACAGATGTCGCAGTGTCTCTGGGACCAGGGATTGACGCAAGCCGCGCGCCGACACTAGTCTTGCCGACCTAACTCTCTCCTAGTCTTACCTTCTAAGTTTACTTCCTAGATTATAATCTAAGGTATGCTTACTTATACTTACATGATATATAAGTAAGTATATAGCAAATAAGTTCGCTTTTTGAAAATATAAGTAAATCTGTGCGTCTAAACTCATGTTGAAAATTCCATAACAATTTTTCCATGTGCCTGAGTATTTCCATGACTGATAAATATGTATTTAACATTATAAATGTATGAAATCAGTTAGCTGGCTTGCATAGTACAAGCTTTGCTTACTTTGGGGCTAGATGGTGTTGTGTGAAATCGTGTTGACTAATTTGTTTATATTTATTAGGTAAACGGGTAACTCACGTGTAATGAGGTCGGTCAATCCGGCGGCCTTTTTCAAGGAGAGTGTACGCGCCCGATGGCTTCCCGTTTGGCACTAGTGCAAAAGGCCGCCGGACGCGGCCGAAACTCGACACGGATTGGCCGACCTCATTACACGTGAGTTACCCGTTTACCCAATCAATATGTGTAACAACCACGTTAATTTTAATACTAAAATTATTTATATTTGTCCAGAAAGCGACATCGTTTCATGGTTTTGACGACATTTTACTAAAATAGGTTTGCCGTCTCATCTGATGTTGAGTGATGCTGCGGTCTACGTTCTACGTACGTACTATTTCTCAGCAGAAATCTATTCACTCTCGAGTTAAAGAAACCCACATTATTATCATCAGACAACGTATTTTGCAGTTTACAATTTCTTACTATCAATCAAAACTTTTCGTTGAAACCTTCGGAAAGTCAACCATGAAACGATTTTGCTTTTTCGAGCTAGATTTTTTTATACTTAACTCAAGAGAGTGTTGTGTTTTTAGCTTTGTAAATGTCTTCTAAGTATTTCCACAATAGCTCTTGAACACTTCATCTTATAACTAATTGGCTTTTGGTAAAATATGTATGTTTTAGTCATTGACTTGACTTTTTCAGACTAAAACATGGTCTATATTCCAATCACTTGGATATATTTTAAATCATATGAATAAGCATGAATAAATACTAAATGTCCATAGGTTAGAACGCAACCTTTTAGTGAAGTATATAAGCAAACTATTATTTAATTCTCTCGTTGTAGATTTATATTTTATTTCTCATTGTGTGTCGTTATTCTTTGTTTTTTTAAGCTTCATCAATTTAATGGACTTGAAAATAATAATAAATTGTTATAGTTAATAGAAAATCATAAGATTTCACTATAAAACAATAGACGATAGAATAACCTTTATAAGCTATGAACAAGGATGAACAAGGATTATCCCTTCATAGTTTATGTTAAGCTAAGCTTCTATGCTGTAGGTATCATGTGATGCCACATTTCAAGTGGCTTTTCACGGGTAAAAGTCACATCTGATAACCAGTTGTTCTGGTTTGGTTGTGGCATTACATGAAGTATTTCAAGTTGGTCCGTTTGTTGTAAGTAGGTATGTATATTTTGTAGGACAGAAATTTCAGCAATTATTTAAAAGGTAGACCATGTCCTGTTATTCGATTTGTTAATTGAACTGAATTAGGGTTATTAGGACATTAGATCACTTAGCAACATCCTACTATTATTACGAATACGAAAGTTCGGATGTTTGTAGCTCACTCACGTCTGAACGCCTGAACGGATCGGGTTGAAATTTGGAACACAGATTATGGTCTGGAATAATATATCCCGAAAAAATTACGAGAACAGGAAGTACGCGGGTGAAACCACGGGGTCCTGCTGAAATTTATCAAGCATATGTCAATGTCAATAAATAATTAAATAGATATATGATTCCTGAGAATACCTCATTGAAAATGAATCTATAGAAACCTTTAATACTTTATACCCCGTTTACATTATTCCAGTCCAGCGATCGAATCCAGCGCTGGATTGCAACCGGCACTGGAATGCATCAACCCAGTGCCAATGCATTCCAGTGTCAGTTTACATTATTCCAGTAAGGAATCCAGCGCTGGATTCGGTCGCTGGACTGGAATAATGTAATCCGGGTATTATTGAGTTTGTGCCCGGATTATAAAGAGTTTCTATCTAGGTATTTGTCTAATGCAACGGTAGCTGGAATTGTTAATTAAGATAATGTCAATACTTATGCTTACAAATATTTGAGTCGATAAAATTGTAATTAGGTAACAACGGTGAATTAGCCGCTTTCATACCTATTACTACCGTGAAATCGACTGCTAAAATTTAGTCACTGGTCAAAATTATATATTTAGTGTTTGTTATTTATAACCGATCGATTATGTTAAAAATGATAGTTTTAATTATTAAGATGAATTACATTAAGGCGTTCTAGAATTTGTCTAAATAATTGACTTGTCATTTTATTTGGTATTAATAAAAGACTATGTCAAAAGCAAGTTAAATTTATACGTTTTTCAAATAAAACTAGTATTTTCCCAAACAGACTATTTACAAAAGTACACAACAAGTTATATATAAAATTAACAAGTATCAAAAATGTGTCAGTTAATCAACTTATTATTTGTATTAATTTAATTTCAGTAGGTACGTTGTTATGCCGCTTTTTAAGGTCATCAATGATTTTTTGGACCGTGTAATGGTTTTGTTAGTTTTGTATAGATCTGTAACAATGTTATACTCAACTCTAAATAACTAAGGTAATAATTATATTTGGTATCAAACAAGTTGTCTTATTAATAATATGTATGACCCCTGTATTCCAAATGTTTGCTGAAGGCTCAGTCGAAGTAAAAACTGTACAATTTCTATTTAACTTAGCATGGACATTTTCGACGCCACATTAGTGACGTCATAATAACCCAAGAAGTCAAATATAGTGCTAATGCATGCAATATTCTTTCTCTTTATATAATTTCATTCAGTTCTATTCAGTCCTTACAGAGATCGCTAAGTGCGGGTTGCACGATTGTGCACATCCTCGAAAAAAATATTTCTTGCAACATACCGTTTTCTCACTTCGTTTTCCTTCTCAAAAGTGCAGACGAAATTCAAATATACGAACTTATGATTGCGTAACTTTCTAGCTTCTAGGCCGCTACGGCTTGAATTAGATATTTATAGAAATACGACTTTTGTAAAGTACTAATTAAAGTTATTTGTGGATACTGTGTTATATTAGTTTTTGTGTTTATTTTGTTTTACACTTGACCACCATCTCGCCTGATATTCAACGATGCAGTCTACGATGAAGCGTGCCAAATTAGAAGACTCCTCCTACTCCTACTCCGCCTGGCTGTCCGACTTTTATGTCAGAGATACACATACGCCAAATGGAAGTTCGCAAAGTGCTACGCAATCTGGACGTGAATAAAGCCAGTGGCCCAGATGGTATTCCTGCACTAGTGTTGAAGGCTTGTGCGCCTGAGTTGTCCCCGATACTGACGCGTCTATTTAGACTCTCTCTCCAAACTGGGTTAGTACCGAAGTCTTGGAAGCTTGCCAATGTGCAACCAGTGCCCAAAAAGGGTAGTCGTGCTGACCCTGCCAACTACAGGCCCATCTCGGTCACGTCCATACTCTGCAAGACTATGGAACGTGTCTTAAACCACAGGCTCCTGACGTACCTAGAATCAAACGACCTTCTCAGTGACCGGCAATACGGATTTCGCCGAAACCGGTCCACCGGGGATATTCTAGCGTACGTCACTCACATCTGGAGTGAAGCTATCGAGAAACACGGGGAAGCACTTGCAGTCTCCCTGGATATCTCGAAGGCTTTCGACAGGGGCATGATGGCCTTATAAGCAAGCTTTCTAGTTATGGTTTGTCTCCTGGGTTTATTGCGTGGATATCGGACTTCTTGAGGGATCGATCCATACGAGTCGTCATTGATGGCTGCTCGTCGGATCAAATGGCTATCAATGCCGGAGTCCCTCAAGGGTCGGTACTCTCTGCGACGCTCTTCCTGCTACATATCAACGATCTGTTGAAGCCCGGTATCTTTGGGTACGCAGATGATAGCACCGTTGTAGAGAGTTACATATCTAGTGCGAGAGCCAGTGGACAGCAAACTCAGGTACTGAGAGAGAGTCTGATCGAGCGTTTGAGCTTGACCCTTGAGGCGGTGTCTACATGGGGCGATGCCAATCTGGTCAAGTTCAACGAGAGTAAGACGCAGGCGTGTCTGTTCTCCGCTAAAAGGAGTCCATTCCAACTGACTCCTACTTTTAGAGGTGTATCCGTGCCGGTTTCTGACCGTCTTGAGTTATTGGGCGTTACTTTGACCTCTACGCTCAATTTTGGCTCGTATATCGAGTCCAAAGCTAAACTAGCTGCCAAAAAACTAGGTGTCCTCTCAAAAGTGCGAAGGTACTTCAAGTCTGAGCAGTTGCTCACGTTATATCAAGCTCAAATTCGTTCTTGTATGGAGTACTGTTCGCATCTTTGGGATGGTTCGGCTAAGTATCAACTGGAAGCCTTGGAATCGATCGAAAGACGTGCCAAAAGGCTCATAGGCAACGACCCTATTGTGCGAAAAAGACTTCAAAGTCTTGAACATCGCCGTAAAGTTGCTAGCCTTTCGGTATTTTATCGGATACACTTCGGAGAGTGTGCGACTGATTTACATGATCTAATACCACCTTGCCCTTTTTTCTATCGGAACGCTCGTAGCTCGAAAAAGCGACATCGTTTCATGGTTGATGTTCCAAAGACACGAACGAAGAGATTTGACTCTACGTTTGTGATAAGAACGTCTAGGCTTTGGAATGCGTTGCCTGAGTGGGTATTCCCTGTTGGTTACAATCTTTGTGTCTTCAAATCGAGAGTGAATCGGTTTCTTCTAGGTAAACACGATCCATCGTAGACCGCATCGTCGCTTAACATCAGGCGAGATGGCGGTCAAGTGTAAACCTATAAAAGTTAAAAAAAAAAAAAAAAAAAAAAGAAACCGATTCACTCTCGCCTTGAAGACACAAATAATAATATAAATTAGTAAAACTTTTTTTTTGTTTCACCGCATTAATCTGAGGAAGTGTAGAATTATGTCGTGCTAGAACTCTGTGCAGCAGGTCTACTACGAAGTCCGATAAACGATATATCGGCCGAACTTATGGACGTTTCTTACCACGAAACACAATCAGTCGATTGATCGGATCGGGCGTTTCGTTCATTTCTAATTCCGACCGACATAGATTTGATAGTTTTTGTGTCGTAAAAACTGAACGTCCTCGTACTCCGAAAGCATTTAATTACCTTACCGGTTATTCGGACAGCTGTCGGTCGGATCCGATTATTCGGAGGTTGTTTTCGTAGTAGACCTGCAGAGTCGTACTACGGGAGCGGTCATGAAATTGGTTAAAAACCACGGCGGTTGTAACGCCGGCGCCGCCGAAACGTCGAGGAAATTAAATAATAATGTAGGTTGTGAGTAAGTCCTGTGCTACGTTAATAACAATAACAATTAAATCATTATATAGAATAGAGTTTGGTGAACAATCTACCCAAAGTCCATGTGTTTTCACTGTCTCTAGTGAAATTCAACAGAAAGCAAAGCCATTAGCAACTTGCTTTATTATCCGTTTAGTCAACAGCACCATCTAACTAGCCGCCTAAAAGGCTTTTACTTTTACCCTTGGCTAAACTTAGTCGACTGAATCCAGTGAAGAGTAAGAGCAATAAAGACGTAGGATATTTATGCTTTGCACCTCTAGGCCATATCCTTTGTAATTTTTATCCTTTGATTTGTCCAAGCGCCGAGTATACGCAAATGGCAGTCATCACTAAAATTGTTTTATAATTTTTGCAAAGTTACTGTGCTTGAGAACTTGTTTAATTAAGCTAACATACTAAATTCAGAAGCGAGGATTGCTTGCTTTTCGTACGATAAAGTGAACATGGGACAGAAATAATAAAGATGATACAAATGACATAAGAAATCATTTATTTAATACTTTAAAATGTAGTTAAGTTAGTTTAATCATCAGTTTTTTTGTTTTCCGTCGCCATTTTTAACCGTTTGGAGATTTTCGGCGCTAGGTGGCAGAAATTGGAACTAAATTGAAATGACCAGGCTAGACAAGTATTAAAATTTCATAGATCTAAGTTAGCTATATGACTATCTGTTTTATCAAATGGCTGAACATTTTGCTGGTAGCTAGTTACAGGGGCTAGTAAAGAGCCCAGGCTGTTGATTGAATGACTGATTAAACTAGTTAGCTGTGATATAAATGTTTATATCGACGTAGTACACATAGAGGTCGATTCAAGGCGGGTCCTCTAGCGAGGCGTACCGCGTCTAGCCTGCGAGCCACGAATGAGCACTAAGACTTGTCTAGGCACTCTGCAGATATGCAAATAGAATCGAGAGATAGCGTCAGATAATCTACATTATTGATTCGTTTTACCGACAAGTTTTAGTCCTGTGGAAATTTTGCTACTTGTGAACAGGTATCTAACTACATGCTAGCTATATTCTTGTTGTTTTTCAAAGCAATGTGGACCTTTTACTAGTAGATAATTAGGTATATTATTTTAGATATTTTATTTCTACATAACTTAGTCGGTGCAACGAGGTAACCATAATAGATTTTTCTATTTTCCTTATTGCTTTTATGTATATATCAAATCTTACTAATATTAAAAATGCGAAAGTTCGAATGTTTGTTGCTCAATCACGTCAAACTGGCTGAACTTTGCAATAGAACACAGAATATAGACTGGAATAGCACATAGGTTACTATAGCGAAAAAGTAGTAGTAACGGAAATTATGCGAGTGAAGCTAGTATTTTTTTCCTGGTTCAATTCAATTTCAATGAAGTGCATTTGACTATAATTATGTCATCTTCAATAACCAAACTAGTATTCCAAAAACTGCTTCAACGATTTGGATAAATCAATCAATCAATCAAAAAATTTATTTCAGAAATGATTCCATACAATAAATTATTACATTTCATTATCATTTTACATTAATACATTTCATTATCATTTTACATTGTTACATTTCATTATCATTTTACATTGTTACATTTCATTATAAAATGTATAATAAATGTATATTATGTGTCCACCTCTGTTGTATGATGATCTATCAAATAAAAGGAATCATCAAAACCGATTCGCAACTGGTAGAGCCATCGTATAACACACATGCAAAAGAAAATAAACATCCAACTGAATTGAGAACATACTTCTTTTTTCATGTCGGTTAATAACACAATCGATTCTTGTCGTTTTGGTTGAATGTTTTTTATGTTCAAAACTTCTATTGAAACATTCAGATTCAGATTATATCTAGACCATTTTAATATGAAAGGCATTGTAACATATCGATAATACTGTAGGTCTTATTCTCAAAATTCTGAGTCACAGTTTTTATTACGGATTAGTTTATTTATCGCCCGAACAATGCCTCTGTAGGTATTTGTGTCTGATAAAACAATGCGGTCACCAGGTAATAATTGATTAGAAAGAAGTTAACACACAAAATTCGTCCTCAAATTCAATCTTTAGCAAACAAAGAAAGTGAGTATGATTATGTATGTGTGTTTTTTTTTTAAATAGTGTATTTTCTGTCGAATTATTTTGATGTAATACTATCCTACTAATATTATAAATGCCAATGGTTTGGATGTTTGCTGCTCAGTCACGACGTAACGTATGAACGGATCGGGCTGAAATTTGGAACATGTTATAGTCGGGAAGAACATACAGGCTATTTTTTATCCCGGGAAAATAACGGGATCGGGAACTACACGGGTAAAAGCGGAGGCCACTTTTTTTAAAACTTTTATAGGTTTACACTTGACCGCCATCTCGCCTGATGTTAAGCGACGATGCGGTCTACGATGGAGCGTGTTTACCTAGAAAAAACCGATTCACTCTCGATTTGAAGACACAAAGATTGTAATCATCGGGGAAAACCCACTCAGGCAACGTATTCCACAGCCTAGACGTTCTTATCACAAAAATAGAGTCAAATCTCTTCGTTCGTGTCTTTGGAACATCAACCATGAAACTATGTCGCTTTTTCGAGCTACGAGCATTCCGATACAAAAAAAGGTGGTATTAGATCATGCAAATCAGTCGCACACTCTCCGCAGTGTATCCGATAAAAACCGATAGGCTAGCGATTTTACGGCGATGTTCAAGACTTTGAAGTCATTTTCGCACTGCTAGTTATAATATATGTTTCTAGCATAATCTTATTGTATCAACAGTCGCATAACGTTTTCTTAAAAAAGGATGAAACAAGATCGTGAGGAAATCGACATATTCCTAGAATCGTACAAGGTCATGAATGGTCTACCAACCCGCACTTGGCCAGTGTGGCAGATTATGACACTCTTCTTGACCTTAACTCTCTTTTTGCGAAGGCCCTGAGTCCAGCATTGCAAACATTTCATGGACTATTTACGCTTATGCTCACCGCGTCATGGTTGCCTGGAAGAAATTGCTTTCAGCGAGAAGGTGGTAAGCAATCCAATTATTTCACTATTTTTTAATTTTTTTAGCTATTCAGTCTCGTCTCTAGATACTCTTCTTTTACAAAGCGTCTTGGGAAAATCAAGAGTGCGAAAGCCCGATCCCAAATCAATTAATTAAAACATTAAAAGAAAGTATTAACTACTTACCTCTTTCATCTTTTAAAAGTTGAAATGGAAAAGTACTAAGTAGGGCCATTTTTGATCGCCTCCCAACTTAATCCTCCCAAGTCCACTTTCAAAACTTCGTAAGATACGGAATTGAAAATATCATGTTGAGAAATTGGGATATAATTCCAGAATACATAATGGAGAGAACAGAGAAAAATGCACATACACACACAGACACACCCGTCTCTCGCGCACACAGACACACCCTCACACACACATGCACCTACATACATACACACATGCATTCATGCATTCACACACCACAGCAAATGTTTACGTTTTCTTATGCTGTGGCCTCACTATGGGGCGAATATTCGTAACGTGTTGGCGCGACAAAAACATCGTATTCGGACCAAGATGATGTTCTTGTCTACATTAGCGGGCGAAGATTCGTCTCGATTAGGCCGATGTATTGTGCTTTGATTATTTACTTATCTAGATAGACCGCTCGAACGTAGAAACACCAAAATTACAGCAATTACAGCGTAACGCGTCATCTAGACAAGTAAATAATCAAAAGTATTGTGCCGGATAGGGTTGTTCAGATTGTTGTGCGTCGAGACGTAGGCAGTAATTAAAAAATGGAGGAAATAGTGGTTTTGAATCATATGTCAGTAAACTATCATTTATAACATTTATATAATTTACGAAATAATATGAAAAAGAAAAGAATGAGGAGATGGTGGATGACTACTATTCATAGAAACCGAACGATGTAAGTATTCTGGAAAGTGATCTCTTCTTACCGCAGGCGCAAGGAGATAGCCGTGAGTGTATAATATGTAATTGTTGACGATTGGCTGGAACATTTTCTTTTTCTATTTTTAATTGTGTTTTATATTCTATTTTTCTCTTGTGAGTTTAGTTGTTGCTTTAGTTACCTTGGTTACGGAACGTTTTGGTTTAATTTTGTAAATATTTTAAATAATTTTAATATTTTTACTATCATTGTGCGCCTTTCTCATTTCCTATATTCACCAGCTAGTTACAGTCCACCGCTCCCCAACAATTATAATTTCACTTTATTTTTCTCATGTACAGCGCAGGAATGGTAAGTATGTTAACTGACTTAACCGCAGAGAGTGGCACAGAATTCCCTGGATTTCTACGTATGTCAACATCTGGCTTTGAACTACTACTACAAAAGGTCGCACCATTAATTACCAATAATAATTTAAAAAACAAAAAATACGCTTTTAGCACGTACTAAAAATTACAAAAGCATTTCAAATAGCCTGTCCGCCATCTTGGACGTCCGCCGTATTGAATTTAAGTCACGTGACTATTTTTTTTCGTATTTCTGACAGCAAACCCTTTCATTTGATACCCATATCATGGGGGTGAATTTCAAACAGCCAGTCCGCCATCTTGGGGAGGGCGCCATATTGGATTTGTAATGACGTTTCTTAACTAGTCATGTATTGTCATTAGAATTCAGAGCGTGTGTAAAATTTAATCCTAATCGAAGACCGGGAAGTGGGTCAAATTAAGATTCCAAGCTTTTCTTACATATATACTCGTAGTTAGTTTCAAGTGAAGCTAATAAAAGCGTGTGAAAACAGATACGAAATTCAGAAAAGCTAGTAAAGCTAACCAATACTACTACTATACTACTATATTCCAAAAATATTAACTACTTCCCCTCATTTGAAAATCTCTTGCATCAATTTACTCCCTTATATAATCACTCCATTATTATGGGTGATTTCAATACCTGTCTTCTGAAAAGAGATGCCCGTTCTTTCGCGCTCGAGTCAGTTGTGAAATCTTGCAACTTGCAAATTCTTCCCCTTAATGCCACCCATCATTTTCTCGATAGCAGTCCTTCTTTACTAGATTTAATGATCGTGGCTTCATCAAACAACGTTGCCATACATGGCCAATACACAGCTAATGACTTTTCATACCACGATCTAATCTTCATGTCATACAAAACTCGGCCTCCTAAACATAAACCCCAAATTGTTAAGCAACGCAACTTTGGTGGCATGGATAATGAATCCCTTCTCAAGGACGCTAATAAGATTGATTGGGGTCCCGTCATTTCGGCTGAATCTGTGGAAGATCAGATTACCATCTTCAATTCATTGATCACACAATTGTATGATGTACATGCTCCATTACGTACCATTAAAATAAAACATCTACCCACGCCATGGCTCACCGATGAAATAAAATTTTTGATTCAAAAGAAAGCGGCCGCCAAGTCTCGCTACAAATCGCGTCCCAGTGAAATTTCTAAAGAAAAGTACGTTCAGGCCCGTAATCGCTGTAATAAGGTGTATAGGAATGCAATACGCCGACATGTGCATGAATCTGTACAAGATGAAAGCCCAGTCAAAGTTTGGAAATTTCTAAGGTCTATGGGAGTCGGCAAATCTCGTCAAAATTCTGTTCCCAATGACATCGATTTAAACAACCTTAATAAGCTTTTTACTACTGTGTCTTCTATGCCAAACGCGGTCAAGAGTTCTACTTTAAATTATCTTGCTGCCGTACCTACTCCTGACTACTGCCCCTTTACGTTCAATCAATTTACCGAATGTGATGTTAGGAAGAGCGTGATGTCGATCTCCTCTAATGCTGTCGGAGGTGATAGTATAAGTCGGAACATGCTCTTGCCCATCCTTGATGTTTTCCTTCCCATCCTGTGTGCAGTATTTAACAATTCTATATCTAGTGCAGTTTTTCCATCAGTCTGGAAGGAAGCTCATGTTATACCTTTGCCGAAGAAACCTAATCCTTCCTCCTTATCTGAATATCGTCCCATATCCATACTTCCTTTCCTGTCCAAAGTTCTTGAGCGTCTTGTCCACACACAAATTACTACATTCCTCAACAAGCAAGACCTCCTAAATCCACTTCAATCCGGTTTCCGTCCTGGGCATAGTACTGTATCTGCTCTTATTAAGATCACCGACGATATCCGCAAAGGTATGGACAGCGGCAGGCTTACTGTTCTAGCTCTGTTAGATTTCAGTAATGCCTTCAACGCCGTTGACTTCGATATCTTGCTGGCAACACTGCGCTCTCTTAACGTATCTCCATCGGTGATTGATTGGTTTCATAGTTACCTGTTTGGTCGTCGGCAACGTATTCGCCTAGACGATGTATTTTCGTCTTGGTGTAATACAACTGCTGGCGTCCCTCAGGGCAGCGTGCTATCTCCTCTTCTCTTTGCTATCTTTATCAATTCAATATCTCAACGTCTCAATTCTTCCTTCTTTTCACCTTTATGCAGATGATCTCCAAATTTATTCACAAGCGCAACTTTCTGAACTAGAGGTAGCCATAGCAACGGTGAATGTAGACCTCAACGAAATTGTCCATTGGAGTAAATCTTTTGGTATGAACGTTAATCCTAATAAATCACAAATTATAATTATCGGAAGCTCATACATGATCTCTAGGATCGACTGGACTACAATTCCTGCGGTTGTCCTTGACGGGGCTACAATCCCTTACAGTGAATCGGTAAAGAATCTTGGTGTAATTTTTGATCGTACTTTGAGTTGGGAGCCTCACTTGGAGTCAATCAGTTGCAAATTGTTTGCGTCTGGTGGCTCTATAAGACGAGTGCGTAACTTTTTACCCACCGCCACTAAGGTTGCCCTTGCTCAGTCTCTTCTTCTCCCTATCATTGACTACGCTGACGCCTGCTATCTTGACCTCACGGAAAGCCAGCTAGATAAACTTGAGCGTCTCCAAAATTATTGTATAAGATTCATATTTGGATTGCGCAAGTATGATCGTGTATCTCAATTTCGTACACAGCTCAAGTGGCTCCCCGTTCGTCTTCGTCGGAATGCTCATGTACTTTCGCTGCTCTACAGTGTGCTTTTTAACCCTGTTGCACCCCGCTACCTAAGAGACTGCTTCACTTTTTGGAGCAGCTCTCAGACACGTACTCTGAGACCCACATATAATTTAGTACTTCAAGCCCCATCCGCACGCTGTGAAAAATTATTTGGCAAATCGTTTGCGTTCCAAGCAGTACAATTGTGGAACTCCTTGCCTGTGGAAATCAGGGAAGCTCCTTCGCTTGCTGTATTTAAGGAACTCGTAAAAACCTTTTATCTGTCCAAGTCCTGCTAGGGTCGCTCTGTGGATGTATCTAACACTATTACTGCAATATTCTTGTTACTTTTTGTTAATTGGTAATATAATTGTAGTCGATTATATATTAGTGTATATTGTAATGTTATTTATAACATATTTGCTCGTAAAGGGTCTCTTATTGGACCAATTTCTGTATCGTAATGTATCTTATTACGCACTAGTGCTGTAATGTGTAATGTAAAACGCACGGTTTCAAAATGCTCCGTCCACAGACTAGGTAGAGAGATATGCTCCGTCTAAAACGAACGGTACCTTTTTAAATCTTAGTAAAGAGTTTTTACGTCAGAAAAATGTGGTCAACATTTTATGAATAAAATTAACTTTGAGAGGTAAAATATGATAAATAATTATTATATTCGTTAATTTAATTAATTTAGACCATACATTACTTTAATTTTTCTGTAACAAAACACAAAAATATTAATTTACTTTATTATTAATGGCAAACCGGCTGGTTCTGTGCCGTTGCTTAAAAAAAAAGAGGCCGATGCGCGCGCATTGCTAATCTGTGATCCATAGTGATTACTTACTCTGTGCTATGATGATCTGTGATCAAGTAAATATTATTCCGCGCGTTTTTTTTCGCTGTATTGTTTTTATTTGAAAATGTCGTCAGAGTTTTGTTTATTTCCTCGCAAATATGTTATAAAACGTCGTATGACATACGTGCGCTTTGATAATTACAGCCTCTGCTAATTATAGCTCTCGCCTTCGGCTCGAGCTAACAATAAAGCCTCGGCTGTAATTATCAACTTACCGCACTTATATCATAATGTACTATTATGTATTAGAATGTAACATTATTAGAATGTATCTTTATCGTTAATAAATTATAGTCAATAATTATTATTTAAAACATTGTTTGTTTTAGTAATGTATGTAGGAATCAATTTACTCCTATTTACTCTTTGTTTGTGAACCCGTCTTTCTTTATTTGTAATAATTTTCCATACCACGGTTGCCTGGAAGAGATCGCTTTTAGCGATAAGGCCGCCAATTGTTACTAAATGTTCTTTTTTTTTTAAGTTGTTGATTCTTAGTTTTTTTTTTTTTGTTTATATAGTGCAATAAAGAGTTTATCTATCTATCTATCTATCAATACTTAAGTCTTTAATATTACTTTTGTGACGTTTGAAATTTATTGAATGAATTGTATAATTTATGGGGAACCTTACCTGAAATAAATGAATTTTGATTTTGAATTGACGTAGGTCAAGCGAATATCCCTATGATTCGCGCCAGTTTACCAAGAGCTCTCCGATGCTACATCGTCTTGGCCCGAATACTTTGCGATGAGACGATGTACCCGGCCACACTCATCGCGCCAACACGAATATTCGCCCTAGAATGCTATTGAGGCCACACCGTTAGAATTTGCGTTCTACACGTATGTATACACTTCATTTGTTTAGTTGGGAAAAATTAAAATTACAGAATCCGGACCCGCGTGGGTCCAGATCCAGTATTTTCCGGGATAAATGGTAGCCTATAAGTTATGGCAGAGTTTTATCTATTTATCTAGCTATGTAAAAATGATTCGTTTAGTTGTTTTAGCGTTTATAATATAGTCTAAGACAATATACAACGACCTTCACCGAGCTGTTTATTGGATGAAAACATTCAATTTAATATATTTATGTTAACAAATATATTGCAAATAGCTCGTCTAAAAAATGACAGTCCAGAATATGATTAATTAACAATTAAAAATGTTTATTAAACATTTCACTTAAATCAATTAAATTTTTGAAAAAAACTGTGTTACAGAACATATTATTTTGGCTTAACTCAATGCTGACGAAATCTCATTACGAAATTTAACCCATATTTGGTATGAAATAGGAGATGGAAGTTTGTATGAAACTTTAAACTCTCTTTAAACGATTTAAGGCCATAATTCACCAAGCTAATCAAATGCAGGTTAATGGATAACTTCCTCGAAAAATGTCTTTCTTGCAACATCCTTTCCTCGGGATGTTTTTCTTTACCGTTAAATTTGCACTTGAAAAAATCTTTAGAGGTGCCGGTGGGATTCAAACCTACGACCTCATTACTGTTAATTACATGTTCTACCCACTAGGCCACCGCGTCATCGATATAATTTTTTTTTTTTAAGTCTACAATGAATTGTTTACTTCGATACTTAAATCTTCGATTCAAGAACTAGCGGTTTGAATCGAAGATTGTATACCCGCTTAAAACTCCCTGGTCCCTTTGGGGACCACTAACGCAAACCAACAAGCTTATCTTTTGCGGTTGGGTTTTTGGCACCAAAAAAAAATTTTCGTATTTTTATTTGGGAAGTTATACCCATATTTTTTTGTTTAATGGCATCTCCTTGAACCGGTCTTTATATTGACATAAACTACATTAAAATTAAAGTTCATTTACATAGAAACTTCGTAAAATGAAAATAAAAAAAAATGTTTTATTTTTGGCGGGAAAATGGTCCCGAATTATTGAAATATTTAAAAAAAATCGAATTTATGCTATAGAATGCAGTTTTTTTGTTTTTTCATGTTTGTTATATTGTATACAACAAATTTAAAACAAAAAATCACTACGTCTATCTTATAATTTAAAATCTTATAGCTTCAGAACACTTAAGAACTCGAAAAAAAGTCGAGTCAAGTGTCAAAAATGTTAGTTTACATTTCAAGTACACTAATTATAAACAAAAGATACCGTTAGAAGCGTCTTGAAACGCTCTTGAGAATAATGGGCTTAAACACGTACAAGTAACGCGGCACTTCATATGCCGAAGCGTAAACAACACACTTAGGTAACCTGACACCCGTTTCCCGCCAAAATTGTAAAACGCAAGTACATACGGGAGTAATAAGCGGATACTTGTATTGTATACTTGTATACTTGTCCCGGCTTAACTCGTGGTACATATATTATAGCACTCAAGGATCGCGGATATATTGAACGATGTAAGGCTTTTTGTACTCAGTCCAGTAGTTCCTTAGATTAGCGCGTTCAGACCTACAAACAAACAAACTCTTCAGCTTAATAATATTAGTATACATTGCTCCTTTAAAGGTATTCGATACGAGTAGATTAGGTTGGGTAGATCCTTTTGAAGTATATTTTTTAATTTTCTCCATAGACGCAGTACAAAAGTAACAAAACACTTCCTCAGAGCACGTCCACTAAACAATTAGCGTGAATTCACGGCACAATGCTGCTTATAATTACACAAAGAAAATTTTAAATGTAATAATAACACTCACCCTTCTCAGGCGCTAACATTGTTTTGTCAGTAAATTATAAACCTCTCGGAAAAATTGCCTCGTAATCTTCACATACCTAATTACATCCCTTCCCCTTCTCCCCTTTAACTCCCACTTCCTCCCTTCTTTACCCCTCTCAGATCCAGTGCACATTTTACAGTTGAAAAGTAATTCGTGTTACACCGTGCCGTGGATGGATCGTTAGAGAATTGAAATTGAACCTTATGTCATGGCGTGTAATGGTAAATTTAATTGCAAAGGACAATCTTGCAATGTAGGTCATCAGGGATTTTAACTTAACTGTTATTCAGCCGCTTCTTTATTACAAACCCCAAAACGTATAAAGCAATTTAACTAATTGAAACTAGTCGTATAGACCGAACGGTGTAATAATGTGCAATTTTTCAATTAGTAAAGGACAAACTCTTTTATTCCAGAAAATAGCATAAGTTTATACAGCCCACTAAATGTTCCCATTGCTGGGACTTGATGCCTGCTCTCGCAAGGAGAGAGTCGAGGCCATAATCCACCACACTGGCCCAGTGCGGGTTGGTGAATGACACATGACTTCGAGAAATTCTAGGTACATGTCGGGTTTTTTTTTTTTTTTTAAATCTTTATTGAGTTAAGTATGAGGTTTTGTCTTTACAGACAATGCCACCCCGTAAAATCATATACGTACATATTTTTACATTTACAATAATAAAAACCTTACTTAATACCCGACCAGCTCTCTTAACCTAACACGTCCCACAAGGGCACTTAAAATTAACAAATTTAAGGTATGTTAGCAGCAGTGCCCTGGCCTGCGCGGAGGCCGGGCAAGCCAGCGCACTGTTGCAGTCACCCACCGCGGAGCTGTCGCGGCGCGCGCGCGGGACCCCGAACCGCTCACACTCCAGCAACACGTGCAGCACGTCCTCCACCACTCCGCAGTAACAGTACAGTGGGGATTCTGCTATTTTCATCAGATGCTTAAACTTATTACCATGAATGTGACCAGTTCGAAGCCTGAGCAGAGCAACCACACATTGCCTCTCCATCTCTATAGAGTCGAACCATGGGTATCGAGGAAGATCATTTTGTATCGTCTTGTACCAAATACCTACAGATCGAGATCGCTCGTCGAAATGCTCTTTCCATATACTTCTGCACAACTCTTTTACATTTTTAATCAGTTCAGTATGAGTTGGAAGGCAATTGAGTGGTATCCCATCTGTAATGGCTTCCTTTGCGGCTCGATCTGCTTCCTCGTTACCGACAATTCCTACATGGGAGGGCACCCACTGGATAGTGATAGACTTATTGCTAGTGGTAAGTTTGTATATACCATCCAATATAGAGTAGGCAATCGGATATCCTCGAAAAGTCGAGGTTATACGAGCCAAATTCTGCAGTGCACTTTTGGAATCCGTTATTATTACAAATCGCTCAGCACTCAGATCCGCCAGATACGACAATGATTCTGCGATTGCTATCAATTCGCTGTGCATAGTGGAAATAGTTTCATTTATTCGAAATTTTGCCCGAATATTTGCCTGTGGGTCATAGAACGCTGCTCCAGCGGTAGAGTTCATTTTAGATCCATCGGTAAAAATGGTGTAGGATTGGTTACAAATCAAATCAAGATAATTATTGCACACATTACGTAATTCTCGGCGATTATAGCTCTTTTTTGCAGCATCAATACCCTCAATTTTACAAATTATGTTTTGTGAAACGCTAAAATAACTACTCCAAACATTCATACTGTAGACATGTAGTTTAGGCCAGGACTGAATTTTCAGATTTTTCCATTTAGCATGGATTTTTATTAACAACGGGGTTTTTTTCCTTCGCCAATATTCTTTTCTTTGGCAAAGATCATACAAGTCATTAATGATGTTTATGGTTACGTTTGCATCAAACGAACGCGACTTAAACCAAAATTTACCTGCAAGGTATAGTCTGCGAATATGAAGTGGCGGTAGACAAAGTTCTGTTTCCATTGCATGTGTCGGTGTGGTTTTGATAAACCCTCCTATGACCCTCATGCATTGGTTTTGAACTTTATCGAGTTTGAAAAGATGGTATTTAGCACTTGTGTCGTACAAAAAACTGCCATAGTCTAATCTACTTCGTATGATTGCTATATAAAGACGGCGAAGATGCTTAGGATGTGTTCCCCAATTTGATCCTGCTAGCACTTTAAACACATTCAAAAATTGTAATGTTTTGTTCTGTATTTCATTGACGTGTAGACCCCATTTTAGATTATTATCAATCCACATACCCAAGTACTTCACGCTATTTACTTGTTCTATTTCTTCATTATCTATTCTTAAATTCAAATTTTGCCTAGTTTTGCCCTTTGTAAATAAAATAGCTTTCGTCTTAGTTTTAGACATAGTTAGTCCCAATTCATGCAAAACCCCTAGAATAGTGGTTAAAGCAGTTTCTAATTCAGTTACAGCATCCGGTATTTTTTTACGACTGCTATATACCACAAAGTCGTCTGCGTATTGTGATATATACACATTATTAATAATTTTGCAAATCTTGTGAGTAACTGCATTAAATAGAGTAGGGGACATTGGATCTCCTTGAGCGATTCCTATTCCTGTTACCCTTTGAAAAGTACTGCCATTCACCTGTATCTTTAATGTTCTTTCACGAAGAAAATTCCACAAATATTTGCAAATTACATCACCAATGCCAAGATCATCTAAAATTTTCATCAAACTATTTAAATTTACGTTGTTATAAGCATTTTTTACATCTATAAAACAGGCCGCAGTAGGGAGGTCATTTGAGAAACCGATTTGAATACGTCCGACCAACCTTGATAAATTGTCCAGGCAAGATCTTGCTCGTCTGAACCCTACGGTTTCGTTAGAGAAGCAATCGTTTCTTTCTAGATACCATTCGAGTCTGCGATTAATTATCGTGTTAAATATCTTACATGGACATGAGAGCAGTGCTATTGGTCTTACATTAGAAAAAGAACTATTGTTGTTTCCTGGTTTTGGAATTGGCACTATCTTAATATTTTTCCACTGTACTGGAACAAAACCTGAGCCCAATACTTTATTATACAAGGTTACCAATACTAATTTGCCTACGTTAGGTAAATTATTAATCATTGAATAAGAAATATTATCATCCCCAGGTGCCGTGTCTGTTTTTTTGATACAATTATTAAGTTCTGCTAACGTTACAGGGACTGACAGTTGATTATTTCGAGATACAAAACAAGGCATGTCTGTCGCCACATAATCAGGCGCTAAACTACACAACAGAGATTCAGCTTTTTCTCGATCAATTGTGAAATTATTTGATCTGAGGCCTTTTATCCATCTCATCTTATCCCACATTTCGCTACAAGTAGTGACACTGTCCATACTACTACACATTTTTTGCCAAGATTCTGTTTTTGCACGTCGTATGGCCAACTGAGCCTGGCGAATTTTGTCTTTTAGAAATGCCAACTGTGCTGGGGTGGGATTCTTTCTGAACTTAGCTAATGCCAAGCGACGCTCAGCAACAATCCTAGATAAGTCTTGTGACCAGTATGGTTTCGATACAAATTGATTTTGTCTAATAGGGCAGTTACAAGTTTTAATATTAGGTATATTTATTTCGGCTGCTTTGTTTAAAATGTCTATAAGTTTATTATATGCGTCTTGAACGCCTACTGGCATGACACAATTAGTTAATTGAGTTTCAATATATTGTCTGTATCCTAGCCAATCTGCATTTTTATAGTTCCGACGCGTCTCCCGTGCCTGAGTCGTGTACAATTCAAATTTTATCTTAATGATTAAATGGTCACTACCTAAATTTTCACTTAATACCCTCCACTTAAATCTAAGCGCGATATCCGAGGTAGCCAGTGAAATATCTGGAGAAGTTTTTTGTAAAGTACCCTCAACAAGTTTGATTACAGTATGACTGCCATCATTTAAAGTCACATAGCTATTATCAGATATTGCGTCGAAAATTTGAGCTCCTCTTGTATCTCGCTTAGACGACCAATTAGGATGGTGACCATTTAAGTCTCCCGCAATTAGAGATTTTTGGTTAAACCGTGTGAATATTTGATCCCAGTCGGATGAAGTAGTACGTGGTGTTATTGTAGGTGGACAATAAATACATATAATATTCTCTAAATGTTTACAGTTTAACAATTTAACGTGAAGTACCTGTATTTGTGGATTAGACGTATTAAATACACATTTTTGGGCTTGCAATGAACGGTGTGTTATTATAGCTATTCCAGCGTATCCATCGCTACGGTCTAGTCTAAAAATATTATATCCATTGATCTTAAAGATACTATCTGGAACAAGCCACGTTTCACACACAAGTGCTATATGCGCTTTTTCTTGATTTAATAATAACTCAAACTCGTCTCTTTTAGGTCTAAGACTACGCGCATTCCACTGCAATAGGTTAACTACTGGAATGGAATACCCGGTATTTACATCTAAAATATTTGAAGAATTACTATCCATAACTGTTCATAAAGTTAAAAATAGGCCAGTCGGGCATATTATGCAGAATAAAAACTACAGCTTCCTTAAAAATAATGCTCAAACAATCCCTGACCTTTACATCCCACGAAACATTTTTGTCCAATATCTTCTCTTTGAGCTTCTTCCATAATATGCTCCACGAAGTTGATTTTCTCTTCTTTGCTTCCTTATCTGTCACATCTTCGTCTTGTGTAGAATTTCCTTCCTCGATGCTTTCTATATCCATATCTGTCTCCACGTCATTATTGCCCTGCGACAATGTGTCATTTTTTGTCTTTGTACGTTTTTCTCTCCTATTTTTCTTCCTGGTCATTTCTGCATAACTACGAGTATTTTGTGTTGCGCTTCTACTTAGTTGTTCCTGGGTTTCAAAATGAGGCGAGCGAGTGTCCTGTTGATTTGAGTCATAATATACGGGGGGTATCTTGTGTTCAGTTTGAGGTAAATTTTGCGATTTGTAAATGGCAAGAGCTTGCTTATATGTACAGTTGCGATACGCCATCAACTCGCGTATATTTTTTTCCTTTTTGAAAATTGGACAGATTTTTGCAAGTGTCATGTGTCTACCCCCACAATTATTGCAAGTAAATTGAGTCGTTTCACAGTTACTGTGATTTCCTCCACATTTAGGACAAACTGGTTTTGTAGCTGAGCAGGTTCTAGACAAATGGCCGTATCTCCAACACAGTGAGCATTGAGTTACTGGATAAATATAGGAATTTACGGTTGCTCTCATATCAAAGATATATACATGTGAAGGTAACACATCACCTTTGAAACATACCCTTACTGCTTCACTCGGAATCCACTGACCATCAAGGGAATTTCTGCGTTTCAGTCTTTTTACACCCAGAATGAAGGTACGACAAGATAAACTTTGTAAAACTACTTCGTCTGAGAGATCTAGGTCAATGCCATTGATAACACCATATGTTTGGTTTATTTCCATAGTTTTTTGACATCGGTATCCGTTCTCATTAAATAGTTTGCACTTCAATAACAACTCTGCACTTTCTTCGTTACTTAAACGTAACAACGCTTTATAAGCATTTATATATTTAACTTGCACTACATCCTGTATTCTTTGTTCTTTCAATGCTTTTGCTAATTTGAACTGTCTGGGTAGCTTTTCTGTCCCAGTAAAACTGACTTCAATATATTCTTCCGCAATTCTGGTAGTTTCATCTATTTCAGTGGATCGAGCAAATCGTTTACTTTTCTTCCAACTGTCTCCCAAATCTCCTCGTTGTCTACAGCTCTGTTCCTCTTTTGTGATATTTTCTCATTTTGTATTTGGGTATTCGTCTCAGTATTATCTGGATTCACTATATTCTCGCCGTTTATCTGTCTACCTTCGTCTGAACGTGTTGCCTGCGATTCATCTTGCAATTCGGAAGTCGACGTCTTGCTTTCATCCATTTTGCACTATTTGCATTGTAATCGAATAAATAAACTTAAATTAAATTAGCCGCACGGAGCTAGATACGGAACCGGTTTATCGACGACCGATACACGTCACGCCGTGACAAGCGCCCGCGCGCAACTGACATGTCGGGTTCCTCGTGATGTTTTTCTTTCGCCGTTTTAAGTTAGCGTTCAAGAAAATAAGAACATACAATAATAAAAAGAATGAGACTTAAAAACCTTAACCTAATGATAATCCAAAAAAACATGTTCAATTCTTCAATTTTTTTTTTGCGATTACCAAAAAACAAGATTTGTTTTCTTAGGTCACTTCAATTCTAAATGTGTGTTATGTATTTTAATACAGTCGTATTCGCACAAACACCTTTAAATCATTAAACAAGATTAGGAAATTGAAATACATTTTCAATCCAACTCAGAACACGGCTCGTCCCCGGCTCGGTCTCGGCTCGGTCCCGGCACGGTCCCGGCACGGTCCTGGCTCATCCTCGGCTCGGTCTCGGCTCGGTCCCGGCACGGCCCTGGCTCGGCATCATATCCCCAAGCTCCACATAGTTGGTCTGTTCTGATTTAAACTGCGCGAAGCCCGAATGCCGGTTGGTCGAAACATTGTGGAATTCGTGCGAAGTTACAGTTGTGTGGTAAAATACACAACTACTTTCATAGTTTCTAATAACGGAAGGTAAGGATGTACTAAATATTGCTGTGATCTTGTTTGAAGGGTAATTTTTTCTTGGTGATATGGTCGTCTAGGTTGTGAAATGTGTCGTTAAATGGAATTTTCCCGATGGGTAAAACCGTCGTCAAGCCGAGAGTGAATCTTTTCTTCTGGGTTCTCCTGACTAGACCAGCCGTAACTTATCCTAGTTTATCATAGCCATATGCAAGCACATTATTAACATAATGTTGGAAAGTATTTGGACACAAACAAGCAAGCTAACTACAAAAGTGGTGTCGACGGCCTCGCTGCCAACATCCAGCCATTTGGCAAACGAACGCGGACCGTTTGCGGTCTCCGGGTTATAATCGGTTTCGGTAAAAGCATTGGTCACCTTTGTTAGCCAGTGTCATAGTCACGCTGATATCACTCAATACTCATAATCGTAAACATAATTATTACTCTGTGCACTATATTGTAGCCCGTCTGGGGAAGTACCACACCTTTGCCAGTTATTCTACCGCCAAGCACTAATGTGCAAATATTACTGTGTTCCGATTTGAAGAGCAAATTTCCAGTGAAATTACAGGGCATAGACATAAAACGTATAATATCTCTGGGTGAACAACGCAGCGCAGTGCTAGGTAATGATTTGGACTGTTAGTGTTCCAATAGCTGTGTGTCACTCTTATAGATTTCGATTTTATTTTCGATGTTTTTGGTCACTGTCCTGTTATGTGACAGGCATGTTGCTTACCATTACCATCAGGCACATGTCCTGCTTGGCTCATTCCTCTACACTATAAAAAATTTATTAAAAAACACATGTCAGCCAACGACACCCTCGTTCGAAAAATACTTCAAAGTCTTGAGCATCACCGAAAAGTTGTTAGCTTTTCGGATACGTTTCGGAGAATTTGCTTCTGATCTAAGTACGTTGTTCTTTTTTTCTATCGGACTCTTCGTACTTTGAAAAACTGCTATCGTTTCATGGTTGACGTTAATAAGATAACAACGTCTAGGCTGTGGAATGCGATGCTTGTTTCGGTTTTTCTCGATAGTTACAAATTTGGTTACAAAAAGTTATAAATCGAGAGTGAATCGGGTTTCTCTAGATAAGCACGCTCCATCGTAGACCACATAGAAAAAAAAAACACATGCTATTACATACTAAGGTACAAGTTTGTGACGGGATGAGCATGGAGAGCACTTGATGGTAATCCCCACAATAACACCTCAGTACCACAATTTGAATATTTTGAACATAAAGACTTCAAATCATTATCTCTTGCTAGATACTGCAACGCTGAAAAGCGCTGGTCAGTGGTCTTAACTTGGTCTACTTATGACGTTCTATCCCCAGTAACTTCACTGGAAATATTCTCCTTCAAACCGTAAACCGGTTGACACATTACTGTTAGTGATAATCAACACGCCTGTCCATAACAGCACAGTGCCAACCACCTATTTAAACAATCACTGCCTAGCAGGGCACGTACCTACTCGACACCCAGAGCTATAGCATATGCAGCCCACCAAATGTTCCCACTGCTGGGAATCGGGGCCTTCTCTCGCAAGGAGAGAGTCAAGGCCATAATCTACCACGCTGCGCTGGCCCACTGTGCGTTGGTGGATGACACATGACCTCGAAAGATTCTAGGTACATGTCGATTTCCTCAGTATGTTTTTCTTCATCGTTTTAAATTGGCGGCATTTTTTTTATTTTTTTTTAATAAAGAGTGACGAGACGAGCAGGACATGTGCCTGATGGTAATGATGTTGATGTGATGTGATATCTCTAAGCCCTGTAATTTCTCTGGAAACATTGCCCTTCAGACCGGAACGCAGTAATGTTTGCACATTACTGCTTGGCGGTAGAATAACTCCCAAAGGTGTAGTACTTTCTTAGGCGGACTCTGCTAAGAGTCCTACCACTAAATTACGCACATGACTTCGAAAAGACGGTGGTGCGCGTGGAATTTGAACCCGCGGGCTTTGGATCAGCATTCGCCGTTCTCCCGCCTAGACCAGCCGTAACTTCCTCACCCGGAGATATAAGATGATTTATCCCAAATAAATCAGAGTTCCTCGAGCTCTATGTGTCAAGTATACAAAAATACCTATTTTTAAACTCTTATAATATGTTTGTATTCGTAAGATTGTCCCTGATGTTCACAAACTAATTAAGCCGACTGGCCGTAGGCAACCCCCGGTAAATTAATATTGAAGGACGCTTTGGTAAAAATAAAATAAAAATATGGCACCACTGTAATCGCAAATACTTTTAACTAGTATATTGCCTGTGACTTCGCTCGCGTAGAATTAAGAAAAGGTAAATATGTAAATAAATATTGGTGGACAAATATTGGTGGACAATTCACACACAACACCATCTGACCCCAAACTAAGCAAAGCGTATACGATGGCGGCCAGATAGCTGATATAATACTTATATAGTTTTAAATTCATACTTATTTTACATAGAAACACCCAGACACAGTGCAAACATTTGAATTCATCACACAAATATTTGCACTGGGTGGGAATCGGAACCTCGGCTTCGCAGGCAGAGCTACTACCCACTAAGCCACGAGGCTAGTCGAAATAATAAGGTAACAATAAGGTTAAGGTAAAATAAACAAGCTCTCTACATCGTGTTTTTGTCTATTCCTCTCTGTTTACCGCTCTCATAGCTCCAACACTCGGTAAGGAAGCCGTATAACATACATACTTACAACTATTCGTACAAGTTATTAAAATAGGTGCTGTATTTCATCAAAAGAGTATTAAGTCCTGTTTAGACAGCACACGTGAAAAAGGAAACTTTTTTACGAAAATAAGACTGAGTTAGACCGCCATCTCAATCATCCGCTGTTCGAAGGGAGGGGGGTCACAGGGGACATGACCCCCCAAAGTCGTATATGTTACAGTACCTGGGTGACCGAGCTTTGCTCGGTTTAAATACGAAATATACTTAGATACCTAAAGATAAAAGATTCTAAGAAATAGATTTTCTTAAAAAAATAAATTGAAAAAATAAGAGAACCCGTCTGGATTCGAACCCAGAGCTACTAATTCGTGACCGCTATGAGCGCCCGACTTCCCGTCTGAGCTAATTATGCTGCCGCGTCACACGGCGAAATTTACCTTCGCATTCTAATGTCTAATGTGACAGTTTTTCATTGTCTAAAAACGCGCATAATATGCGTTTTTTTTAAATGAAATCTAGTTAGATCGATTTATCGTCCCCAAAATCCCCTGCATACATAATTTCATGAAAATCCGTCGAGCCCTTTCCGAGATTCAGATTCTATATATATATACATATTTATATAGGTACAAGAATTGCTCGTTTAAAGGTATAAGATTAAAATGGGGCGCTACTAATAGTCTTTTTTACTCGCTTTATTGTATTTCTACTCGTGACCCCCCCCCCCCCCCCCAAATCTGAGTTTCTGTACTGGTGACCCCCTTCAAAATTCGATGCTGGGACCGCGCCTGATCTCAATTGATGGTAAGCGACGATATTTGTATAAAAAATCCTGTTTCACGTTGTTTGTCTGTGATTAACTCGTAAACCACTGAACCGATTTTAATTAACTATTTTTATATTGTAACTAATTATGCACACTGTGTACAGTTTGGTCCAACGACAGAGAGAGGATAGTTTTCAGCTCAATTTTCAGTCGCAATATTTTTTTTATTGTCAATTATTTCTTTATCCCACGGCATTGCCTGAGCGAAGCTGGGACGGGCTGCTAGTGTATGTATGTATATTTCATTTCATCATTCATGCATGATAGAATCAGAATAAGAAATAACGCGCCGTAAAAATACCATTATCGTTGAACACTGACATGCGATCGTTTCGAGTAATGTATCTTGTTCAATATCAACATAACTCAGGAAACTGATTATTGAATAAACTAGTAACTATGTAGTCGAACCCGAGCTAATGCTTTGCTCTCTTTAATTTCAAGTGATAACAAGCTAATCTTAATTAAACATTGAGAAAATCTCTGAGTCTTTAGAAAGATGTGGTACTTCCTCAGTCGGTCTTTGCAATAAGTCCTACCACTACAAAGTCCTTGATATGACTTGACAACGACCAGTCATCCCACTAATAATCCTACTAATAATATTATAAATGCCGATGTATGGATTAATAATAATAAATTAATTATTAAATTTTAAGAGAAAACTGTTACAAAAGATCAAAATAAATGTATGGATGTTTGGATATTTGGATGTTTGAATATTTGTTGCTCAATCACGCCGTAACGTATGAATGGATCAGGCTGAAATTTGGAATACACATAGATTATAGTGTGGATGAACACGTAGGCTACTTTTTATCCCGGGAAAATAACGGGAACGGGAACTACTCGGGTAAAACCGCGGGGCACTGCTAGTTCCTCATATAAGACTTAAGAATTTCAAACAAAAACAGTAAACAAAAGTTTTTGAAGTTCTCAAGTCTGTATCTGTACAGAAGTTTCTCCATATCTAATAGTATCTTTACGATAAAATATTCACGACAATATACAACATTTCAGAGTAGCTAACCTGAATGGTCTATAATACTGCCTTGTTCTTTTTTCTATCGCTCGTAGCTCTAGAGAGCGATATCGTTTCATAGTTGATTTTCTAAGGGCTCCAATGAAAAGGTTTGTCTCCACTTTCATATAAGAATATGTAAACTTTGCAGTGCTTCTTCTGAGTATTTCCTTATGGAATATGTCTCTTTCAAGTCTAGAGTGAATCGGTTTATTCTAGCTTAACACACTCTATCAGGGATCGCGTCGTCGTGTCATTCCGAGATAATGTAGCATTATATTAGTGAAATTAAATCAATTGTTAAAAATCGGCCAAGCAGCATAAAACATTGATAGAAGATTTTTTTTTTTAATTATAATATATTTTTAATGTAACTTGGGTTGTAATTGATTTACCTGCAACAAAATATGTGTTTTATTTATTAATGAAAATACAAGATGCAAGTCTCATAACATTTTTGTTATCGATGGTAGGTTTGTACCTACTTGACCGAGACCTCGCTTATTTTCTTCGAAAAACATCTGATTGTGAATAAAATTCGAGTCAACCCTGAATTGAGCGTTCTGTTTAACCCTAAATATATAAGTGTATTGTAATCAAACGAATAAATAGCTCTAAATGAGACAGCTGAGGTCCTGCCCGGCCGCGCTCGCCGGGACCCGTAATGAACTATTGTCGCAATCAATAACCCCACGGGCTGATTGCTGCTGTCGTGTTGCGGCTCGACATCTCCCACTGCATTTCGGAACAAGGACTACATAGTAGTCTTACCGACGGGATTCAGGAATAAACATCGAAACTATAATGTTTAAAATATTAGTAGGTTGATCTACAAAACAGTCTTAAACCGAAAATTATGTAAGGATAAATCAATTAGATTTTAAAAGGTCACTTTTGATTCATATAACATTTTAATTTACTAAATGAAATGAAAAAAAAACATTCTTAGATTTAATTTCATCTACCTACTTCAGTTCTATTTTTATAGTCGTATAAAAATAGAATGATAATGATCGTTTTGTTTGAACCCTATTGTTTTTTTTTTGTTTTCGTTAGATTTGGTATTTAGTACACTAATACTTAGCAACTGCGCATGTGGACGGCAAAATCGTTCCAGCGAGACCCCTTTTCTTTAATTCCCAAGACCTACCCAGTACATCTTCTTCATTATTTTTATTAAGAGCCTGAAATGTCCCAATGCTGGGCAAAGGCCTCCCTACCCTTTTTCCACTCGTCCTTATCTTGAGCCAGTGTTTACCAATCCTTGTAATGTTTGTCGAGGTCATCCCGATATCGCTTAGTTGGTCTACCGCAACGTCGTTTGCGATCTGGCTTCCACTGTGTGGTGATTTTGGCCCAAAGATCATCTGACATGCGGCAGACGTGTCCAGCCCAATTCCATTTCAAACTAGCAGCCTTTTGGGTCACATCAGCTATTTGAGTTTTGGATCGCAATATGGTGTTTCTTATACGGTCAGTTAGATTTACGTTTAAATACATATTCTTAAACACAGAAAAGTAGGAATACGAGGTAAAACTAGGCGTTAAGTTTTGTTGCTATTTCTGGTTCAGGGAAGTGAAGAGCGAGGTCATTACTTTTTAGTTTATTAAGAAGTCGCGCGAGGCTCCTTTAACCTGCGCTCATACAGAGATCTAACGATCTAAAATAAATAATTATAAGTAGTATTTAAATCGCAGTGTAAATAGAATATGTAAATAGTACTCTCATTGATAGTTGGCTACGAATCGTGCCTTTAAGTTCCGTTAAGTTTTCCTGTTTCGAAGTATGTCGGGAATGTTCGCCGGAAGGAACGCCGGTACGAACATACTTTGCTTTCATTAATCAAGGGTATGAAAATATTTGGGGAATATTTATATGAAATATGCGTGCCTTAGAATAATATCTGTGTTTCGAACCACACGTTGATACAATATCAAATTTAAAATATAATACTCTTTATAAAATTACACGTAAGTATCTACCACTCCTTTATTATACTTCCCCGTCTCTCTATTCTCAAATTTCTCATTCCATCCTACGGTTGCCTGAAAGATGTCACTTTTATTGAAAAGGTCGCCAACTGCTAAATTTTTTCAAAGTAATTTTTCGACTGAAATAAAAAAAAGAAATTTTTATTTTTTTGTTTTTGATCCGAAATCTTTATTTTTCTAAAATAAAATAGCCTCGTAACTTTACTTAGATGCCATTTCTGCCCATTTCAGTTTTTGTTTCACATTAGTGAACTTTTTAAGAAAAATATTTAGTTTCAATCGGCAGCGGTGGCCTCATCTGTAAAAGAGATCTCATCCAGATCTTAATTTTCTTTCCAGATTTTGATGAACACAAAGCCTTAGAATATGAACTGTGTAGCTTCGTTACACATCCCAACAATTAAGTAAACATGCCAAACATCGATGCACCGTTTGATATATAATGCAAAGCAATTCATTCCAACCTGCGACCCCCAGGGCTCCGAGCGCGGTCCCCGGGCCCGCGCCGCAGCCCCGGGCGCGCCTCAATAATTCATACACAGGATTATGGCCCGGCTCATTCGGAGATAAAAAGATTTGTAATCACATGCGGAACGGAATTATTCTTTTATGAAGGGAAACCAGATTACGGAACATGATTAATTATAAGTGGAACGCACAGAACAGAAATCAAGTAGAAGGCTCGTAGCTGAATCTCACTAGGAAAACCACCGTATCACGTTTGCACACAAACGTGGTTTTGATATATTTTAAACACATTAAAACAATGCTAGTGATTTGTCCCATAGTGACGAACCTAAAATGATGTATTGCATTTAGTTACGTACCTAAAAATGAACCCTATTGCTAAACACAATAAATCTATTATTGTCAACTATTCAAAATGTTGTTACGACTTTCTTGGATAACTCAATTTTATCTAATTACAGGAAAAAGTACCGTATCCTGAATGTGACTAAGTCGCTTATTATGTACCATTATCAGGACTTTTAGGGCGTATCGCATACATCAGTGCTACGAACTTTCTAAACTCAACCTTAGTAGAATAGAATAAGGTGGTAACTATTATCATCTTTCAAAAATGTAAGTTGTTTTCACTAGTGCGCACTAGATGTCACTAATTGTAAGATTAGTGACATCTAGTGCTCACTAGTTCTGCTACTTCATACTAGATGGCACTTTATGTAATTTATGCAACTATGAACGCTACCTTCTTTAAAATAAGGGATTCGTAAATATAAGCCGGTCGTGCTAATAGTAATAAGACAATGCTTAAGCATTTTCATTAAATTATCGATATTACGTTATTCAGTTTACGTACCTATCGTATAATGTAATCATAATATTATGATTAAATTTGTTCATGTACCATCTTAATTTTATTAACTTTAGAGTGAAGCGTAACAGAGTTTTGTAAAAGAACGTAATTACTAGGAAGAAACTACAAAAATACTCGGAGGAAACTAAATAAATATCTTAAGTAAATAAAGTAATGATGAAATTCTTCTAGTCTTGGCAAGTAGCACTAAAATTTGTATTTTAGTCGAATGATATTTTTCTTGAGTGAGGTAGAGATAAATAAATATAGGTGAAACATTTACACACAACACCATCTGACGCTAAACTAAGCTAAGCTTGTAATATGGCGGCCAGATAGCTGTTATAAATACTTACTTATTACACATAGAAACACTCAGATACAGTCAAAATATTTGAATCCATCACACATATATTTGCACTGGGTGGGAATCGAACTCACAATGTAAGGAAATAGTTATTTTCTTTGAGGGACGACCTTGTCATTTAAGTTGTTGTCAGTAAAAATTCAAGATGTTTTTATAACCATGAATAGAAACTTGAGGAGACTAAAATAAACAAAAGGGATATAGAAAAGGAACAGGGTTTCAGTAAAAACAATACTCGAACTAATAAAAGTTTATACATAAAAATCAACAACAAAAACAGGGCAACAGGGCAGTACCTATTTCCTTTTTTTATCCTATTTTTATTATAAAACCGCTGTCTAAAAAGTGCTCAGAGCAAATCGTGCTTGTTTTGGAAGGAAACCAATTTTGCCTTCCTGTAGCTTCTATCCATTTCTCCTTAACAACGGGACTTTTAGGAAAACTGAAATGATAAAATTTAATTAAATTATTCAAATACCATATAACAAAAGATAATAATATATTTGTTTCACAAAACTGTACAAGTTAGAAATATCGATATTAGCAATTTCAACAGCTTGTGTACCATCTTTAATTGAGTAGCGCTACTGAGTAGCGCTACTCGCATGCATAGAATGATCGAGAATATCATATATAGCTTGAATGAAAATTGACCTTATTACAATGACTATAAAGTTGACTTCCTTTAAATCATTTCTCTCTTTAAGCTAATATTAATTTATTTTCACAATAAAATCAAAAATAAATAAAATAAGACTTACCGATGGTACGATATGCCTCCTTTGGATAAAGTTTTAGCACGGCTATCGTTTTTACACTCAATAACTGCACAATACGGCATGACTGCTTACTTTTTTTTCAAAATCGCGGATTCAGGAGTACTGCAGTAGTGGCAGAGCACGACTAAGTATTCGGAAGTGGGCGTACTCTCTAAGTATGCGGAGATTGCGCTTACTTAGTACTACGATTGCCCCGCCTACTTGCTACTTCTTCTTGATATCTGTTCTGTGGTGGAACGTATGAAACTGCACATTAATTAGGAAAGGAAAGGTCGGCTCACAGTTTGCACTCACATTATGTTCCTGTAACAGTGTAACACAAAGGTTTTAGAATTTGAATATTTACAGAGAGAATTTTGTAGTGCGACCTTGTGACCTGTTAGCTGAAGTTACCGGCCCTTAAGTTACCGGCCGAGGGTCTAACAGATTACTCAAATGAAATTGCTACAAATGGTAGCGTCAAGTGTAGACTGCCCTATCCAATGCAAATGGGTGCGAGTTTTAATATAGAAGCGATATAAATCTATTTCTTTTGTTTTCTATATTTGTGTATGCTAGTTGCATTTTTTTCTATTATATTTATAATCCAGTCATTGCGTCGGAAAAATCGGATTAGAAAAATGCATGTGAACCGAGACGGCTAAATTTTGGAAATGTTTTTGTAGCTTTTCTAGGCAGAAAAGCTTAAGTTCAAATTGTCGACCAAGATTTCCTATGTGCATTTTCCGCCATCTTGAAAAAGGGCAATTTTGGTATTACACTTTTTTCACCTATCGCCCATTTTTATTGAGATATTGCTTGAAAGCACGCAAACCCGTCTTTGTTTTTCGTGTATTAATTAAACTGTCATCACCATATTAAGCTTGTAATTTGTTTAACCATTCTGATGTCAAGAATAAAATCTCCCTACATTTTACTGATCAATTAATTCGTAGAAAATTGGCATTCCTTGGAAATGTCTGATAAAAAATCGTAAATTCCCTCCATTGCCTCATTTACTTACACAAAAATACAACCTAATTGAGAACCTCCTCCTATTTTGAAGTCGTTTAAAAACTATAAACACGTGTGTTAAAAAATCATACTCGTATCATACGCTTCGCTGACGTATTTAGAAAGTATTTCCGATCTATGCAGGATATTTTATGAGGTTGCAAAAATTTTAAGAGCAAGATAAGCGTGACTAACGACATGATGCAGCCGTCTCGGTACTCCGGTGCTGGAGATTGTTTTTCAATGTCTTCAAAAAGAAGAGATTTTTCTCTTAAATAGTATTTTTAGTATATATTTTATCTCATAATTATTCTTATAGTTACTTATAGTGGTAGGAAAGCATCCCCAGATGGACTCAGTAAAGAGTTGTACCACTAGGTATACAGCAGGTCTACTACGAAGTCCGATAAACGATATATCGGCCGAACTTATGCAAGTTTCCTACCTCGATAGACAATCGGTCGGTTGATCGAATCGGCCGTTTCGTTCGATCCGACCCTCATCCGACCTAAGTCTATAACTTCCGACCGAGATGTATCGATCCGAATGTTTTTCGTGGTAGGCTACAGATCCGTTTCATCTGTCGGTCGGATCCGATCATTCGGAGTTTGTTTTCGTAGTAGACCTGCTGTACTCGTAATGCGTATGCGGTACTCTGCACCCTTGCCAGTTATTCTGCCGCCAAGCTGAAGTGTGCAAACATTACTGTTATCCGGTTTGACGGGATGTTTAGACGTTTTGAGAGCTAAATCATCTTTTTTTTTATAGTAGCCGTAGAGTGACGACTCGAGCAGATTATGTGCCTGATGATAAGCAACATGCTTCCCCATAACAGCAGAATAACACACAGCTATTGGAACATGAAGAGTCCAAACCATTACCTAGCAATACACTGCGCTCGTCACTCAGAAATATGAGATGTTTTATCTCTATGCTCTGTAATTTCAGTTCGATTGCTGCCGGCATTTAATTGAATCTCTTAGTGATGATTTCAAACCTAGTAAGAGGAACAAACTCATTACGATGAATTCAACGCTCGTTTTTCATTAGTATTTAGCTCTTCAGTGTAGACTTTATAGTACCGCAAACAACGAGGTTGTTTCATATAAACCGAGGTACGTTTAGCGAATAACAAACGAGCTCCTAAAGCTACTAGCTCGTACAGTACTGTAGGGTGACTGATTTAAAAACCGAATTCCTGAGCCGGCGACGACGCGCGACGGCGACGCGACGTTCCGTGACCGATGAAACATTAGAGTCGGAACCAGTCGGCCCTAACCATAATTCAGAAATCAGTTAAAATTGTAATAAATCCGTACTATCACCGCTACCCCGTCGCGTGCCTTGGCTTACGCCTAATTGGGCACTGCATAACGGCACGCAAACATACACAATGAGGGAGCGACTGACGGAGTTGTTACGACTTGTGGTGACTTGCCTTGGTAATTATTAGTTCGTTTTTTGAGGGGTAGTGGAGGTAATGCGGTTGAGTTAGAAGGAGGTTCATTGTTGAGGCAGTGTGCCTTGGGGCATCGTCGCAGCCCCACCGGCACCGCCACGAGAGCCCTGGTCCTGCCACCGGCACCGCACACCGCACAGGCGACCGCGAACGACCTTTGACTCGGTTCGGCTCGCGGACGGACCGACAACTTTTGCTGCATTTTTTATAATTAACTTTTACTTGTTTGAAATGTGAGCTTTTGTGAGTTTTATTTAAATTAACTTCAAATGGGTTTCGGAATATATTTTGTTTTTAGTATTTAGTCATTCTTTTTTTTTTCAAAATAATCTTATGTGAGAAAAGATTTTTTTTTAATTTGATATGTCTTCAGTATAGGATTTCTAGCCCGTACTATGTGAATATTTATATTCCATTTAAAATAAAACATTCAGAAAAATCAAAAAGTGCAGTGAGATTGTGTGACAAGTGTTAAGTTGATAGTCGAAGAAGGAATGAAGAAGATATACTGAGAAGAATAATAGCAAAGAATCATGAGGCTCTCTCGTCAGTGAAGCACTTGTGCTTGTAGAGTAAAGTATAGTTATTCACCGTAGCGCTTAACCAGTTATTTTTGTTATCACTTATTTAATAAAATAATTGGAATCGATCGCTTTCTTTTACTTAGCTCCACGTGCTTTGTAGTTTTCGTAAGTTGCCAAATCAATGTTCAATTTTCACAAATCACGCTCATAGAATCTATGAATCTATCTAATACACAAAATGCCTGTTCGAACCCAAAAAGGACGTGTACTCGTAATAATTAAAAGCTTGTACTACAAACACTAATAAGTTACGGTGGTCTAGTCGGGAGAACGGCGGCTGCCGATCCGGAGACCCCGGGTTCAAACCCCACACGCACCACTGTCTTTTCGAAGTCATGTGCGTAATGCCACTAACTTAAAACGGTGAAGGAAAACATCGTGAGGAAACCGACATGTACCTAGAATCTTTCGAAGTCATGTGTCATCCGCCAACCCGCATTGGGCCAGCGTGGTGGATTATGGCCTTAACTCTGTCCTTGCGAGAGAAGGCCCCGAGTCCCAGCAGTGTGAACGTTTAGTGGGCTGTTGATGATGATGATGACTACAAACACTAAGATTACTTTATAAATGCGTTTGTGCTGCAATGCCGTCACTATCTCAAATGTGTTTGTAATTAATATTAATAAATATAAAATAAATTAATATCTACTCGTATAAATGATCAAGGTTTGATTTTAGGTTTTTTATGGAGTTTTATCCATAAAAAATGATTCATTCATAATACCTAAATATTTAAAAAAAAACAGTTTTCTCCAGACCGTCATCTCACCTGATGTTAAGCGACGACGTGGTCGGTGATGGAACGTAGCCTAGAAGAAACCTCGCGGCTTGAAGACATCAAAATTGTAACCATTGGGAAAAAAACACCCGGGCAACGCATTCCACTGCCGAGACTTTCTTATTACGGAAGCGGAATTAAACCTCTTCGTTCGGGTCTTTAAGAAGTCAACCACGTAACGATGTCGCTTTTTTCAGATCCAAGCAGTCCGATAAAAAAGAGAAAGGTGATAATAGTAAATATAAAAACAAAAAAATAAAATAAAAGGTGATAGAGAAAGGTTACAGTATGTTGATCAGCTGCACAATCTCCGGAATGCATTCGATTAAAACCTAAGTTTAGAAAGATTTTTAAATTAGATTCCGATTTTATTGCATTTTTTTTTAATTTGTAAAATACGATTCGGGTGATCTCTTCCTAAGAGTTATCACGTCTTCTTCCTGAAAATGTTTTCAAGGTATTATGACAAAATACTAATGTATCTACATCTACATCTAAATCTAGTTTAATTAAGTAGATATTACCATTAATTAATTAATTTGTGCAAGTAATTGAAAGTATCTACTTGGGGTTATTTGTATTGAATTAATTCGTATAATTGTTAATATTGGGGTTTTCTTCTTCTTCATGTCGAGTGTATCGAGTCCAGAATATTGGAGTGTAAGTCTTCTTTCATTCATCTTGTGACATGTAATATTTTTTTATGAATAAAAATGATTATGATTAATGATGAATAAAATTAACTCAAAACAAAACTTTATTAACATTAACATAAGAAAAATATAAATTAAATCGTGTTTTTAATTATAAAATAAAAATTCGTCAAAGACTAATAAGTTCTGATGGATAATGAAAATTATCCTTTGTAAATTAAATTCAGGCATATCACATAATTCAATAGGAAGCAATCACTAAGTCATTGAGGTAACTAAAGTAAATTTGAGTTTATATTTCCAAAACCGCTACACCGTTTTCGATAAAATGTACGTGGGACAAAATCGATTCACAATGTGCGGCGCTATGGAGTAACATACATACAAAAAAAACATACAACCGAATTGATAACTACCTCTTTTATTGGAAGTCGGTTAAAAAGTTAGGCGCAGGTAGAAGGATTCTTTGCAGAGTCCGCCTGGAGAAGTACCACGCCTTTGCCAGTAATTCTAAGCAGTAATGTGCAAACATTAATGTGTTCCAGTTTGAAGGGCAATGTTTCCAGTGTAATTACAGGGTTTGGAGATAAAACATCTTGTTTCTCTGGGTGACGAGCGCAGTGCAGTGCTAGGTAACGATTTGAACTCTTCTTGTTCAAATAGCTGTGTCACTGTGCTGTTTTGGGCAGGCATGTTGCTTACCATCAAGCTCATGCCCTGCTCCTCGTCTCGTCACTCTATACAATAATAAAGACACATCCAAACTCTACCACCCCTCTTGTTACATTTTAGTTTAAGAGGCGAGTCTGTGATTTTAACGAAATCGATGTGTTTTTGTAGCCAATTCATGGCCATAATACATTATGTGGAAGTGTGAAATTAATACATACTATTACACATATCCTGAATTTCAAACTGAACTATTAAAAATCGTTGCATATGCTTCTTGTCTCTTGAAACTATGAAATTGGTTTGGCCAAATTTGTTTTCACCCGTAATTTTGATATGAAAAAAATATATGAAAACCGTGTTTTTAAAGATTCTAACTTTTATGTAGATACATATATGGGTTAGATCTTGTATGCCAATCTACTTATTAATCAGCAGATAGCCAGGGATAGTTTTTGAAAGTTTTTTAAAAAAGCCTCCTGAATACGCCTGTTGTTTGAGTGACAGCAAATACATGTTGCACAGATGTATTTGCTATCACTCAAACAACAGGCGTTTTTGTAGTTGCTCGGCCACGTTATTCACAGTAGTAACTATTATCATAATCTGTGCCAGCCATAGAATACATAATAACAGCCACTGTTCGGCTGCTCACTCGCTTTGTACCTACGTTGGCTTGTACTATTATCATAATCTGTGCCAGCCATAGAATACATAATAACAGCCACTGTTTGGTTGCTCGCTTGTTTTGTACTTACGTTTGCTATGTTTCGAAAGAGTTGAAATAGGTATTTATTTAGCCCCGGGGGGGCTCGGGCGTCCCCGCAGTCTCCAGACTAGTTTCCCATTGGTGTATTTGTGTTGTGTGCTGTGACCGTTGGTTGGCAGTGTGCAGCCTCGTTCTACTTCCGTTTTCCCACCGACAATCACTCTCAAAAACTAATATGAAAAGTAAAAACAGAAACATAGTGAAACAGCGGCTGCACTCCTTGTCTCTCAAAGTGCACCTCACTAATATTCGAGGTCTGCACTCTAATATCACCCCAGTCCACCATCACCTCGAGACTGAGCAGCCGTCACTCTTGTTTCTTACGGAGACGCAGATAGGATGTCCGTCGGACGTGGCGTACCTAACCTATCCAGGGTATACCTTGGAGCACAACTTCAAGCCGCGTGCTGGAGTGTGCCTGTACGCCCGTGACGATATCTGCTGTCGGCGTCTCCGTAATCTTGAGGACACCAGGTTCTCTGTTCTATGGGCGCTGATAGACACAGGCATCGACAAAATTGTCTATGCCTGTGTCTATCGGTCGCACAGTGGAGATCAGGAGACAACTCGGCTCACCGATTATTTGAGTGAGGCAGCGGACGCGGCTCAGCAGAAGTACCCATCAGCCCAATTAGTGTTACTGGGGGATTTCAACGGCCACCATAAGGATTGGCTGTACCCATACCGGGACACTGACCATGCTGGGCTGGAAACGAGAAAGCTGGCTTTGTCGTTAGACCTAACCCAGCTGGTCCAAGAGGCGACACGGGTACCAGACGTTGAGTCGCATACTCCCTATTGCTTAGACCTTCTGCTGACAACTGATCCAGACCGATACTCCGTGGCGGTATATTCGCCGTTAGGCAGCTCCGACCACTGTCTGGTGAAATCAGTATCCGTTTACCATCCGCCCGATCTCAGCCCCAGAGGCAACCGGCGGCTATGGAAATACAAGTCAGCAGATTGGGACGAAATGCGTTCTTTCTTTGCATCTTACCAATGGCAGCCACTGTGCTTCTCTTCTGGTGACCCGTCAGCCTGCGCGGATGCTGTGACTGATGTAATACGTACGGCTATGGAATATTTCATTCCATACTCTGACGTTTCATTATCCAGCAAAGCTCGCCCATGGTTCGGTTCTCAATGTAAAAGTGCTGAAGCATCTAAACATGAGGCCTACCTAGCCTGGGTTGATGCTCGACAGCGTAAGGCAAGGGATACACACCGCAAAAAGAAAGCGTTTAACAAGGCTGCTAAGGCATGCAAAAGGGTTCTTCAGAGGGCTCGATTTGACCACATTAGTCGAATAGGGAACAAACTAGCTTCGTATCCTGCGGGTAGCAAGGCGTTTTGGTCCCTAGCTAAATCGGTCGAATCGAACTTCTGCCGCTCTTCACTGCCTCCAATGCTGAAACCTGATGGGGCGCTGGCTCACACCGCAATGGAGAAGGCAAACTTGTTTGCATCTCAGTTTGCGGAATCTTCGCGTCTAGATGCTGGTAGTGCGATTCCTCCTACTCCACCTGGCAGTCCGACTTTGATGCCGGAAATGCATATTCGCCAAATGGAGGTTCGTAAAGTGCTACGTAATCTGGACGTGAATAAAGCCAGCGGCCCGGACGGAATTCCTGCCCTAGTGTTGAAGGCTTGTGCACCTGAGTTGTCTCCTGTACTAACGCGCCTGTATAGACTCTCTCTCCAAACTGGGCAAGTACCGAAATCGTGGAAGCTTGCTAACGTGCAACCTGTGCCCAAAAAGGGTAGTCGTGCTGACCCTGCCAACTACAGGCCCATCTCGGTCACGTCCATACTCTGCAAGACTATGGAACGTGTCTTAAACCGCAGGCTCCTGGCATACCTAGAATCTAACGACCTCCTCAGTGACCGGCAATACGGGTTTCGCCGAAACCGGTCGACTGGGGATATTCTGGCGTATGTCACTCACATCTGGAGTGAAGCTATCGAGAAACACGGGGAAGCACTTGCAGTCTCCCTGGATATCTCGAAGGCTTTTGACAGGGTTTGGCATGATGGCCTTATTAGCAAGCTTTCTAGTTATGGTTTGTCTCCAGGTTTTATTGCGTGGATATCGGACTTCTTGAGAGATCGGTCCATACGAGTTGTCATTGATGGCTGCTCGTCGGACCAAATGGGTATCAATGCCGGAGTCCCTCAAGGGTCGGTACTCTCTGCGACGCTTTTTCTGCTACATATCAACGATCTGCTGAAGCCCGGTATCTTTGGGTACGCAGATGATAGCACCGTTGTGGAGAGTTACATGTCTAGCGCGAGAGCCAGCGGTCAACAAACTAAGGTATTGAGAGAGAGTATGGTCGAGCGTTTGAACTTGGCCCTTGAGGCAGTCTCTGAATGGGGCGAAACCAATCTGGCCAAGTTTAATGAAGGAAAGACGCAGGCGTGTCTGTTCTCCGCAAAAAGGAGTCAATTTCTACAGACTCCTACTTTTCGAGGTGTATCCGTGCCGGTTACTGATCATCTTGAGCTTTTGGGTGTTACCCTGACATCTACACTCAACTTTGGCTCATATATCGAGTCCAAGGCTAAATTAGCTGCAAAAAAAACTAGGTGTCCTCTCAAAGGTGCGAAAGTACTTCAAGTCTGAACAATTGCTTTTATTATATAAAGCACAGATTCGCTCTTGTATGGAGTACTGTTCGCACCTTTGGGATGGATCGGCTAAGTATCAGCTTGAGGCTCTGGAATCGATCGAGAGGCGGGCTAAAAGGCTCATAGGCAATAATTCTCTTGTGCGAAAAAGACTGCAAACTCTTGAACATCGCCGGAAAATTGCTAGCTTATCGGTTTATTATCGGATACACTTCGGAGAGTGTGCATCTGATCTGCATGATCTAATACCACCTAGCCCTTTTTTCTATCGGACTTCTCGTAACTCGAAGAAGCGGCATCGTTTCATGGTTGATGTTCCAAAGACACGAACAAAGAGGTTTGACTCTACTTTTGTGATAAGAACGTCTCGACTGTGGAATGAGTTGCCTGAGTGGGTTTTTCCCGATGGTTATAATCTTGGTGTCTTCAAATCGAGAGTGAATCGGTTTCTTCTAGGTAAGCACGCTCCATCTTAGACCGCATCGTCGCTTAACATCAGGCGAGATGGTGGTCAAGTGTAAACCTATAAATGTTAAAAAAAAAAAAAAAAAAAAAAAAATTTATACCTACATGTAGAGATGCATTTCAATATTTTTTTCGCGTATACCTAGGTAGAAACTGATTGCCGATGTGCGATATAGAATTCTCACGTACTAGGTATTGATTGATTGCTATAATCTGTTAAATGCAATGTAATAAAATTATAAAAATATTATCTATACATACCTATACAAATAAATAAAATTGGGTCGTCTGTATGTAATATCAAATTAACAGCTTTTCACTTAGCTCCAATGAAACTAAATACCTACGGTACCTATACCTAAAAACTATTTTTTGTCTATCTCTTTGTTTGTGCCGGTTAATCTCCGAAAAGGCTGGACCGATTATGACATGACTTGCACTATCACATAGGTAGCTGATCTCTTTTTATTACAGTATTGAGCGACGAGACGAGCAGGACATATGCCTGATGGTAAGCAACATGCCTGTCACATAACAGCACAGTGACACGGAACTATTGGAACATGAAGAGTCCAAATCCTCACTTAGCACTGCGCTCGTCACCCAGAGATCTAAGATATTATATCTCTCGGCCCTGTAATTCCTCTGAAAACATTGCCCTTCAAAGCGGAACACGGTAATGTTAGCATATTACTGATTGGCGGTAGAATTACTGGCAAAGGTGTGATACTTCCCCAGGCGGACTCTGCCAAGAGTCCTACCAATACTAAAGATTTCCTAAGGCATGACAGGTTACTCTTACTTGAGGAAAATAATTAGAAAAAGAAAACCCTCAAAACGGGTGGGCACAGTAAGTGGTTATGAACAAACGTTCATAATGTTTTTTTTTTCATCACAAGCTTCGCGTTTGTTATAAAAATTATACGTTGTTTTGTTCGGCTGCATCTATCGGTGGTTAGACTTCTTCAAAAGGTGGGTACTGTTCTTAAACACGTATACAGGGTTACTATAAAGACAGTGAGTTTTTTTTTATCGCGTATATGTCCTCTTTTGACCACTAACTCGCCTGATGGTAAGCGACGGTGTGGTCTAAGATGACGCACGTTGACCTAGTAAGAACGTATTCACTCTGACCTTGAAAAGTTCTAAATTGTATCTTTCAGGGAACAAGGAGGCCGACAAGTTATTCCACTCTAAATCTGTACGTACGAGAAAAGTGGACTCAAACCGTTTAGTACGGATTTTGGGAATATTGAGAAAATTCTGTTCGAGTTGCCTTAATATTTAATTTGTATTTCTCGCGGACTAAGCCGCGGGCAACAGCTAGTTTAATCATAAAGGCATATACCCTAAAACTAAGAACAAACATAGAAACACGACACTAAAAAAATCTGCAACGGATTCTGAAAGAAATAACACTTCTCGAGGCACCCATAAACATAACAATATGTTTATATACAATATCCAAATTAATGCAAAATCAAAATATAGCTGTGGCAGCAGAAAAGTAAGGATGCACAGATGGCTTCAAAGTCACTTGGATACGGGGGCTGTGGTGTATTCTTAAAATAAATAATAAATTAATAATTTATTTCCGAAACTTTGAATACAACACAATTTAACAAGACGGTAATTCAGCAAGAGTTAAACATATAAAAAATAGACATTTCCGTGATAGTAAGATATCACGTGTATTTATTTTTCGTCAACCGCGTGATTTTAAATCGAAAATCGACGTGTAGTGTAAACCTTGACTCCCCGTTAAGGTAACGAACGAAGACCTCGCGCGCCTAGAATAAGATTAGATTCTACTTTATACCGGTATTTAAATAAAAAGATTAAAAAATTAGGATTCTTTGTAGAAATTAAATATACACGTGATTTTGGTTTTAGTTGTAAACCTCACCAAGTAACACCAAGGGGGAGGGAGGGGTTAAAAATTAAAAAAAACATCACGTGATTAATGAACAGCCCCCAAATAGTTTGACACCAGATTTTGCATCCCCAGAAATGGCCCAATTTATGTAATGTAATCAGAATTTATCCAATCAAATTTCGATAGAGGAACTATCAAACTGCATTAAACGATCAGATACAGCTCCCGGCATGGACAATATTTCGTACTTTATGGTTAAAAACCTTCCAGATATAGGTAATCTAGTTTCTTTATACAATCGATTTTGGAGTACTAATTTTGTTTCCAAACAATGGCAGAAAGTTAAGATAGTTTCTATACCAAAAACATGAAATGAAAACCGGCCAACGTCAGCTGTCCATACTAAAATTTTACAAGCTATACTTACTCGTAGACTTGATTGGTTTCTTGAGAAAAAGACCTGATTTTCAGAGGAAACTGTCGGTTTTAGGCGGTCTAGATCATGCCTTGATAATTTAGCTAGGTCATATATTCAGATTGGTCACACAGAAAGTTATCCAACTACAGGTTGTTTTGTAGACACTAGACATAGAAAGCGCCTACATCAACGTCAATAATACGAGTATAACAAGTCTCTTGCAAGTATTGGATGGTTTGGAAGTGGGATCAGATTTCTGTAAATATCTATGGCAATTTCTTCATGAAAGAGTCTTGTTGGTTCCGATAGATGACAATGTTACATTATGCCGAACTACTGGAGTTGGTTTAGCCCAAGGAGTGTTCAGAATGTGATGTGAGATGTGATAGAGGATGTCTAACATATTTTGACGGAGTACGTCCGAAACGAAGTGCTCCGTCAGAGTCTTTTTGTACAAAACACCAATGTTGGAGAGTTTAATGGTATGTTGCCTTCATCATCATCACAGGAAGCCAAAAAGCAACTGCGGCTTTACTTGTTTCTCTTTGGAGCGGGTTCCTAAGCTTAATTATTTTTATTTAGGTCATTAAAAGTGTCATCCGTTATTTTATAAGTTATTTATAGTTTTTTTTCTTTTGTGTGGTCTTTTAATAAAGAGTTTTTTTTTTTTTTTTAAATAACTCTATATATTAAAATCCGCATCAAAATCTGTTTGGTAGTTTTAAAGATCTAAGCAAGCATAGGGACAGACAGACAGTGGGAAGTAACTTTGTTTTATACTATGTAGTGACAATGTATGATTTGAAATGAGATGAATGATGATTTTTAAAAAAGTTTAAAGAAGAAGATGACTCACAATCGTAAAGCAATGATAGGGTTATAATCTTACAACATCAGATTAAATTTTTTAAACCAATAACAATTGATCGATTTTTGTGAATATTGATTTTAGGTACCTACTCAGGCGAATTTAAAAATATCTAGCCAAGAAATGAATAAAAACAGGTTTACTTCTTATGAAATTAATGAACTAATACTTGTGTAAAACATTTTTTCTAACACTGCACTTTGTCCTTCCTGTACGTTTGTCACAGTAACCCTGTAGAGGTAAATTTCCTACTGTCAATGTTTGGATATCTGTTGGTCAATTACATGGTAAAGTGAGAACGGATCGGGCTGAAATTTAGAACACAGTTAGATTATAGCCTGGAAGAACTCATAGGATATAGTTATCCCAGAAAAATACGGGAACAGGAATTACGCAGGTAAAACTGTGGGAGCCTATTAGAACGCATAATTTTTTGTTCCTAATTTACTTTGTCATAATGAATGTAGCATAATGTATAGTGTCATAATGCAACTTTCGCATAATAGTTTTTTTGCGTTATGTGTTTTAAGCATAACAATCTATTGTACTACATTTAATTCGACTATTGATGAGACGCATAATAGTTTTTAGGCATTTTTTTATTTGATCAAATTTTTTTTAAGGTGCCTTTTAAATCGTATATTATTTTTCACCTAATTTGCTTTGTCATAATGAATATAGCATAATATAATTATAGTGTCATAATGTAACTTTTGCACAGTCGTTTTGTGGCGTAATGTGTTTTAATCATAAAAATCTGTTGTACTACATTCGATTTGACCGTTGCTCAGACGCATTTAGACATTTTTTAATTATTTGTTGTGCTACGTAATAAATAACCAAGTTACATAGGACCCAGATCCGATTCGGAGCACCCCGACTTCACCTAGTCTTGTCGCTACTACCCCTAGAGTGTATTTAAAAAATGCGGGAGCCAGAAGCTCAAGGGAGGTCCTGAGTGGATCGATCCATGCGAGGCCAAGCGTAGCGAAGGCGAGCAAAGCGAGGCGGTGACCTCCGTAGTGGAGCGCAGGCCGAGTATGGAGAAGCAACACTCAGGGCTGACCGCAGAGCTTCTGGCGGGAGCCCACCCGGAGTCAAAAAGTGCACCATTTGTCTTAGGTGTATGTAGGTTTTTAAGTCCTAAAAATGTTGTCTACACAAATTAGTACCTACAAACATTGCTATACCCGCTTGCTACACCGCCTGCTCTTCGCGTTTACAATTTTGGCGGGAAAACGGGTGTCAGGTTACAAAACCGCGGTGTTTGTGCTTCGACATATGAAGTGCCGCCTTACTTGTATCCGTTTGAACCCATTTATTCTCAAGAGCGTTTCAAGACGCTTCTAGCGGTATCGTTTGTTTATAATTAATGTACTTAAAATGTAAACTAACATTTTTGACACTTGAGTTTTTTTTTTTGCGATTTCTCAAGTAGACGATCAGCTATTACATTAATAATTTATGAAGGAGACAGTGGTTTTATGGCTTAAATGTGTTGTATACGAAACAACAAACTCGAAAAATCAAAAAAAACTGCATTCGATAGCACAAATACATTTTTTAAAATTTTTTCAATACTTCGGGACCATTTTCCCGCCAAAATTTTTATTTTTAGTTTTTTTTTTAATTTTACGATTTTTCTATGTAAATGAACTCTAATTTTTATGTGAAATATATCCAAATAAAGACTAGTTCAAGTAGACGCCATTAAACACAAATTTATCGGTATACCTTTCCAAATAAAATCACGAAAAATTTTATTCCCCGCCAAAAACCCGTCTGCAAAGTTAAGTTTGTATGTTTTCGTCATCATCAAGTTTTTGGGTACTATATTAAACACCGGTGTAGCAAGCGGATACTACTGCATAAATACCGTTTATAGTACCTACCATAAAAATGGTGTTTACCATAAAAAAAATATGGTGTTATTCTCAGACCAACGATTCTTAATCCTCAGAATATACTAAATAATTTCACAGCAACAGTATGATAACACGAATGCGATAATAACAGATACTATTGGCAATGATATTCCATTTAATTTGTAGATACCTACATTACGAATAATAAATATTGTTGTCAAAGTACCCACCCGCATTTGACTTGTTTTTTAGTTAGGCGTTTAAAGTTTATGCCGTTGATCATTATGTTTAAGTATAGTTATGCTTTTCTCAATGTGTGCCTTTAAACATTATGCTATTTATGGTTATGCGTCGAAACTTTATACAAAGTTATCTGTATGCTATATATGGCTATGCGGTTAAACATTATGCTAAGTTATCGTTATGTCATATATGGTTATGCTAGTTAACATTATGCGAAGTCAGTTATGCGTTTAGTTGTTATGGTAAATTATCATTAGTTCTAAAAACGTTATGCCTACCTAAAATAGGACAAAAAATGTTATGCCACCCCATATAGACCTTAAAACCGTAAAACCGAGAGGAGCTGCTGGTCTTTACAAATGTATGTAAATGTTTGAATGTTAGCAAATGTGTTGCTCAAAGCTTGGAAAACCATTTCACGGTAATATTATAAATAATACTTATATATTGGTGGACAATTTGCACTCAACACCATCTGATCCAAAATTAAGCAACCTTGTAATATGGCAACCAGATAGCTGATATAATACTTATATAATAGGAAATACATACTCATTATAGATATGAACACCTAGACACAGTACAAATATTTGCACTGGGTGGGAATCGAACCCACGACTCTCGGCTCTCCGAAGTGTATCCGATAAAAAACCGGTAAGCTAGTAATTTTTCGGCGATTTTTTTTACTTCATATGAAATTAATGGCTTAACCTAAAAAAAAACACTTATGTAAAACACTTTTTCTATCTAACCCTGCACTTTGTCCTTCCTGCACGTTCGTTACAGTAACCCTGTAGAGATAAATGTCCTATTAGTACCTATTATGAAAGTCAATGTTTGGATATTATGTGGATGTGTTTTGCTGAATGACAGTTTGGAACATTGAGATTATAGCCGTTTGTTATTGTCACATTCCAAATCGAAATGCAACTTACAACAGAGCACACTAAAGTCTAATATTCCTAAATGGTGTATGATATTGAATACGTAACAGTAACTTAACATGGAATATGTAGCAGTTCGCACCTGCTCCGGAACCCCGTTTCGTAGAAACTATGGCTCTGGCTGTGGGCGCCTATCAGAATACGAATAGTGCTATATCTGTGTGAGTAATGTTGTCAATGTAGTTATGCAATTTTATTTTCCCACGCTCACAGACTACGGTCTTAAAACAACATTTACAATATCTCAATGTCAACAATATTGTTTCCTCGACTCAAAACAAAACACCGACGTTTTTGTTCCTCAATGTAATAGACCACAAAATATGCAACAGGAATCGAGCCATAAATGAAACGAGCAGAAAAAATATTGCTTCACAGATCAAGAGCTTAGGGAAAGAAAAATGTGTTGGAATAATTCATACGGGGGCCCGTAGAATCGGGGGCCCTTCGTGCGGGGGCCCGCGGGGGACCGTCGCCCGGGGCCTTCCCTGCAGGGCTGCCATTCACTTAGTTTCACTTCAAAGAAAGAAAAACGAAAACTTTGTACCGAGATTGGCAAACTAACTAAACAGTTAGTGGGTCTGATGCTAAATGGTAACCGTTGACTATGGATACTTAAATAATTATGAAATACTTTACAAGTGTATAGATTTACTTACTAGTAGCGCTCTGATGTGATAAAAAGTATCATTTTATTCCAGAGTTGTATTAACTTAATTGTGGTACAAATTTCAACCCGATTCATTAGACGTTACGACGTGATAGAGCAACAAACATCCAAACATCGACATTTGTAATATTAGTAGGATTACTGCGATCCAATTGGAAAAACAAGAAAAATAATTCAGCAGTGGCGTAGTGGCTATAACGTGCGATTTACAATCGTGATGTTGTAGGTTCAATTCCCTCTTGCATCTCTGAGTATTTTGCCGATTGCAGACATATTTATGACTTTATTTTATTTTCTTCTATTGTGGCTTTTAATGAAGTTTTATTTTATCTTACAAGTTTTCCATCATCACTGTCTTTAGAGGTCGTGCGTCATCCGCCATTCCGCATTGAGCTAGTGCAGTGTTTTTCTTTTAATTAATTTAGCTACTCTACAGACTCCGAGGTCCGTGACTTTTATCATTTGGGTTCTCTTTTTTTAACATAGTTCTTGGATAAGGAGAAGAAGAGGAAAGTAGGGGGAAGTTAGGTATATTTTAAAGCTAAGCACCTCTTTCATCAGTTGAGCCGATCACTACCGGTTGGGATTCCGCTAGTAATCGACTAAACATCGTCATAATTTGCTATTTTCTACGCCGCACCGCCTCGCTCCGGCTCAGAGCCAGTGCAGTGCGGTGGATGGTGACTCGGCTGCGAGTCCCAGCAGGAAGAACATTTAAAGGTTATGCTGTAGCAAGCCCATCTGGAACAGTCTGGGCAGTGGCAATACGACAATGAAATTATGTAACGATTTATATTCTCGCATAAAACATTACTGTTACATAAATAAATACATAGATAAAAATATGACTACGAAAACATATTTTTCTATCGGAATGCTCGTAGCTTGAAAAAGCGACATCGTTTCACGGTTGATGTTCCAAAGACACGAACGAAGAGATTTGAATCTACTTTCACGATAAGAACGTCTAGGCTGTGGAATACGTTGCTTGAGTGGGTTTTCCCCGATTGTTTCAATCTTTGTGTCTTCAAATCGAGAGTGAATCGGTTTCTTCTAGGTAAACACGCTCCATCGCAGACTGCATCGTTACTTAACATCTGGCGAGATGGCGGTCAAGTGTGAACCTATTATAAGTGTTAAAAAAAAACCTTTGTGTTCTGCTTAGGCAGATATACCAGTGATAAAGGACACTGGATGAGAAACGCAAAACTCCGATCGATGCTGCCGAACATAATTTTCCTGCTTACAAACCTGAACCGCGACAGCCCTACAACTCTAATGCGAGTTTTAATTATGTACCGAGAGGAGGTAGCCCCGCATTAACATGCAAATATTCTATTTTCCGCCGGCCGCGGTCGCCGCCCGCCCGGGACTGCGCTGCCCAGCTCACCATACAGTAAATACGAATATATAGGTAGGTACTTACGAAAATAGACGCAAGCAGACAAATGTCTCTTTTGCTTATTACTTATTTCGACATAAATAATACAGTTTTGGGCGTTATTTTAACATCTACGCCCAACTTTGGCCCTTTCATCGAGTCTAAAGCTAAATTAGCTCCCAAAAATCTATGTGTCCTCTCAAACGAACTTCAAGTCTGTAGTTGCTGCTGCTGAATAGTTGCTCATGTTATACCAGGCACTGGACGTCTACTCTCTTTCTACGGAAAACGTAATTTCGAAATAGACTCCCGACTTTCCTACTCCGGTTCTACTTCGATCCGTCGTTTCGTCGGTTTATATGTTCTAAGCCTACTCTACTTAGAGTAAACGTCCAGTTTTGCTCTGGTATGTTTCTGTTTGCACGGACTATAAAAAACGCTAACCTAGTTGACACCATCTTTAACCTTGGTGTCTTTATTATCTACTCTCGGTTTAAATACGCTCAGATTATTACCTTCAAAATATAGCCACTCAGCCAAAATATTCCAGAGTTTCTTATTCGTATTGCGAAGGTGAGTAAAACCTCGTTGATAGATTGGTTTTGATGACAAAAGAAGAGATATTCTGTCTAGCTGAGAGGTGAGAGGCAGCAACAGGTAGGTCGGAGGCCTGTCGCGCCGCTCGCCTCATAAACAGACGTATCTCACACACTCCTCCCCCGCGGCACTTCACCGACGTTCATACGAGGCTTGCGAGTTTATTGCTATTGCGAATATGAAACTGCAATTGGAAGGAACCGAGGAAAACGCGTTAGTCGATATTAGTGTGGGGATCAGTCGCTGCATCAGATTTACGGAAAATTTGAGTATTTTCACTTCACAAATAACAAGGTCTTAGAGAAAATAAATGTTAGGATAATGTAGTTATCTTCTAATACATAAAATTCTCGTGTCACAGTGTTTGTTTCCTTACTCCTCCGAAACGTCTTTACTGATTTTTACCAAATTTTATATGCGTATTCAGTAGGTCTGAGAATCGGCTACTTACTAGCTATTTTTCATACCCCTGAGTGTTAGGAGTTGTTCACCCCAAACATTTTTTTTGTTTTTATTTTTTTTGTTTTTATTTTTTTATAATGTGGCGTTAAAAAATACATACAACCCTAAATTTTTACCCTTTTATCACCAACCCCTGTTTTTTTATAGCCATTTTAGTCATTTAATAATTTGACAGTGAACTCCTAAACGACGGGACCGATTTGAATGTTTTTTTTTTTTTTGTGTGTTTAATAGATGGTTTAAATTCACAAATAAGCCCGGCAGATGGCGCTGCAGACAGTGTCTAGGGTTATGTCCGAGCGAAGCCGGAACGGGCCGCTAGTATTATGTAAGACTGTTGAAATTGCACAACAAAGTGACAATTATAGGGACTGCTGTGCTGATTGAATTGAAAGTGTATAATCTAGAATAAAAGTCACCGGTAAAGCTGCAAATATATGTATGTAGGTACTGCTATTACTATCTACGTATGTGGGTGGGGCGAACTCACAAGATGTCACCCATCCAACAAACGTCCAACCGTTGGACTCCAACCCACGATGGACCGGGTGGTGGATTGTAACCTTCACTCTCTCCTTATTAGAGAAGGCCCTGAATCCAAGTAGAGGGAACATGAACTGGGCTGCATGTGGTCAGTGTTTTTGCTACACTGATAAAATAAAGTCTTATAGTTAAAAGTTCATGTGATAGAGTATACGGAAGTAAGGGTGAAGTTGACACAAAAAGGTGCGTACGTAAGTGTACTTATGTACCTACTTCCGAAAGTTGAAATAAATGAACACAAATGTGTAAGCTCGCAAGAAGTAACATCTAAAGCTTACGCGCAACTGTCGCTCCTTCTCCGCTAGCCCAAAGTTCTCTAGGCACTAGGCTAGGCTAGGTAAGTACAGCCAGGTGCCAATGTTTTTTTACACACATCGCTAAAAATACATAATATTTCCAAGCCGGTCAAAACACGTTTAATTCAAAAAGACAAATTAAGAACCTCCTTGAAACTCTTCTGTACTCCACTCCACTCGACTCGACTACTGTCAACTCCACTCTGCGCCACTTTGCATCACTCCACTCTTTTTTACAATACTATTATTTGTGTACAAATCGCAGACAATTGTTTCAGGATTCATATGATTCTTTCTAGCAGGGATGTTACGGAACTCCGACTCCGTTAAGTCGGAACTTCCGATTATTATTAATTTATTGACACCTTTGGTTCCGACTCCGGTTCCGAAACTTTTATACCGGGGGTTTTAATCGGAGGTAAGGTGTATAAATAAATATTTAAGATAATTGTGGCGGAAAGTAAATAGATATACAAAATCCCAATAAATTTGCCCGGCAATGTTTATCGTCTCCATGTGTTTGACAAAATAATGTTTTATTAGTCCCCAATAAAAATATCTCTCTTGCAAAAATATAACTTTTGATCCGGCCTATGCCTCTGACTTCGGTTCCGACTCCGGTTCCGACTCCGATAAATCAAATTTAAAAAGTCCGACTCCGACTTCGGTTCCGATAAGATGACCTCCGTTACATCCCTGCTTTCTAGACCCTCGATCACGACAAATGGTTCTACACACTAAATTTATCGGCAGCAAACGGCAACAGCCGATTATACAGCAATAGGTACATAGTTTATGGGCTATGATAAGACGTCACTGTACTCTATAAATAACGTTAACATGACTGAACTAAACTGGCTTACCGAAAGAAATGAGATATGTAAAAGTAAAATAATATAGTGACGTAAATGTTTTCGCTGTAAATCGCAAGTGTAAAGCAGAAATAGCCCACGTTATGTTCCCACTTTAGGACTCGTGGCTTTCTTCCACAAGGAGAACGCGGAATCCATAATCCACAGTTGAAATTGCAAAATCCTCGCCCACTATTCACGGCAAAAACAATTTACCTGTGAACATGCATTAAAGCATAATTTCGAGAGTGCGGTGGTTACAACTAATCCATGAGATGGGATGGGATTCAGCTGGTCTAAGCAGTATTTTCATCTTCGTATTGTCTTCACGTCACCCATCTTTAAATGTCTTAAAATACAAATTTAAAATCCGTGTGTCCTATCTATCTTGACCTACGCGGAAACGTGATTACTGACAGTCAAAGCGGTCCACAAACTCAAAGTTTCCCAGCGAGCTGTGGAAATAGCTATAGGTTAAGTTTATCTGTGAGATCGTAGTTGGAACCAAGTAATGCATCAGCAAACGCATTAGCAAACTGAAGCCATTAGTAAACTGAAGTGGCAATGGGTTGGTCATATCGGTCGCAGAACCAACCGTGTTCGACGTGTTCGAAACCGTGAATCGGCAAATAGCCCTGACACTAGATGGAGTGACGAGTGACGATGTAAATAAGACAGCAGAGTGGATGAAAACTCTTAGTCGAGCTAAGAGGCGAACCATGGGATAGACCAATTTCCTCCTAAATCTGTCACTGGATTACAATAACAAGGGCTATCTGATTTCCATAATTAAGCTTACCTATAGGTACTCGTACTCTTTGCTTAGTTTGAGGCATGCAGTGAAGTGTAAGACATATCAACCAGTTTCTATTTGCTTACCGAGAAGCTTGATATTCCCGTCATCAAGCGATTTGCTCATTAATTGTAAAGTTTAGTTACGTCGTAAACTGGCTCCCAACGGCCCCCGACGTTGCTCGGAAGTCCGCCCGGCATGCGATGCTTACATTAGACTTCTTTTCTTCAGTTGAAAGTAAAAACTTACAAATTATGATCGTGGAAAATTCCGCAGTTTGATGGCTCGTTTAGCATGCGAAGATAAATTTACTTGCAAAATTGAATTCACTTAGCATACAGACCGACATCAGTAGAAGTTTTTGGTATTTATTACTAATGTTAAATAAACTAAAACCTGAAAGCTAATTTTCTATTTTGACTTAGATTTATGAAAAGGCCAATGGCAGTTGGTTTCAGACAACCAAAAACCTTTACATTATCTCTTCTATGGCTTAAATTTTGTCTAGTATCAAAGTCTAGACAAATACTGCCAATATTGTTATTCTAAAAGTTTTGATTTTTGGGTGTCTGTTGCAGAAACGACTGAACGGGTCAGGTAGATATTTAGAACATAGAAATTTGGAATTAGATAGCACACCACTTTTTATCCCGAAGAATCCATAGTTCATGAGGGAATAAATATTTGTAAATAACTAATTTACTATCTAGGCCTGATTATATTAAAATTCATGGTTACATCTCATTACTCTATCTACACCTACTAGGTACTTAACTAAATCAAAGAAGTCAGCGTCCACACAAACCACATTAATCATCATCATCAGCCTATCCTAGTCCACTACCGGACATATAGTCCAGACAGACATTGAGACAGACGGGCAGACATTGAGATAGAAAAAAATCCGGAGAGCGATTTTTTTTTTAAAACGTTGCGTCGGTGAGGGTTGTTGGAAGTATAGATCTCGATTTTCGAACTAATCCCGGTAGAGGGTTCGCCGCCATCTTGTTTTAAAGTTTTTGTGAAATAACTCGTTAATTTTCAACTTTAGAGCAAAAATTATGGTAACCAAAGTTGTTGGATTATTCAATTATTATTAAATTTCCGACAACTTTGAATACGGTCATTTTTGCTCTAAAGTTAAAAATTAACGAGGTATTTCACAAAAACTTTACAACAAGATGACGCCGAACCCTCTACCGGGATTAGCTCGAAAATCGAGATTTATACTTCCAACCACCTTCTTCGACGTTTAAAAAAAATAAATCGCTCCCCGGTTTTTTTTTGATTTCAGGCTAATTTTATGTCTGTCCCGACTGAATTAATAAGCCTCTCCCATGGTTCGCTACTCATATATCATATCAGCTCTATCCTCAACTTTACGTCTCCATCCACTTCCATATATCGTCACTCCATCTAGTCTGGGTGTCAGAGTAGGTGAATAAACCACATTTATTGGACATTTATTACACTTACATGTAAAGATTATTCGACGGACCTAGATGAAATTAGGTACCTAAAGAGAAAGAATACCAGAAATAAGAAAAAGCCTAATTTTGAGCAAACACGTAAAACGTTAGTTAAGTAGTTGGTACATTTATGATGGTACTAGCAGTATTCGCGGTTTTACCCGCGTAGTTCCCGCTCCCGTTATTTTCCCGGAATAAAAAGTAACCTATTTGTTATTTACCTATTTGGTAAAAAAGCATTTCTCTCGCCTGAAACACAGGTTCTACCTAGTTCAGGCAAACAAAAAGAATCTACCTGTTTATAGAAGTAAGAAAATATTGTATAGTTAAGATCTATTTTTTATTGAATTTTTTTTTTTTTTTTCAAACTATAATCTAACTGTATTCCAAATGTAAACCCGAGCCGTTGATTTATGATGATTGAGCAACATATATCCGCCATGATTGAGCAACGAGCATACTTACAAACTTTAACATTTATTATATTAGAAGGTTCCTACGCAGTGAAACAAGAATATCGATGGGCATACCAAAACAAACATAATTTATTATAGACGCAGGGTTTTCTCACGCACTGAGGGAGATAGAGAGAGAGAGAGAGAAGTCTATATATCCTAATACTCAATAATAATCCAATGTCTCACGAGCGTGCATAATGCCCTCGCGCTCCTACCCACAGCGGCATTAAAATTGAGTTTAGAGCAAAATTTTATTGGCTCCTTGGATCGGTGTGTCTTTTGGAAAAAGCTTTAAAATAGTTGCCTGACGAACACATTTAAAAATGCAGTCACAGAATTTACGTGAAGTTAAGTCATTATTTTGGGAGTTTTAAAGCGTCTGTTAAGCAAAACGGCCGACGGAAAGTGTCTGGGAGTATTGGCAGGGCATCACCACTCTCTCAAGTTCGCGCGTTATTAGCCTACAGCTAGACCGTTACTCCCACGGAACAAGTGACAGTCGGTTGTCGGACGCACGGCTGAGCGCTCGCACAACACGTTTCCCGCGCATAATTTTAATTAAATATGTCGACAACCCTTGCACATCATTCCGCGCCAGACAGCGACAGAGTTACGCGTTAGAAGAGAGCGCAAATGTTTAGGTGAATATCGCGATAGGCATTGAGCGCTAATGCGAGCTGAATTGCACTTTGTTTTGTCGCAAATTGCAAAAGTCGCTATTTATATAATTTTTATTTCGCTAAGTGAGTCTCCTGTACTTGTACTAATATTTATTCTGTGGTATTGGGGTCTTATTTTTAATGATGTTGCCTATAACATACGTGAAAATAAGTTATCAGAAAATACGTGATGTACATAATTAAGTACCTACCTAATGTTTTTATATACCTACCTTCTTTACCCTATATCCCAAAATTGGCTGTCTAAGCAAGCTAGCGGGTAAGCATGTGTTCTTGTACATACTAACACTATTTCGTTCGTCCGAAAATACGTGACTTCTGGCGGCCCTGGGATCTTGGACTATCATGTTTCATGTTTGTCATTGTACGCTGTTGTTCTTACTCGTTTTAGCGCCATCTATAGCAATTTTCTCGAAACTTTATGTACTTACATATATTTTGTTTTACGCATGTCTGCTATTTTCTATGTTACAGTCATATCGACAATACTTTTTATTTAGAAGTCCGCCATCTAGCGGCAATCAGCGATGTTAAAAAATATTCGCCCGTATCATAATACAGAGGGCGCTGTGTTTGTAGGTAGCAAATCAAGTGTTCTAAAACTTACATCCTTTAGCCGGAAAGTAGTGTAGGAGAGCCATAGATGGCGCCACCTTGCCGTACAAGCGGGAAAACTGAAATAGGCGGGAAATCGTAAATTTCGATATAACTTATGGGTAAGTGGGTAAGTAAGTCACTTTTAAAGATACACGAGAAAATATTGTCCACACATACGAGTAGGTGCCTGATACATGGAAACATAACGAAAGAATAACAATTTTATAACAATTCCAGCCGTTCCAGCGTTTGTTATCATATATAACAAATTTATTCCTATTCCCATTTTGGTTCAGTAGGTAAGTAAAAATATTATTTCTACACAACTGTCATAGATAGGACATAAAACAAATGTGTTACCTATACTTTGAATCGGAACTGCTTGAAGGCCCGTGTCTTCAGCGGTCTTCCTGTAGGTAATAAACTAGGAATTTCATTTACCTACCCAACGGAAGATTATGATAGCCATAACTCAGAAATGCTCGAAGTTCCTTACTAAACTACTTTCAGAAACTTGGCCACCGAGTCATCCGCTCGCAGTCACGACAGTTTTATTTTTGCGTTACGCTCTTCAAGCTCTGATATGTGGTGTTTCACACACATAAAGACTACAATACATTTTTACAACATGTCTCCCTTCCCCGCCCACCTAGAGCGCCCGCAAGCAGTGCCGAATCCGTCAGTAGGGGGAACTAGGGGCCTAGAACAGAATAACTTTGTTCGATGTAAAGACCCTTTTTGAAAACTATAATAACGCTTATATTTAATAACTTTATGATAACGCGTAAAACAACAAAACAAAACACGTACGCATTTTGTTATTTCCACAATGTTACCACAGCAGTCACTTTGCTGGAGATTCCTTTACACCAGAAATCAGAAATTATTACATGCATACCTAGTTCTATTTCGCAGCAGATTAACTAATAGACTATAGACTATATATATATATAGAATTTTATAATATTTATAGTTTCAATACCTCTTCTAATCTATTATTCTGCAACGCCGTACAAAAATCATGCGACAAGGGGAAATTATTGAGGGTTGCAACCCCCCCTCTTCGACTGTACTCAGTTGGACAGCTTACAAGTGACGGCATAGTGCTGAATCTTATTACTTTATACCCTTCTATCATCCTACATTTCTCCTGGTGGTTCATTTACTACGTAAATATTGTTCACGGGCTTGTAGATATAACAGTTAAATGATAGAATGGTCAAATGTCTCTTCTAGAATTAAAGCTATTTGGCGAAATATTATCCTGCTTTCTACAAATATTTCAATTCGAAACAGAATACAGTCTGGAATGCCACTTAGGCTATTTTTCATCACGTGAAGTTACAGGAAGAAAACTGCACTGCTAGTATTAACTATCTCTTATTTGCCTTTTTTGTGATAGAAATGCCTTTACGCACCGTCCACGTTGAAGGGACACGGTAAATGTCCCTCTCACACGACCTCTCACTGTCGAGCATCTTGGTTGAGATGGTCGGCAGCAAGAGGTCCGCCCTCACCACGACGGCTAAGAATAGCCGCGGTTACGCCTCTGTGGCCAAATCGCGGCTCTTGTCCTTCCACTGTGCACTCTGTCAATCAGAGTGTTAATGGCGAACCCTCATCTGGAAGACTTAGGAATTTTATTTGGCCCATACATGAGTCGAGTAACCTTCGTAAATCTTCCAATCCCGTTCCCCAGTCTCTTCACACACTGCTCAAGAAGGAGAGGAGCGCAAGTAGAAGCTCTCTCCCCGGCCGGGATTTTCCATCACACAACAAAATATACCGACGAGGCAAGTTTTTGTGTGATGCCCAGGGTGCACCACGAGCCACGCACTCCATCTGTTATATGCCTTGACATGTATTTGCAACCTGAAAACGCCTTATGATGGAAGGCACAAAGATACAGCAATTTTCAAAACATTGATCATGTGCAACGTCAAAGACGCTGCCGATGTTTTACTAGCCCCCAACGGTGCGTAAAGAAACCCTTTTTAGTTTTGTTCTTGTCTTATTTCGTCGGGTTAAACTTCGAAAGAAGGAAATCCCATAGGACTACGGTACAAATTACCGGGAGAACCGGACGGTTAGACACTTCCAGTGTGGCAGGATACTGGAGTGAGCTCTTTGGCGCTGTGGAGTATCCGCTGGGCAGTAATAAAACTACGACGCTGATGTTCGATCAAAAAACTCTTCCAAGCACTCTCCACACTGTTCAGTAGCGCTGACTAAGTTCAGTCTGCTTTTGATAATGGGCTGGTTCACTCCATTCTTCATTCCTGTATTAACATGGTGATGTGTTCAATGACAGTTATGACAATATAAAACTAAGGAGACTACCACGTCTTACTGCATGAAGTAATCTTTCGGTGGCTTTATACAAATAATAGACTTCCTTGCCGATTTCGGCTTCGGCGACTATAACCTGCTTTTAAGTATTGCGACGACGTTCGCACGCACGCATATGACTGGCGTAACCGATTTTTGCACGAAAAGTTCGTGCGCAGATAGGGCACGTCAAGATGCCGTTGTTAAAATTATAATTTTTATAATTTAATTTTATACAAATAATACCGAAACGAAGGGCCCCTTCGAGGTCGAGGCCCCTTGTTATTGCGAAAGTATGTTCCCTTTCAAAGAAAGAAGGGTCCTAATTTGTCTAGCACGTAGGGGCTCCGTGACCGGGTCTGTCCCTGCCCCGCGGCGCACACCACAAGTCGCGATGGCTTCAGCTAGCGCGGTCGCGGCCGCCGCAGCCGCCGCGCTGCTAGACCCGAGTACCTCCCCGCACCAAATAAATACTAAACTCCCCATTCCAATCTATCACAACCTTCACTTTGACGAATCACACGTCCTCCAATGTCACGCCCACAACCTTCGAATTACTAGTGGTCTTGCTCACTATCCTCACCAAAAATGACGTTATCTGACAGAAAAACTTACCTAAACTGCCTGTTGTAAAATTAGGTACACTATCACACACGTTTTAGGTCGCTTTTGCACTGAATGTTACCCAAATCCTTGGAGGCGTAGAGGATGTGACCAGCACAAAAAAGTTTGCTTGTTTTGACACCTGCACTCACACATAGTTAGCTGGGTAGTAGTAGTGTAGTAGCGTTAGTCGTGGCCCGCGGGTGCGGTCGGCGGCGGCCGCACTGTGGGCCATGGCGCTGACGAGCGCGGTCGCCGCGGCCGCCGCCGCCGCCGCCGCCGCGGGGGCAGGCAAGAAGGCCGCCCAGGTCCAGTTGCAGGCCGAGCTCAACACGGATGATGAGTGGAACAAGTTCCTCCACAGAGATGGATTATTAGGTAAGTCTCAGGACGATATATAATGTCTCCTTCAACGTCAAACCGCGAAGTCATCAAGCTATATACTTCCACAACTTGCCCCAATTATTCGTATATAGGAACCCGAATGTCTATTCTACAAACACACCCAGATGTTGGAATGCGTAAAATATTATTCATAGTAGTTGTTCAAAACTTAGTATACTTCGAAAGAGCGTAGTAATGCGGGCATGAATATGTAGAAACTAGAAACAAACTTTCTAGGCTTTCAAACTTATTAGGTCAATTTCAGGCTCTCATACTTTCTTGAGCTAGGTATATAACACTTATTGCTATAGAGAGCTCTGGCTTTTTATAGACTTATGATGAATCACAACTAAAATGTTGAATAGTGAGACTAAGCTCTTATATAATCACTAGCTAACCCCGCAAACGTTGTTTTGCCTTAGTGAACAACCCTTGTCACTTAGGGGTATGAAAAATAGCTAGTAGCCGATTCTCAAACCTACAGAATATGCATATAAAATTTGGTTAAAATCAGTAAAGCCGTTTCGGAGGAGTAAGGAAACAAACACTGTGACACGAGAATTTTATATATAAGATAAGATATTTGCAGTGACCATTGCCTAATATGACAGTAACATTTTTTAGCAGTTCTATGAAAAACAGAACCAACTGTATGCAATTAATTGAGGTACCTACACATAACGTAACATGATATGTTTTCTTCGTGTTCAAATTAATAGTACTATTAGAAACCCAATGGCTTCAGCTATTTACTCTCTCAAAAAAACTGACATACACAAAGCATTTGGCTATAAGAGAAATTATAAATTAGATATTCATAAACTCCTATGAGAGAGATATGCATAAAACTCTCTTACTGAACCTCTCCTTCCTGAAATCTTTGTATGAACTACTGAGAACAGTAACCGAACTGAAGTAATGTCATTGGCACTGGTTCCAGTGGTAGACGTGTACTCGGAGTGGTGCGGCCCATGCCTGGGCATGGTGGGCAACCTGAAGAAGATCAAGGTGGAGATCGGCGGCGACAACCTTCACCTCGCTGTGGTAAGCGTAACACAATGATATATTATGTAGCCCTGTTGCCTCTGAAAAGTGGCTTTTGTGTGATGTGTTGATTGGTTGGGTGACGAGCGCATGGCAGTGCTTAGTAATGATTTGGACTCTTCATGCTCCAATAGCTGTGTGACACTATGCTGGAGGAGACGTGTTGCTTTCTATCAGGCACATGTCCTGACCGTACAGTCACTCTATACTATAAAAGAAAATACTACTTAATGTAATGGTGTTGTTTACAGGCTAAATCCGACACTATCACCGCGCTGAAGCGATTCAGGAAGCGGAGCGAGCCGACGTGGATGTTCATTGCGGTACGCTCGCTGGTCTATTAATTGTCGTCTATTTTCTGCTATAATAGTACCAGTGACTGCAGCTAATATTACGAAAGCTGCGGTCACTGGTACTATTATACGTAATGAGGCATTCGGTTTCATACAAAAAAGACCTGTCAAATAGAGTCCTCAATTTTGCCTAATTTAATATTTAATTTTGTTTGAGTTGGTTTGAGTAATTAATGACATATTTATTAATGGCATTTCCGTCACTTTTCACTAAGTTGAGAACTTACTATTTTTGACCAGTAGGTATATTTCTGTGGCCTGATGCTAAAAGAGCCAAAGTGCGTTTTTCTTCGCAGTGTGATTACTACTAAAACGTTGTTGGACAATCAAATGATATTTATGTGTTTTATAAGGGCTTAAGAGTAACGATAATTTCTTTCTTTTGTTTCTTATTTTTATTCATTGACGTGTAAATTGTACATTTATCAATAAAGAACTTTGACTGTGCTTTAAATTTACAAATATTACTAGGAACTTCATATAGGCCAATTTACTACGTGCGTTTGAAGCATATTAGTATAAAAACGGATTTTGGCACTTTTAGCGCCAGGCCACAGATTGGCATTATGAAAACGCTTCACTATATTCAGATATTCACCTTATATTATTATCTACGAATTCTACTTAGTCACAATAGTTTAATTAGCATTATTATTCTTATTAAAGTCTTTATTAAGCAATGATTAAGGTCTGTGTGTTGTGTTGCTATAATTTCATAATCGATTAATTGTTTCTTCACTAGATTCGTTTCGAATCCAAAGCACCCTTGCTTGAAATGTAAGAAAAAAAACTTAAAACATGAAACTAGATACTTACTTAGAAACTAGATTCCACCAACACATATACGCTCCAAGTGTCTTGGTGGAATCAAGAAACATTCTACGTATGAAAAGTTGATAAGTATTGTAAGTTTGTATCGTACGAATATTACGAGTAGGTACTCGTAATATTCGTACGATCAATGCCAAAGTTACATAATTTAGAAATTCTGTTTATTTGTGTTGTGTTTGTAAGTATGTTATTTTCCAAAAATTCTGGTTACCTACAGTTAGGATCTTAAAATTATATCGTGGCTGCACAATTTCAACCTAGGAGGCATGCGAAATTAAAATTATTATACACATTTACAAGATATCTAAATTTACAAGGTACAATAACAATTTTAAAGTGTGGAACGGAAGTTACATTATGTGCAATGAATAATATCCCTAAAAATGTTTTGAACACGTTTTAAGCGTCTTTTAAATTGGCTGTCCTAACATTATTTACTCCACCGTAGTGTTACACAAAACTCGAAGTCGTAAACATTCAAACTTTGGTCTTAAAAAGTAATATAACGGCTATTTGCGTGTCACTTACCTCTGTCACTCTTATTATCATTATTTTCAAGTTACACGAGCTATTTTACTTAAGCTCTTCTAGTTTTTGATCGACAAGCTGTATGTATACCTACAGTGTATAGGGCGGATGGCATGATATATGGGCACACGTCGCCACGGCGGCGCGCCCATGACGTGGTGATTTGTGGCGGGATGGCACCGACGTCGACGGTATCGAACAAACTCTGCAAAAAACACACGTACGTGTAGATTGGTATCGGAAAACCTTTAAAGTTGATGGTATTCTCGGCCTAGACATTCCTATGCAAAGTGTGGAGGGAAAGTCGGAAACTTTTTTGGCGCAGGTTTTAAATTATTGGACTCGAAATCTAAAACACTGGTATTGTTAATTAGGGGATTATGGTTTATGAAACAAATCTCAGATATTTCGATGATTCTGTGTATGTAATATTATTACCATTTTTCAAACAGACAATTTTTTTTTAAACAGATGAATTGACGAGCGTCCATATAACCGTATGAATGCATTTCACTCTAGAAACAATTAAATCCGAGCTTTTAATGGCGCGGTCCTTATCGCCATATACATACTGGCGAATTCAGTACTTTAGCTCGATATTTCGCTATTATCCACATTTAAAAGTTCTATTTTAAGTTAACTGGTTAAAGCTTCTAAATTAGGTTTTGATTTCCTTATAAATAATTGCAGAATGTATCTGTGGACACTGATTGATACCTAAATAATACTTCAAAGTCTTGAACATCGCCGCAAAATCATCAAGCTTTGCTCCGTAGACCGCATCATCGCTAAATACCAGGCGAGATAAGGGTCAAGTGTAAATCAGTTTTTTTTTCCAACATAGGTTTGCATTTGACTGAAATTCGTTAGATATTAACCAATATCACAGCCTAGGACACACTAACCCGTAAGAAACTAGTTAATCGACATTTGAAGACTCTATCCAGTTACTATTAATAATGTTGAGTGTACAACTTGGTGGGCTCCCTGTCCACGGTTACAGGCAGGTCAGCTGCTGAACGTGGTGTTCGGAGCGGACGCGCCGCGGCTGGCGCGCACCATCGAGCAGGAACTGAAGAACGAGGAGCTGGCCAAGAAGGGGGAGCTGCAGCGACCGCAGCGCGCGCCGCATGAGCTCACCCCGCCGGAACAGGTGAACCAGGAACCTTGGTGCGTGCAGCTCCAGGGTTGGAGTACTTTAGCCAGTCGAGCTCACCTCGCCGGAACAGGTGAACCAGGAACCTTGGTGCTGGCAGCTCCAGGGTCGGAGTACTTTAGCTGCACAAGCTCACCTCGCCAGAACAGGTCTCTGGTTCTCGCAGCTCCAGGGTTGGAGTACTTTAGCTGCACGAGCTCACCCCCCCCCCCCCCCCCCCGGAACAGGTGAATCAGGAACCTTGGTGCTTGCAGGTCCAGGCTTCGAGTACTTTAGCTGCACGAGCTCACCCCGCCAGAACAGGTCTGTGGTTCTCGCAGGTCCAGGGTTGGAATACCTTAGCCACACGAGCTCACCCCCCTCCCCTTGGAACAGGTTCCGGCCGAAGGGCTTTCACTTCTTTTGTGCAGAACTGGGGGCTGGATCAAAATAACTTACACTGACAGAACCGGAAATGAGACCGCTGCTAATGCTTATTTTTGTTTCTTGGAGCCATGGTGGTGGAGTAACAAGAACTTGTGATTCACAATCATGAGACCGTAGATTCGAATCTCACCTGCACTTGTCAGTATATTTTCAAGTGCAAATATATATAGCTTATCAACAGCATTGACTTCAACGGTAAAGAAGTGAGGAGACCTACATATTCCAAGGATATTTCGAGTTTTTATGATGTTTTGGGTGTGTTTTGTGACTTGTCCAAAGCTTTCGACTGTGTTCATCATGATACTCTTTTGAAGAAACTTCAGTTCTATGGGCTGTCGAAGCCAGCTCTAAATTTTATTTCTTCTTATCTTAAAGACCGTGTACAGATAGTTCAAATTGACGGTGTGCAATCAAATGAGTCCCCTTAAAAAATGGGTGTACCTCAAGGTTCCATTCTTGGACCCTTATTGTTTCTTATATATGTTAATGATCTACCTTTTATGATAAAAAAACATAAGAACGTAGAAATAGTTATGTTCGCTGATGATACGTCACTTTTATTTAAGGTTAAAAGAGGAATAAATAATTTCACAGAAATAAACGCAATTTTGGGCATTACATACAAATGGTTCGATGCAAATAATCTAGTTCTAAATCCAAATAAAACTAAATGTATAAAGTTTACGCTCTGCAATGTACTGGGATGTAAACTTGATAATTGACTGAAATATGAAGTCATCGAATCCGTACAATCTACTCTTTTCTGGGTATTTCAGTGGATTCAAAGCTACATTGGGGTCCTCATATAGAGAGACTGGCTGAGAGACTCAGTTCAGCTGCTCATGCAGTTCGACAAATTAAGAAAATATCTGACGTTGCAACGGCTAGACTTGTTTATTTTGGTTACTTTCATAGCATTATGTCCTACGGGATTTTATTGTGGGGATCAGCCGCGGATAGAAATTCAATTTTTATATTACAAAAGAGAGCAATCCGTGCTCTGTACAATCTATCAGCTAGAAAATCATTACAGGAGATTTTTAAAACTATAAATATACTAACAGTCCCGTCATTATACATTTATGAAAGTATAATGTATGTGAGAAAAAATCGTACTCGACTGAAGAAAATGTCTGATTTTTATCCAAAAGCAAATCATAAACATAAAATTGTATTTCCTAAATGCAGACTACACAAGACCATTAACTCTTTCAAATGTAATGGTATTCGCTTCTATAATTTAATCCCTACACAAGTGGAAGGTCTTAATGAAACTAGGTTTAAAACTGAAATAAAAAACTACCTAATGAGCAAAGCATATTACGCTGTAGATGCTTTTGTAAAGGACAGCAATGTTTGGAAAAGGAATATGTCAAAATTAGAACTATTGAGTAAGGTAAAATGATACTAAACATTAATGTAAATTTGTTTATGTACTGTATGTATTCATTATTTGGATAATTTGATTTTTCACAATGACAAAGCATTTTTACAGCTGCACCTAAATGACAAGGCCCCTTTACAGCTGATTATTTTTTATTTGACATTATTCTTTGGTATTGTTTTATCATGTACACAGATAATTTATGTATAGGTAATTTTTTTTGTAAGTGACGTTACCAAGTGTTCTCTTGAATTAATGGTTCGAATAAATAAATTGGAATTGAAAAATTGCAAGTTCATGGGAAAATTTTGTGAGCTGCTTATGTTTATTTTTGAAAAGTTAAAAACTGGCCAACATAGAAACTTACATTTGCACAAGTATCCAGATAGATATTATCGAGGTTTCATCAGTTTTCCACCAATGATTTATAAACACTAAAATTAAATGTATGAGTAGTACTTTTCTGAATATTAAATAATCATTGGCATGCGAGGAACAATACCCTGTGGTAGTATAAAACAATGAATAGTGAGGTGTGGTAACCTATACGTCACATGTTTCAGGAGGTGGCCACAGCGCAAGAGAAGCAGTACAACGAGCGGCGCGCCAAGGAGGCGGCGGCGGTGGAGGCGGCGCGGCTCGGGCGCCGGGAGCTGCGCGCCTCGCGGCTGGAGGCGCACTTCAACGACATCTGCCCGGGGCTGATGCTGCCGCACGCGCAGAAACACATACGGAAGGTCTCCGATGCCCTCGAACCTAATGGTCAGTTCCTAGGTTCCTACCCAACTACTAAGCGTGATTTTTAGTCATATCGATAGAAAGAACACCCTATTTTTAACCGACTTCAAAAAAAGGAGGAGGTTCTCAATTCGACTGTATTTTTTTTTATGTTTGTTACCTCAGAACTTTCGCCTGGGTGAACCGATTTGGATGTTTTTTTTATTATTTGAAAGCTGATGCTTCCTGTTTGGTCCCATAGCAATTTGATCCAGTTTTGACAGTGGCATCCATGAAAAAACTGAATAAGTCTGAAATTTACATTAAGTATGTGCTCAACAAATTGACAATCAATAGCTCAATATCACGTCAATCGATTTCGATGATTCTTTTTTATATCGAAATCTATTGAAAGAGGAAGTACAAACTAAAATTCATGTATTTAGACGATATAGTGATAGATTGTTACGAAATTTGGTCACATATTCGAATTTGATTTGATATTGAAGTCGGTTTTTGTTCTTTTGGAGAAAATAAATTATTGCTCAACGGCCCAAAGTGGGTCCAGGCCACAGACATCAAATGATACCTTTTACCTACTTTTTACCTTTTCTGACTCTTATCCTGCTATTGGACAGAGGCCTGAAGCTGGCGGATATCTTGCTCTACTTGGTCTGAACACCCAGACCGTAGAAAACATTTCCTTCTTTCTGTAATCGAATTTTCTGATGAACATGAATACCTACTCTAAATAATGAATGATAAAGATCGTGATAGAATCTGTTGCTGAAATCTTGGTTTTAAGCCCCCACACAATTATTATATTGGTTTCTGAATGAGACAACACGAATCAAAGATTGAGTGATCCAATCTATTTTGCACTTTGCAATTTGACACCACTTCCCCCCTCCTCTTCCAGGTGTGTTGGTAGCAGACAAGTGTCCCATCGTGCTGGGCAAGGAAGGAGCTCGCATCCTGGCGGTGGAGTGCCCTGAGCTGGGCGAGGAGGCCGCGGCCTTCGCGCTGGCGGAGAGGCCCTCGCTAGCGCTGCTGCTCAAGAAGACACCTGAGAAGGAAGGATGTGTTATCGGTACGTAAGTTAAAGTGTTTAAGTGTAATAAAAGACGACGATGACATTTTGACCAGAAACTTCGAAGTCTTGAACATCGTCGCAAAGCTGTTAGCTTACCGATTTGTTTATCGCATACACTTCACAGAGTATGCAACTGATCTGTATAAATACCATCTTGTCCATATTTCTACCGGACTGCTCGTAGTTCGAAAGTGGCATCGATTCATGGTCGACGTTCCAAAGGCTGGAACGAAAAGGTTTCGACTACATTTTGTGATAAAAACGTCTAGGCTGTGGAATGAGTTGCCTGGGTTTCCCTCGATGGCTATAATTTGAGGTCTTCAAATTGATAAGCACGCTTCATCTTATATTGAATCATCGCTTTATATCAGACGAGATGACGGTCAAGTGTAAACTATAATACTTAGTTATAAAAAAATTAACTTAGACCTTATCTAAATTTAAAACACACTGAATGTGTTTTTCCAGAGATTTGCCGCCGCATCTTGTTCGGCGACGGGCTGACTCCCGAGGAGCTTCCGAAGAAGCTGCCGGCAGATGAGCTCCGCGCCGACAACCTGCCGGGCCTGTACGTGCCCAGGGACAGGCACGAGCGAGCTGCCATCCTGGACCTGCTGTTCCCTAAGGTAAGGCATAGAGCATCTTAAACTAACAATCGTCCGAATGAATGAAGTCCGAATGGTCGGCGGGCAATGTCCGACTGAAACAGGGTAGTAATTAGAAGCGTAGTGCCGAGAATTGAGTTGAGTGACGTGCCATGGAATTTACCATGGAGTAAATTGAGCTGACGGAGGTCTTTAGAGCGAGAGGCCCAAACCTACGTGTGCATGGGATCTAGAATATGTGTGGCATCTTTTTTTGTTTTTATGATACCAGGTAACAGCCTCCATTAGGGACATAAATGGTGCCGTGCCGTGGTGGTGGCACTGGGCCGGGAGGAGGTGACTTAGAAAATATCAAATGACAATGTCAAATTGATTACTAGTGGAATCCCAACCGGTAGTGATCGGCTCAGATAGAAACGGGCTACTAGAATTAGATCTAAAATGTTCCTAACTGCCCCATATTTTCCTTTTCTTTTCCAAATCGAAGATATATTTAAAAAAATAGAAAAAACTCAAATGACAAAGGCCATGTACCTCGGTGTCGTCTGTGGAGTGGCTAAATGAAATTAATAATTAAGGTGATAGCAGTTCTGACACTGGTGATGAGTCATTTTGAAGCTTGTGGCGGCGTTGGTGGTATAGCTGATGTTGGTTGTATAGCTGATGTTGGTTTTTTTTTTAAAGGGGGCAGAGCCTTTATTAACAAAACTAAAATACAATGAGAACTACACTACGCTACATACCTAACAACTACTTACACTAAGCACACCTGAATTATCCATAGACCAATGAAGGTCTACAGATAATCAAGATGTTCAAGCCCACTACCAATCGGAAGCGTACCCAGCATGCTGGCGGCATTACCACGCTGAATGGCAATGCTTATGCGTTGGGCCAAATAAACGCCAGCATTTTGGTCACGCGTCGCATCGACCAAGCGTTCGGAAAGGCTTTTGAAGATGAGGTGAGCTCCCGGCCCCCACGGACCCAATGTCTCAACCCCAAAGGGCTCAAATATGTAACCTCTTCCGAGGGTTGCATATTTGCGCCGTTTGAGTCGCTCAGCTGAATTAGCCGCTGCACCAGCCTTACAATGCGTCTCTGGAAGATGTGATGGTGCCAGAGTATCGACGCAAGTTGCGTCCCACACTAGGGGCCGACCTGTATGTTGGTTGTATAGCTGATGTTGGTTGTATAGCTGATGTTGGTTGTATAGCTGATGTTGGTTGTATAGCTGATGTTGGTTGTATAGCTGATGTTGGTTGTATAGCTGATGTTGGTTGTATAGCTGATGTTGGTTGTATAGCTGATGTTGGTTGTATAGCTGATGTTGGTTGTATAGCTGATGTTGGTTGTATAGCTGATGTTGGTTGTATAGCTTATGTTGGTTGTATAGCTGATGTTGGTTGTATAGCTGATGTTGGTTGTATAGCTGATGTTGGTTGTATAGCTGATGGGTGTGGTATAGCTGTTGTCCCCCACAGATGGTGGGCTCGGCGGTGGAGCCGGCGCCGCCGCCCGAGGCGCCGCACATCGCGCTGGTGTTCGGCGCGTGGCAGCGGCGCGCGGTGCTGGGCGCGTGCGCGGGCGCGGCGCTGGCCCCGCGGCTGCTGCGCTACGGGTTCTTCCTGGACGGCAGCGTCGCCGAGCCTACACTGCTCTGCAAGACCATCGACCAGTACGAGCTGCGCCCGGAGAAAGACTTGTTAGTATTCATGCAGTTGTATAACTAAAACCTGTAACATAACTAATTACTTGTATATTATACTAGCAGCGCCCCGCGGTCATACATTCCCATAACTTTGCCGCGATGAAAACTGGCCTTTGTGCTCTTCCTATGTACTACTACTATGTGCTCCAAATTTCAACGCTATTCATTCAGCCGCGGCGACGTGATTGAGCAACAAACATCTAAATTATAACATGCTAATGCTATCTACTAATATTATAGAGGCAATAAATTAGATTGCGCAATCACGTCATAACGTGCATTTATAATTTGTCTGAGCGTTGAAATTTGGAACACAGTTAAATTATAGTCTGGAAGACCACACAGGCTACTATATATCCCGGAAGAATAACGGGAACGATAACTACGCGGGCAAAAACGCGGGGCGCTATTAGTTTATTATATGAGTAAGATTTTCTTGTGTTTTGAGTGTTTTTGTCAACCGAAAAAAAAAGAAGTTGCGGTCTCCATCTTAGATACAAACACAAAAAGGACCATGACGAATAATCTCTGGAAATCTGGATGCTAATTCACAACATCACAACGTAGTAAAAATGATTCCGGCACGGAATAACAATCTTAGTCTCTATGTATGTAGAATGTAGAAGCAAACATTATTCCTATCCCAACGAAACCTAATCCTAAATCGATCGCCGAGTACCGTATTCACTCCCAGCTCAACTCCTTCCTTAAACGTGTACGCCTGGGCGAGTCCTTCTCTACCTGGTGCGATACTAGTGCTGGTGTTCCTCAAGGTGGCGTTCTTTCTCCTCTTCTTTTCGCAATCTTTATTAACTCCATTACATCGCATGCTACTTCTTCCTACCACCTCTATGCTGATGATTTTCAAATATATTCGCAGGCATCACTAGACCGTCTGAGTGTAGCTGTGGCGTCTATTAATGATGATTTGCGTCGTGTCAAGGCCTGGAGTCGATCGTTTGGACTTGCAGTTAATCCCTCGAAGACTCAAGCCATTATTATTGGAAGCAGAAGGCTGATCTCGCGGATAGACTGGGGTGTTCTGCCCCGGCTCATGTTTGGCAGTGTTATTATTCCAAGTTCCCAAATTAACAACCTAGGGGTTATTTTTGATAGTTGTAGGACGTGGGACCCACAATTTCAATCTGTCAAACGCAAATTGTTTGCCGCTTCCGCGTCATTGAGAAGAATAAGAAACTTTTTACCTACGGCTAATTAAGTTGCGTTAGCACATTCTCTCTTACTACCAATATTGGACTATGCGGATGACTGTTACCTCGACTTAACCCAGGAGCAATTTGAAAGACTCGAGCGTCTCCAGAATTTTTGTATCCGGTTTATTTTCGGCCTTCGAAAGTACGACCATGTTTCGCAGTTCCGTAATAAACTCGAGTGGCTCCCTATCAGGCTTCGCCGGGATACACATATACTCTCTCTTTTATATAATACACTATTTAATCCCATGTCACCCACTTATCTTAGTTCTCGTTTCATATTTCTTTGCGATACTCATTCTAGCAATCTTAGGTCATCTAATAATCTTCTTCTGTCCACTCCGTCTCACACAAGTTCCTTCTGTGGGTTTTCGTTCTGCGTGAGAACGGTTGCTCTCTGGAATGCACTTCCGGTGGGTATTAGGCGTGCGCTGAGCATAGACTCTTTCAAGGCTCAGATTAAGAAACACTATCTCTCTGAATTAATCTCTTGACTCATCTTACTTCTTATTTGTTCCTGAATTATCACTATCATTGGTTATGTATATTTATTGTTCAATATTTATCCCGAAATATCGTCCTGGGGCCCATAGCAGGATAAAAACAATTATATATGCCGTTATACCGATTTTAACATTTACTTCCCTGATTGCAAACCGAGTAGTGCAAAGAAATGACTTACCTGGGGTTCCCGGCGTCGTCCAAAATCCAGTTTGGTGGTAGGAAGAAGGAACGGGACCAGAGGGAATCGGAATACCAAACCAGAAACTTCCAGACGATCTCGCAAATTCCTAGAACGATCCTGCGTTCTAGAAACGGCCAATCCAGTAGCCCCTTCACACACAAATAGTCCAGCACTAATCCCGTAGCGATATAATCCCGTTAATATGTATTCCAGCATAATAATAACGTTTTAAACCCAAAAAACACCAGTTAGAACAAAAGCGAACCACTCGTACGACCCGGCGAAACGAGACACGTCACTTGCCCGCCCGCTGTCAAACCATAGATCCGCTATGATTTTAATGTTGCCCGATTATACGGAACAAAACCCCCGACCAATTGAACTCCTGTTCAATTTTAGAAAACCAGTATTTAGCAGTATCCGGACCTCAAATAAAAACGAAATTCCCAACTTTGACCCGAAAGTGGAAATCAAACCAAAAACAAAAAAAAACTTTACCAAAAATAGTAAAAAAAAATAAAATTAAATTTTAACCATGAAAAATACGTATATCTAATAAAGAGGCAAGCGTGCCAGAGAGGACACCGCACGCTGAAGTCTGGAACCAGAAACCAGAATCTCCGCCACGCGGGGTGTGCCATCAGTACCCGATATCAATTTTAAAATACGTCCCCTACGCCAGAGTAGGGGGGCCAAATTTGCCTCTTTTAATAATACTAAGTCCCCTTCCCGAGGGGCCTCCGTCCTATCTGTCCATTTTACCCGTTGTTGCAACAGATGCAAGTACTCGGCCGACCAGCGCCTCCAGAAGTCTTGACTTATTTGCTGCAATAACTGAAAACGGGACAGGCGTCCGGGCCGCTCATCCTTCCAGGGATACTCCGGCAACGCGGTTAAGGGCTGACCGATCAAGAAGTGACCCGGCGTCAAGACTTCTAGATCGTTAGGGTCAGGCGAGATTGGACAGAGAGGACGGGAATTAAGCACTGCCTCCACGCGGCATAGTACCGTGACTAACTCTTCCCAAGTTAACACGGTCTCCCCGATGACACGGCGGAGATGGGTTTTAGCAGACTTCACCGCAGCCTCAAAAATTCCTCCCCAGTGAGGACAGGCCGGCACACTAAATTGCCAGCTGATTCCCCGCTGGGCGAGAGCCAGACTTAAACTATTATTACCAGAATTTAAAAAATTATTAACTTCGCGTAAATAATTCGCCGCCCCTCGATAATTTGTGCCATTGTCCGAACGTATTAAAGAGGGTACTCCTCTTCGCGCTACAAAGCGATCCAGAGCCGCGACAAAGGCCTCCGTAGACAGCGCAGAGACCAGCTCCAGGTGGACTGCTTTGGTGGCCAAACACACAAAGACGCACAGGTAGGCTTTAACGACCTTGGCGTTACGCAACGTCGATGACTTGACCGAGAAGGGCCCAGCGAAGTCCGTTCCGACCCCGTCGAACGGCCTCGAGGGAGAAATCCTATCCGGAGGAAGATCTCCCATCATGGGCTGCATGGTAGACGCCTTGAGCCTATAACAAGGGACACATCTAAACAGCACCTTTCGGACCGCCCTGCGAGCCGACAAGATCCAGAATTCACGCTGCAACACAGCGAGAAGCGCGCCACATCCAGCGTGCGCGTTACCGATATGCCGATCGGTGATCAGCAGGTCCACCAGAGGACCTCCTTTCGGTAGCAACAGGGGGTGCCTGCTGCCGTACGGCAGGTTGGCTTTCCGGAGCCGACCTCCTACGCGCAGAAGACCATCCTGATCTGTGAAAGGGTTCAACTTGGCGACCGCACCCTTCAAGCGAGCGCGTCCGCAGCGCAGCGCCTCAAGTTCCGTCGGAAACCTCTCACCCTGCACCAGCCGAATGAGGTGCAGCAAGGAACTCCGACGCTCCTCCACAGTGGCGATCTGGTCACTCCTCCTCTGACGAGGGTGACGACAGTTGTGGATGAAGCGTTTAATCCAGCTAGTTACCCCCAACAACTTATCCAGCTTGCTGTAACGACCCGTCAACCAGTCAGGGTCTGGGGGCACTTCCGCCACAATCGCATGCACGCGGACTCCGGGCAGCTCCGCTCGCTCCGAGTCCGCGCCGAGAGCTGGCCAGGAAGCTTCTGGCTCCCGCAGCCAGTCCGGACCCCACCATAAGGGGTGATCAACTAGCTCCGGCGCGGAACAGCCGCGCGAAGCACAGTCAGCGGGGTTCAACTCACCCGGGACATGTCTCCAAACCATGTCCAGTCCAATGTTTTGGACTTGGGAAACCCGATTTCCCACAAAGGTCTCCAAGGTGTGAGGGGCTGCTTTTAACCAGGCAAGCACGACCTGACTGTCAGACCACGCATAGACATTCCGGATGTCTATCGAGGTGGACAGTTCCTGATATACATGCTTGAGCAGCCGAGCAAGTAATGTGGCTCCGCTCAATTCCAGTTTCGGAATGGTGAGTCGTGTCCTGATAGGAGCTACCTTGCTCTTCCCCAATAAGAGCGTGATATTGACGTGGCCTCCAGCGTCAACTGTACGCAAGTACACAGATGCGGCATAGCCCAGCTCGGACGCATCACAGAACCCGTGCAGGCTGATCCGGCTACAGCCTGGTGGCAGAATGCGACGGGGCAACGCCACTCGATTGACCGTTTCGAGGTCAGATATTAAACGAAGCCAAGTGTTAAGCGAGTCTCCGACCAGGGGGTCGTCCCAGGAGACCTTCAGAGTCCAAAGTCGCTGTAACAGACACTTGGCTGCGAACAGAACCGGACTGATCCAACCGTTTGGATCAAACATCCTGGCGATGGTGGACAAAACCGTCCGTTTTGTCCACGCGCGTGTGGCTTCCAGTGCCACCCGAAAGGTGAAGATGTCAGCAACCGGTTGATACTGCATGCCCAGAACCGCAATCCCGTGCGGATCGTCACCTTCCTCGAAGAGCCCCGGATCCTGCTGGTGATCGTCCGGGATACCAGCCAGGACGTTGGGGTCGTTAGAGAGCCATTTCCGAAGCTCATAGCCTCCAGATGCGAGAAGCTCTGTAAGCTCATCCCGGAGCAACAGAGCTTCCTCCACCGTCTGCGCGCCAGTGCAAACGTCGTCCACGTACAGGTCGCGCTCCAGAACTGCGGCTGCACGTGGGTACCGAGCCCGTTCTTGCTCCGCCAACTCCAGCAGTGAGCGGATCGCAATGAAGGGGCTTGATCTCAACCCATAGGTGTTGGTGTTCAACTCATACACCATCATAGGGTCCTGAGGACTTTCCCGCCAGAGGATCAACTGGAACCTCCTGTCCTCGGGGTGTATGACCGTTTGTCGGAACATCATACGGATGTCCGCTCCCAACACCACCTGATGCCTACGGAAATTCAGGATGATGTCTACAATATCCCGATGTAGCTTCGGTCCAGCGTGGAGGCACTGGTTCAGTGACACTCCTGTCGAAGTCGGAGCGGATCCATCGAACACCGTCCTGAGTTTGCCCGTCGACGCCTTCAAAACGGCGTGATGAGGCAAAAAGTAGTGGTCCATGGTCGACCAGTCGTCGCGAGCCGGAGACATGTGGCCCAGTGCCTCATACTCCCTCATGAACTCGATGTACTTTTCCCGAAGTACAGGATCTCGAGCCATGCGTCGCTCCATGGACCTGAGCCTTTTTTCGGCCAGTGATCGAGACTGGCCCAGACGCGGGGGGTTATCCCGGAAAGGCAGCCTAGTCTCCAATCGCCCAGAAACCATTCTCCGAGTGTGAGCCTGATAAAAGTTCTCACACTCCACGTGCTCGGGATCCAGCCGAGACACGGTAGGCGGCTCTTCGATCTCCCAGAACCTCTGCATGATCTGAGCGAGGGCCGTTCCCGTAAAGGAAGCCTGATTCGACTGCTGCCACTCATCCACCATTCCCAAAATGGCGTTCCCGTAGATGGTGGGCAGCGCCATCAGCGAAGACTGATCCAGCAGTCTAGGCTTGCCGTTCATGATGTAACCCAGTACATCAGAACCCAACAAAAGGTCTACCGGACCCGCCATCCCGAAGCGGGGATCCGCCAACCTGAGACCCTTAGTACAGGACAAAAGATCCGGATCTATGTCTTTTTTTTTTTTTTTTTTTTTTTTTTATTATTTAAATATTTACTCCACAGACTCCGGGGTCCGTGATCTTTGTCAATACAATTTTTTTTTTACAGATTTCTTGGAGTAGGAGAAGAAAAGGAAAAAAGGGGGGAGTTGGGCACATTTCAAACTTAATTCTAGAGCTCGTCTGTAGAGCCGATCACTATCGGTTGGGAATTAGAGATGCGCCGAGTAACACTTTAACCGAGTACTCGGCCCATCTCTACTAGTAATCGACTCCACATTGAGTCTTTGCCTTGCCATTTGCCTAAGCCGCCTCCTCCCGGCCCAGAGCCTCCACTACGGCTGCATTTCTGTCCCTGATGGCCATCTGTAGGTTGAACTCTCGGATGGTCTTCGGTGATGCAGCCAACGCTCGCCGCACGAACCGACCGATGGCGTCGTCGGTGTCGTCAGCGTAGTAAATGAAGGTCCCCGTGTGCCGTGAGATTGCAACAACCGCATGGGGCACGCTCTCGTGCAGCTTCATGTTTGCCTTGGTTTTGATTGCGATTACCGACTCGTATGTTAGTCCTTGAGCTTCATGGATGGTAAGGATGCGTGACCCGGTGCCTGACCCATAACCCTGGTTTGTCAGGGTCTCTTTCTCCTCTTGAGTGTGAACTAAAAAGAGGGTGTTTGGTAGGGTGTTGGGTATTTGCGCTCCCTTATATCTTCTCTGCTCTAGGGACTTTATACGGGGCGCTGAGGAGTACATACCGGAGTATATTTCCCTCAGCGCATATGCGACGTCCATTGGGTTTCGATGTGTGCAGAGCAACTCCTGGCTGATCTTTGTTACCAGGTTCGGGCGGTGATACCTCATTTCGAAGAGATTTTCCCTGTCGATGTAAGGCAACTGATTGACGTCTCCGATGAGGACAATTTCACCAGCACCAGACAGCCTTGAAGCCATCACAATGGCTCCAAAATGGTTCATGAGAGCTTCGTCTACCATGAGGCGACTGAAACTTTCTCTTCCGAAACCATTTACCAGAGCAGAAGCCATGGTTCGCACTCTGGTTTTAACCAGGTTTCCGATACGGTGCGATAGCTTTTCTCTTAGATCTTTTGCTGCCTCAGTTGTTGTGGTAATGATGGCGTCCTTGTCCACATCAAAGTGTCTAATCACCCATGTTGTCTTTCCACATCCTGGAACTCCGTTGACCCACTGTATTCTCGGTACCTCCCAGTTTTCCCAACCAGCATTGACGTTTGAGTTCCTTTCGATGGTCTTGGCCATCTCTAGGATCTTATCGTCCAGCATAATCTTGGTGCATCGGGCAGTAACTACAATTGGGTCGTTTTGTGGTGTCGCATAAACAGGCACTCCCGCGCGCTCTGTCTCTATCTCGTTCAGTGTCACGAAGCCATTTTCTGCACTGTAAGCTGCCATATACTGTCCTGTCATGGTTCCCTTGATGACCCGGGAAGTGACATTATTGTAAATAGCTGCTTCGGCCTCCTCGAGTTTCGCTTTTAAGAGGCTTTGACTTCCTAGCCTATAGGACTGCATGATGTTTTCGCAGGTTCCGGATCTATGTCCGCCTGAGGAAGCCAACCGACAACCGAATCCATGACGGTGGCCCTGACCGCAATCCTTTCCGAATAGGAATGTACGGACGAGAAGGAGAGGCGGGTCTGTCCAGCCGACCGCACCTCTGTGTTCCCGACTCCCCGCAACGGAGTCGGTGACGGAAACCTAGCCAGGCCCAGGCGATGAGCAACCCGGGTTGTCAAAATGCACCCCTGGGACCCTGTGTCCAAGAGCGCTCGTATCCGGACGTAGTCGCCTCTTGGACCCCAAACCCTTAACCAGAGGGTGGGCAGCAGGACCACCGGTGGATCCTGTGCCAAGGGAACGGAGGCTAGTCAATCCCTCCGAGGCCCGTCCGAACCCGTCGGACTACAGGGCCCAGCCCAATATGGCTGCCGAGTGCAAAGGGCCATCGGAGGGGGGGCATATCCGGCCGCCCTGCCATACCGAAAGTAGGGCGGGTGGTACTCCAGCCTCGGATGTTCATGGAGGGGAGGCGTGTACGCCCTCCATTCCATCGGTCGCGGATCCAGCGGCGGAGAAGGATAACGCTGGGGAGGTGGCCCCCGTGGTGACTCCTGTATCACCCTTCCACCTCTCCAGTTCGCCCGCGTCCGCGCGGGCTGTGAGGTCGGTGACCGAGCCGCGTGTAAGACGCCCCTTGTTGGGCTGCCCGGTGCTGCCGTGGGTTGGGGTGGAGGGGGTGTGCTCCACGCTGTAGCCACTTCATTGTTGTACAATGCGTGGCTCTGCGTGGGAGCGCCCCCGCCCGTGGAGGGCCCCCTCCCTGAGGGCTGTCGACCAGCACCATTGCTCCTGACGCACAAGAGCTGATGGTGTGGTCCCCCACACCCAGGACACGGCCGTGCCGTGGGGCAGTCATTGTACAGATGACCCCCCAGGCACCCGTAGCACCGACGCAACCGCCGAACGATCCCTCGTCGTTCGGAGGTCGTCCGCGCAAGCAGGGCCGGACACTGCACCAGCGCGTGAAGCTGGCCACAGTTCGGGCACTCCTGCTCCGACGCACTCGTCACCGTCGCCGTCCGCTTCACCGCACCCTGAGTGCGGGGATTGGTAGGTCGCGGTCCTGTTCCGGCAGGGCCACGAGCTGACGCGGCGGGCTGTGCCTCCTGAGGCGCCGATTCTGCCATCCTCGCCTCCCACTCCAGGACCCGAAGTAGCTCCTCAAACGTGGGGAAGACCTTCGGGTCGCCGTGAAGGCCCCTTTCCCGCTCGAACCGGGCGCGCAACTCCAGCGGCACCTTGCCCAGCAGGATGTGGACCAGCAGGAACGACCAGTGTTCTACTGGCAGTCCCAAGCTGCGCAAGGCGTTGTACGCCACCTTCACGGGCGTGAGGATTAGCGGCCGCAACTGAGACCTCTCAGTCACCTTCGGCAGCCCCAGTATTTGTGACACGTGAGCGTCGGCGAGGAGCCGAGGATTTTGAAACCTCGTCTCCAGCAACTCCATCGCCGTGCCGAAGTTGTCGTCGTCCAGCTCCAGGTGCTGGACCAGGGAGAGTGCCTCACCCTCCAGTGACGTGCGGAGATAGGCCAGCTTCTCCGCCCTCGTCAAGTCCTTGCGTGAGTCCACGAGAGAGGCGAACATGCTCCGGAAGCCGCTCCACTCCCGCAGGTTCCCTGTAAACCTGGGCAAGTCCAGAGTGGGAAGGCGTCCCACTACACCCGAGCCCGCATCCCTGATGACGGGTCCCGAGCTCGCCCTTCCCTGACGAGACCTCTCCAGCTGGCGAACCCTTTCGGAGACCTCGTCGTAGACATCCAGGATGCGCCGCATGTCCGCCTCGATCCTCTCCATCTGCTCCTCAGGTGGAGACGGCCTTGCATCCCGCAGCGATCCTGCGCTCCTCTCAGCGACCTCCAGGCGCCTGTCGAGCTGTTCTGCCCTGTTTAGCAGCGCCTCCTCCCGGTCTCTCCGGCCGACCAATCCTTGCAAGGATTCGAACCACCGGAGCTGGTTGGCCAAATCCGAAGCCATTTTAAATTTAAATTTAAACTTTAAATTAACCTAAGTTCGAACAATGTCACAACAAGTATCAAATACAACAATATATCCGCAACCTAAAAAAAAACCGGATACCACTTAATACTAAATTTCCCGACAGTTTGGGGAGAAATTATAAACTGGGAACCCCCAAATATTCGGCTTACCCGGTATTTTTTGCCAGAAAATAAAAACAAAAAGGGAGTAATTACGGCCAACTACACTCTGCTAACCAAAAAATGTTCAATATTTATCCCGAAATATCGTCCTGGGGCCCATAGCAGGATAAAAACAATTATATATGCCGTTATACCGATTTTAACATTTACTTCCCTGATTGCAAACCGAGTAGTGCAAAGAAATGACTTACCTGGGGTTCCCGGCGTCGTCCAAAATCCAGTTTGGTGGTAGGAAGAAGGAACGGGACCAGAGGGAATCGGAATACCAAACCAGAAACTTCCAGACGATCTCGCAAATTCCTAGAACGATCCTGCGTTCTAGAAACGGCCAATCCAGTAGCCCCTTCACACACAAATAGTCCAGCACTAATCCCGTAGCGATATAATCCCGTTAATATGTATTCCAGCACAATAATAACGTTTTAAACCCAAAAAACACCAGTTAGAACAAAAGCGAGCCACTCGTACGACCCGGCGAAACGAGACACGTCACTTGCCCGCCCGCTGTCAAACCATAGATCCGCTATGATTTTAATGTTGCCCGATTATACGGAACATTTATGTATGTTTATTTAATTAATTTATTATATGTATTTTTATATGTAAAACATTGTTAAGTAGTTTACTAATTTGCTGTATTTTTTTTTGACTATCAAATTTTTTATTGTTATTAAGTGACGTCACATTGTTATTATTTTTCTCATGTTCTTGTTTTTGCACTCTATCCTCACTGTATCTTATTGACTTGTTTTCCTGCTGTTAATGGTTGCTTGGAAGAGATCGCTTTTAGCGATAAGCCGCCATTTATGGCACTAGATATTAAGTTATTGTTTTTATTGTTTAAGTGTTTGTAATTTACTAGTGTGCATAATAAAGAGTTTCTGTATGTCTGTCTGTCTCTGTCATTCTAAACGTATAAGACAAAGACCGACAGGTTTGATTTCGTGTTGAGATCAATCCGATTGCGTTGTGAATCAGGGTGCTGATCATTTATTTTATTATCAGACGAGAGCTGGGGATCTACCGCCCAGCTGAAACTGTCTTAGCTTTGATAATGCTCTCTGTTTTATTTTCACTTTATATTATAGAGACAGCAATAGCAAAGCCAAAGCCGATTTAACTAAACGGTAAAAGAGTCGGTTCATCATAATCAGCCCACATTCGTCCACTGCTGGATGTAGAGTCTAGACCTCTCCAATAATACCCCACTTAGCCCGATCCGTTTACGTTTCCAACCACCACCAGCTGACTTTCGTAAATCGTCACTGCCCTCCTAGTATCAGGGCGTCCCACACTACGTTTGTCGATTCGCGGTTTCCACTCCAGAAGGGTCGATTTATACCTACCACGTTAACTGGCTTCCAGCGCGGAGACCATAGTCCTGGCTATAGCGGTGGGCGCAGCGGACCCTGTTCTACAGCAATATCAAATCCAAAGCCAACTTAGTTAGGCTGTAGAAGAGCCCGTTCAACCCACATTAACTATCTTCCAGCGTGGAGACCATAGTCCTCGCCAAAGCGGTGGGCGCAATAGACCCTGTTCTACAGCTATAGCAAAGCTACATTAACTTGGTTCCAGCGGCGAGACCATAGTCCTGGCTATAGCGGTGGGCGCGGCGGACCCGGTGATGGCGGACCCGGCGACGGTGCCGCCCGGCAGCCCGCCGCCCGAGCTGCTGGCGCTGGGCCCGCTGTTCGTGTCGGCGGACGCGGTGGAGGGGCAGGACGAGTGCGCGCGCTTCTTCCCGCCGGGGTACAGCGCGCCCGAGCGCAAGCCCAGGCCCAAGGGGAAGAAGAAGAAGAAGGTAATAAGACTCAACATTTCTGAAGTGGGCAAAACAACACCAAGTTTTGTTTTAAATATCCTATCGTATGACGCACAATCCAATAAGCCATTTGAAATGTAGGAAGGGTTCGGATGGGTCTTATTGAAGTGAAAACTTCTTTTGCCGCACTATATGCAGAATTTTCGTGGGCTATGAATGGAGCTCATCGTTACGGTCGGAAATGGAAAGAAATCTTCGGGTGAACTCGGGACCATGGCAGTGTATCATCACTCGCTCAAGGTCGCGCGGTGTTAGCCTACAGCTAGACCGTTCCTCCCAGGGAACAAGTGCCAGTCGGTTGTCGGACGCACGGCTGAGCGCTCGCGAAACACGTTTCCCGCGCATATTGTTATTAGATGATATGTCGACAACCCTCCGCGCTAAACAGGGACAGAATTACACGTTAGAAAGAGCGCAAATGTTTAGTTGAAAATCGCGACAGATATTGAGCGCTGAATTGAACTTTGTTGTGTCCCTGCAAGAGTCGCTATTTATATAATTGTTTTCACTAAGTGAGTGTTCTGTACTTGTACTAATATTTATTCTGTGACCATGGGCTTCTACAAAATGCTAACGTTTTGTTACCATGGTTACCATTATCCATTTACACATGTAACCATGGTCATCTAGTCTAGATAGCTATGCCTAGAATACTTATTAAGATTTGTTAAAGACTAGCAGCGCCTTCCGATTTTACCCGCGTAGTTTTGAAATTGAGCTATCAAAATCTGAAAGTTTTCACTTCTATCGGTAATGTCTATTAGGTACTGCCAATTTTTGAAGTGAAATTTTTTTTTAACGCAATACAGATAGATTTTTCGTGGGCTGTGAACTGACCTCAAGCATCATGATTGGAAATAACAGAAATCTTCGACAAAACTCGGGACTATGGCCATTGGCTATATAGAAATGTGTCAGCATTTCTAGATGGCCATGCTCACGGCCACGCCCTTCGGCCCTTCGTTTCACCCGCTTTATTTCCAAAGTAAGCTATCAAATTCGAAGTTATAAGTTTTCACTTCTATCGGCAGTTCCTATGACTGCCAATTTTTTTTACACAGATGGCAACACATTTTTCTAGACTTGAAAACGGGACGCATTGGAATGGGTACCAATGTTTACGTAAGCTTTGGGGGGTACTACTTTTGCTTACTTTTGATGACAAGGGGTGAGGGGGGGGGTCAATAATTGCAATAAATCTGCTTACGTTATACCTGTACGGCCCCAACATGACGCGACATCTGATCGCTAACATGACGTATGTGATGTCCGCAGTCGAAGCGCCGCGGGACCACCGAGGAGGCTCCGGAGGACGCGTCGGAGCAGCCGCCGAGCACGGAGGGCGAGGAGGGGGCGGACGGGGAGGGCGGGGGCTCGGGGGACGCGGAGGGGGACGAGGGGGAGGAGGGCAGCGACGCGGAGGACGGGGACACGGCCGACAAGGCCACGTCGCCGCCGCCGCAGGCGCACTAGGACCTATACTACGAGTATTGGGGCGTTTTCACAAAAATGTATACCCCTCTTGTCACTTGTCACTTTCTGGAACATTCCGTTTCGTAACCGAATTGTATACCCAATTGGTATGTTTCGGAACAAAAATAATATAGACAGATAGTAGTAGCACAGTATAAAGAAATACGTAGTCGTTCATCGCCTTTGGATAAACGCCGATAATGTCTAGACACGGTTAGGGTTGTCGCAATTTAAAAAACGTGGCACCATAATAAAATTAAAACATACGGAAAAGTCAGCCCTGAGGCGCGCTCCTGCAATACTAACATTGTAATGTAGGGAATGCAGAAGCGCGCTTCCCGCGTGTCGCCTCGCACGATTTTCCCGTCTAGACGGCTTCGTCGGTTCGGTCGTCGGCGACTGTATGATTTTATAGACTGTGGTATTAGCGCGTTTTCACAAATACTTATACCCCTCTTGTCACTTGTCACTTTCTGGAACATTCCGAACATTCCATTTTGTAACCGGAGTTTGTACCTACCAAATTTGTTTAACAGTAGGGCCTAGTAACATTATTTGTTTCTATATAAAACATAGACAGATAGTAGTAACATTTGGAAGATGAACGTATTGCTACTTTATTTTATTCTATGGAACGATCATCCGAAGAATAATGTTGGAAACACTGATCAAGGCAGTTTTACGGGTCACTTCTGTTATATCCTTTTCTTACGGTTTTAAACTCGCATTTTTTCTGTTCGGTCACGCAGCCAAGTCCCTGAGGAATGAGGTTTCATTCCAATATCCAAAATACCTAGTCTGTAGAGGAGTAGCCATTTAACAGGGTCTTGGAATTGTAACGTTATAATTATAATCAATAGAATATCTTTATTCGCTTAACAACATAATCCTTACAAAAATTTAACTGGAAAAGAAAACAAGGAATGTCAATAAAGTCACAACTACAAATTAATCCTACTAATATTGATTAGGTAAACGGGTAACTCACGTGTAATGAGGTCGGTCAATCCGACTCGAGTTTCGGCCGCGTCCGGCGGCCTTTTTCAAGGAGAGTGTACGCGCTCGATGGCTTCCCGTTTGGCACTGCGAGCTGCCGCACGGCGCGCACGCAAGGTCAGCGGCTGTTGCGGGGGTGCAGGTGAGGGGGTGCGATAGGGTTGCGCAGGAATACTCCCGAACTCTTCGTCGCTGGTGAGCGAGTCGGGAACGTTGCAGCACACTGAGCTCACTGTGTCTTCACTCAGAGCTGTGAGCTCAGTGTGCTGCAACGTTCCCGACTCGCTCACCAGCGACGAAGAGTTCGGGAGTATTCCTGCGCAACCCTATCGCACCCCCTCACCTGCACCCCCGCAACAGCCGCTGACCTTGCGTGCGCGCCGTGCGGCAGCTCGCAGTGCCAAACGGGAAGCCATCGAGCGCGTACACTCTCCTTGAAAAAGGCCGCCGGACGCGGCCGAAACTCGAGTCGGATTGACCGACCTCATTACACGTGAGTTACCCGTTTACCTAATCAATATGTGTAACAACCACGTTAATTTTAATACTAAAATCCTACTAATGTTTAAAATCCGAAAGTTTGGATGTTTAGATGTTTGTTGCTCAATCACTTCGAGATAAATCGGGTTGAAATTTAGGACACAGTATAATTCTGAACTAGTAGTTACTGCTGGTCTAGTCGGGAGAACGGCGGCGGCGCCTGCCGATCCGGAGACCCCGGGTTCAAACCCCACACGAACCACTGTCTTTTCGAAGTCATGTGTGTAATGCAGCTAACTTAAAACGGTGAAGGAAAACATCGTGAGGAAACCGACATGTACCTAGAATCTTTCGAAGTCATGTGTCATCCGCCAACCCGCACTGGGCCAGCGTGGTGGATTATGGCCTAAACTCTCTCCTTGCGAGAGATGGCTCAGAGTCCCAGCAGTGGGAACATATAGTGGGCTGTTGATGATGATGATAATTCTGGAATAGCACAGAAGACTACTTTTATCTCGGTAAAAAGAAGGGAACGAGGACTACGCGAGTAAAACCACCGTATTCTTCATATAAGTATTTGTCCACAGTTGGAATTAAGCCTAGGCGTGTCCTACTAACGCCGCGACCGCTATCCTATATAACATAAGTTCTGTGATAATGATAATTATGTAATAAAATACGAGATAATATTCTAAAATTTGTATTTTCATTATTTATAAATAGTCAATTAATAATAGAGCATTTAACTAACAATAAAATAAAGTAAATGAGTAACGACTTAAACATTAGGAGCGGAGTGGAGGCGCCGTCACTTCACACCACCGAGTCTTTCCTATTCCTGCAACAAAATGAGACAAAACAATAATTTATTTGTATTCATTAGAAACCAATTTGTTTCACCACAAAAGTATCTCACAGCTGGGACTGAAGCAGTAGTATCCTAGAACGTGCGATTCAAGAACGAAGAGGTTTGACTCTACTTTTGTGATCAGAACGTCTAGGCTGTGGAATGATTTGCCTGAGTGGGTTTTTCCCGATGGTTAGAATCTTGGTGTCTTCAAATCCAGAGTGAATCGGTTGCTTCTAAGTAAGCACGCTCCATTGTGGACCGCATCGTCGCTTAACATCAGGTGAGATGTCGGTCAAGTGTAAGCCTATATAGTTAAAAAAAAACAATCGTGAGGCAGGTTCGAATCCCGTCTCCATGTTCGAGTATATTTCAATGTGCAGCTTGTCCTCACTATTGGCTTCAACGATGAAGGAAAACATGTTCCAAACACAGTGAGAAAACCAGCATGTTCCAAGTATCCTTCGAGGTCATGTGTCATCCGTCAATTTGTACTGGCCGAGCGTGGTGGAGTCTCGGGGTCTTTTAACGCCTGAACTGATTTAGTTTTTATCACATATATAATTTCGATCTACATTCAACATAACAGGATAGTCAACAGGTCATATTAGACAGCAGGAAGTTTTTTACTATCGAAACTTTTACAGTTTGGCTAACAAATGTTTTGTTATTATGTTTCAACAAGACACGAGCATAAGTGGGTCATATCAGTACTCGTGACTTGTTCCTCGATGTGTTCTGTTGACGCTTGGAAGATCTCAAGCAGCATTAGTGCCGTGCCCAGGATGTGCCACACTTGTGAACTCACCAGATGTAGTGATGGTCGTGGTGCGGCGCGCGCATCACGCCGACGCCTCCACCCAGCCGCCGGTAGTTCATGGCGCCACACAACCGCCATTGATTAGATTCAGGATCGTATACCTTTAACACGAAACAGTAATCATTGTAAATATAAAATAATATAGCTTGCAGTATATCATTCAAAATTTGTCTGATTCTTATGTGTAACTCTGTGAATTTTGGGCAAGCAATATAACAAGGATATTTTAAAATTAAAAAAAAAACGTTATAGACTGGCCTACAAGTAGTATTAATAGGTCCCCCAACTAAGATTAGAATTCTTATCTCCCATGGAGAGAGCCGACGCCGTAACCCACCACGCTGCCTTAATGCAGATGATAGGCAGATGACAAATGTCCATGTGTCCAACAAAAAAAAATGTTAGATACCTATTTACCTATTACTTGAAACGTGTCAGTTTGAACACCATGTTTTCTTTCACTGTTTTTCCCATGGTATAGACAAAAACATACACACATGGAAAATACCTAGTTAGTGGTGGACGATTCGACCGATTGACCATTGCGACTTTGCGACTTAAAAGTAAGTAGCCCTTTAAAGATACTTTAACAAGAAAAAAAGGACCGTTGATAAAACTATTCTCTAAATAGAAACAGCATAGTCTAACATTAATTAGTTTTGCGACTTATTACGATGTAGCACAAATATGTTTTAACTACATTCCGGAATGATAACATACCTCGATAGACTTGAGATAGGCAGTGCCGTCGAATCCTCCGACGGCGTACAACTGCCCGTTGACGACGGCGAGCCCGACGCCGGACCGCCGCGACGTCATCGCGACCACGGGCGACCACGTGTCTGTATGGGGCTCGTATCTGCAAATATATACATTATTTTATGATGGAAACTTTGTGTCAAATCAAAGTAAAAACTTTTATCGGTTGAGTGGTTGAATGAGCGTAGAGCAAGTGGTTGGGTGAATGGCTAAAATTAAGCAGACTGGTCACTAGGTGAGATGTGAGCGAGTAAGGGGGTAAGCAATTTGTCTAGTGAAAATGTAGGTGAGTGATGGAGTGAGAGTATGAGAGTTTGTGGATGAGTGAGACAAAGAGTGGGGAAGGGTAAGTGATTGGTTGGGTAATAGACTGAGTGGTTAATAATATAATAAATACGAAAGTTTAGCTTTTTAGATGTTTGAATGTTTGTATGTTTTTATCTCGGGATCGGGAACTGCGTCGGTAAAACCGTGGAGCGCTGCTAACGAATCAATTAAAAGAGCGAGTGTGTGTGTGAGTGTAAGTGCAAGAGTGAGCGAGAAAGAGCGATATACCTCTCCGCCGACGAGAGCTCGGTGCAGTCGTCCCGTCCGCCGACGGCGTAGATCTGTCCGTCGTAGACCGCGCAGCCGAGGTGCTTGCGGCGCGTGGACATGGCCGCCACGGGCGTCCACTTGTTGAGCCGCGGCTCGTAGCGCTCCACGGTGTTGAGCGGCGCCTGCCCGTCCGAGCCGCCCACCGCGTACAGCGCGCCGCCCACCACCGCCACCGCCACGCCCAGACGGCGCGTCGTCATCGCCGCCACCTGACACACAAATATTCAATTCAATTCATTTATTCGCGTATATGGGTATACAAAGATGTTAACAGAAACAAATAAAACATTTTACATAAAGCACTCCATATCCTACCTTTTGGCATGCAAATAACAATATTTTGTAAAAAAATGTTGGATTATAACTAGCACTGCCGCCCCCCCCACTAGACACCGTACCTTGGTCCACGTGTTCTCCTTTGGCTCGTACCGCTCCACGTGGTTGAGGCACTGCCCCCCCCCCCCCCACTAGACACCGTACCTTGGTCCACCTGTTCTCCTTGGGCTCGTACCGCTCCACGTGGTTGAGGCACTGCCCCCCCCCCCCCCCCCCCACTAGACACCGTACCTTGGTCCACCTGTTCTCCTTGGGCTCGTACCGCTCCACGTGGTTGAGGCACTGCCCCCCCCCCCCCCCCCCCCCCCCACTAGACACCGTACCTTGGTCCACCTGTTCTCCTTGGGCTCGTACCGCTCCACGTGGTTGAGGCACTGCCCCCCCCCCCCCCCACTAGACACCGTACCTTGGTCCACCTGTTCTCCTTGGGCTCGTACCGCTCCACGTGGTTGAGGCACTGCCCCCCCCCCCCCCCCCACTAGACACCGTACCTTGGTCCACCTGTTCTCCTTGGGCTCGTACCGCTCCACGTGGTTGAGGCACTGCCCCCCCCCCCCCACTAGACACCGTACCTTGGTCCACCTGTTCTCCTTGGGCTCGTACCGCTCCACGTGGTTGAGGCACTGCCCCCCCCCCCCCCCACTAGACACCGTACCTTGGTCCACCTGTTCTCCTTGGGCTCGTACCGCTCCACGTGGTTGAGGCACTGCCCCCCCCCCCCCCCCACTAGACACCGTACCTTGGTCCACCTGTTCTCCTTGGGCTCGTACCGCTCCACGTGGTTGAGGCACTGCCCCCCCCCCCCCCCACTAGACACCGTACCTTGGTCCACCTGTTCTCCTTGGGCTCGTACCGCTCCACGTGGTTGAGGCACTGCCCCCCCCCCCCCCCCCACTAGACACCGTACCTTGGTCCACCTGTTCTCCTTGGGCTCGTACCGCTCCACGTGGTTGAGGCACTGCCCCCCCCCCCCCCCCCCCACTAGACACCGTACCTTGGTCCACCTGTTCTCCTTGGGCTCGTACCGCTCCACGTGGTTGAGGCACTGCACCCCGTCCTGCCCCCCCACCGCGTACAGCGCCCCGTCCAGCACAGCCACCCCCACCGACGTGCGACACGACGACGTCGGCGCCACGAGCCCGCACCACTGCAACACGGGTAAATGACACTTTATTTTCTCCAAAAACACTAAAACAAAGTTCAAAATAAATTAACTTCACTTGTTTTCGAACTACTTAGTGTTGTCATACAACTTTGTCCAATTACCACTAAATTTTATCATTGATTATTATCACAAGCCTGAATCGAATGCAATAAATTCACGATTTTATGATTCACGAAAAATCTAACGCGATAAAATGCTACAAATTACCGTTTATTCCGAACACTAAGTATTTTTTTTTTTAGTTTTATTCGTTTACTCTTGACCGCCATCTTACTTGATAGTCCGCCCAGTCGAGCTAGCTTTAAAACAAGGGGTAACCTGGAATTAATTATTGATTTTTTTTGGGTTTGATTTTTTTTGAGATTTTTTTTGTGCCTATGTGTAGTCATAAAAATAGTTTAAATCCAAAAACTCGACCGAATCCGATTTTTAGCTATTTTTAGCCACATATTTCTTGTTTTTTTTTTTTAAATAAAATGAAGCGATCCAAAGTTCCGGTCGGATTTGGTCGAGTTTTTGGATTTAAGCTATTTACGACCCTCCCTAAACATAGGCGTAAAAATAATCTGACTATAATTATTACTTCCAGGTCAAAGTCTAACCCTGCTGGGATATAATGTTAAGCGACGATGCAGTCTACGATGGAGCGTGCTTACCTAGAAAAATCCGATGTCGTCTAGATAAAGTAAAGTAAATTTTATGTTCAAGTTTCAAAATCTGCGACGCTGATTTCGATAACATTTAAAGACCAATCCTGAACTTCCAAACTAAAAAACAACCATCAAAATCAATTCAAAATTGGCGGCGCTATCACATAACATACATACAAATTAATAGACTTCAAAAAAGAAGCAATCGATTTGGTTGTTCGGTTTTTACCCGACTGCGCGACGCAAAGGAGTGGTAATGTGTTTAACAGTCTATGTATGTATGTATGTATGTATGTATGTATGTATGTATGTTTGTATGTTCCTTTGAGGCACTATACAGACCAAACGCCTTGGCCGATTTTTATGATTCACACGTCAATCGATTCCTCTTAATCTGGCGAGTGACACTAAAGACATGACATTAGTGTAAGTCCAATATGGCGGCTTCAGGACGCCATATTGTCCAAATAAAAAAAATGAAAATCACCAAAATATGTCAAGAGGGGTATCGTTGAATAGGTATTTCAAAATAATGTTTAGCTTTCTCTCAATGTTTTTCGATTCGACTGACCGTTTAGGATGTATATCGATTTAAAGTTGAGTAACAACCATTCTCACATTTATAGGTTTTTAGGTAGCAGAAAACTTCGTATAACTAACTGTACGTGTGAATGTGGATGGACATTATATACTAATGTATCTAGTAGGCATCGATATAAATCAATAGATGTGCCCTGAGCACCTTGAAATTGGTAATAAACTGCGTCTCTGTATGTATCGTAAGTGGTTTACAAACAACCAATCTACTTGACCCCTATAATCGCTAGCAGCGAGATTTGCTGTGGTTCTACTTATTTTGGTTGTTGACACCGTATAATGATAGGTAAAAACGTCCGGCGTCCACCGCGTACTGCAACCGACTAGAACGGAAAGAGTGAGGTCACTCTTCCCAACGTTGACATGATTGCGTGCACCGTGAAGTTTGGGATGGGGCCCATCTTGGGTTCTACGATCTATGCTGGTAGGTATATTGGACTACCTTTTTTTCGTACGTGCAGGTACGTCATAGTGGGAACACGGAACCACTCTCGGATTGCTCCGCCTCGGTCGCCCATCTCTAACTTCAAACAATTTAGTAGGTACTCAACGCCAATCGAAAACCTATACTAACATAAAACTATAAATTTGAATTACATGCAGTAGAAAATCCTACATATTATATCAGTAGAAACGAAGACATTTGGTCAACAACCAAAAGATGCATATTATTATGTTGAGCAAATTAACATTCACAACGTTGTTCATAACTAAAAAGTATAAAATAAAAAAATATAATTAAAAAACTCAAAAACCCGACTGCGTAAAAAGTGAACCAAACTACGTACTCGCATACTAAAAAAACTGAAAAGAATAAAACAAGCATTTAGATTTCTGGTGGTCTAGAATTCTATAATATGTTATTGTATTAATACTATTGAAATATATACAATATTTTCTAATAAAAGAACATTACAACTGAAGAGTCGGGATCCATTATTATTCGACATACAATGTAATTGTTCAATGGATCCCGACTGTTCAGTTGTAATGTTCTTTTATTAGAAAATATTGTATATATTTCAATAGTATTAACACAATAACATATTATAGAATTCTAGACCACCAGAAATCTAAATGCTTGTTTTATTCTTTTCAGTTTTTTTTTAGTTTGCAAGAACGTAGTTTGGTTCACTTTTTACGCAGTCGGGTTTTTGAGTTTTTAAATTATATATTTTTTTTTATTCTTTTTAGTTATGAACAATGTTGTGAATGTTAATATGCTTAACATAATAATATGCATCTTTTGGTTGTTGACCAAATGTCTTCGTTTCTACTGATATAATATGTAGGATTTTCTACTGCATGTAATTCATATTTATAGTTTTGTGTTAGTATAGGTTTTCGATTGACGTTGAGTACCTACTAAATCGTTTGAAGTTGGAGATGGGCGACCGAGGCGGAGCAATCCGAGAGCGGTTCCGTGGTCCCACTATCAGCGGCAGAGTTGAAACCCCATAGAGGTTTATTAGTAGATAAGGGCACCATATCCATACATGATATAGAGTGCAACATAAACTGGCTATGTCTCCCGGGCGGGGCAGTAGGGTATGTGTAATACATTTATACATATAAATACATTTCCTGCACGTACGAAAAAAAGGAAGTCCAATATACCTACTAGCATAGATCGTAGAACGCAAGATGGGCCCCATCCCAAACTTCACGGCGCACGCAATCATGTCAACGTTGGGAAGAGTGAGCTCACTCTTTCCGTTCTAGTCGGTTGCAGGACGCGGTGGACGCCGCCGCCGGACGTTTTTACCTATCATTATTCGGTGTCAACAACCAAAATAAGTAGAACCACAGCAAATCTCGCCGCTAGCGATTATAGGGGTCAAGTAGATTGGTTGTTTGTAAACCACTTACGATACATACAGAGACGCAGTTTATTACCAATTTCAAGGTGCTCAGGGCACATCTATTGATTTATATCGATGCCTACTAGATACATTAGTATATAATGTCCATCCACATTCACACGTACAGTTAGTTATACGAAGTTTTCTGCTACCTAAAAACCTATAAATGTGAGAATGGTTGTTACTCAACTTTAAATCGATATACATCCTAAACGGTCAGTCGAATCGAAAAACATTGAGAGAAAGCTAAACATTATTTTGAAATACCTATTCAACGATACCCCTCTTGACATATTTTGGTGATTTTCATTTTTTTTATTTGGACAATATGGCGTCCTGAAGCCGCCATATTGGACTTACACTAATGTCATGTCTTTAGTGTCACTCGCCAGATTAAGAGGAATCGATTGACGTGTGAATCATAAAAATCGGCCAAGGCGTTTGGTCTGTATAGTGCCTCAAAGGAACATACAAACATACATACATACATACATACATACATACATACATAGACTGTTAAACACATTACCACTCCTTTGCGTCGCGCAGTCGGGTAAAAACCGAACAACCAAATCGATTGCTTCTTTTTTGAAGTCTATTAAAAAATACAATGAATTCTTGGAAAAAAATGCGGACCAACTTCGAAAAACGCCACGGAATATTATTGATATCAATATAGGATATAGGTACAAACTTGTTGAACCTAAATCCAAGTTAGAAACACACTCAATTGGTGTAAATAAATACAATAAGCTGCCAGCCACCACCACAACTGCATTTCTATCTTTGATGACCATTCGTAAATTGTACTCTCTGATAGTCTCCGGTTGTACAGCCACCGTTTGCCGCACGGACCGACCGATGGCGTCGTCGGTGTCGTCAGCGTAGTATGATGGTCAGTCAGACTGCGACCACCGCACGGGGCACGCTCTCGTGCAGCTTCATATTATTTGCCTTAGTTTCGACTTTCAATCCCCCGACCAAAAAGATAAGTGTTATAAGTTTGCCGTCGATGTTGTCAGTGTGTGCGTGTGTGTCTGTGGCACCGTAGTAGACCTCAAACGGATCGACCGATTTTAATGTGTTTTTGAAGTGATTTTTCGTGGGATGTGAATTGACTTTAAGCATCACGCTCGGGAATGAAAAAATCTTTGGGTAAACTCGGGACCATCTAGAAATGCGTCAGGTCATGGTCATGGCCAAGCCCTCCGGTTTCACCCGCGTAGTTTCCAAAGTGAACAATCAAATTCTGAGTTATAAGTTTTCACTTCTATCGGCAGTCCCTATGACTGCCATTTTTTTTTATTTGTAAGCTAGTTTCCCTGCTAGGTAGCTTTTAGCTATAGATAGTACAATCCACGAAGACGCGCCCCACCAATTTTTTTTCTCCACCAATCGCGTTTGCTCCGAGCGTCAGTCGCGAACCATTCACCAGTCATTGTAGTGTGCGTGTGCATTCATAGGTAATTAGTGTGTACCGATAACACTCAAACATTGACGGAAGCTTGCACACATAATATATTATAAACGGTTAGGAGGAATAGTGGGGCGCGTCTTCGTGGATTGCACTATCTGTATATTTGGTTAACATTCAAGATGGCGGCTTTCAGAAAATGGCGGATAAAATATGTTTTTACAACATTCCTCAATATGGGTCTCAAATGAAAGGGCTTGATTAGCAGAATACTAAATACTATGACACGTTTACAAATCCAAGATGTCATATACGGGAGTATACAACATGGGTATCAGAACATGGGAAACAGCTGGAATGCAATAGCAGAATACTGTACATACTTCATCACACATTTCAACACAAATTACAAATCCAAGGTAGTCGTGGGTAAATCAAAGAGTTGTTTTAGTCTGGTGTCGTACCTGGTTGGTTTGCGGGTCGTACCGCTCGATGCTGTTGAGGTAGGACTGTCCGTCGTGCCCCCCCACTGCATATAGAAGGTCGTGCAGCACGGCCACCCCCACCCCGCAGCGCCGCTTGGACATGGGCGCCACCATCTTCCACTCGCCCGACTGCGGGTCGAACCGCTCCACGGACGCGATCGCATCGCCCGAGCACCAGCCGCCCACCGCGAACAACACCTCGCCTGAACACACACAAAACACATTTTTAAGGCTTTATATGGTGAGTGCAAGTTTTTTCGGGAACAAAAGTAGGCTTAATTAATTAGTTTGAAAGGATCCTTTTCCTCACTTAGCTTCCTAATTGGGCAATGATTCATACTCTCGTTTTTTTACTCCAACCAACCCAGGGTACACCAGCAAGCCAGCATCCACGTCGGGTTATAACAGGCCTCCAGGACAGATGCTATTAATTGGAGGTATTCTGCCCGTTCATCTGCCACACATAAGCACGTAATGTGGCCTTTCTTCCTCCTCCATGCATCCGATGCATTTCTGATGGTTATCTATCACACCTATGTTCAAGGAAGTAGGGTATCATTACCTCGTCTCGTTGGTTTCCTAGGCCTGGTCCTGAGCCCTTGCATGAGCGTATCAGCAGCTCCGAAGCGACCTTGCCTACCAAGAACTTTGAGCTCAGTAGTAGTAGCCTCACATATTGTGAAGGAGTATCATTACCTCGTCTTGTGGATTTCCTAGGCCTGGTCCTGGGTCCCTGCAGAAGCGTATCAGCAGCTCCAAAGAGACCGTTCCGACCAGGAACTTGGGACTCAATAGCGGGAGCATTACATATTGTAAAGTAAACAGGGTATTGTTACCTCGTCTCGTTTCCTGGGGCTGGTGTAGGAAGCAGGGTATCCTGGGTATGGTTACCTCGTCTCGTGGGTTTCCTGGGCCTGGTGCGGGGTCCCTGCATGAGCGGTCGTTCCTGTGGCAGCAGCAGGTAGTTCTTGGCCTCGTCGAGGAGGTCGCGGCACGCGTCGTCCGAGCGGATCAGCAGCTCCGAGGACACCGTGCCCACCAGGAACTTGGGGCTCAGGAGTGGGAGACGCACGTGCTGTAACACCTGGCCAACGACAATCGGGTTGAAATTTGGAACGCAGATAGATTATAGTCTGGAAGACGACATAGGCTACTTTTTATACCGGAAAAACAACGGAAACCAGAGCTGCGCGGTTAAAACCGCGGGGCGCTTTTAGTAAACTAATATTAAACTAATGTACAATAGCAAGAACCATGGTCCGTATCCGCTAAGCCATATACTTCACGGAACCGGGAATACCGACAGTAACACTCATGCTACCAGGGTAGGGGCGGACGTTCAAGTATTACGTAACGTAATTATAAGATGTTAGACCTTCCCAAAGACATCTAGACGAGGTAATCGTGCGGCAGAGACGCCGGAAACACGCTCCCAAGTTACTAACACCACCGTGTTAGTAACTCGGGAGCGCGGTCCAGGGCTGACACTTGACGTATGTTCAGAGTTATTTCGTTAGTTACCTGCGCCAGATGCTGCCGCCGCTCGGCCACGTTGTACTTGACCCAGGACATGACGGCCTGGAAGGTCTGCTCCTCCGAGCGCACGTTCAGCTCGTCCGAGGACACGATGTCGATCAGCTGCGCCGCCGGCAGCAGGAGGAACTCCTCGCTCTCCATCACCTGCGTACAATCAAACACATGCATTAGACAAGTATAAGTACATTAGATGAAAACCCTTAAAAATAATTATAAAAAAAAAATTGGCAGTCATAGGAACTGCCGATAGAAGTGAAAACTTATAACTCAGAATTTGATAGCTTACCTTGGAAACTACACTACACGCCATCATGGCATGGCCATCTAGAAATGCGTCAGCATTTCTCATTGGCTCACGCATTTCTAGATGGCCATGCCATGATGGCGAGACCATGCCCTTTCAGCATTTTCCATTGGCTGACGCATTTCTAGATGCCCAATCGCCAAGGTCCCGAGTTTACCCGAAGATTTCTTATCATACCCGAGCGTGACGGTAGAATCCAATTTACACCCCACGAAAAATTTGTCTAGGCGCGCCTAAAGAAGTTTTCACTTCAAAAATTGTTTTGAATTTTAGGTTCACACATTTGTTTGCAAGTAAATCTGTTATGCGTGTTTAAAACTTCCAACCGCCATTCAAAGATGGTGTTCAGTATTAATGTTGAACAATTAAACTAGATGGCACTAGTGTTGCTTCAGAAACTTTGCTAAATCACGTTAACGAGATGTTTTTCGTAGCGCAGGTAATCTAATAGATCCAACCGTTTATTTTCTTTTTGACAGCACCAATAGAACGTAACTGCGTCATGTTACGCAAAAGTTCACTTTTAAATGCGAGGTTTTAAAAATATGGCAACTGGTGATGGAATCACCTGGGTACAATCAAATACATTGCACTAGTTTTTTTATAAATTACATAAAACAACAAACGTTTTTAAAAATTTACGTTCTATGGCTATCAACATCACCCATAGAACGTAATTTTTTAAAAACGTTTGTTGTTTTATGTAATTTAAAAAAAAACTACTGCACTTATGGACTCAATTTGTCAAAGATGATTATTATACGGGATCAAGGAGCAATTTTAAGCAGTTGCCATATTTTTAAAACCTCGCCTTTAAAAGTGAACTTTTGCGTAACATGACGCAGAGTTACGTTCTATTGGTGCTGTCAAAAAGAAAATAAACGGTTGGATCTATTATAGCAGGAATGAAATAGATTGGTATTACGATGAAGTCCAGCATATAAATATGCAGAAGGTACCTCAGGGAAGTTCTGCTGCGTGAACTTGTCCGCGATGCGGAGCAGCTCGCGGCAGGAGTGCGTGTCCGCGAAGGCGCGGATGCCGAGGCAGTTGGAGCAGTCCAGCTGACGCTTCAGGAACTCGCAGCACACGTCCTGGATCTCCTGCAGCTGCAGCAGGCACGCCGCCGGCAGCAGCGCCTGCGGAACCAACACGTTACTTTTAGATATACACTTTATTTTTGAAGTGAAAACTTCTTTTGGCACAGACAATGTTTTTTCATGGACGGTGAATTGAATTCTAGCGTCACGCCCAGGAATGATAAGAAGGTAGAACTCCAGCAGTTGCTTCAATGTGAATGAGTTTACGTCACGGAAGATGACCTCAAATCTGACTTCATCTCTAACATATCTTATACACTAACTCAACAACCCAAGGCTAAATCACGCAAGCGTTCAGCTGAACGGAATCAGATAAATTACTCCAACGCCTGTTTAGTTTTCGACTGGACTAGTTTCCAGTTATACCGAACACTTTTTGATCGTCATTGATTAATTTTGGAGTACTAAATTTAGACACAGACGCCTAAAATGTTTACAGTTGTTTTTGCTGTTCATATGCTGCTTGTATCTGACACAGGACAAAAAAAGTGTCCAGCGGCCGCAAACTTCGCTTTGCTTCTGTATATCGCTTCGCTTCGCAGTCGAGCGAAGCTTTTCCTTTGCGCAGCAGTCGAGCGAAGTGAGACCAAGTTACCTGCACGTTGCTCTCCTCGACGACGATTGGCGCAGTATATCTAAATTCGATAAATCGCTCCAATGCGCCAATGCGTGGTTCCATCCACGTCGCGGAATTTGATCTCAGAACTTATCTCACAGCGCTGAGAGATTTTTGTGTTGCAATCGCAGATGAGCGAACTGTGCATATGTTACCCGCACGTTGCTCTCCTCGACTCCGCCGGCTCGCAGTGAACATGTTACCTGCACGTTGCTCTCCTCGACTCCACCGGCTCGCAGTGAACGCAGTGAACACGTTACCTGCACGTTGCTCTCCTCGACCACGATGTGCGCGGTGTAGCAGAACTCGACCAGCTGCTCCATGGCGAGCTCGTCCACGTCTCGGATGGTGACCTCGGTGGCGCGCGACTCCGCCAGCTCCCCCGTGAACATGGCGCGGAAGTACGGGCTGCATGCTGACAGGATCACCCTACAGGCATACCAAGTCATTCATTTCACAGTATCTCCCGATACGATAACATCGGTCTGAGCGTCAGAGGAGAATCTTCCACAGCCACCTTCGACCCCGTTGAAAAGGGACTCTGGGCGTCGAATTTACAGGTTCATCGCTCGACAACTACAGCCCCTGAGATGAATTGTTTTAAGGTAAAAGCTCCGTCAGGGCTCCGGTAGAGTGCAATACTGTTCTCGTGTCTCCGGCATGACGGCGCATAGATGAAACAGGGCAAGTCTAGGTTAGTTGTAGTAGATAGGCCCACATATATCCCCCGTGCCCCTAGGCCGGTAGAATTCATAAAGAACTTTACCTGCGGAAAAAGAAGGTGCCCCCTGCACCTTCTTTTTCCGGATATTATCTATTCTATGGTGGTGTGGTATAAAGTGGAACCCTCCTTCCCCTTTGAGCTTTAGGGAGGCCTTTGCGTATTGAGGCACATTTCAGGCTCTTAATAATAAAATATGGTGGTTGTTGGTCGTACCTGTGCGCAAACAGTTTCCTATTGGCGACGTTGAGCACGACGTCGCAGAGCTCCCGGTGGCGGCGCAGCGCCGACAGCTCGGCGAGGATGGCGCGCGGGTGCTTCTCCGACGTGTGCGACAGCCGCGCGCCGCCGCCGGGGGAGCCGCCCTCGCCCATCCTGGAGCACCCCACCACCGCACACATCAACCGACGGACTTCATCATACAAACACTCGCTGCTAGTCTTCAGCTGCTTCACTTTGCTCGCAAATAGTTTTGTGATCCGTTCCATCATAATTGACTTGATGAACATATACAAATATTTGCTCGGTACACATCAAATGACTTCCTTGTATAAACACTTGATGCTACTTCTCGGCTACTGCACTTTGACTACATCATATTGCCTTCTTAAATAACTGGCTTTACTTTGGAAGATTTGTGTGTATAATATTTGTATTACATATATAATTGTAATATATATTATATATCAACATTGATGGGGTATTGTTGATTTTGATTTAATCTGCACTGTGTGCAATGGATCGAATTTAGTTTTCTAGTGAAATGCATTTGTTCAACAGTAATAGAGATACTAAGAAATAATTAATAAATAATTTCCAGGTGATTTGTGTTAAAGAAGTTTTTCTATGATTAATCATCCTTACTTAATTTGTAAATGCTATTTATAATTTTGAGTTTCGATGTTAACTGTATTCAATTTTAATTTAAGCAAATTTATTCCATTACTAAAAGACCTTTAATTAATGCAGTTCGAGGTAATACTTAGCAAATGAATGCTATTGTGAGTAGTTAATTAGCATCATAAGGAAATAATAGCATTGGCTTCTAGTTTAGAAACTATTACTCGAAATAGTTACTAGATGTTTCATGTTAATATTGAATCTGATTTTAGCTCAAAAAAGTGACATTGCATCATGGTTGACCTTCCTAACACTCAAATGAAGAGATTTTACTCCACTTTCGTAATAAGATCATCTAGGGTTCTTGGGCCTTGACTCTAAGCTGTGGAATGCATTGCCTGAGTGGGTTTTTCCCAACGGTTACAATTTTGGTGTCTTCAAGTCGAGAGTAAATTGATTTCAAGGCTACTGGGCAAGCGCACTCCATTCTCCATTAGCACTATTTCACATCAGATGAGGCAGATAAATGCAAATCTTTGTTAAAAATCTTTTGTCATTTGTTTGTGTTGCCACAGTGAATTACCAAGCAAGGTGTGACTGTAGTGGAAGAGGCATACCGGTAGTACAATGTGCCATTCTCTATGTGTTGAAACACATAAATTTATTTTATCTCTTATTATAAATACAAAAATATTTTTCTAGTTTGTTCATGAAATAAACTCAAGAACTAGAAAATGGAGAATGGCACATTGTACTACCGGTATGCCTCTTCCACTACAGTCACACCTTGCTTGGTAATTCACTGTGGCAACACAAACAAATGACAAAAGATTTTTAACAAAGATTTGCATTTAACTGCCTCATAATAAAGGTCTGAATTAATTGTGTGGGATACCTAATTTACATGGAAAAGCAGTGAATGATGAGTTGATGGCTTCTATCAATCACACATTATAAGCATCAATAAAATTGTAATTACATAGATTATAAAATAACCTTACATACTGTAGGTGACAAATGCATCTAAACATTTAACATTCCAGATGATTATAGAACTTCATTAGATGCTAGATGTATCTTTGTATTTCGTCCAGTAATGTACATGAGCCCCAAGTAAAGTTTAAGTACTAGTTTACGAATCACAGATCTATAGTAGTAAAGGTACAGAATCATTATATATCTTGCAAGTAGCTTCTTAGATATGGTTTATTTTTGTCAAAAAAAAGAGTTTGTTAAATGCATTTTGCAATATTTGTAAATCCTATAAATTTTTTTGGTTGTATATATAAGAAATAAATGATTTTGATAAATAAATATTTGTATGTGAAATGTGATATAATTGAATTGTACAAAATAAGTCAGTATTTCATTTAAACACTGAATGGAAATACCTATGTTAATAAACAGAGTACAAAACCATGACAAACAAATTTATTTTTTATCCAAAAATATAAAAAGAACAGGTAAATTAAGCATGCACAACAAAGCTTGTAATTATCGATGTTTACTCAGCAATTATCCTGTTACACTTTCTTTTTAACGTTTTCTAAGCCCAAATTTTGGAAGTAGAAAATTGCTAAGATTACCTTGACCTACTTAAATCATCTAGATAGTATGTGCTCCAAGGCCAACGAAAACTCCACCAAGCAACTGTAGGTACTAAATGTAAACAAAATCTTATCAGTGTCCAAACCAAAACAAAAAAATACATCAGCTGACTGCAACATTCACAGTTGTAGCAATATCAAACGAGCTCTAACCACTTGACTCAATCAAAACATACCGAGGAGAGATTCGTGATTTCAAAACACTGCATTTGTTTTATATTCGAGTGCCAAGTGGCGGGTGGGGTGGAAATGAAGCAGATGAAAAGTTCACTCACCTTTTGTGTCCGCGTGTGTTGCCCAGCTGCAGCCGCAGCGGCGGGGAAGCCCAGCCCCACACGGAGTCAATCTGGAACCCAAAACCACCCTATACCACTCCACGGTACACGAAATACACTACACCAGTCTCTTGACCATTACAACATAATTTATGCAATGTCAAAACTCGGGCTGTCCTCATCCTTACCTTTGAAGATTGTTATTCCACACTACAATGAAAACCTGTCTGGGGTGGAGCGTTGATCTCTCATTAAACGCCCCGAGGAATGTAATACGGTTAACGGCACATTGATTTTCCAATTTTTCAAGTTTTTATGTTTACTAAAAGCATCGTACACTTTTGTCCACCAGTAAATTTTTATTTATTTGCGTTCGAAAACTATATTACTGATTACTGGTGAAGCAGAAAAGTAATAACACACTAGTACATTTCGAGCTAGTTAAAAGTTGTGGTATTATTTGCCAGTTTTTAGACATCATTTTTATTGATAAACATTGTATTGAACATACATAATATAAATGATTCACAAATTAAAACTATTATTACACTTAACAAAAAAAGTACAAATGAATGCACCGTATTTATGCTGACACCATGACACCGATATTTTCCTGGCCACCTAAGTGCTTGGGCTTTTCGATAAAAGTTTATACAATAAAAATCAAACCTAACATAAGAAAAAATAATTACGAAAATTTTCGGTACTTGGTTATAACAAATGAATAATATCTTGATTCTACTTTGCGGAGATAAACTGTAGTTGTTGCTTTTTCTTTAGTTTATGAACGCGATATTCTTGTAGAGTTAACTCAGTGTCAAAATCAAAATATATATAGAAAAAAAAAGGTTTTTCAAAAAAATTAAGAAACCTTTACACGCAGGCGGTCAATAGCTGCAATCTGCTGCCAAAGCGCTGCAATCTGCAATTACATGATAAAAAAAAGCGTATAAAGAAAAACTACTAGTAGGACGACGTCTTTGAACTTGCGAAAAATGCTGATAATGGAGTGACGCGTAGGTTAGTGGCAAATAAAAAAATTGAATCAACCTTTTTATCCATATATTAACAACATTTGAATGGCTTATCAACATTATTTATTATCCTTCTTAAGAGGCCATTGTGTCTCCGTGTTAAGCAAAGGCCTCCATACCCTCCTTCCAGTTTTGTATGTCTTGAGTCAAAGTAGTCGACTATTTAAGATGTTTGTCGAGGTCGTCCCGCCATCCCATTTCGGGTCTCCAGCATCGTCGTTTCCTCGTTTCCCACTTGACTGCCACTGGGTGGTGATCTTAGCCCAGCGATCGTCTGACATTCGATTGACATGTCCAGCCCAGTTCCACTTCAAATTGCTGACCTTTTGGTTCACATCAGCTATTCGTGTCTTTGAACACAGTGTGGTGTTTCTAATACGATCGGTGAGCTTATCTCCCAAAATACAGCGTTCTATAGCTCGTTGGCAAACCGCTAGCTCGGACCTTACATTTCCTATCAAAAGCCAAGTCAGCGCCCCGTAGGTCAAGATAGGGAGAATGCATATATCCATGAACCTGTGTTTGAGGGATAGTGACATCTTGCCCTTCATAAGATCTTTCATTGACCAATAGCTCTTCCAGGCATTTTCAACATTAATAAAAACATATTTACTAAAAAAAAATTGGCAGTCATAGGAACTGCCGATAGAAGTGAAAACTTATAACTCAGAATTTGAAGCCTACTTTGGAAATTTGAATTGGAATTGGAATTTGAATTTGAAGCCTACACGGGTGTACCGGATGGCATGGCCTGACCATCATGGCATGGCCATCTAGAAATGCGTTAGCATTTTCCACTGGCTTACGCATTTCTAGATGGTCATGCCATTATGGTCAGGCCACGCCCTTTCAGCATTTCTCAATGGCTGACGCATTTCTAGATGGCCAATGGCCGTGGCCCCGAGTTTACCCGAAGATTTCTTATCATACTCGAGCGTGACGCTAGAATTCAATTCACACCCCACGAAAAATCTGTCTAAAAGCGCGCCTGCGTGCCAAAAGAAGTTTTCACTTCAAAATACTTGGATGGTGTTAAGGGACATTCTGATGGAACGAAGTTGTACAAAATATTGCAACTCTTTACTGTTTCTGTTGCCCTGGTACTGGTACCTAGGGGCAAACGCAACTCTTTTATATTTCTGTTGTCATGGTATCTGGAGATAAACGCTGGGCTGTTGGAGGTAGGTAATCGAAACTCTTTACTGTTTCTGTTGCCCTGGTACCTACCTGGCCGTTTTTACCGAGTTTACCTGAAGATTTCATATCCGATCCGATCCATTATCATATCCGAGCGTGACGATTGATGAATCCATTTCACAGCCCACGAAAATTCTGTCTAAAAGCGCGCCTGCGCGCTAAAAGAAGGTTTCACTTCAAAATACTTGGGAGGTATCAAGGGACATTCTGATGGAACGAAGTTGTACAAAATATTGCAACTCTTTACTGTTTCTGTTGCCCTGGTACTAGTACCTAGGGGCAAACGCTACTCTTTTATATTTCTGTTGTCCTGGTATCTGGAGATAAAAGCTGGGCTGTTGGAGGTAGGTAATCGAAACTCTTTACTGTTTATGTTGCCCTGGTACCTACCGTATTAGTCCGTGTCTTTGTAACATCAACCATGAAACGGTGCCGCTTCTTTGAATTACAAGGAGTCCGTTCTTATCATGTCCAAGTGTGACGATTGATGAATCCATTTCACAGCCCACGAAAATTCTGTCTATAGCACGCCTAAAGAAGTTTTCACTTCAAAAAATGGCATTCATAGTACCTAACTGCCGATAGAAGCAAAAACTTATAACTCAGAATTTGATGCCTTACTTTAGAAATTACACGGGTGTAACCGGAAGGCGTGGCCTGGTCATCATGGCATGGCCATCTAGAAATGCGTCAGCATTTCCCATTGGCTCACGCGTTTCTAGATGGCCATGCCTTGATGGCCGGGCCACGCTCTTTCAGCATTTCCCATTGGCTGACGCATTTCTAGATGGCCAATAGCCATGGTCCCGAGTTTACCCGAAGATTTCTTATCATACCCGAGCGTGACGCTACAATTCCATTCACACCCCACGAAAAATCTGTCTAGGCGCGCCAAAAGAAGTTTTCACTTCAATAATCTGTATCTGTATCTGATAAAATATGAGAAACAAGTGAAAAATTAGCGTAAGTGTTATTTTTCAATTCTATAGAAATCAAAATATTCTACATAAAATTATAGAAACTGAAACAAGATGTTATGAAAACTATTATTGAATAATTTTGATTGAAAATAATAAATTAGCAGACAGAGACTGCCGTTAACAGTGAAAACTTATAATTCAGTATTTGATAGCACACTTTGAAAACTATGCGGGTAAAATCGGAGGGCGCTGCTAGCCTAGAATAAATCTTCAAAGTATTATCGACTAATTAAGTCTTCTAAGCATCGCCATAAGATGGCCATGGCCATTTAGAAGTTCTGACGCATTTATAGATGGCCATGGTACTGAGTTGTAGAAATAAATAATGGTGGACAATTTTATTCACACATAACGACACAACACCATCTGACCATGGGGGTCGAACGCCTATACGATTTATGAGATTGTGGCGATATCATGCGCACCTCCACGTTGCTATTCACCGCCGTGCAGCTAATTGCAATATTATTTATTCGGCGACTGCGTTGTGTAGCGCGCCCCTAAGTGACTGATGACGTATGATATATGATATTTTGTCAGTTTCAAGCTTGTCGAAAACTTCAAAAATTGTTGGAATCGCCGGAACTCTGAACTTGCCATTAAAAAAAAAAAAAAAAAAAAAAAAAAAAAAAAAAACTCTGAACTTGCTGTTTTGTAAATAAATAAAGAATATATTTTGGTTTAACTAAAATAATGTCATTGAGTTTACTATTAGAAAAGTACGATGTATCTACGGATGAAGGCTTACAGAAAGCTCTCAATGAAATCGAAAAAGAAGAGGTTCGTGTTTGTGAAGGTGTGATGACGAAGTCACCATTTTTGTGAAGTGTTTGTGATATTTCAACTTTATTTCACAGTCCGAAGTAGACGAGGCTTTGGCCGGAGTGCTGGCCAAGGCATGTTCTCTAGAAGGGCGGCTGCGGACGGCCAGCCAAGCATACACAAAACTGGGAGAGGTGAAGGCGGAGGCTCATACCGCAGCTGACATGGTAGACAAAACCGCGGCTTTGGCACGAGATGTTAGCGCTAAAGTGAGGCAACTAGACCTTGCTCGAGTAAGTTTACTTTATACTATTATGACTGTGAGAAACTGTTACTTTGTTATTGTCATATCCTTAGAACCTTCAGAAATTCTAATGAATGTACCTAGTTTTGTTAAAAGTTAAATTATTTGCTTATCTTCACCTTTTATCTCCGTCTATTCCCAGTCACATAAACTCCAGGTATTCAATGTCCTTATAACCAATCCATACTGGAGAAACTGGCCTTGAGGCTCAGACAGTGGTAAGTTTGTAATTCCTGGCTTTGACTCCCACCCAAAAGTTTTGGCCCAAAACACATGTTTATGTCATACTTATGATTAGTGATGTTTAACTGGAGTGTAACATAAGTTAGTATGTTTTTTTTTAATATTAATTGACTTATGTACAAACTCATCTTACCAAGTACTCTGGTACAGAAGATACCTATTCACTCTCTCTTTAAAAATTTCGAGATTGATGGAGTATTAAAATTTTGTGTGTTTAAAAATGTATAAAATCAAATCTTCTAAAATATAATAGTTATCACTTATCAGTTAACTGGCTTCCATAATAGTACTGCTTAGTAGACTTGTGCAGATATAATTATCGGAAAAAGTATAAAGTTTCCCATTTAAATTAAAGCATATTTGATGTTGGCAGTCGAGGGTGGCGGAGTGCCAGCTCCGTGTCCATGACCTCATCGACCTGCAGCTCTGCAGTGCCGGGGTGGAGGCTGCGATAAAGGCACATGACTATGAGACAGGTATGTGAGACAAAATGATGTACTGGGATGTGATCTAATAATCTCTGATCTAATAAGAACTTTAACATATGGTGCCAGATGAGACTCTTAAGCTCCTCTTGAAATGCCTTCCACACTCAATTAGGGCTGTTATACTGGGGAGGTCACATAATGTTTTGTAAAAATTTTATGAAGTGCAAAATTTGTAAAAATTGTATGTAGCACAAAATTTGTATTTTATTTTACACTCGTAGCACAAAACTTGTAAAAATTTTTAATAGCAAAAATTTTGTAAAATTATATAAATAACACAATGTTTGCTTATTTTATATGTGTGATGTACACAGCTATTTTCTGTGTATCATAAGTGTGTATTTACATACAAAATATCAAAATGAAATAAAAACAAACATCAGTAAAAAAATCTAAGACAATCTTGTCAAAACAACAATATCCTACCATCCTACTATTATTATAAATGTCAATGTATGGATGTTTTGATGTGTGTTGTATTTTCAATTGTATTTTCAATTTTATTTATTTTTCTAATCAAAATTGTTATTAATTTTAATATTGGACATCACTCTCATTTGATTATTATTATTTTTATTTTATTTTTTGTACCCAATGTAATTTAATTGATATGGAATAATGTAAATTCTGAAATAAATGATTGATTGATTGTTGTCCTAACGTATGAACGGATTGGGCTGAAATTTGGAACACAGATAGATTATAGTCTGGAAGAACACATAGGTTAAAAAAACAACGGGAACGGGAACTACGCGGGTAACACCGCGGGGCACTGCTAGTAAATAATACATTTTTATGGCAGCCTGTGGTACAATTGACAAATCATTTAATTGATATACAGTGTATGATATACTTGATTTCATAGTGTTCCCTTAGTGCAAACTTTGCTTGCAATTGAGGTTGATAGTGTTGTGTGAAAAATTATCACCAATATCCTATTTTTAGGATTAGGACAATCCTATTAATATTTTCACTGTGTAACGGAAAAGAGCGACATCCGGGCACCGCTTGGTGTGCGGTCACCGGGGTTTTACGGAATAGTAGGTCAGATGCAATGACGCTAGATTAATAGTGCATGTGCAGACAAGATCTCGACATCCTAGGCTGCAGACTAATTAGCTTAAGGGCTTGCGTGTAACTGTATGTGTTGATGGTTGCAGCCGCAGCGCACGTGTCCCGGTTCCTGGGCATGGACCCGGGCTCGGTGGAGGCGGCGCGCGCGCGCGGGGCGCCCGACCCGCGGGCCGCCATGGCGCGCGCCGCCGACACGCTCCGTGAACACCTCGTCAACAAGTACGTACTATTCACACAAGGTAGAACTTTCATGGACCACGTTCACGGAACATTCAATAAGATCCCATTCATAGAGACAATAAGAAAGGTGCTTATGGACACCACAGATTACAGAAATAAAACACAGATGGAACCTTCGTGAACAACACTGTGAGGCCCGTAATTAGTCATGTTGACATAAAATTGTCAAATCAACGTTCTAAATTACTTGTATAATGTTGTCAGTCTTAAGAAAAAAGTCCCACTATTGTTGTCTTAGCTTGGGAAATCTTCACGTATAATAAACACATCAATTGATATTTTAAAATATTAATATTATTACACCGATTATGCAAGGATTTCTTGTTACTACTATTTCCATTCTATGAAGAAAATAATTTTGATTTTGCATGCAACTAGAAATTAACTTGAATGGCAAATAATAAAATTAGTGTAATTTAATCGCTTAGATAGGTTAAACAAAAATTAAAACAACCATCTTTACCGCCAAACTATTTTTGATAGAATGCATATAGGATACCTGTAGGTATGTCCATAATGTAGGTCCAAACAAGAAACAAAAAAAAACTAACAAAATAATCATTTTAAAGTCAAAGTCAAAGTTCTTTATTCATAAATGTACAATTTACACGTCAATTTTAAAAACAAAAAAGAGCATACAAAGAGTATACATTTTTAAAGTTTAAATTTAACATTTTATTGTACGATAATGAGTATCGTACAAATAAGTGTCAACCATTAAAGTATATTATGTATTTATTACAATTGTAATGAATAATGTCATTATTTTTACAATTTTATTGTAAGTTTACCATCACTCTTTAAAAAATCGCTGTAACTATAAAAAGTTTGATCGATAAGCCAGCTTTTTAATCGGTTCTTGAAGCTGCCCAAACTTGGGGCTGATTTAACTATTTTAGGAAGAGTGTTATAAACTTCCGGTCCCATAATGTGAGTCAGCTTTTCCGATCTTGTGAGGGAGTGTGGTATACTATCCAGCTTGTCAGCGTTGCGTATATTGCAAGAATGTCTCTCTCCTCGTGTGTTGTATGAGTCTAAGTTATTTCTGACATACACAGCCACTTGGTAGATCAAGATTGCAGGCAACGTAAGTATGCCAAGCTCTTTGAAATATGGTCTAACGGATGTGCATTGCGACACACCCACGATGGCACGTACGGCACGTTTTTGGGCGCGGAACGCACGTTCCCAGTCGGCAGCGCGCGCGTATAGTTCGGCGCCGTACTGTAACCGAGAATGCACCGTGGCGAAGTAACACGAACGAGACACATCCGCAGACACCACTCGGGACACTAAGTGCTTTGCACTAAGACGTAGTGCAAAGCACGCACTGCTTACTTTAGCACACATCTTGTCGATGTGGTGTTCCCAAGTCATGCAGCGGTCAATCTCGAACCCCAGAAATGTTGTATTTTGTACCTGCTCAATCCGGACGCCGTCAAGCAAGACTTTTAGCGGTTTTGTATAGTGGCCCGACAGACAAAAGTGAATAAAATGAGTCTTTTTTGAGTTTACCATAAAACCGTTGGCACAAAACCACGTGTTTAATTCATTAATTATAGTATTTAATTTATCTTCCAATTCCTCTATTGAAAGGGCGGTTACTATGGCAGCCACATCATCCGCATACATGAATATGTCTGCCCCCTTTACGGCGTCAGGGAGATCATTCAATAGGAGAGAAAACATGATGTTTGAAACTGACGAACCCTGCGGTACTCCCATAGATGAAGACAATGGGTCTGATTTATTATCGCCATCGCCAGCATCCACCACCTGCGAGCGGCCTCGTAACATGTCAGTCAACACAGCGTATGATTCCCCAGCTATCCCATAGTGTTTCAATTTTAACGCTAAGGTCTCATGGTCCGCGACGTCGAAGGCCTTCGATAAATCACAGCACAAGACAGCCACTTGCTGTTTGCGTTCACGAGCAGCCAACACACCACGAACCACTTCACGCGTTAGAGAAGTCGTAGACCTTCCTTCGCGGTATGCGTATTGTTGTTCACACAGCGCCTCAGTTTCCGATAGGTAGGCCACTAGTCGTGAACTCAAGCCATTTTCGAACACTTTGGCTATTGCTGGTATAATCGATACCGGTCTATATCCATCAATGTCGTCCCTTTTACCTTTGCCTTTAAATATCGGGGACACTTTTGATATTTTCAGAGGTGACGGGTACGAGCCTTCCCTAAGACACTTATTAAACAGTGTGGCGAGAACTGGAGCTAGGGGCAAAATTGCTAGTTTTATTAGCTCCATCGACACACCGTATATGTCTTTTGACTTTTTTGGGGGTATTCTACAGGAGACTATGCGGAATACTTCATCAGCCGAGAATCTGGTCAATCTGAGAGAACGGTCAGTTGGCTGACGTGCTGATGCTAAAATTTTACTGACGGTAGCAGCATCGGCTTTAGGAGCTCCACAGGTGGCAGCTGCATTTAAGAAACGAACGTTCATAGCATTTACTGCATCTTTTGGAGAATTAAACTTTATGCCGTAACAATCTTTGACGATATCGGTGAAATTCAACCTTGGAGTATTATTTTTCCCTCTCTCTTAACAGTTCACTTATTATTTACTTTTTTTTGACAAAACAAAGACTTTAAAATCAAGTAACCGTATAATATTTAAAAACTTAACAATTTAAAAATATTTCATTTTACAAACAACGTTATGCATAATACTAACTTCAACAATATCTTCCTTCAACAAATGTTTTATTCTATAAACCATAATTTTATAACCAATTATATTGCCACCGTTTCACTTAGATAATATATCGAATGACATTACAATACAATACAATACAAAACACTTTATTGGCACCATAAACAAAGTTGACAAGAAGTAACACACATAATAACAAAACAAAATGGGCACAAAAGGCGATCTTGTCGCTAAAAGCGATCTCTTCCATATAACCTTTTGATTCATGAGGAAACAAAATTTGTATTATTTTGGGCAGTGGTGCCACTAACGAAATAAATAAATACACAAACAAATTTTATGATGTATTAATGATTTTGTTTTTTGTACATTTTTATGTCATAAATAACTCATTTTTCAAATTTAACAATTACCAAAATTTAATTTGAAATTATATTAAATTGAATAATACAATGCCCATCAATAATTTGGTCTACGAGTATCTAAAAAAATATAAAATCTATATTTTACCCTAAATTCAGGGAAAATAATTTCCATTTAGTATCGCCACACTAACCTATTTTCGTTGAGGTGTTGTGTTCCATTCATCACCAAAATGAAATCGCCTAAATTATATAAATTACAGTAAAAATATTCAAATTTTCCTATGAAATTATATTCCTCTTTCCTTTTTTTGTTTTTGGGAACATTGTTTGCAATGTTTGAAGACACAAGACGGCATATTTTAAAACAAAACTTAAAATCACACGGGACTCCCGTACAACACGGAAGTCCGTTTCATACTGACTGGAGTTTGTATTTGCTTCGGCATTTGTATTTCCTTTGTCTGCTTCAGTAGCTCTGTTCTGCGCGCTCCATCTGGTCTTATTTCTGTAATCTGTGATGGACACACTCTAAAGGTCGATTCACACATCTCAGTGTCCACTCAATTCAGTATCAGTGTTTCAGTGTTGCGTCAGTGAATCTTTGTTCAATACTGCGGAGCTAGGTAATATAATATAATACAACAAATACATACATAAATAAAGTATTAAAACTATGTGATGGTATTTACCATCTAACTTTATTTGCGCTCCTATTTTGTACCACAAATTGGTTTTGTATATCGAATCCATGTACTTTGCATGAGACAAATCATACAAAATCCGTATGAAAAGAATATGAAAGAATATTTCGCACTGTGCTGGCACTGATATGTGTGAATCAACCTTCCGTCCGTGATTGCCGGTATCGGTCTCGGTACTGTCACTGAGAGCATTGTGACGTCACTGACACTGACAAGTGTGGATGCGTTCATATTATAGAGAATGTATTAAAGAATATTTCGCACTGTGCCGGTACGGTACTGTGTCGGCACTGCGCCGTCACCGATATGTGTGAAACGACCTTTATACTTAACTAGCTGAACGCGCGCGCGTTGCTACGCCATCTATCGAAAATTGGTCGTACCAATTCAAATTTTGAACAAATTCCGTTATTTTAGGTTCTAATGACGCAACCTTTAAAATATGACACATGCTGTCGCCCAACGAAAGCTCTCAAAAAGCAATATTTTCCCCCGTTTTTGTTACATTTTTCATTCATGCTCGGCTCCTGTTAATTCTATTTAACATTACGCTACCATTGTAGCGTAATGTTAAATAGCCTATAGCCTTCCTCGATAAATGGACTATCCTACAAAGAAAGAATCTTTAGATTCGGACCAGTAGTTCCAGAGATCCTTGCGTTCAATAAACATACAAACAAACTCTTCAGCTTTATAATATTAGTATAGATATCATTTAGCGAACTAAGTTATAAGAAAATTACTCATTACCTTCCTTCCTTATATACCTACAGGTTTGTACTGAACCCTTGATACGTGAGTCCGAACCGCATTTGTCCAAACCGGACAAATGCGGTTCGGACTCGCGTATACAAGACATATTATTAATTCTCCAGATAGCCTTGATGGAGTGCGATATATCAAACGACCAAGTCTGATGTAGTCTGTGGTGCAGGTTCGAGGAGGCGGCCCGCAAGGAGGACGAGGCCAGCGTCGAGCGCCTGTTCAAGCTGTTCCCGCAGATCGGGCGCGCGGAGGAGGGCGTCGACCTGCTCGGGAAATATCTCGCTATTCAGGTACATTTCAACTCATATTGGCTGGCCTGGGGGCTGTTTTGGTAGTAAATCCTTCGATATAAATCAAAAGAGCAATAAGCAATAATAAGCAATAAGGCCGCCATTTGTGGTACTAGTTCGTAAGTGTTTTACTGTAATATTTCTGTTTTTGTGTCACAATAAAGAGTTATCTATCTATCTAAGAGGTGCCCTGAGCATCTTGAAATTGTTAACAAATTGCGTATCTGTGTTGTAGCGTGAGAAATTTACAAGTACTAATCTACTTGACCCCTAGAATCGCTAGCGGCCAGGTATGTTGCGGTGCTACTTATGTTGGTTGTTGACAACGAATAGCGTTAGGTATAAGGTCCGGCGTTCATCGCTTCCTACAATCGACTAAAACGGAAAGAGTGCGCTTACTCTTTCCAACGATGACATGTGATTGTGTATTGAGATCGTTGGACGATGGTATGTTGCAGGCGGAGAGCGAGATCCGTCGCTTGTGCGTGATCCCTGTGGCGCCGGCGGACGCGGCCGTGTTCGCGGACGGGATCACGCGCGTGGTGGAGGCGGGGGGCGGAGCCCTACAGCGCGCGCGGGGGCTGCTGCGCGCCGCGCCGGGGCACCTGCCGCGCCTCGTCGCACTGCTGCAGCCCGCCGTACGTAACATCTTTTTTTATGTTATTGGAACGAAGTTCCTTATCGCGCGTTGCGAAAGGAGGCTAGACGGAAAAAAATAAGAATAAAAGTAGTAACGACACTTTTTTTACGTAGTTTCGATCACCTTCAGGTACGAGGGAAACAGAAACAGTAAAGAGTTTGGATTACCTACCTCCATCGTTTATCTCCAGATACCAGGACAACAGAAATATGAAAGAGTTGCGTTTGCCTCCAAGTATCAGTACCAGAGCAACAGAAAGAGTAAAGAGTTGCATTTACCTCTCCAGGTACAAGGACAACATACAATAATGAATTTCGTTAATACCTCCACACCCACAGCGTTTATCTCCAAGTAGCAGGACAGCAGAAATATGAGAGCCAGGTACCAGGGCAACAGAAACAGTAAAGAGTTGCGTTTACCTCCGACGTCATGCGCCATTTCAATAGGCACGATGCGCTGCGGCCACCGCCGAGCCGGTCAGTATAAAGTTATGTTTACCTCCAGTGTACCAAGGTACTTAGGAAACAGAATCAGTAAAGAGTTGCAATATTTTGTTCAACTTCGTTCCATCCGGGTGTCCCTTGACACCTCTCGAGTTTTTTCTGACATGTACAGGCAGAGTGGGTTACTTAAGTATGCGAAGCTGATTGAAATATGGTCTGACGGATGTGTGTTGCGACTTGCGACGTTACCGACGGTACGTTCTAGGGCCCGGAACGCATGCTCTCAGTCGGTAGCGCGCACGTATAGCTCGACGCCGTACTGTAACCGAGAATGCACCGTGGCAAAGTGACACGTATGGGACACTTTCGCAGACACCACTCTGGATACCTATCTTAGTACAACTTACTGCTTACCTTTAGCTCACATCATGTCGATGTTCCAACATCATACAGCGATCAATTTCGAACCCCAAAAATGTGGTGTTTTGTACTGAATCTTGACAAAGTTTAGCGAAACTGGGGTTTTGTATGGTGGCCCGATTGACAAAAGATAATGAAATCGTGATATATACAATAATGGATATTTGTGATTTGGTCACCTACTTACGATAACAATAAATCAGTCTTGAGTCAACTCCAATCGTGGTTTCACTACATATTTCCATTGGCGCAATTGGGTTTTTTTTCTAGAATTTCCGTACCAGCACGGCGTATTGCTCGTCTTCCGGAGTATTTTTTTTAATGTATCATAACACGTGTGCAGGTGTGCGGGGGCGTGCGGCGCGTGTACGCGGCGCTGGTGTCGTCCCGGCGCGCGGAGCCGCGGCGCGGGGCCCCGCTCGCGCTGGAGCCCGCGCTGGCGGAGCTGGCGCTGGCGCACTCGCGCTGTCGGCTCTACTTCAGCTTCCTGCGCCGGACGGTGGAGGTACGTGCTGGGATACACAGGGTTACACTCGCGCTGTCGGCTCTACTTCAGCTGCCTGCGCCGGACGGTGGAGGTACGTGCTGGGATACACAGGGTTACACTCGCGCTGTCGGCTCTACTTCAGCTTCCTGCGCCGGACGGTGGAGGTACGTGCTGGGATACACAGGGTTACACTCGCGCTGTCGGCTCTACTTCAGCTTCCTGCGCCGGACGGTGGAGGTACGTGCTGAGATACACAGGGTTACACTCGCGCTGTCGGCTCTACTTCAGCTTCCTGCGCCGGACGGTGGAGGTACGTGCTGGGATACACAGGGTTACACTCGCGCTGTCGGCTCTACTTCAGCTTCCTGCGCCGGACGGTGGAGGTACGTGCTGGGATACACAGGGTTACACTCGCGCTGTCGGCTCTACTTCAGCTTCCTGCGCCGGACGGTGGAGGTACGTGCTGGGATACACAGGGTTACACTCGCGCTGTCGGCTCTACTTCAGCTTCCTGCGCCGGACGGTGGAGGTACGTGCTGAGATACACAGGGTTACACTCGCGCTGTCGGCTCTACTTCAGCTTCCTGCGCCGGACGGTGGACGTACGTGCTGGGATACACAGGGTTACACTCGCGCTGTCGGCTCTACTTCAGCTTCCTGCGCCGGACGGTGGAGGTACGTGCTGGGATACACAGGGTTACACTCGCGCTGTCGGCTCTACTTCAGCTTCCTGCGCCGGACGGTGGAGGTACGTGCTGGGATACACAGGGTTACACTCGCGCTGTCGGCTCTACTTCAGCTTCCTGCGCCGGACGGTGGAGGTACGTGCTGAGATACACAGGGTTACACTCGCGCTGTCGGCTCTACTTCAGCTTCCTGCGCCGGACGGTGGAGGTACGTGCTGAGATACACAGGGTTACACTCGCGCTGTCGGCTCTACTTCAGCTTCCTGCGCCGGACGGTGGACGTACGTGCTGGGATACACAGGGTTACACTCGCGCTGTCGGCTCTACTTCAGCTTCCTGCGCCGGACGGTGGAGGTACGTGCTGGGATACACAGGGTTACACTCGCGCTGTCGGCTCTACTTCAGCTTCCTGCGCCGGACGGTGGAGGTACGTGCTGGGATACACAGGGTTACACTCGCGCTGTCGGCTCTACTTCAGCTTCCTGCGCCGGACGGTGGAGGTACGTGCTGGGATACACAGGGTTACACTCGCGCTGTCGGCTCTACTTCAGCTTCCTGCGCCGGACGGTGGAGGTACGTGCTGGGATACACAGGGTTACACTCGCGCTGTCGGCTCTACTTCAGCTTCCTGCGCCGGACGGTGGAGGTACGTGCTGGGATACACAGGGTTACACTCGCGCTGTCGGCTCTACTTCAGCTTCCTGCGCCGGACGGTGGAGGTACGTGCTGGGATACACAGGGTTACACTCGCGCTGTCGGCTCTACTTCAGCTTCCTGCGCCGGACGGTGGAGGTACGTGCTGGGATACACAGGGTTACACTCGCGCTGTCGGCTCTACTTCAGCTTCCTGCGCCGGACGGTGGAGGTACGTGCTGGGATACACAGGGTTACACTCGCGCTGTCGGCTCTACTTCAGCTTCCTGCGCCGGACGGTGGAGGTACGTGCTGGGATACACAGGGTTACACTCGCGCTGTCGGCTCTACTTCAGCTTCCTGCGCCGGACGGTGGAGGTACGTGCTGGGATACACAGGGTTACACTCGCGCTGTCGGCTCTACTTCAGCTTCCTGCGCCGGACGGTGGAGGTACGTGCTGGGATACACAGGGTTACACTCGCGCTGTCGGCTCTACTTCAGCTTCCTGCGCCGGACGGTGGAGGTACGTGCTGGGATACACAGGGTTACACTCGCGCTGTCGGCTCTACTTCAGCTTCCTGCGCCGGACGGTGGAGGTACGTGCTGGGATACACAGGGTTACACTCGCGCTGTCGGCTCTACTTCAGCTTCCTGCGCCGGACGGTGGAGGTACGTGCTGGGATACACAGGGTTACACTCGCGCTGTCGGCTCTACTTCAGCTTCCTGCGCCGGACGGTGGAGGTACGTGCTGGGATACACAGGGTTACACTCGCGCTGTCGGCTCTACTTCAGCTTCCTGCGCCGGACGGTGGAGGTACGTGCTGGGATACACAGGGTTACACTCGCGCTGTCGGCTCTACTTCAGCTTCCTGCGCCGGACGGTGGAGGTACGTGCTGGGATACACAGGGTTACACTCGCGCTGTCGGCTCTACTTCAGCTTCCTGCGCCGGACGGTGGAGGTACGTTCTGGGATACACAGGGTTACACTCGCGCTGTCGGCTCTACTTCAGCTTCCTGCGCCGGACGGTGGAGGTACGTGCTGGGATACACAGGGTTACACTCGCGCTGTCGGCTCTACTTCAGCTTCCTGCGCCGGACGGTGGAGGTACGTGCTGGGATACACAGGGTTACACTCGCGCTGTCGGCTCTACTTCAGCTTCCTGCGCCGGACGGTGGAGGTACGTGCTGGGATACACAGGGTTACACTCGCGCTGTCGGCTCTACTTCAGCTTCCTGCGCCGGACGGTGGAGGTACGTGCTGGGATACACAGGGTTACACTCGCGCTGTCGGCTCTACTTCAGCTTCCTGCGCCGGACGGTGGAGGTACGTGCTGGGATACACAGGGTTACACTCGCGCTGTCGGCTCTACTTCAGCTTCCTGCGCCGGACGGTGGAGGTACGTGCTGGGATACACAGGGTTACACTCGCGCTGTCGGCTCTACTTCAGCTTCCTGCGCCGGACGGTGGAGGTACGTGCTGGGATACACAGGGTTACACTCGCGCTGTCGGCTCTACTTCAGCTTCCTGCGCCGGACGGTGGAGGTACGTGCTGGGATACACAGGGTTACACTCGCGCTGTCGGCTCTACTTCAGCTTCCTGCGCCGGACGGTGGAGGTACGTGCTGGGATACACAGGGTTACACTCGCGCTGTCGGCTCTACTTCAGCTTCCTGCGCCGGACAGTGGACGTACGTGCTGGGATACACAGGGTTACACTCGCGCTGTCGGCTCTACTTCAGCTTCCTGCGCCGGACGGTGGACGTACGTGCTGGGATACACAGGGTTACACTCGCGCTGTCGGCTCTACTTCAGCTTCCTGCGCCGGACGGTGGACGTACGTGCTGGGATACACAGGGTTACACTCGCGCTGTCGGCTCTACTTCAGCTTCCTGCGCCGGACGGTGGACGTACGTGCTGGGATACACAGGGTTACACTCGCGCTGTCGGCTCTACTTCAGCTTCCTGCGCCGGACGGTGGACGTACGTGCTGGGATACACAGGGTTACACTCGCGCTGTCGGCTCTACTTCAGCTTCCTGCGCCGGACGGTGGACGTACGTGCTGGGATACACAGGGTTACACTCGCGCTGTCGGCTCTACTTCAGCTTCCTGCGCCGGACGGTGGACGTACGTGCTGGGATACACAGGGTTACACTCGCGCTGTCGGCTCTACTTCAGCTTCCTGCGCCGGACGGTGGAGGTACGTGCTGGGATACACAGGGTTACACGGCGCGGGGCCCCGCTCGCGCTAGGTGCTACGGCTCAAATTCGGAATGAAAATCCTTATCTCTGTCACTCTAAACAGATGAAACAAAAGCCGACAGGTTAGATTTCACATCGGATCAATCCCACTGAGTTCAGAATCGCTACGTAGGGCCCTGTGCGTTCTTGCGTTAGCCCAAAATCCGTTAACTACCAAACCACCGCCACTGACCTATGTCCTGTAGTTTCCATACATTCTATATGAACTCGCCACACGATGATGCCAAAGCTTGCCTATTGCTACAAAATGCCACTACTCGATTCTTGTGGCCGGAATTGGCTTCTAACGCGCCCCTCGCGCGGTACTCCGCCTCTCCTTTCGTTTCCATTAAAACTACAGTTTCATCTTCTACTATGACGTTCTTGTATCAATAGGTGCGCAATTAAACCTTTCCCAGAGTCCATTACGATACTGCATGGGTTAAAAAGGTAGCAGTCATCGTCCACAAGTGGCTATCGCGCGCTTCAGCTTACTTTTGTAGCCGCTTCTAGCTTGTGGTTGCGTTTGTGTGGCGTAGGTCCCTTTATAGAAAAAAACCTTCAGACTGGACTTTGCCTGAGTCACCATTGGAATAAACAATTGATCCGACTTTTTATTTTACGCAGGCGGACGCAGCTCCCTTAGACGAGGCGAAAAGGAAGGCGTGCGCAGAAGCGATCGAAAAGATCATAGCGAATTGCGACCTTATGCGGACCGCACAAGACCTGCTCGGGCACTACTTGGAACTTGAAAGGTACATTTATGCATTACGCTATTGCATTAGTACGTTTAGACTTTAGAGATATAGAAAACTCTGTCTTGTGATACAAACAAATAAGAAATATTACAGTAACACTTATGAACCAGCGCCACAAATGGTGGGTTTATTGCTGGGAGCAACAACTTCCAGGCAACCAGCTTATATAAATTGCCTACATACACAGTTAGGCGAGTGGAGGTTACATTTGCATTTACAATACTTTAATTGAAATGTACGAAGAAATTGGAAAAAAGCTAGTCACAAAAAAGGAGCATTATAATCTTAAAATGAAATTGAGATAAATATGAAGACGACTGGTACATGCCAAAAGTACGATTAGCCAAAGTAAAAAACAAAGAATTTATAATAAAATACTAATGTTTGACAAATTACCTCGTAGCTTAACGAAACGGCGTCCAAACGATATTAAACAAAAACTTTAATTATTTTTTTTTATCAAATCCCTTCTATTCAATAAAATAATTTATGGGAATGTGTTTAGACTGAATCTTCATTCTTACTTGAATCCAATGATATAGGGTAGATATTTATGTATGTTGGTGATCTGTGATGTTTATGAAAAGAGATTATTAGTTTGATGACATCGAGATTTAATAATTATAAACATTTATCTTCCTACGAATTATGTGATTTTACAAAAAATATCGTCTCGCTATCAGATCGCTATCGCTATCGGATCGCCTCTGTGTAACCCGGCTTTTAATTATTTTATTTTCATATTTAGACTTATTGATATTGTGTTTATGATTATTTACTTGATTCCATTCTATTTATTTTTCTAAAGTTATTTAATTCACTTGACATTCATATAGATGAAAATGAAATTTTGTGTAAAATTTTAAGAATGTAAACTTTGACTTACCTATATGTTTATAATTATTTGTTTTTCTACATTTTTTTTATTTACTTGAAATTCACATAAATTATTGAAATTGAAATTCTGTGTTAAATTCGGAATGTAATACCTATTTATATATTGTTTTGTTTTTTTTTTAAATATATTTGAACTTGTAATAGTGACGTGCCCAGTGTAACATAAGTGGTTATAAGGTGAATAAATATATTCTATTATATTCATATTTCAAAAATACTACTAATGACTTATTAGAAAATAATACAGATTAATCTAAAAGGGAAAGGTGACTTTTCCGCATGAAACCAGTGCGCGATAAACAAGCCAAGCTTAAGCTCAAGCCTTGGTCTCATGGGAGGAAAATGCTCAAGACAGAGAAGACAGGCGTTTTTTCATGACAGTGGCCCAACCTATTTTGAGTCGTTAAGCCAATTTAGTTAATAGTACATTATGATATAAGTGCGCTAAGTTGATAATTACAGCCGAGGCGATATTGCTAGCTCGAGCCGCAGGCGAGAGCTACAAGAAAGCCAGAATCTGAGAGCGATGCGCGCGCATCAGCGCTTTATTTTAAAAGTTAAGTAAAGTTTGGATGTGTGTTGCTCAGTCCCGTCGGAACGGCTCAACGAATCAGGCAGAAATGGAACGCAGTTAGGTTAGGTTAGAGTCTGGAATGACACATACAGGAACGGGAATTAAGCGGGGAAAGCTGCAGGATGCTGCGTTATAGTATTAGTAATGATACAAACCATTTGGGAAACATTACAATTTGACCGGTCTCGTGGCTTAGTTGGTAGTGGCTCTGCCTGCGAAGCCGAGGGTCGTGGGTTCGATTCCCACCCAGTACAAATATTTGTGTGATGAATTCAAATGTTTGCACTGTGTCTGGGTGTTTCTATGTTATAATAAGTATGTATTTAAAACTATATAAGTACTAGCTGACCCGGTGAACTTCGTACCACCATGTATTTTTTCGTCTACATTTTCTAGACTTTCTGCTGTACAAATCTTGTCCCGACAATAATAAACAAAGAATCATCCTATTCGGTGCAGTCATTCAAAAGCTATGAGCGTAGGTACATACATTTCGAAGATCCATTTTTACGGTTTCGTAAAACGTACTAACTGGACCTTTATGGCTTTGTCATGTGTGACTGTCTGTCCATCCGTATGTCACAACCATTTTTTTTCGAAACTATAAGAACTATACCGTTGAAACTTGATACAGTTAATAACAGTTTACTTCAACGTATATAAGCATTTAAAAGCAAGTAATCCCTTTATGCAGAATACAGAAGACCGCACCTTGTGGCGTTCATTAGGAGAGGCCTACGTCCAACAGTGGACGAATATTAAATAGGCTGATAATGATGATGAGTCCCTTTATTGTTAATCAAGTTATTACCAAAAATCAGTTTCATTTTCATTATAGTGCTTTGTGATATACGATGTTTTTTGTTTGATTACCTGGCACATGGACAATTTGCAACATACAATTGACCATGTGAGAACCATGGGTTTTCTAGATTAATACCACAAACACTTTAAGGTTGCCCCTGGGACATGTTTATGATCATAGCAAAAGCAAACTGCACAGGAAACTGTAGTCGCTTAAACTCAAATGGTGCATCAGTCGGAATAATTGGGATGCGTGGTATCAAACCGTCTTCTCCTTTATACTTTCCTTTCAGTATAGGTGCTTCTATCACGTTATTCAGTATTTTTATACCTAACCGTGTGCCGTTGCAAAGACGCGGTTCGTTCATATTTCACAACATTTTAACTACTGATCCAACTTGACGATTAGGTATGAGGTGGCAATCCTGGAAAATCCAGCGAGTTCAAAAACTCCGTTGGATAGGTAGTTGTTGACGACATCATCTTGAATCGAATCAACTGATTTATAAATTCTCAGTTTGCCTGTAATTTGTTCTTGAATTTTGGCATTTAATTCATTTGCATCTATCTCATTTACATAATAGGTATTAATATTTATTTATCATGTGGCTGTCTTGTCCCAATATTGGGCAACGGCTTCCATACCCTCCTTCCACTTAGCCTTAACATTTTAGTTAGAAAACGTTTGTATGGGAAAAAGAAAAGGGCTGTGTTTAGAGTTTTCCCGGCAATTATTCGATTTTTTCTGGCCGTAAAAACCATCCTTGGACTTCAAAGAACATTTAAAATAAAGAATTGTCCAAATTGGTCCAGGCGTTGTTGAGTGATGCGCTTACCAACACATTTTGCGATTCATTTTTATATTATAGAAGATTTTAGATTTGCCATAAGCTCCGGGAAATTTTAATCGAAATAGAGTGAAAAACATTTACAAATAAAAGCAGCCAAGTATTTATGACGTACAGAAAAAAACTACTCATCCGATCGAGTTCAAACCAATTTACGTTGGTAGTTTGCACGTACATCATATTATATTTTGTTTAGTTTCATCATTCTCTTATTTTAGAAGTTACACATTTTACCACTTTGGAAGGGTCTGTCGCGCAAATCATTCAGTGTAGACAAAACTGATCATAGAAACCTCAACATCATTTTTGAAGACCTATCGATAGACACCCCACACGTGCAGGTTTGATGAAAAATTTTTTTTTAGTTTTATTTCTTAGTATGAGAGCATTATTTTTTTTTTACCTATTTTTTTTTAATTTTTGTAAAAATCTTAATCCGGTTCACAGAATACATCTATTTACCAAGTTTTAACAGTGTAGTTTGTAGTTCTCATAGTTTCGGCAAAAAGTGGCTGTGACATACGGACGGACAGACATACAAACAGACAGACATGACGAATCTATAAGGGTTCTGTTTCTACGTTTTCCGGAACCCTAAAAAGACTATTATTGATCAGTTATCGAGCGGGATGAAAAATGATTAAATTACTAAAATGGCTATTAAAAAATAGGGGTTGGTGATAAAAAGGTAAAAATTTAGGGTTGTATACATTTTTTAACGCCACATTATAAAAAAATAAAAACAAAAAAATTTGACAGAAAACTAAAAAAAATTTTTTTGGTGTGAACAACCCTTGTCACTTAGGGGCATGAAAAATAGCTAGTAGCCGATTCTCAGGCCTACTGAATATGCATATAAAATTTGGTTAAAATCAGTAAAGCCGTTTCGGAGGAGTACGGAAACAAACACTGTGACACGAGAATTTTATATATAAGATTATATCAGCCACAGAACAGATATCAAGTAGAAGGTTCGTAGCTGAATCTCACTAGGAAAATCACCGTATCACGTTTGCACACAAACGTGGTTTTGGTATATTTTAAACACATTGAAACAATGCAAGTGATTTGTCCCATAGTGACGAACCTAAAATAATGTATTGCATTTAGTTACGTACTCAAAAATGAACCCTATTGCTAAACACAATAAATCTGTTATTGTCAACTATTCAAAATGTTGTTACGACTTTCTTGGATAACTCAATGTTATCTAATTACAGGAAAAAGTACCGTATCCTGAATGTGACTAAGTCGCTTTTTTTTTACTATTATCAGGACTTTTAGGGCGTATCGAATACATCAGTGCTACGAACTTTCTAAACTCAACCTTAGTAGAATAGAATAAGGTGGTAACTATTATCATCTTTCAAAAATGTAAGTTGTTTTCACTAGTGAGCACTAGATGTCACTAATTGTAAGATTAGTGACATCTAGTGCTCACTAGTTCTGCTACTTCATACTAGATAGCACTTTATGTAATTTATGCAACTATGAACGCTACCTTCTTTAAAATAAGGGATTCGTAAATATAAGCCGGTCGTGCTAATAGTGATAAGACAATGTTGAAACATTTTCATTAATTTATCGATATTACGTTATTCAGTTTACGTACCTATCGTATAATTTAATCATAATATTATGATTAAATTTGTTCATGTGCCATCTTAATTTTATTAACTATAGCGTGTAGCGTAACAGAGTTTTGTAAAAGAACGTAATTACTAGGAAGAAACTACAAAAATACTCGGAGGAAACTAAATATATTTATTCTTAAGTAAATAAAGTAATGATGAAATTGGTCTTGGCAAGTAGCACTAAAATTTGTATTTTAGTCGAATGATATTTTTCTTGAGTGAGGTAAAGATAAATAAATATAGGTGAAACATTTACACACAACACCATCTGACGCTAAACTAAGCCAAGCTTGTAATATGGCGGCCAGATAGCTATTATAAATACTTACTTATTATACATAGAAACACTCAGATACAGTCAAAATATTTGAATCCATCATACAAATATTTGCACTGGGTGGGAATCGAACCCACAATGTAAGGAAATAGTTATTTTCTTTGAGGGACGACCTTGTCATTAAAGTTGTTGTCAGTAAAAATTCAAGATATTTTTATAACCATGAATAGAAACTTGAGGAGACTAAAATAAACAAAAGGGATATAGAAAAGGAACAGGGTTTCAGTAAAAACAATACTCGAACTAATAAAAGTTTTATACATAAAAATCAACAACAAAAACAGGGCAACATAACCGTTTAAAAATTATACAAATTTCAATTTCACTGCTGATTTTCTCTCCATTACGCTATAGTTTTAAAAAATAAATACCAGCCAAGTGCGAGTTGTAGATGCACTCAACTTTTCCGTTACGAAAATCCGAACAACTGCAACAGCTGTGATAATTTTGTTACTAAATTCGTATTATGACATTATGAGCTACAAAGTAACTATTTTTTTATCTCTATCTCTGCTAGAATTCCAGATTGACTATGAGAGAATTACACTAATCTTAAGCAAAAACCAACTATTCGTATGATATTAATTGCAAAAACATTACAATATAAAAATGTTGCATTTTAAAAACAACGTTTTGCATGATATTTATTTCAAAAATATCTTACATCAAGAAATGTTTTATTTTACAAACCATCATTTTATAACCTCATATTACATGGCAAACGTTTCACTTAGACAACATACTCAATGACATTTTTTTTGTACATTTTTAATTTCATAAATTATTCTTTTTACAAATATAGCATTTACCAAAATAGATTTTGCAACAAATATTCTAAAAGTACCCGATAGCTTGTCTGTGTAAACTATCAATTCTGATTTGGTTCTGCCATTTACTTTTGATCACCGCTCCGATTAGGGTATACCACTGAGATTTGACTTCGGGTGGGCTCCCGCATTTTTTATATACACTCTAGGGATAGTAGCGACAAGAATAGGTGGAGTCGGGATGCTCCGAGTCGGTTCTGGGTCCTAAGTAACCTAACCGGATTTGGTTGCTTAGAAATCCAAAAATTACAGTAATTAAAATCGCTGTCTAAAAAGTGCTCAGAGCAAATCGTGCTTGTTTTGGAAGGAAACCAATTTTGCCTTCCTGTAGCTTCTATCCATTTCTCCTTAACAACGGGACTTTTAGGAAAACTGAAATGATAAAATGTACTTTTTTCAAAATCGTTAAATTATTCAAATACCAAATAATAAAAGATAATATTATATTTGTTTTACACAACTGTACAAGTTAGAAATATCGATATTAGCAATTTCAACAGCTTGTGTCCCATCCTTGACTGAGTAGCGCTACTCGCATGGATAGAATGATCTAGAACATCACATTTTGTTTGAATAAAAAATGACCTTATTACAATGACTTTAAAGTTGACTTCCTTTAAGCTAATATCTAATTAAAGCTAATTTCTTTAAGCTCATATTAATTATTTTCACAATAAAATCAAAAATAAATAAAATAGGACTTCCGAAGGTACGATATGCCTCCTTTGGATAAAGTTTTGTACCAGCTATCGTTTTTACATTCAAGAACTGCGCAATACGGCATATTTGGTTACTTTTTATTCAAAATTGCGGATGGGAGTACGGCAGTAGTGGCAGAGCACGACTAAGTATTCGGAAGTGGGCGTAACCTCTAACTATGCGGAGCTACGCTTACTTAGTACTACGTTTGACCCGCCTACTTGCTACTTCTTCTTGATATCTGTTCTGTGATATCAGCTATCTGGCCGCCATCATACAAGCTTTGCTTAGTTTGGGGTCAGATGGTGTTGTGTGTGAATTGTCCACCAATATTTATTTATTTATTTATATTAATATCTTTGTTATGCTTATGCGTTTGTAGGTGTCACTGTGCTGGTGATGAAATGAAACCACGTCACTGTACAAACTGCTGATTATATTGTTCTTAACTGTACAAGGGACGCGGGGCGAGAGACTGCTCGCTTTCCGTTGCAATCTGCTTATATACTAAAATCTTATAACATAAATACGTGCTCCAACAAAGTCATTAATGAAATTAAAAATACGGGAAGCGAAATAACACGGATAAAGTCGCAAGGTGTTGCATTATTATAATACTAGCTGAATCGTGTGCGCGTTGCTACGCCATCTATCGAAAATTGGTCATACTAATTCAAATTATGAACAAATTCTGTTATGTTAGGTCCTAATGACGCATCCTTTAAAAGCTGTCACGCAACGAAAGCTCTCAAAAAGCAATTTTTTTTCCGGTTTTTGTTATATTTTTCATTCATGCTTCGCTCCTGATGATAGTAGCGTAATGTTATATAGCCTATATCCTTCCTCGATAAATGGACTATCCAACAGATTAATAATCTTTCACTTCGGAGCAGTAGTTCCCGAGATCCTTGCGTTCAAACAAACAAACTCTTCAGTTTCATAATATTAGTATAGATTCACAGAGATACTAAAAATTTATTAGATTGAGATTCTGAGATAAAAATGTTTTTGTCACGTGCTTCGCAGATATTACCTGGAGGAGAGCATCAACAAGGCGCTGAAGATGGCGGCCCCGCAGCCCGGGGTGAGCACGTCCAGCCTCGTGGACGACGTGTTCTACATCGCCAGGAAGGTCATCAGGTCGGTGGTCAGTGCCAGGAGTTAGTTATCCCGGGGTTGATGGGACGGCGTAGTCACTTGTCTATAGCGGCCAATCTGACTCTCGAGTCCTGAGTGTCCCTCACTTGTACTCGTGATGATATAATACAGCAGTTATTGATATCTCAAGTGTAAGCCCATAATAGAAAAAAAAAATTGGCAGTCATAGGAACTGCCGATAGAAGTAAAAACTTATAACTCAGACTTTGATAGCTTACCTTGGAAACTACACGGGTGTAACCGGAGGGCGTGGCCTCGCCATCTTGGCATGGCCATCTAGAAATGTGTCAGCATTTCCCATTGGCTCACGCATTTCTAGATGGCCATGCCATGATGGCGAGGCCATGCCCTTTCAGCATTTCCCATTGGCCTGACGCATTTCTAGATGCCCAATCGCCAAGGTCTCGAGTTTGCCCGAAGACTTCTTATCATACCCGAGCGTGATGCTAGAATTCAATTTACACCCCACGAAAAATCTGTCTAGGCGCGCCTAAAGAAGTTTTTACTTCAAAAAATTGGCAGTCATAGGAACTTATGTCATATAAGTGAAAACTAATAACTTAGAATTTGATAGCTGACTTTGGAAATTACTGTGATTTGTATTTGTTTTTTCTTTTAAGTGAAAACTTCTTTTGGCGCACCAAGATAAATTTTTCGTGGGCTGTGAATTGATCGTCTAGTGTTACGCTCGGGAATGATAAGAAATTTTCGAGTGAATTCGGGACTATGGCCGTCTAAAAATGCGTTAGCATTTCTCATTGGCTATCTAGAAATGCGTTAGCATTTTCCATTGGACATCTAGAAATGTATCAGCATTTCAAGATGGTCATGCTCGTGGCCACGCCCTCCGGTTTTACCCGCGTAGCTTCCAAAGTAAGCTATCAAATTCTGAGTTATAGGTTTTCACTTCTATCGGCAGTTCCTATATGTCTGCCATTTTTGACGTGACAACGTCTTATAATTCGATGAAGCCGGCTGCATGCCCGCAAAACATGACGTCATTTGTAACGTTACCGTTAGTTCGTCGTCTGTGCCATGCGGACGAAGCTGAGCGCTGAGGTCGCCACCCGCCGAGTCGAGCGGTATCACTACTCGCGCTATCAGCGTACTGATTTCTTAAGACGTTGTCACGTTCAACTATCGTCAGTAAACCGACTTTACAGACAACCATTTTTTTTTGTCTCTCCTGTGGAGTGTATCAGTTTGTGTAGACCGGCGGTATGTGCCGTGTTGCGCAGACGCAGCCTGTCGACGGGCAGCATCGACGGCGCGTGCGCGGTGCTGAACGAGGTGTGCGCGGCGCTGGAGGGCGCGGTGGCGGGCGCGCTCCGGCGCCGGCTGCGCGCGCCGCCCCCGGACCCGCTGCCGCTCGCGCTGCCCGGGGCGCCGCGCGCCGGCCCGGAGCCCGACGAGGAGGCCGAGGCGCAGAGGAGACTCTTCCTGGTAATAACTACTATAAACGTATACTAGATGGCGCTGTACGCTGTTAAAACACGTTATCGTTTGCAACGGGAACTTTTGGTAGGATGAACCATGACACTAGCGGTTTTATTCGTCTGTACAGATGTTAATAGAGTAATCATCATCAATCAATCAGAGACTGGTCTCGTAGCTCAGCTGTTAGCTCGGTAGTCGGTAGTAAGTATACTGCGCGCATCGCCGCCGCTGGGACTACCCGGGGCCGGATGAGGGCGCGGAGGCGCTTCCTGGTGAGCTGGTAACAACCCTAGCCTTTCATAAACGTAAATTAGATGGCGTTGTAGGCTATAAAATACACAATCGTTTCTATCGATAACTTTTGATAGGGTAAACCACGGCTAGTGACGTCACGTCGAAGATCGGTGTTAGGCCTCAACCACGGTACGGGCCTAAGGCGGGCGCGGATATTTCAAACATACGAAACGCGCCTTTGCGTCCACAGTGCAGGCGGCCTAGCGCGGCGGGCTTGAGCGACACAGCGGGCGGAGATGTCAAACGTTATTTGTTCGCGCTAGACGTAGACGCCCGCGGCTCACTGTGCTCGCGCCCGCCGCCCGCCCGCCTTAGGCCTGTATTGTGGTTGAGGCCTTTGAGTGTTACCGCGCGGAGCCAGAGTCGGATGACGAAGCCGAGACGCAGCTGATGCTCGTCCTGGTGTGACAACCTAGCCAATAGTCCGCTTCGCGAACAGGCTGGGGCAGTCTTTTAGACAGCGAAGCAGTCACCGCGTTCGCCCGTAGATGCTCGTAGAGCGGCGACCGAGCAATGTTAGCCAAGTGTAGTACGGCCAAGGGCAATATAGGGCTTACAATCATTTCTATCGAGAATCTGATTTGGATTGGCACAGGAGCGAGGAATATGGCAGAATAAGAAAGATGCCATGTACCGTACGTATATACCGTACCGTATACAGTGGTACGATACAAAGGTGGTCGACGGTGATAACAGTATTAGGTATTAGTCCGATAACGATGTATGGTTTGGTTCGCAGGCGCACATGAACGAGGCGGAGTCGGGCGCGGAGTGGAGCGAGCGGCTCGCGGCCGAGGCGTGCGCGGAGGCCGAGCCGCTCTACCGGAGCCCCACCGAGCGGGACAAGCTCACCTCCTGCGCGGCCGGGCTGGGGGCCGCCGGCGCCGCGCTGCGGGCCGCGAGAGACACCGCGCGCCTCGCCGTGGGGGCCGCGCTGAGACCGCGCGCCGGCCTCGCCGCCCGGGACCTCGCGCGCGGCACGCACAGAGGTACCCCGCACACTACAGATGAGAGCGCTGACCACGCGCTTATGTTTCTCAGTTTGCAACCCTTGTCCAACAGTAGACTGTTTCTCTTTACCTTGTCTTTTAGATTGCAGCTAGATGGCGCTGTTTGTTCTTAAAACGCGCCAGTTCTTGACTTAGTGTAAAAAAATCTCGTAGTCGTAACTAGATGTCTTTCAATGCAGATTTTTTGAATGGCCATAACGAAACTTTGCTAGCGACGGCGATTAATTGTGTTAACTTGAAAATATGAGCACAGTTACCTGTGACCGTTGGATTTTATCGTCACTCTTAGTAGCTTGTATAACCTACGATATGTTAAAGATGTTGATGAGAGAATGAGATCAGACAATACACGTTAGCACACTTGAAACGTCGCGTTGTTGCAGTTCAGTTAGTTGAACAGAGTAGTTAATTCGAAACATTGTGTATTTCAGACGAGATGGAGGACGACGCGGACCTGCTGCCGGCGGCGCTGGACCAGTTCGTGGAGAGTGCGCGCGCGCAGGTGTCGGCGGGCTCGCTGGACGCGGTGCTGCAGGCGCTGCTGGCGGAGATCTGCGCGCGCGCCGAGCAGGAGATGCTGCGGAACACGTACACAAGGGTGAGGGAGCCACTACACTAGTTCCTATAGAGCGCAGGTGTCGGGAGTCACTATAATTGTTTATCGTATGTGAGCAAGATCATATCAAGTTAAACTCCTTATTTTCCTTTTAGCTCAAAAAAAATCTATTAAATAGTGTTTAAATTAGCCTCGCAACCCAAACTCAGCTATGCTATCTAGGTGTTCCAAAATAGAAGATAATACTAATCTGTAAATTCTGTAAAATATAAAACCTACATGTGAACCCTGTGGTACACCAGACGAGAACATCAACTGAAGCAAAGCTATTCGTTGCTATCAATCGCAAACGATTCTCTATTAGGAACTAAGAATCAACTCAAAAGAGCGCCGAATATTCTCAAGCATTGTACTTTGTGAAGTAATAGAGCATGGTGTTTTAAATAAAAGGCTTTAGTGAAGTTGGAAATTTTGCACGTCTGCCAATGAATCCCTTGTATGAATAAAAATATTTTTAATTATTTGAACTCGTATTGACGACCTAAATTATTATTTCATTACCTTGGGGTAGGGTAGAGGTCTCCCCATTACCAAAGATACTACCAATTTTTTTCTTTAAATGTTTTTAAATTTAAGATTGAATCCAAATACTTCATCCGGATTCATTACAAATACTTGATCCGGATAATCGGGATTCTTCTGTACAGTAAAGACCCTCCATCTTGGTAAAAGTATTTTTTTCTTCGATATCTGAGTGCAAACGTCGTTTTAAATCCGTTAGAGAATAAAGTAAAGTTACATGTTGCGCTCTGCACTTAAGCGCAAAAGCGCAAAGATTTTTTACCTCGCGCTCTTTTGATTTCCTCGCTAGCGCTCGGGATTCTAATTTTAGAGTATTTTCCTTCCTTGGTCATAAAAATTTAGCACGCGGTTAAAAAGCAACTTTGAACTTTTATACAACAAATCATCGTCATCTTAAAATGATTAAATCGTTAGCTTGCGCTTCGGAGCTCAGGGTCCACTTTCCTACTTTTACTTTTCCACTTCGCTCGATCTTTGGTATCCTTCAGTGTGAGACCATTGGCATGCATGTCATTGTAGTGTAATCCTAAGTTGCTTACATAACATTGTTGTTTATTCCAATAAATGCAGTCTTAAAGATGATCTCGAATGTTTGATTCCTCTCCTAATAGGCATTTATACCACGATGACGTCAAGCCAGCATTATTTAGCCTTCCCCTTGTACCGGGACCCGGCGGAGGCGGCATCTATATGTATTGTATCTGTGTTATCAGGAGGAGGGTCTGACGGTGGAGCGGCGCGCGCGGCGGCTGGCGGCGTGGGCGGGCGCGGAGGCGAGCGGCGCGCGCGAGCGGGCGGCGCGCCTGGCGCAGGCGGCGGCGCTGCTGGCGCTCGAGCGGCCGGAGCACGCGCGCGACGCGCTGCGGCCCGCGCGCGTGCCGGCCGAGCGCGCAAGAGACCTGCTGGCCAGGAGGTAACTCTGAACACTCCAGCTGTAGCACAGCGCGACCTGCTGGCCAGGAGGTAACTCCTCACACTCCAGCTGTAGCACAGCGCGACCTGCTGGCCAGGAGGTAACTCCTCACACTCCAGCTGTAGCACAGCGCGACCTGCTGGCCAGGAGGTAACTCCTCACACTCCAGCTGTAGCACAGCGCGACCTGCTGGCCAGGAGGTAACTCCTCACACTCCAGCTGTAGCACAGCGCGACCTGCTGGCCAGGAGGTAACTCCTCACACTCCAGCTGTAGCACAGCGCGACCTGCTGGCCAGGAGGTAACTCCTCACACTCCAGCTGTAGCACAGCGCGACCTGCTGGCCAGGAGGTAACTCCTCACACTCCAGCTGTAGCACAGCGCGACCTGCTGGCCAGGAGGTAACTCCTCACACTCCAGCTGTAGCACAGCGCGACCTGCTGGCCAGGAGGTAACTCCTCACACTCCAGCTGTAGCACAGCGCGACCTGCTGGCCAGGAGGTAACTCCTCACACTCCAGCTGTAGCACAGCGCGACCTGCTGGCCAGGAGGTAACTCCTCACACTCCAGCTGTAGCACAGCGCGACCTGCTGGCCAGGAGGTAACTACTCACACTCCAGCTGTAGCACAGCGCGACCTGCTGGCCAGGAGGTAACTCCTCACACTCCAGCTGTAGCACAGCGCGACCTGCTGGCCAGGAGGTAACTCCTCACACTCCAGCTGTAGCACAGCGCGACCTGCTGGCCAGGAGGTAACTCCTCACACTCCAGCTGTAGCACAGCGCGACCTGCTGGCCAGGAGGTAACTCCTCACACTCCAGCTGTAGCACAGCGCGACCTGCTGGCCAGGAGGTAACTCCTCACACTCCAGCTGTAGCACAGCGCGACCTGCTGGCCAGGAGGTAACTACTCACACTCCAGCTGTAGCACAGCGCGACCTGCTGGCCAGGAGGTAACTCCTCACACTCCAGCTGTAGCACAGCGCGACCTGCTGGCCAGGAGGTAACTCCTCACACTCCAGCTGTAGCACAGCGCGACCTGCTGGCCAGGAGGTAACTCCTCACACTCCAGCTGTAGCACAGCGCGACCTGCTGGCCAGGAGGTAACTCCTCACACTCCAGCTGTAGCACAGCGCGACCTGCTGGCCAGGAGGTAACTCCTCACACTCCAGCTGTAGCACAGCGCGACCTGCTGGCCAGGAGGTAACTCCTCACACTCCAGCTGTAGCACAGCGCGACCTGCTGGCCAGGAGGTAACTCCTCACACTCCAGCTGTAGCACAGCGTGGCCGGCGCAGGCGACGGCACTGCGGGCGCTCAAAAAGACTAATTTTAATAACTTTTGTCTATCGGCCCCCTATACAAAATCGCTAAAAATCTCGGTTTCCAGATTGAGCAAGTACAGAACACATTTCTAGGGTTCGAGATTGACCGCTGACATGGGAACACCATATCGACAAGATGTGTGCCAATATAAGCAGTTTGCACTAAGTCGGGTGTCCCGAGTGGTGTCTGCGGATGTGTCTCGTGCGTGTTGTTTTGCCACAGTGCATTCTCGATTACATTATGGCACCGAATTATTCGAACGCACTGCCGACTGGGAGCGAGCGTTCCGCGCCAAAAAACGTGCCGTCGTTGACGTTGTGCAGCCCACGTTTCAAATACTTTGGCATACTGAAGTTACCGGCAATATTGATCTACCAAGTGGCTGTATATTTCAGAATTAACCTAGACTCCTGTAACACGCGAGGACAGAGACTTTCTTGTAACATACGCAACACTGACAAGCTGGGTGATACCATCCATCCCTCACGAGGTCAGGGAAGCTGACTCCACATTATAGGACCGGAAATTTAGAACATTCATCCTAAAATAGTTAAATAGGCTCAAATTTTCGGGGTAGCTTAAATAAGGCGTACGTATTTAAATGTCTAAAATTAAAAAACCTTACGTTAAAATACCTCCGTTCAAGATACCTAAAATCGAAATACCTAATGGTTGTTTTACTTTCATTAAAAATACCTAAAGTTTAAAATGGGTACGTATTTAAAAAACCTCACGTTAAAACACCTCCGTTCAAATTACCTAATGGTTGTTTCACTTGAATTAAAAATACCTAAAGTTTAAAAATACTTAGGTCCCAGATCCGACTCCACGTGGTCTTGTCGCTACTACCCCTAGAGTGTATATAAAAAATGCGGGAGCCAGAAGCTCAAGGAAGAAGGGAAGTCCTGAATCGCTTGGCTCGCCACCTCCCCCCTTCGCTGCGCTTGGCCTCGCATGGCTCGCTCCACTCAGGACCTCCCTTGAACTTCTGGCTCCCGCATTTTTTAATGTAACCCGCATTGTAACCTAACCGGTCCGATTTGGTTAATTAGATATTCAAAATTTAAAACCTTGGTATTAGGTAAACAGCTAGCAAGTGATGCACAATTTTAGGTATTTTGACCATTCGGTATTTAAAATGTGTGTGAATCAAACTTTGGTGTTATAACTATAGACATTTGAAACATTAGATATTTGGTCAGTTCGGTATTTTGAACTTAAGTATTCCTTATGTAGGTGTTATTTGCTTAGGTATTTTAAAACATTGGGTATTTCGATTTTAGGTATTTTTAACGGAGGTGTTTTAACGTGAGGTTTTTTAATTTTAGACATTTAAATACGTACCCTTAAAAAACATATTAAAAATGCTGGTTTATATATCAAACTTTTTATAGTTAAAGTGAGTTTTTAGAGAGTGATGGTAAACTTAAATAATTGTTCATTAGCCGTTACAATTTTGTAAGAAATACATGTTTAATGCTTGACACTTATCTGTACGATAATAATTAATATAGTAAAAGGTAAGGTAAGTTACGGCTGGTCTAGTCGGGAGAACGGCGATTGCCGATCCCGAGACCCCGGGTTCAAACCTCACACGCACCACTGTCTTTTCGAAGTCATGTGCGTAATGCCGCTAACTTAAAACGGTGAAGGAAAACATCGTGAGGAAACCGACATGTACCTAGAATCTTTCGAAGTCATGTATCATCCACCAACCCGCACTGGGCCAGCGTGGTGGATTATGGCCTTAACTCTCTCCTTGCGAGAGAAGGCCCCGAGTCCCAGCAGTGGGAACGTTTAGTGGGCTGTTGATGATGATTAGCTTTTTGAATAAATAATTTTGACTTTCAGGCTCTTTTCGCCCACTGGACATAGTCATCTCCCATAGAACTAGTTATTAATAAATAAAACTTAGTAATAATAATTGTTTATTGGGTTATAATTATATTAATATACTCTATAATTTTGTCACCACTATATGTTTATAATTATTACTAAGTAAATTCTTCGTTTCAGGTCCGACTTCAAAATGGAAGACATCAAACGCGTCAAGCTGTAGCCAACTATCGTGCTTGTTCATTATAAGTACTGTTATTGCATTTAAATGTAAAATATTTAATATATTGTATTATTTGACAAGGCTGTTTCATTGCAATCAAACACAAAAACATTATTAACGTATTTTTATTGTTATAAATTAATAACCATAATACAATTTCAATTGAGTAACAATACACTTAAAGCTAAAAATATTTGCTATGAATTGTAAACATTGTTTAATTCAAAAATACGTGTAAGTTCGTTTGCGTGTCTTTATTAAAACGTCTATAAAATATTTAAGGTGAAGACCGTCATTAATAATATGATTCCATAATGAAGGAACCACACTGTATAGACTCATACAAAAGCAAGCAATATATTAATATGTATAGGTCATAAAATTACATTAAGATTTAAGACCTTACGGAACTTAAACAAGATCCGTGAAACAGATATAAAAGTGATAAGTATGCAAACTGCAATATATGCTTATATGTATATATATGCTTGACAAAGAATGCAAAGTATATAGCTTGACAAAGAGTAGTAAGTAATGGCACAATATCAATTACAGTTAATACAAATAAAAACTATTATACCAAATCAAAGATAAGACGTTTTTAGATTTGAAAAAAAAAAACAGATAGTTCCAAAACATTTACTAGATGGCTGTAGTGGATTCGGGAAAATACCAATATTTAAAGAAAAATAACATTTTTCAGGGAAAAACAAAAAATAAATATATTTAGAAGTCTCAATTAATTTATCAAAATATATGACAATCAGGTCAAAAAAGCCAGGTACAAAGTACAAAGTAAACGCCCCCCGCGAGGCGGGTCCGCAAGGACAGTGGCAGGTGGGTCAGGGTCGTTGTAGGAGTGCGTAAAGTGACCCTGCGACCCTGACCCCTGGTCATGCAGGAGAAATCTGTGGGGGTTTTAGTCGGTAGGGGCACCATGTCGTCGAGCCCGACATACCCCACCATGTCCCTGCATGGTGGGCATACATAAAAGTATTTGCCCCACATTAAAAAAAAAAATGTATATACAAAGTAGGCTGCATCTATATTCAGCATAACTGCTATTTTTTTAGATTTAGTTGTTAAATAGTTGAAGTAGGCGCCATCAATCGTAATTTTATTGTATTTTTTATTTCTTCTGAAATTGTCTAATTATTTGTAATTCAACTACTGAATCTTATCTTTAACTCGATTTTTATAGCCACTGATCAGAATGCCGAGTCGATACAATGTGATTGTAGTAACAACACTCATCAATACATAAATGTGATAACAGGAACAGTACCCTCCATCAGGATATAACCGGGTAAGGCACTTATATTAGACAACAATATTAGTAGACAAAGAAAATGCACAATAAGTCTTGATAAGCGTTAGATAATACGTAAAAGCGATAATAAATCGATTAATTATATAAAGCGTCAAAAAATTAGATACACATACTGTTATAAAAATATATATTATTAAATATAAAAATATGATAACAGATCACTTGTACTGAGCCGAAAGAGTCGAATCATCATAATTTTATTTTACATGAATTATTAAACAATAACAATCCGATGTGAGTGAAAACATTAAAGCCAAAACAGTTTTTTTAAGTTGTGGACTTTATCAGTTGCAAACTACTACATATGACCGAAAAGTAACAACTTTTTCTCATTCTACTTTGAAATTGCAAAAATTAAATCACTTGCTTCATTTGTCAAGTCAATGAAGACGAGTCGTGATGGCCCCGTGGTCAGAACGGCCGAATCACAATCCTGAGGTCGTACTCGTAGATTCGAATCCCGCCTGAACCTCGGAGAATTTTAAGAAGAAAAAGAAAGTGCAGCTGTACAAATTTATCCGATTACACTGTTATACCCCGTTTACATTATTCCAATCCAGCGCTGGATTGCTAACTGGAATAATGTAAACCGGCACTGGAATGCATTGGCACTGGATTGAAGCTTTATCGCGAAAAGGGAACGACATCTTTCGAGATCATGCGTCGTACTACGCCAGTTCGCACTTGGCCAGCGTGGTGGATTATGGCTTTAACTCTCCTCCTTGAGAGAGAAGGTCCCGAGTCCCATGTGTGACAATATCAAGTAGTCTGCTCATGCTCCACATAAAAGTAGCCTTGGGCGGTCTTCAAAGCAAAAGTTGTCGAAGATAACAATGATATTGCGTCCCTTTCGGCAGTAGTCGTCTGCGAAACCCTGCATAACAACATCTCAGCAATTTATTAATAGTAATAACCTGTCTTTATGAAACATCTTAAATAGTTAAGTATACAGTGTATCCGACGGAATAAAGATCTTTGCTTTATTAGCAAGAAAATAGATATTCATAGACGTGATATTCAGAAAGACTTTCCTCTTTATCGACAAGAACAAAACGGCGAAATTAAATAACATGAAATAGGTTGTAAAGATAATTTTCATTGCATAAACAATTGTATTATTATAACAACCAATTTCGGTAACTACATCAGACCAAATTTTAGATAGTAATTTAAGGAGCTATATTGAAAAGTTTAATTTAATCTGAAAGGATTTAAAAGAAACTTCCTTGAATTTAAAATGTATATAAAAATGAAGTCATGTCCATCCTCAAAAAAACTACAAGTTTATGATGTTAGCTTTCACGTTTATAACATATACTTTCACAACTATTATATAGACTTTCACATTTATCACATAACTTTTGCGTTTACAATTTAAACTTTCACGTCTATAACATAAACTTTTCCATTTACATAACTTGCACATATGTTACAAACATGCAAGTTTATCTTATAAATGGAAAATTTAATATTCAGACACTCTCATTTATAACAATAAACCTTCACGTTTATGAAATATAAACATGTATAATATTAATATGATTTCTAACATTTAAGGCACCATTTAGTGTAAGCTTGTGTCTAAAATAGTTAAATTTTTTTTTGTGCCCCGTGTATAGTTTTAACAAGATTATTCTTACAAGAACATCTAAACAAGTACACATATAAATATCTTTTTGTTATGTCAGTGTCATGATAAATTCGACAGATCGTGAAATGTTAAAAATTAATTGAGCGTTTAAAACCCTGAATACATAAAATTAGAAAGATTTGCACAATAGAATCGCTTACAATTAAATATATTAATTAGTTGTGTCTCGAATCTTTGGTTAGACCAATTTTTTATTATGCTTATTATATACAAAACCTAAACACATATGGGACAATTAGAGTTTACCAAAAATGATATTAAAGAATATTAAGACCGTCATTAAATGACGAGATAAGAAAAAGAAATGATTGTCAACGTCATACGTATTTTCAAGTAGAAGTACTGACAAGATCAGCGTATGAATTTGCTCTGAATATTGTTCTAAAGTATCATTTTTCATAGACCCCAGCACAAGTTTTGATAGAATGAAGTTTCGTTTTGTTAAGGCTCCAACGTAGTTTAGTGCCTTTATGGTTTCAGCCATTTATTTGTACTTTGAGAGTTTTTTTTTTAGGTTTGGTTTTATGGTGTTCGACAGATGGCGTTTAAATGTAAATTAAGAGTTGATTCCGCATTATCATCTTTTTATCGTAGGAGTTTATCATGACGCCCTCATCTTCAATGGACTTAAAACAGCTTAGTTACTGCTTTCTCTTTGTACCCTTAACAAAACGAAACCGCCAGCTTAACAAAAAAGTATAATAATGGCATCGTCGCTATTAAAGCACTTTAAAAAATAGTATGGAAAGTATGAGTTTTTCTGGAATTTTTCGACCAGATCATCGATCAACAGGCAAATTGGCGGTCATAAGCAGCCCACTAAATGTTCCCACAGCTGGGCTTCGGAAACTAGTCCCAGGTTCAATTCAACACTTAATTAATGGCGCGTACTGTGACTTGAAACTATCGCATTTCTGCCACTGTCCTGATGGCAGCATCGTAAACGGCAGTGATAAGCATATAAAAAAAATACCGGTAATATTGTAACATTTTTTTAGCTTCATTATTTTTAGGTTTATTTAGCGACTTGTTTTGCCAAACTGTACATATAAAACATTATCAAAACTCACACTTAATTAAAAACAAACTAAATTAAAAAAAAAAGTTAGTAAGTACATGCATTGATCGTTCAAAACTTAGTCTAAGTGAACATTACAAACTAATTGCTTTTAAACAATGATTAGACTTTGTAAAATACTTAACAAGGAAACGATAATAATTGGCTGAGAACTTAACAATAATGATAACACACTACAGACAATAATTGTTGCCCAGGATACTAATTTCTCGTACAAATTGTGTCAAATCCACAATTTAGTAATATATTTATGAAAGTACTAATTTTGCTTTATTTTCATGATTTGTTTTATACAATTATACGTCTTAATCTTATTAGATGCGTTCCACTCAACTATACCTTTGCGCATTTAGTAACTATATATTTTTTTAGAAAAATTACAGTGAAGAATTGAAACATCTTATATCTCTGGGTACCGAGCGCAGTCCAGTGCTCGGCAGTAATTTTGACTTTTCATACTGATACTGTCAGGCGAATTTGTTGATTGTCCTCGCTCAAAGAGGGCTCTTATATCATATAATAACGAATATGTTAACATTAATGTTGTTAGTTAGGTATGTAGTGTTGTGTAGTTATCAATACAATTTAGTTCTGTTAACAAAAAAAAAAGTGCATTAATATATCTAAAATGAACCTTATATGGAGGGCAACAAAACCGCTGTTATCCTGCGCCACTGACGTGACGACTGAGTCAAAGGGCAGTTTGATAGATAAACTATCTTTTAAATAAGGGATTATAGGATACAATCGGTCACGTTCGCTATATCTATGTATCTATTTACATCGTAATTCGTATGCCACAGACGGCACGAGTGCAAAAGAGATAACATATATCACTTGTCTAGTCTTTATGACCCACGCCTATAAGACTTATTTTTTAAAAGCTTAATCTTTCTGAAGTCTGAAGACCTCTTTAAGCGCCCTCAGAAAATATCATGAGAGTTAATTTTTGTCGATGCGCGCACATGGACAGCAAAAAACGACATAACGAAATTCTTCAGAGTGAAAGAGACAGAACTCCTAAGAGTGAATTTTTAAGGTGCGTCCCCCAGCAAAACGAGTTTTTTGTCCAGTTTTAAGAGCTATCTACTCATTAGCCAAAACAAATATCAACTGGTAAAAAATACATTAAATTTCTACAACTTCTTGGCTTCAAAATGGTAGTTTTATTTTTTTGATAATGAACTTATTGTTTATATAATCGCCTCACAACGAAACCATGAAAAAAATTAATAATTGTAGTTATCATGCATCTCCTCGAAAATCGTCCATTATTTTGATTTTGTACTTACACCAACGGATAGACAATTCCATTACGAACATTTTGGTAGTTTTATTTTTTTCAAAAGACCGAAATCTGATTTTATAAAGAGTTTATTCTAAAATTTGAGCGTAAAACAGCGACAAATCCTACTGTTTCTCTCTTGCTCTTTCTTGCGGTGTGCGATAAGGTAAGAAATACTCAAGGTCATTTGCTCGGGGTACGCCCTTAAGATACGCACACCGACACGCAAATTCAACACGTTCAAGTTTCTTGTGTGTTTTAAAGGGATCTATCGTGGTTGGCCTCAAGTGTCCTTACTTACTGTCTAGCCAACTTTAAACTAGCGCAGAAAGAGCGTTAGCTGCGCATTACAGTTGGTAATCCTTCTTAAATACCAAACAAGTATAAGTTCTTGCGTGCGTATATAAGTACACAAACACGCTTTTTTAAATTAAAAAACCTACAAACTATGTGGCATTGCGACAAAAAAGTGACGTTTATGTGAAATCTATTGCACGATGATATAGTAGCGACTCTTATTAGATTTAGAGACAACGACCGAGTTGCAATTCTACAAATCCCAGATTTATAAATAATCTCACGAGTCCGCATCAAAGTTCATTGGCGAAATTGTTGAACTGAGTTTTCAATATCTTTCATTTTTCCTTGTAGAATACGACAGTGGCGGCAAATTGTCTTCTATCATGAGTTGTAGCGCGGAGTCCAAATGTAATTACAAAGTTTTTACAGTCATGATGGCACAATCTGTTTTTCAATTTAATATTTTTCCAAGGTTGCCAAAAATCTGACAAAAAATATCCAAAATATTCTGATAATTTAGTTCATAGCCACAAAGTGCGTTATATTTATTACCGTGTATATACAAGGTTATGAAGAACATGTGTACTATCTCGTATTAAGAGTCGCGTTCGTCTTATCAATTACGAACAATTTTTGCATAATTGCAAAAAAAATATCTAATGACTAGCCCTGAAAGTCCCAAGATCATGCTAATAGGAACTTGCTTGTTTTGGAGATTTCGGCGTTAGTTGTAGTAGTTCATAATTGTAAGAGTGGACACTTCACTCCGTTCGAGTTAGTACACATTTTCTGCGCTTATCTTTAAGGGTACGCACCCTTACATAGAACGTCACAATAGTTTCGGAACCTAGTGCTTTACGAAGTTCATTGATGTTTTATAAGCTCTTCTTTCCGTAATATAGACTAGAGGTTGCATTAGCCGATAAAATACATCAGGTGGAGTAGAAACTACACCTGCCCTTCCCAGGCCTGTTAGGAAACAATACCCTGGTTCACACCGCAATAGATTGATCTCTCTCTCGTCTACCTCTCGGTCTTCGTCTTATCTGTTTAGAATGACAGAGACAAAGATTGCCATTTCGAATTCGAATCGTTCGTATTACGTTGTGAATCAGTAACCAGGTCTCTTGTATAACGTGGTAACGTGACCCATAGGATTCCGGCTGGTGCGGTCGTCTTACAAATACATGGAGGATAAGGCATCGATGTTCTCTGGGAGAGGCGAGAGTTTACAAAATAGGAGTATTAGTTTTCCTGCAGGTATTGTTATTGGTACCCCTACTTTCCAGAGCTGGTGACTTTCCTTGCGACGAGACTCCTCCCCTGCGGTTTAGTTTACAAACAGATGGTGGATAGGGCACTTTTGCGGACCCCAGGACTGGGCGCTAGCTTCCAAAACAGGTGTATTTAGTATTGTCCTTATGACGTTGCTGCTACTCCCCGGTCTAGTTTACAAACAGATGGGGGATAAAGTACCCCCCATGATGGCTTTGGGGTCCATAAATGGGGTATTAGTTATCCTGCAGGTATTGTTGTCCCTCGATCCCAGAGCCGGTGGCTCCCCTCGGCCGGTCTAGAACCCCTGCGGGCGCGGCGGCGGCGCCTCCACGGAGGTGGTCTGCTTGGAGACCACGCGCGAGCCCTGCGCCAGGCCGCCCGCGCGCGCGCCCGCCCACTTCAGGTACGCGTCCACGGCGTACGCCAGCGTCGCCACGAAACCAAAGAACTGAACACACAGAAACCAAATATTATTCTCTATTTTTTAAAGAAAGTATACTAAGAAAAACATAGACCTTTTTAACTTGATTTGAAAGCCGGATGCCGTCAAAACAAAGCGCGATCATCGAGATCCAGTTGTAATAGACGGTACGTCGCTACATAAAGGTTAGTAAGACCAGAAGGAGACTTTTGGTCTTACGTCCGTGGCGCAATTACTTAATCGCTGCTGCACTCATCATAGTGGCCACCAAAACGTGTATCGACGATGTGGAAGAGTTAAAGAGGCATAGCAGGATGTTGGTGAACCTGAACACCCATCTGAAGTACAAGACCTTGCCCCTGTTCACCAAACTGTATACAGAACTACCCTTCCGGCTTCGGATAATAACCTAGATTCCAACTGCAGCACCATATAGCTGATTTGTGAATCTAAACCATACAACGCACACAAAAAAAAGTCCAGCCGTTTAGAAGGGGTTCACTGTCAACACACGTACAGAAGAATTATATATTTAAAGATAAAGACCATCCCAATCATTTTTGTCCAGAAGTAACGACGAACAGCCCCTGGCTGCCAGCAGTAAGACTAGTAAGAGTACTCACCGAGGCGGCCGCATGGGGGTTATCATGCACTGTGGTCGCCAAACTCGACGCTATCAGGTAGAGCAGGGTCCAGAGCGCACAGAACACGAACTCGATCTTAAGCCAGGGGATCTTGTAGAACTTCTCCACGATGTGGAACAGGTAGAGGCCGAGCAGGATGCCGGTGAACCAGAACGCCACCATGGACACCCAGCTGAAGTACGAGCCCTTGCCCGCGTTGCTGAACGCGGACACTTGGATGCAGATGAAACCCAGCAAGCTGCACGCCTGTGGACGAACGACTCTCGTCAGACACTTATGTTACATGGATCGATTTACAGTACAATTTACTTATAATAATTGTTTATGTATTAGCAGAGCATCATCACTCGCTCAAGGTCGCGCGGTTTTAGCCTACAGCTAGACCGTTCCTCCCAGGGAACAAGTGCCAGTCGGTTGTCGGACGCACGGCTGAGCGCTCGCGCAACACGTTTCCCGCGCATATTGTTATTAGATATGTCGACAACCCTCCGCGCCAGACAGGGACAGAGTTACGCGTTAAAGAGAGCGCAAATGTTTAGTTGAAAATCGCGACAGGTATTGAGCGCTAATGCGAGCTGAATTGAACTTTGTTGTGTCCCAGCAAGAGTCACTATTTATATAATTGTTTTCGCTAAGTGAGTGTTCTGTACTTGTACTAATATTTATTCTGTGGTATTAGTATGAAATGTAATGTTATGTATGTCCTAGCAGCGCCCCGGCTTTTTTACCCGCGTAGTTCCCGGTTGTTATTTTCCAGTGATAAAAAAGGCCCGTGTTTTTTCAGGCCTGTGTTTCAAATTTCTACCCGATCCGTTCCGACGTAATAGGATTACGGGATATTTGCCGTGGTTAAATGGTGGAGCGAGCCTCCTATATTTCGATGCAGTTTCGTGCACCACATTTTTTGTATAATATAATGTTATGTAAAAAAATAATTTATACATTTTTAAATTAATAAAATACATACATTTTGTTTATACTTTATAATCATAATCGTCCGATAAGCATTCCATAAAATACCGAAGAAGTTGTAAAGTCATCGAAATACCGGAATTTCAATCGAGATACCGATTACAGATTCAAGTGCGTGGAATCCTGTATTAGGATGTTATAGCATTCTGAGATCGCGTCATTGTTTCAGACAAACATCGGTGTAAGCCGCCATCTTTGTTCAATACTCTATACCTCATTCCAAATCTCTGTGAATAAAAGGTAAACAAATCAATGTCACTCAAAATATGACAGACCAGCATTTCTCAACCATTGTTTTACAAGATAGTTTGTAGTACCTTTCATTGCTTGCCCTTTTAAATTTTCGCCGCATAAAAAGGCTAAATATATATGTATGCATATCATAAACACCCAAATAAATGTTCCCACTGCTGCTGGGACTTGGAACAATCAACACATTGCCGCTGTAAAAAATCGTCAGGCACAAGAATCTGCAATTGCTGAACATTTGATTGATGCTAAAACTGGTCATTGGATCGAGATCCACGACCCGAAGGTTCTATCTACCGAATGTCATTACTACGCAAGAATGGTTCGGGAAGCATTGGAAAATAAAAAACATAGGTATATATTTCAACTAGGTACGACGCGATGACCACGATGTCAATAACCGAAAACTAACCAGTTTACGGTTATCGGCGTCGCGAAATCCTCTAATAAATAAATGTGTGCATAGCGCACTTAGTTTGGAGAAACCTGGTGATATGGTTAGTCTTGTGTGTAGTGTTAGTCACCGTGCAATTTTTGAAGCCCAAATGAGGGTAGATGGAGATTTCCTCTCATTTCATAATGAGAATATGGCGGGCATACGTACATTTATTTCCCCCACGTAAAAAAAGGAAAGGCAAAGCATTTGAGTTCGGAGAAGAATGTAACACTAGAAGAAAAGTAATTTAGATGTTTCCTTATGTGAAAACGTTCCTTTTATTTTTAACAATAATTAAATAAGACTGGCCTCGTGGCTTAGTTGGTAGTAGCTCTACCTGCGAAGCCGAGGGTCGTGGGTTCGATTCCCACCCAGTGCAAATATTTGTGTGATGAATTCAAATGTTTGCACTGTGTCTGGGTGTTTCTATGTATAATAAAAATTTATTTCAAACTATATAAGTATTATATCAGCTATCTGGCCGCCATCACACAAGCTTTGCTTAGTTTGGGGTCAGATGGTATTGTGTGTAAATTGTCCACCAGTATTTATTTATAAAAAAAATATCTCGTTCGAATTGTCCTCGTACTACCCAAAACTGATCATTACACTATGACGTAATATTCTGTAAACACATACAAAAGTTTCGATCAAAATAACACAAAATGTATGTCATTTTAGAGTGAAAACTATACATGCTTTTGATAGTAAACAGCGTAATGTGGAACACGTATTTAGAGGTTTGCGATTTTCTCTCAACTCGTTACGACACAAGAAACCTTTTTCTCGGAGTTCTTTAGTCATACTCTTACTCTTTTATTGATAACGAGTAGTTGCATGTCATATTCAAGGTATTCAAATATTACCAATACAAGTCAATAATTTAAAAAAAAGTAGACGTCAATTTAAAATCCCATTACAATAAAAATCAAATAATACATCTAACATAGGAAAAGCCTCTGAAAAATGTTGCTATACTTGTGGTGAGGCGATATGTACAGCAAGGCACATATTGGTGGGATGCAAGGTGCTCCTTAATAGGGGTCATTACTCACAGCGCCATGACAGAGTACTTGAAATCATACGTGAAGCCGTAAGCCTTTCGGTAGCTAGAGCCCAAAAGGGATTGACGATGAACAAAAGACAAATTAACTTTGTAAAAGAGGGCTCAACTTCAAACTCCAAGAACAAGCCTTACTCAATCCTGGGTTCAGCACCTGATTGGACAATTTTAATGGACACGTATGAAAAGCACTACAAAATCCCAGAGGATGTGGGTGTTTCGTCATCCAGACCGGACATTTTCCTTTTTTCTAGGGCTACGAAACGCATAGTCCTGGTAGAACTTACCGTACCGTGGGAAACTAATATACCTAAAGACCACGTGATGAAACAAAATAAGTATTACGACCTACAAAATGAATTAACAAAAAATGGCTATGTAGTTAATTTATACGCTGTAGAAGTAGGAGCGAGAGGTATACCAGCAAAATCTCTCTATAACCTGCTTAAAGACCTTGGATTGTCCAGAAGTGCAGTAAGTTCTATACTAGAACGAGTATCTAAAGCTGCACTAGTAGGATCATATCGGATTTGGCTGGGCAGGGAGAGAAATACGAGTAGTGAAGGTGAGTGTTGACGTACGTCAATGTAAGGGGCCCCTTTTAAACCTACAGCCCGAGTCACAAGTCTTGGGGTCTATTCGAGATTTCTCTCTCTGCCACACGATGGACCCGGCACCCGCACGGTGAATCCATGGAATGCTAAGAAGTACGTCTCTATTAAAATCAAATTTCATTATAATTAAAAATTCTAAATTAATGACAAAAATAAATTGAGTAAAATTAATCCATACTGGAATATAATGGAAATGGGCATTTTCACAATATGGGCATGATGGGCAATATGGGTATGTTAGAAAAATAGGCGCGTACTTAATAAGAATAATTTGATGAAAAGAAGTATAAATGTCTTGAATGCAACATTGAGAGTTTGAGAAACACAGATCAAATTGCTAGTACTTAAAATCATATTTCTATCATCCTACCATTACTTTATATAACTTTTAAAATAAGATAGTATATAATTATTTGATCAATACAAATCTAAGTATATGGTATTTAAGATCGCAATAAAGTCGAATTCTATTTGTGAAAAATATTTTAAGGCTATTTCATAAAAATACTAAGATTAAACGATGTTTATGTTATGGTATCACCTTTGTTTTGGTTTGTTTTGGTTTTCTACACAGCTTATTGGAATGCACTATAGTATGTTTTATCAACTAGCAGCACCCCGCGGTTTTTTTTTTTTTGTAAATAAAGAGTGACGAGACGAGCAGGTCATGTGCCTGATGGTAAGCAACATGCCTGCCACATAACAACACAGTGACACGCAGCTATTGGAACATGTAGATTCCAAATCATTACCTAGCACTGCACTGCGCTCGTCACCCAGAGATCTAAGTTGTTATATCTCTAAGCCCTGTAATTTCTCTGGAAACATTGCCCTTCAAACCGGAACACAGTGATGTTTGCACATTACTGCTTGGCGGTAGAATATTTTGGCAAAGGTGTGGTCCTTCCCCAGGCGGACTCTGCCAAGAGTCCTACCACTACAAAACCGCGGTTTCACCCGCGTAGTTGCCAACTCCATTAATTTCACGGTATTTTTCAAGCAATCGGACCATTTTTTAAAACAGGACGACCACAGAACTGTAGGCATGTTTTCGTTTTCTACGTGCTGGTTGGTAAAAGTGAAATCTCAAAAAAACCTCTGAAATCATTTTTGATTTTGGGGAAAATACAGAAATCACAGGTCGGGGGCTATGCGCAGGATGGATGACGAGTTGCACTTTTTCGGAAGCTAAAAATGACTTTGTTTTGTTGGCCGTGGTGAAGAAGCGTTGTCATGACGTAGGAGAACGCGGCTTTTTGGGTTGTCTTTCGAGAACTTATTCTAACACCCTGGAAGCAAATGGTAGAAAACCACTCGGAATTAACACTGTTTTGATTTTCAAGTGGAATTGTACAGATGGGCCTCGTAGCTGAGGAAAAAAAACGCGATCTTTTTTAGGGTTCCGTAAAACGTAAAAACGGAACCCTTATAGATTCGTCATGTCTGTCTGTCTGTCTGTCCGTCCGTATGTCACAGCCACTTTTTGCCGAAACTATGAGAACTACACAGTTGAAACTTGGTAAGTAGATGTATTCTGTAAACCGCATTACGATTTCAACAGAAAAATTAAAAAAAAAGAAAAATTAGGGTTGCCCCCCATACTGAGAACAGAAACTCAAAAATTTTTTTTTTATCAAACCTACACGTGTGGGGTGTTTATCGATAGGTCTTCAAATATGATGTTGAGGTTTCTAAAATCATTTTCGTCTACACTGAATAATTTGCGCGAGAGACACTTCCAAAGTGGTAAAATGTGTGTCCCCCTCCTCTAACTTCTAAAGTAGGAGAATGAAAAATCAAAAAAATATATATGATGTACATTACCATGTAAACTACCAACGAAAATTAGTTTGAACTCGATCTGATGAATAGTTTTTTTTAGTACGTCATAAATACACTATTATTGAAACTTCGATCAAAGTTACAACGAACTACACGAACTATGTGTACTATGTATATAATGTTACTTGCTGCAACGGAACCCTTCATGGGCGAGTCCAACTCGCACTTGGCCACTTTATTTACCAACGTTTACCAACCATTAGAATTTCTAATGGTGATTTATTGTTTTGCACCCGAAAAAAAAGCAATCTTGTGAATGGGTGTTTCAAAATGAGAACAGGCCAACAAAAGTGAGGCAGACGAGAAACGTTGGTAAATAAAGTGGCCAAGTGCGACGGACATTCTAATTTAGAATGTCCGTGGTCGTGCTTCAGTAGCATCTGTGAGCACCACTCCACGCGAGCCCGCTTCTGCTCCGCTGTCAGTCATGACGGATCCAACGACAACAAAGTTTCCGAACATTCAATTATCCGTATAAAAAAAATCTGAATTTGGCTCATACCAATCCCTAATAGTCATCGAATTGTCTCATAGGTAATCCGCGAGTTTTATTCAATTGGCTGCTTAACAGTAGCCACATTATTTTCGTTGACGCCAGTTGAAGGCTTCACGAAATTCGTCATGTAAAGAAACTCGACCTCTCTCAAATTCAGCAAACCATCGCCTCACGGTGCTCAAACAAGGTGCTTCTCTCCCAAAAGCATTTTGAAGACGAGCGGCGTAATCTTGCGGTGAGAGAGAACTTTTAAAATCAAAAAAAAATCATGGCTCTGAAATCTTTTCGACTTTATTCCATTTTCGTTGCGTATTTGCATAAGTAGAACTTTGATAATGTGATAAAAAAAATAACAAATGATTTCCCGCCAATTGTTTTATTTTTATTACTAAGAAGGTTGCAACTTGCAACGTTCCATAAAATATCATTCGAAATTCAATTAGCCCACTTTTAGTGTGCCCCATGTAGTATTAATGCTATTGATCTGCGTGATATAACACTTGTATTTTTCTACCGGACTGCTCGTAGTTCCAAAAAGCTACATCGTTTCACGGTTGTTAACCGTCCGACGACGAACGAGTAGGTTCGACCCCACTATCACAAAGATAAGAACGTCTAGGCTGTGGAAAGCGTTGCCCGGGTGCGTGTTCCCAATGGTTACAATCTCGGTGTTACCAAGTCGAGAGTGACTCGGTTTGCTGTAGGTAGGTAAGCACGCTTCACCGTAGACTGCATCGTCGCTTATCATAAGGTGAGATGGCAGGCAAGTGTAAACCTATAATATTATTATGTATGTTGATCCATTTATCATTCCAAGCTGTTATATTTTGTTATTATGAAATGGCCTCATTGTGCTGATTGACGTACTTATGCTCGTATTTTGATATACAAATTACATTCGTAAAATATATTTTCGTTAAAGCGTAGCTAACTTTGTTTTTAGGGTTCCGTAAAACGTAATAACGGAACCCTTATAGATTCGTCATGTCTGTCTGTCTGTCTGTCTGTCTGTCCGTCCGTATGTCACAGCCACTTTTTGCCGAAACTATGAGAACTACACTGTTGAAACTTGGTAAGTAGATGTATTCTGTGAACCGCATTAAGATTTGAACAAAAAAAAAAAAATTAGGGTTGCCCCCCATACTGAGAACTGAAACTCAAAAATTTTTTTTTCGTTTAACCTACACGTGTGGGGTGTCTATCGATAGGTCTTTAAAAATGATGTTGAGGTTTCTAAAATCATTTTCGTCTACACTGAATGATTTGCGCGAGAGATACTTCCAAAGTGGTAAAATGTGTGCCCCCCCCCCCCCCCCCTCTAACTTCTAAAGTAAGATAATGATAAATCTAAAAAAAATATATGATGTACATTACCATGTAAACTACCGACGAAAATTAGTTTGAAATCGATCTGATGAGTAGTTTTTTTTTAGTACGTCATAAATACACTATTATTGAAACTTCGATCAAAGTTACAACGAACCACAAGAGCTATGTGTACTATGTATATTATGTTACTTGTTGCAACGGAACCCTTCATGGGCGAGTCCAACTCGCACTTGGCCACTTTATTTTTGATTCTCCATTCGCTTTTACACGTTTTTAAAAAAACACACTTTTTTTAATTATTTTTTTTACTTGTTTTAAATTAAATGCAATACTTATACTTATCGAATCATCATCATCTATACATATTTTTTAACTGGAATCTATGTATTATCTATTTAGTTAATTTATGTATTAATCTAAACACGCAAATAGCAGTGACTGTAATTTAGAACTAAAACAAATCACTAATACTAAAATAAACGACTACCTCTACCTTTCACCTAGTACTATATTTTTTTAGGCTCCTTTAACCCTTTAAGATTTAGTTGTCATTATAAAAAAATGATTTACTTAAATATTTTTTATTCTTAGTTATTTATTCTAAAACCCTAGGTTTTAACCGGTGCAGAAAATTTGTTATCTGTTAACCTCTCTAATCACAGCTACAACTATATTATCATATATATTATCTATGCTAGGATCAACCAAAACTTGACATGGAAACGAGGGGATTCCCCGATTCAGTCGCTACGTTAAGTCTGGCAACATAAAGACGACGCGTACAAATCTGTGTGCGGGGAATCCCCGAAAATTACAGCAAAGCGCATGTGCACAGTTTCCAGTATCGATATTATAAAATTTCTTCAACAGCTCAACACTTGCACAAAAGACGCGGTCAGTCTCAGTTCGCACCAAAATACACTAAACTTACAAAATAAAAATTAAATTAGCGCCGTTGGAACGTCGTGGTGAAACAAATATTGCGTTGACTGTGCCAACTTTTATCTTGCCTACCTTCTACCAGTGGCCAGTGGCAATCAAAACAAAATATTTAGTAAATTATTCAATCGTTTTCGTTTGTGTGTGAACCAGTGACCTAACATATTTTGTGGAATCTACAAGTAAGTAACTAGGGACGTGCTTCATGGCTCGTGGTCTGTATTATCTATTCTATGCTCGTGGCTAACATGTGCCCCCCCTCTATCTTCTAAAGTAAGAGAATGAAAAATCTAAAAAAAATATATGATGTACATTACTATGTAAACTACCAACGAAAATTGGTTTGAACTCGATCTGATGAGTAGTTTTTTTTAGTATGTCATAAATACACTATTATTGAAACTTCGATCAAAGTTACAACGAACTACAAGAACTATGTGTACTATGTATATAATGTTACTTGCTGCAACGGAACCCTTCATGGGCGAGTCCAACTCGCACTTGGCCACTTTATTTTGAAGTCTTTTTGGGTGGATACATTTGAATACAGAAAGTAGTTGTTAGACGTTTTAAACCGTCCACATAATGGTGTTTTAAAGTTTGGTACTATCAACAGTTTGTCCTAACGGGCGTGCATGCGTGCAATAGGTATACAATAGTTGTACATCATAATTATTATAAGTTGATAATAGTTAAGTGAGTACATACTTATTTTATTATCTATTTACATATCACATAACTTCACAGAACTAAAATTATTAAATTCCTATTTAGTAACATAGTATAGGCTTGTACTAATATTTATTCTGTGGTACAGGTATAATATTCATGTTTTAGTGCAAAACAAGTTTTCATTTATGCATTTACACCATTTCGTATTCATATTCATTCATCGTCATTTCGTGCATCGTGCATTTCATAGGATCGAATTTGATAACTTTTGTGAAACCTACAACCATGTCATCCAGACAAAATTATATGCAAATTTTAGTTTTTTGATCGTATATCAAAAACCACCCGGCCGATCTCGATAAAAATTACATAGGACCATTCGGGAAGCATACCCGAACAAAAAAAGAAATAATATTATAATTGATTCGAGCGTTTTCGAGAAATCAGGTAACAACATACATAAAGGAAAAAAAATGTTGGTGAATGGATAACCTCCTCCTTTTTGGAAGTCGGTTAATAAAAATGAATCGACGAAACAGCACAATATGTTGTACACGGTACTCGCATATATCTTCCAACGACTGGACCAAAATGAACATTCTTTTTTTTCTGTGTTCGGTTATTGGCAGGTCAAGTTTTTTTTTCAATGTCTTTATGTAGTGTGACTGAATGATGTAGAATTGTATAAAACTGTGAGAAAAGGCCTCGGATCCTAGCACTGGGAACATAAAGTGGCCTAATTGTATTATGCTGACTCGAACTCATATTGAAAATCATACAGAACTAATAATAAAAGCGGCCAAGTGAGAGTGGGACTAGCGCACGAAGGGTTCCGCACCATTAGCAAATAAAGGACGAAAACCTCTTTCATTGTATTATTTATGTATTTTAATTAATTATGTTTAAAGAGAACATAAAACTAAATATTCTGTGAATAGTTAAAGCGTCATTGTACAACTGACGTCATTGTACGCATACAGCGATACAGACGCGCTGTCCAAATACTCTTTTGATCAAATAGAGGAGTATTTGATCAAAAGAGTATTTGAACAGCGCGTCTGTATCTCTGTCTGCGCGTATAGGCGTATACGCACAGTAGACGCGTGGCACACCCCGGACACTCGGCCTAAACTCCAAACAAACGGTGAAGTCGACATACCTACACTCACACAACTACGCATATGTCGTTCGAACACATTTACGCATGTGTGCGTGTCATCTAGGGTTACTAAATTATTTTATAGAATAGCTGTGACCCGTGAGTTCACCTGCCTATGGCTTACAATCTTACCTAGTTAGTGTTCGATCTTTAATGTAGGTAAATATAACTTTCATCAACAATCAGAAGGGAGAAGATTTAAAACAAAATAGGAGATAATAAAGGTACCATGTACGAATTGATTTTTAGTTAAGTACACTTATTAAGTAGTAGGTATTCTGACAATTCAATTCTGATAACGAAAGCCGCAGTTTAAAAACAACGAGTTTAATAATTTCGTCACAGGACTTCAGTGTTGGCGCGTACTTCTAACCAGAATAGCTTAACACAGTTTATAAAAATGATTCAATCTTTGTAGAAATTCTTATGAAATTAAAAATCTCTTATTCTTGTTTCGTATAATAGACGAAAATTTTGGTACCATTTTGTTAAATAATACAGCATCATGGTCATATTCTCATAGAAAATTATCGTCCGATATAATAACCCTTCGTTGAGTCCGCCTCGCGTCCGCGAGGGGGAGGAAGCTTGAAATTGGCGGGGGGTGGGGAGTGTCCGTTCTATCTATATTATCTATTCTATGCGCGTGGTTCACAATCACTCCATGTGCTTGGATCACAAGGTCGCGTTCGAGTCTCGTTTGAAGCGCGTATACGCGCGTCATCTGCGCGTCGTCTGCGCGTTTTAAATACGCCGTCTGCTAAGGGCCTTAGACGCATAACAAGTGTAAATACCTATTGTTCCAAACATACATACGTGTGACCTAAAATTTGAAACAATTGAACAAAGCGTTGGGGGTTTTTTAATTTAACGTAAACTTGTCGTATGTTAATGTTTTTTAGTTCAAGATTTAGATCAGTTCAAGATTTCCTACACATCCAAACTTTCGCGTTTATAGGATTAATTAATAAACAAAGTTTTTTTAAGAGACTTATATATGGCAATTGGCCTCGGATAATAATAGATAGATTTACCGAACATAGTTGGGCTAGCGCAGAATCCGTAGTCCATGAAGGGGAAGGAATGCGTAGTATTGACGGGCCGAATAGCCGTGGCCTTGTCACTCACGGCAGCACGGCACGGTGACGCTAAGAGGAGCCCACGGCGGCGGCGCCGGCGGGGCCGCTCGTCAAGTCTTTGCCTCCAAGCCGACGACGACGCGACCACACGCGGGCGCGTCTAGCACTCATTTACTGGATGGTCTCCGAGGTAGTCACGGTGTATCTTGGGTTCAGGTGCGCCGGTGAAGGCGTGAGCCCCATAGAAGTGCCCGGAGACAGGCAGGCTGCGGGTTTGCAAGAGAATGCGAGAGTGGTCTCGCATTCCCCCCGTAAGCGGCAAAGACGAAACCCCGTGGAGATTTTAATCGGTAGGAGCACCATGCCCGTCCATGGTGTCGGATCCGACATTGTTCATTAATCTTGCTAAAACTCGAGAACGGCTGGACCGATTTGGTTAATGTCGGTTTTGAAATTTCTATGGAAGTCCAGGAAAGGTTTAAAATGTGACAAACATAAATAATATAAAGTAAAGGAAAATACTAAAAACGACAATTTAAATTTTTCCAATACAAACTGTTCCTAGCTATACATACGTCACGTTCAGACTTTAGACATTTGTATCCCACCAAAAACATTCTGTAAAAAACTAGCCAAGTCTCGATGGAGCTGCAAATTTATCTCTAAAAAGTAATGAAATCTAGACAAAGTCGTGCCAAGTGTAAGGTTCCTTACTGCGATTTCTTAATTATTATAGTTAATGTTGTGTGACGTGGCCGTTGAAGGGTACACAAGGGTACAAAACCAGGTGCTCCATGACACCATTGCACCAACCTGTCGCCAGAACGTGCCCCCAGATATTTCACAGTTGTAGTATGAGGTTTGAACTATTTTATTTTATTTAGATGTGGTCAGAGCTAAAGTAGGTCATATCCCAAGTAACAATTTAACGTCGTATAAAGGTTAAGTAAACGTTATCTGAATACCATACATCGCTATAATAAAGTCATACTAACGTTATAATAATGTTTACTAAACGCGAAAATGGCCCCAGTTATACGACCTAATGGTCGTATAATGGTCATACAGAAAGCGCGAGCCAACTTCGTTGACGTCATTCAACAGTCGTACAAATGTTATGTGATAACCACTTTCGTCGCGCAGTAGTCGCATCCTAACTTTTCGTTCGAAGATTTAATTTAGTGTAAAATAAAAACATACTACAACTTACTGCAACTGGGAAATAATAAGGTGAGTGTTATTTAATTTTCATATCTTGCTTACTTTATCTGTCTCTCATGCTATTTAGTTTGACTGGGAACTGAAGTTTTATGATAATATACCTATGTGAATACTATTCAGATTTTCATGCCCCCTCGTAATTTTGTGTTATAATCATATTTTCATTAACAAAAATAGTTTTATTTTTTTCTAAAAATGTCTGACTGTTGCTTTTGTCGCACACTTACCTCTGTACGACCTGATAATGATGACGATGGTCGCCATCACAGCTAGCTATTAGAGTTCCTCAAAAACATTAAAACCCTTTTCGTATTGTCAATATTCACCAAAATGTATTATTTGTAAATCTATTTCAGGAAAGAACACTTCATAGTGCAGTGCGGTTTTTCGTAGGAAAAATTCATCAAACTTCCGTAAATATGGCCGTCTAATCATTATAAAGTCAAAACCTGACTTAAATGCGACTGCAAGTTTGATTAAAGTCAGGACAGGACTTTAAACGGACATCATGTTATATAAAGGTTATATTTGAGTCGTTAATAAACAACCCAGTCATTTAAGAGTATTTAATTGACCGCTGTAAAACAAGGTACTGATTGTTATATAAACGGCACTATGAAAACGTCTATATAACATCCACGTTGTATAAATGTTGTATAAAGGTTTTCCAAAAACATAATTTGGTGTGTCCAAAACGTTTATTGGACTAAAACGTTAGTATGACTATTGCGTTGTCGTACAAACGTGTTAGCTAAGACTGTAATATAACGTCGTATCATTTAGTCTCCCCAACGTTGCTAATACCAGTTTACTATGACATATTCGTCGCACGACTAATTAGTTGCATTAAAGACATCTATAGGACCTGGTAGTCATCTCATTACCATTGTAAGACTGCTATCCAACTTTAGGTCGTACAAGTCAAGACTTATACGACGTATTTGTTTGTTGGGATATTATACATGTGTATGTAATTGATACGAATTTCACCGGGTGATCTAGTTATCTTATAATTTCCATCACGACTGTCATGTTCCAGTACCTAGTGAGCGATGGGCAACTGTTTCGCGTCGTGCGTGGTGAGCTGCCTGGCCCGGGTCGTGCTGTGGAGCGGGCGCGGGCTGTGGCTGCTGACGAAGCTGGGCTTCACGGCCGTGGGCGTGGCGGCGGGCTCGCTGGCCGCGGCCGCCATGGCCGCCACCGGAAACGTCGCCGCCGGGAGCCACATCGCGCGCGCCACTTCCGCCGGCATGCGGGCCGCCTTTTAAACTCTAAGGTAGTTGTTCATTTAACACAGGTTGGTGTCGTAGTATCATAGACGCAGCAGTAAGAAATGGGTCTGTCCTTCGCCACATCGTGTGAGTGGTTGCGGCTGCTGGCCAATCTCGGCTCCACTACGACGACCGTGCGGCGGGCTCGCTGGCTGCGGTCGCCATGGCCTTCAGTGGCAACGACGTCGCATGGCATGCGGGCCGCCTTCTAGGTTGTTTTTTTTAACTTCTATAGGTTTACACATGACCCCCATCTCGCCTGATGTTAAGCGATGATGCGGTCTACGATGGAGCGTGTTTATTTCAAACCGATTCACTCTCGATTTGAAGACACCAAGATTATAACTATCAGGAAAAACCCACTCTACGCCCTAGACGTTACGTATCACAAAGTCAGAGTCAAACCTCTTCGTCCGTGTCTTTGGAATATCAACCATAAAACGGTGCCGCTTCTTCGAGCTACGAGAAGTCCGATAGAGAAAAGGGCAAGGTGGTATTAGATGATGCCATCATCATCATGTTGGCGTAGTACCATAGACACAAGAGTAAGAAATGGGTCTGAAATGGGTCTGTGCTTCGTGACATCGTGTGAAGGTTAGTGATTGCTGGCCAACCTCGGCTTTACTACGGTGTGCGTGGCGCCGCGGCCGCTGGCATGCGGGCCGCTGTCTAGCCCAGGTTGGTGTCATAGTGCTATAGATGCAGCAGTAAGAAATTGGTACGATGTGATGTGTGTTTCGTATCATCGTGTGCAGCAAGTGCCGGTTTTAGTTACCTACATGTCATAATATGATATAATATAATATAAATATAAAAATTGGTGGACCATTCACACACAACACCATCTGACCCCAAACTAAGCACAGCTTGTGAAGCAAAATGATGGCGGCCAGATAGCTGATATAATACTTTTATAGTTTTAAATAAATAAATAATAAATAAATGTTGGTGGACAATTCACACACAACACCATCTGACCCCAAACTAAGCAAAGCTTGTATGATGGCAGCCAGATAGCTGATATAATACTCATATAGTTTTAAATACATACTTATTATACATAGAAACACCCAGACACAGTGCAAACATTTGAATTCATCACACAAATATTTGCACTGGGTGGGAATCGAACCCACGACCTTCGGCTTCGCAGGCAGAGCTACTACCAACTAAGCCACGAGGCCAGTCCTATCCAGTAGATGCAGTATTGGGTAAGTTTGTAGCCACGTCGCTGGGTGTGGGGACGGGACAGCGGCATGAGACGCTACCAAGTACCAAATATTAGTAGGATGAATACGAATGCACACTTGATACCAGCCGCAGTCCGAAGTGGGGTCCGCAGTCCTTTTTAGGGTTCCGTACTCGAAGGGTACAAACGGAACCCTATTTCTGAGACTTTGCTCTCCGTCCGTCACCAGCCTGTATCTCAAGAATGGTGATAGCTAGGCAGTCGAAATTTTCACAGATGATGTATTTCTATTGCCGCTATAACAACAAATACTAAATATATTGATTAGGTAAACGGGTAACTCACGTGTAATGAGGTCGGTCAATCCGACTCGAGTTTCGGCCGCGTCCAGCGGCCTTTTTCAAGGAGAGTGTACGCGCCCGATGGCGTCCCGTTTGGACGCCAGTCCCGTCAGTGCCAAACGGGACGCCATCGGGCGCGTACACTCTCCTTGAAAAAGGCCGCCGGACGCGGCCGAAACTCGAGTCGGATTGACCGACCTCATTACACGTGAGTTACCCGTTTACCTAATCAATATGTGTAACAACCACGTTAATTTTAATACTAAAACAAATACTAAAAGTAAAATAAATATTGATTTTTACCGTTTCTTGATCGATTAGTCCGTTCCAAATAAACTAGATGGCGCCACTAGTACACTAAAACACGCATTCGACCTCGGCGTTAAAATCGTAAGGTAAAATCAAAATTTTTAGAAATAAACTTTTGCATGAAATCCACAGACAGTGGAAACTGCGATGGTTTATGTATACGAAATTCAAATAAAGCCAGAGATTTTGGCCGTTTATTTGCTAATGGTACGGGAATCCCATTCGCACTTGGCCACTTTTATTTTACTCGATTTATTGTATTTATACTGACACCTGGGGGGGGCCTCCAATCTGAGGCTGCGTACTGGTGACCCCCTCCACAATTAATACTGGTAACAATAGGGTACAATCCTCAAAAAAATTAAGTAGACCGTTAGTTAGCTTGCCAAAAAATATTACACATATATTTTCTTTTGTTTCACAAACAAAAAATTACGAAGATACAGCGCTTCGAAGTTTCGTGTGACGTCACATGTGAGTACGATTTTTACTCACGAGTGACGTCGCGACCCCCCACTCTCGAAGTTTGATGGTCTATGTCTTTGACGATTTTTAATATTATGAAAAAACAAAAACTATGTGTCCAATATTTTTCCATGATCTAGCTGACGGACTAATTAGGATGGTGTATTTTTGACCCAGTCCGGTACCCTATTAAAGATTTAACTATAATGTATTGTGTACACACTGTGAACGTAGTGTAACGTAGGTATATTATTCTTCAGCTGTTTGCTAACGGTTTTATAACTTTGCAGAATGACCAAGGGCAGTATTTGGCGTACTTTACCATCTTTTGTAAACCCATAATACGCAATAAATATATCACTAGCATCGCCCCGCGGTTTTACCCGTGTATTTCCCGTTCCCGTTACTTTCCCGGGATAAAAAGTAGCATATATGTTCTTCCAGATTATAATCTACCTACGATTCAAATTCCAACCCGATCCGTTCATACGTTACGACTAGATCGAGCAACAAGCATCCAAACATTGACATTTATAATATTAATAGTATAAGCGTTTTACATCGCTCTGTTTCCATAGCACAATAACACATTACCATAATTTACTATGGTTTCTATTGAATAATACCTTCATTGACATTGACGTGTAAACTGTACATTTATCAATAAAGAACTTTGACTTCAAAGTAAACTATTTTACATTTAGGTACAGTCCGCGAGGTATAAGCTGAGCTTTGCATTAGTGTGAGTGATCACCAAAAGTACAGTCAGACGCAGGACGCTGTGACCATGTTCTCTTAATAAGGTGTTTCTTCAAACCAGAAGTGCTGCCATCTGAATATGATTTTGATGAAGTGTGAGTGGTGTCAATATATGTTTCATCGGTATAAACGATAGGCCTGCCCTGAATACGGTATTCGGAAATTTTAAGTAAATAAGTTATACGTAGGTGACGGATCTCATGCTTTTCCATTAAAAATTTTCTGTTATTCTCTGTCCTTGACCATTTGAATCCTAAAAGAGATACTTCTTTTCGCAATGACCATATTGATCCTGGATAGTTAATGTCAGCTTGTTGTTTAAGAGTTTGTTGTCTGACTGTACTTTTGGTAATAGATGCGTATGCATGTGATCACTCACACTAATGCAAAGCTCAGCTTATACCTCGCGGACTGTACAAGTAAATCGTTCCGTTCGTTTCCCAATGAATTGAGTTATAACTCTGTTTTCTATTGCTATGAAATGAAATATTTATCTAGTTGCATATTATAGTGAATCGTGAAGTATACACACAGACAAACACTTTGAATACTTTTTACGAAATTGCGCGGACAGAGGTGTAAGTATATTTCCCACACTTCAATATCCTATCAATGTTATAAATGCCAATGTTTGGATGTTTGTTGCTCAATTACGTTGTAACGTATTAACGAATCGGGCTGAAATTCGGAACACCGTTAGATCATAGTCTGGAAGAACACATAGTGACCTTTTTAAAACAAATACACGGGTAACTCACGTATAAAATAGTCAGAACAGTCCGACTCGAGTTTCGATCGCGTCCGGCGATCTTCTTCAAGGCGAGTGCGCGCGCATGTTCGCAGCTCGATTAGCACTATCTGTTCTGTATTAGGACTGTTCTGACTATTTTATACGTGAGTTACCCGTGTATTTGTTTTAAAATGTGTAATAACCACGTTAGTTTTCATACATAGTGACCTTTTTATCACGGGAAAATAACAGGGAACTGGAACATGTCTTAAACGGAAACGGAAACTAACATAAACATTTTTTTAAGTGAAACAACTTTTGGCGCGCCACAGACTGATTTTTCGTGGATTGTGAATTGAATTCTAGCGTCACGCTCGGGAATGATTTTACATTTTCGGGTAAACTATGACCATATTTTGGGACCATGAAACCAGAAAAAAAATGTGTCAGCATTTCTAGATGGCCATGCTCATAGCCACGCCCTCCGGATTCACCCGCGTAGTTTCCCAAAGTAAGCTACCAAATTCTGAGTTATAAGTTTTCACTTCTATCGGCAGTTGCTATGGCTGCAATTTTATTTTAATTATGCCATTGTGTCGCCAAAAGTACCAAAATATATGTTTCCGTTCATTTCTCAATGAATTAATATTACTTACTTTATTTATATAGCTTTCATTACATTTTACATTAATAGCAAGAGAGTTATGTAAATTTTATCATAATTGACCAAAAATTTACCTATTTTAAAAAAATGTTGGCCATGGTTCACGTCATTTTTTAGCCGCAAAACTTAAAGAGTTAACACTTAAATGGAAAAGAGTTTGCTACCTACTTATAAAACTATCAATTTTGTTCCACAGTATTTTACAATAATTGAATCGATTTAATAGTGTTGCCAAGTTGCGGGTGGGGGCGGTCATTTGGCCGCGCGAGCTAATGGAACCACATGGGAGGTGTTGCCCGGACGCCCGCCGATTACCTCAGCGATAGCGAGCATTCGATATTAGTGTAGGTCACGCAAATCGACCGAACTGATTCTGTACTGGCCAAACGCATAACATAGAACGTGGTCTGGCGGAAATCGAACCCGAGCCTCGTACTCAATAGCATCAATCAATTAAAATTAGCGACTTTGAACACTTTTTTGTCTAGTCGGGAGATCGGCGACTTATCGAGTGATTTCTCGAAAACGCCCGAACACATTTTAATGTTTCTTTTTTTGAAGTGAAAACTTCTTTAGGCGCGCCTAGACAGATTTTTCGTGGGCTGTGAATTAAATTCATTCGTCACGCTCGGGTATGATAAGAAAGCTTCGGCTAAACTCGGGACCATGGCTATTGGCCATCTAGAAATACGTCAGCCAATGGGAAATGCTGAAAGGGCGTGGACAGGCCATCATGGCATGGCCATCTAGAAACGCATCAGCCAATGGGAAATGCTGACGCATTTCTAGATGGCAATGCCAAGATGGCGAGGAAGATCAAATTCTGAGTTATAAGTTTTCACTTCTATCGGCAGTTCCCATGACTGCCAATTTTTTTATTAATTGTTCGGATAGGTTATGCTTCCCGAATGGTCCCATATGCATTTTATCAATTTTGTATTGACATTGTTCGAGATTTCACAAAAGTTATGACATTCGATCCTGTCAACGCGAATTTGTGTAAATGCATTAATAAAAACTTTAGACTACAGGCCCGTGAACAAAATTTACGTGGTAAATGAACCACCAGAAGACCTATGTAGGATGATAGAAGGGTATAAATTAATAAGATTCAGCACTATGCCGTCACTTGTAGCTTGTAAGCTGTCCAACAGAGTACAGTTGAAGAGGGGAGGTTGCAACCCTCGATCATTTCTCCTTGTCGCGTGATTTTTGTACGGCACTGCAGAATAATAGATTAGAAGAGTTATTATAATAACACGGATCCACCGATTCCTCTCGACTCGACAAAGAATGGCGTGTTACGAATGTGTGGTTAGAGAATACAAGCTCCGTTTACGTATTTGGATGTTATTAATTTTGTTTAATTGGATGATATTTTACATTGGTATTATTAGCTGACCACGAAAATGTTATGCTGCCAAGTCCTTTTTAACAACAGAATGGTATGACAATATAATAATTTAATTAAATGAATTCAACACATGTCAATGGTTAAATTATTTTGGCACTAGTACCATCCCGTAGTTTTACTCGCGTAGTTCTCGATCTCGTTATTTTCCTGGGAAAATAGTAGCCTATGAACTATTATTTATCAATCTACATAATATTATGTGCCAAATGTATGCGATGGTATATGTTTCTTAGATAACCCACAGTAACCATTTTTATGAATATATTTATTTAGTATCATCACCCGAGCGAAGCCGGGGCGGGTCGCTAGTTAAAAATAAAGAATTTATTTATGCGTGTGTCAAGTACATGGTAGTGTGTGTAGGTATGTAATACAATTTCATTTTGTTTTTTTATGCATAACTGAAAAAAGTAGCGCTTTCTGCACTCTTTACTTAACTACTACTAGCGACCCGCGGTTTCACCCGCGTGGTTCCCATTATTTTTCCGGGATAAATGTATTATTCTAGATTATAATCTGTGTTCTAAATTTCAACCCGATCCGTTCATACATTACGACGCGATTGAGAAACAAACATCCAACATCCAAACATTAACATTTATAACATTAGTAGAAGTGTGAGAAACTTCGTACTGCATTACAATACAATGCAATTTTCGTAAAAAGTTAAGTTTACTTTTAAATTGAAGTCAATTTTATTTCTATTTTTTTCGAAGTAAAATTCAAGTATTCTAACCGGATGCTATCCATTGTTGCAGAACCTACCTTCTGAAGACAAGATCGGGAGATTAGATTACTAAGTAAGATGAATCATGTTGCAGCTATGAAGAATAAACAAGTGGAATGTGAATTGTGTTTCATTTACTTGTACGCAACAAAGAATACTCTACTAATGTGACATTTTGGATATTATCAGATTATACCATTTTATCTCACGAAGCGACGTCCGTGTGACTTACTTGCGGTGACATTTGTAAAACACGCTAAGTGTGTGTGCGTGAAAACAAATACTATCAGCACGTGAATCATTCGCCTCGGGTGCTACTGAGAGCGTCCGCGGTCTCGCACACATTCACAGCGTGTTTGTGAACATCGTTAATAATAATAAATTGGTGGAAAATTCACACACAACACAACACCATCTGACCCCAAACTAAGCAAAGCTTGTATGATGGCGGCCAGATAGCTGATATAATTCTTAATATATATAAATCTCCTGTCACGATGTTTGTCCGCGATGGATTCCTAAACTACTTAACCGATTTTAAATTAAATTGGCACACCTTGAGCAGTCTGGTCCAACTTGAGAGATAGGATAGTTTTTATTTCGATTAATAGTCTTTAAATGACAATATCCGAGCGAAGCCGGAATGGGCCGCTAGTACTTATATAGTTTTAAATACATATTTACTATACATAAAAACACCAAGACACACTGCATTTGAATTCATCACGCAAATATTTGCACTGGGTGGGAATCGAACCCACGACCCTCGGCTTCGCAGGCAGAGCTACTACCAACTAAGCCACGAGGCCAGTCGATCGTTACCATGTCACCACAAGTAAAGCTTGCGTTACTTCGTGAGATAAAAATACTGTAGTTGTTTAGGGACCACGTGTGGGGTTATATAAATATGTGTAGTTGCTCCCCAACGAATATAGATTTTTTTTATAGAATAGTGTGACGAGACGAGCAGGACATGTGTCTGCTGGTAAAGGCCTGTTTTCATTTTGATTAGTACGCGTGTGAGTGAGTAGTGCAGGTGTTGAGTGATTGGTAGCAAACACGTGTGGACACCGATTGATTATTGCGAGTGCATAGTAATCAGTCACTTGCACTCGCAATCGCACTCGCACTCACACTCGAAATAATCAAAATGCAAACCGGCCTTAAGCAACGCGCCTCCCCGACATTACTCGACAAATTGTATTATTATTGGTGATTGGTGACCCCCAAAAATTTGAAGCTGCGAGTTCTCCTGGGCTCCTGTCTCCTGTATATTAGGTGTAAAAACCTTTTATATGTTTCGTATATCTTCTCGAATTTGCATACCGAAAGGTTCATTATGTAGTTTTCAATGATACTTTTATTCGTCTGTGAAACTAAGTAATTACGAGTAATTGAGTTGTTGTGTCAGAGACCAGAGCTTCATTCGCTAATCACCACCATAGTTTGTAATACAGTTATGTACACTTACTTTAGGATCCTTTTGTACCCATTTTCGCAAGTGAAGATATTATTTTTAATTGGGTAAACGAGAAACTCACGTGTAATAATATGGTCGGTCAATCCGACTCGAGTTTCGGTCGCGTCCGCCGGCCTTTTTCAAGGAGAGTGCAAGCACGCGATGGCAGCCCTTTTGGCACTGCCATAAAGATCGTGGCCGAAACTCGAGTCAGATGACCGGCCATATTACACGTGAGTTTCCCGTTTACCCAAATAATTATGTGTAATAACCACGTTAATTTTAATACTATAACGATATTGTGTTTGAGTGTACTCACCACTTGCACCACCTTCAGTATGCCGGGCAGGGTCCTGATGTAGGACTTGTCGAAGCGGATGTTGGTCTGCACCATGGTGCTGGACGTGACCGTGGTGGTCGTGGAGTGCTGGCCGGGGAACCCTACCTCTGCCATTGTGTCTGAAACAACATCAAAGTGATACACCTCCACAGTTATCTTCTTATATATAAAATTCTCGTGTCACAGTGTTTGTTTCCTTACTCCTCCGAAACGGCTTTACTGATTTTTACCAAAATTTATATGCATATTCAGTAGGTCTGAGAATCGGCTACTAGCTATTTTTCGTACCCCTAATTGTTAGGGGTTGTTCACCCCAAACATTTTTTTTTTTAATTTTTGGTAAATTTGTTTTGTTTTTATTTTTTTATAATGTGGCGTTAAAAATACATACAACCCTAAATTTTTACCCTTTTATCACCAACCCCTGTTTTTTTATAGCCATTTTAGTAATTTAATCATTTGACAGTTAACTCCTAAACGACGGGACCGATTTGAATGATTTTTTTGTGTGTATTCGAAATGGTTTAAATTCACAAATAAGCCCGGCAGATGGCGCTGCAGACAGTGCCTAGGTTATGTCCGACCGAAGCCGGAACGGGCCGCTAGTATATATATATATATATAGTTATACACTAACAAATCACACAGTCGTTCGACGAAGATGTCTAGACAAGGCGATCGTGCGGACGAGAAGCGGGAAGCACGCTCCCAAGTTGCGAACACGACCGTATTAACAGTTTGGGAGCTTGGTTCAGACCTGACGTTTGCATGTTTTGATTTTATTTTGTTCATAATTGTTGTTAATTATTAAGAATTGTTTATAGGTATCTAATAATAAATGTTTCTAATAATGATACTGAATTTCTCTTTTTTTTTTTTAATAAAGAGTGACGAGACGAGCAAGACATGTGCCTGATGGTAAGCAACATACCTGCCACATAACAGCACAGTGACACGCAGCTATTGGAACCGAATGAAGAGTCCAAATCATTACCTAGCAGTGCTAGGTAATGATAATGGTAATGCTAGGCTAGCACTGCACTGCGCTCGCTACCCAGAGATCTGAGATGTTATATCTCTAAGCCCAGTAATTTCTCTGGAAACATTACCCTTCAAACCGGAACACAATAATGTTTGTACATTAATGCTTGGCGGTAGAATAAATGGCAAAGGTGTGGTACTTCCCCAGGCGGACTCTGCGAAGAGTCCTACCACTACAATTATTCTATTAATGACTTAACAATGTTCATCATAAATGAATAAAACATTGGTAAGTTTTCTTTATTTCGCAGCCCTACACGCGTCTTTGCGTTTGCGACATTTTTTGTACGTTCAAACGCATCCTATCCCATGCTATTTTTTTATACTGTGGTTATACCTAGCTCATTAGTTGACAAACTTTATGGCAGGATCACGCAGGACATTATACGCACCATCGTCACACGCACTCGGTCGACGAGTAGCGTGATAAAAAAAAATTGCGCGACTAAAATTGCAGACCATAAGCAAACTATGTTCCAACATTCAACCCAATTCTATCGGTCGTTGCGATGTGATCAAGCAACAAACATCCAAACTTTTATGATATTAGTAGGATAAATACTCGTGTAAATTACAATATTTTTGTAGTGGAACAATCGTTGGATCAGCGTAATAGTGCCTACTTCTTGGAACACCGACACCTAAGTGATTTGTACGGTTATCGAGATTTCGAGATGTGTCCTTCAAAAAGTCGGGCGGCTCGACGAGAATTACGTACCTATTTGTGGACTTTTACAAGTAGTAAAGGAGAATGTTGAAGTACGTCGGAAAGGGGCCCCATAAACTAAAACCCGTATCACAAGTCTCGGGATCTACTCGGGATTTCTCTCTGCCACACGACGGACCCGGCACCTGCACGGTGAATCCATGGAATGCTAAGAAGTTCGTCTCTCTTGTTCTTTGGGGAGGTAGGGTTCGTGTCGAGGCAAACCTCCTTATCGGCACCTCTACCGCCTAACTAAAAACGCTTTGACGTTACTGTCTCTTTTCTTCTCGCTTGAAATGAAAGAGACGGCAATGCCAAACGTCAACGCGTTTTTCGTTAGGCGGTAGACCCCCGGGGCTAGGCTGGTTGGTGTCGTCTTGTCAAGCTCCGGTTTTGTGCGCGAGTGGAAGTTGGTAAGATTGAGACAAGTAGGGTGTCCAGTAGCCACGTAACGAAACTTTTCGGACTATTGTAAAATTTCAAAATATGACGTCATAGAAATTACTGACAAAGCTTCTAAATATTTAAAAAACTTTTAATAAAATAATGCTTTCATACACGAATATTTTGACCGAAACTCACCAAACTGTTGGACATGGTGGCAGAGATAAAAAAACCAACTGATTTCAAAAGATCGAAAAAATCATTCAATCGCGAATAAGTCCTGCGTAATCCAACTATTATTATAAATGCGAAGTTTCAATGTTAGTTGCTCAATCACGTTGCAACGTTTACGTAACACAGGTTATCCAAACCAGAACCATCAGTTTATCCTGAAGTGTAGTTATTAAATATTTTTTGCCCAACTAGTTCATCCTAGACGAAACTAGTTTAGCCTAGTCTGTACCGGTTTATCCAATCACCCAAAGCAGGGGTCGGTAACGCGCGGTCCGCGGACCGCATGCGGTCTGCGACCTACCTCTTTGCGCCCCGCGACGATTTTCAATAAGATTTAAAAAATATAACTAATTCATTCCCTATTGATACAGCTACAACATTTATTAATTCACTACTTATGTTATGGCATGACTCCTAAAAGGTTGCCGACTCCCGACCTAAAGGATAAACTGATTTGGCGTAGGAAAAAATAGTTTATCCTTTATAGGTTTGGCCTAGTAACTATTTGCTACTAGGTACTGGCAAAGCCCATGCTTTTTACAATAAATATAATTGATGTTTTCAAATCACATTATCCTCAATTATTTATTGAAAACTATTTCCTACTTTTGCTTGCTTTTCAATAAAAGTATCTTTTTGGTTCTTATTTACAAAATTTTATTTTCCTTCAGCCCTAAAGTTCTTATTTAATCACTTTCATGAAAAAGTTCTATTAAAGATAGTTCCCATTGCATCACTAATGTTTTATTTTATTGCATTGTCATCATTCCTTGATAAGTAAGTGCGCAAAGTGCCCAAACAATGCATTGTTTTGAAAAGAATTACCAAGCCAAGTTAATAAATGCATGTCAAGATAATTACATTTTTGTTTCTTACTTACATTTTTGTTTCTTACTTCTTCCGAATATAAACACTTTTGTTTGTAAATGACCTTTAGTATTAAGCCTATTAACACAACATAGAAAAAAATCTACAAGCTACACATGAAAAAAAAGATATTTGTTTCATATCTGTTAAGAATTTAAACACTTTGTTTGGAATAATTAATTACCTTTAGTATTAGGACAACTTGAAAAAAATCACAAAAAGCTACACATCAATAATTTCTGTTTCTCACTTCCTCAGAATTTAAGCAGTTTTGTTTGGAATGAACTTTGGTACTTACACTATAATTAAAATAAATTACAATGACCTCCACATATGGAGGTTCTGGTATTTGTACGGTAAAAGCAGGAAAATATTTTGAACTATATATTGCCCGTTACGCAGCACTATCACACATGCTAATTATACCTATTTTACAGGAAACCAGGTCTGATAAATGATTCACTCAAAAGTGATAACTTATCAGACGTGTTAGAGGACAATTTAATCTAACTAACATTCCACCTTTGTTTGATTTTTTACTTTACTGATTTTTATTTTTGTACATTAATCCTTTGATTTTATGGGCTTTTTATTTTTATAAATTAACTAATTTTGACAAAAAAGAAATTTGATTGGCAATTGGCTCATTTTTATTTTAGTGTATATTAACAAGACATGCAATTGATGGTAAGCAATATGCCAGTCCATAACAGGGTAATGGTATTTGTAGTGAATTTATTTGAATAAATAAATCTTTGCCAAAGCACTGTGTTCATCACTCAAGAGATTTCAAATAATAATTTATGTCATCCTATGATTTAGACTGCAATATATCTGGAAACATTGGGCTTCAAACTGGATAAAGTAATGTTTGTTAAACCGCTTGACAGCAGAATAACTCACTAAATTACCATAGGTGGGCTCTACAAAATAAATAGTCTTATCACTACAAATACAAATATTTACAAAATGCTTTACCCACCAGTCAACAATGCAAAATTCATATTCCTGCCACAACATGATACACACTATTTAATATATTATGTTTAATTAGGTTTTTGTTGCAAACATTTCTACAGATGTACTGGTACGTGCCTCCTGAAGCTATAATCTTACAGTTTCAGGAACCACTGGAACTTCCAAAGTTGAAAACACAAGAGCACTCAGTGATACTAAGCATGCATGCCAATCATTGACAAGCCTGTTGGACGCTCTCACCAGGCTCATAACTTTATTTCTCAGGTCATAAGGGATCTAGATTACTTATAATTAAATTGTAGCTATGGCCAAGTTCAAATCAATCAATGAGTCTTAGCTCTGTGTCATAAATTACCTTAAAATTAAGAACACTGGATATTCACTTTTAATCCAGCAGAAACTTCATCTAAATCACTCACCTAATGTATTTTAATATTCCTAGATCACTCAATAGGTAACCAGATATTGAGAATTATCGAATATGGTAATGAATATAGAGTACTTATTTTAGTAGGCGTACACACGGGATATCGGATCGTGATGTTAGTTTCACACTGATGAAAGAGCACTTATTTAGGACAATATTTGATAATCTGAGGTATTGCTCCATTCACAGCCTCGAGTAAAACGTGCTTTGCATGATACTTACTTGAACAATATTCCGTCAGCACCGAAAATAGCGATTATTGAGCAATCTCTGGGTTACGGAATCTATGGGAAATTCTCACGCTCACTCGGGCGTAAACTAAGAAAATATAGTTTAATAATGCTTACCGTGAAATAAAGGATTTTTCTTTTTACTCAGAAAATCAATAACAATAACAACACTGTAATCTTAAATTATGTTAAAATAATACAAATACAATAAATTATTATCAAATCACAAGATTAGCGCGTTGACAAACTAATAATAGACTGTCAAACAAATGTCAAAATCAAACTAAACCTAACTGGTATAGTGTTGTGAAATTACTAAATAACTTCACAAAAAAACTCTTACCCAAAGATAATTCAAATTGAATGTGTTTTCTACCTAGCCCCTTGCAGCAAAAATATAATGTATCATATTTGTATCACGTCAAGATTTTGACATCTACGTATATAAAAGAAAGTCGTGTTAGTTGCACTATTTTGAACTCAAGAACGACTGAACAGATTTGGCTGAAAATTGGTGGGGTGCTAGCTTAGAACCAGGAGACGGACATAGGACATTTTTTATCCCGTTCCCGTGAGACGTCAGAAAACGGCAAATATACATTTTAACATTTTTGAGGAAAGATGCCTGAAATGTTGGAATAAACATATGTCAGAGATTTCAGTTGGTGTAGAAAAAGGGGAAACTAATACAATCAGTAAAAAGAAATAGTATCATGACCCTTGACCCATATTTGATTTCTTTTTGAATAAATGTATGAAACTAATAATAAAAAAAAATGTTTACAAAATTTGGCGTCCAAATTTTTTTTCAACTTCAGTTTTTAGGTAAGGGTAACTCCACTGATACAAATCAGTTTCATCTCTTGGTAAAATAACTTGTATTTGTGCGAGTACAACAAAAAAACTGAATTTAATGGACTTTATTTTGTTTTGGAAAAGCTGGGTAGCGATTCTAAATCCATTCGGTTGCATCCGACACGGAATCTCATCAACTTCAACTTCTTGATGAATGGCGCGTGTTGTGACTTTTGGAATCTCATCTCTCGGTCTTTGTCTTATCTGATATGACATGACAGAGACAGGAATTGTCATTCCAAACCATTCGGAATCGCATTTAGAATCGCTTTCCTGAAATATATAAACGTGATGTGTTGGCCAACACGAATAAAATTTTAGAACCAAGTAGGAAAGTGAGCAGCTAGATTGGTTCTTATTAAGAATTAGAGGACGAGGTGAGTCCATCCACCACGCCATTTGAAACCGGTTGTCTGCAACTTCCAGCTGCCCCTGAGCAGGGCTTCACAACACTCGCACACAAACGTTGTTTGTTTGTAAAAAACGATTAACGAGTATTGACGACACAAAAGTTATAGTTTAAAGGCGAATGCATTATATTAAAATTGATTATAGATTTACAATTTTGCACAGCGACAAGCGCATCGTGAATCACGTGCAGCCATCTTTTTATTCTATTCTTTCAAAAGCACTATCGTGGTGACCACACACCGATAGATAGCGAGTGAGAAGGAAGCACTGTGTTTCCTTCTCACTCGCTGAAATGTGCGGGAAAAGGGTGGAAACGGAGGCATCCCATTGGCCAATAATAATTGAGCGATTTATCTTTATCAAGAGTGTTTGTACTGAAAAACATTATTTAGCACAATAGCACAAACACCTTGCAAAGTCGTGTAATTACTTTTAGGTAATGCATTAGGTAGTAAGAAAATGTTACAAAAGAAAGAAAATCGTTTTCGTTTCGAAAATCAAGCTCTTATATTAGAGCTACACCTGGCAAATGTAACCTATTCAATGTTAAAAATAAATGCCTAATCCTACGTTTTCAAAGCAAAATGTAGTTTCTATGATAAAGGTAAAGATCTTATTGGTAGTGGTTTTTTAATTCGACAAAGCCACAGCCACTATTAAAATAAGCCCATCGGTATAGCCGTTATCACGAAATAATAACTAAGTTCGTTCTTTACGTTGCGTTATGTAAAATAGAAGCAGTACTAGAAGGACAATCCTAAAGAAATTGACACTGATATATTTTTATTCGTTGACAGTGACTGCTACATATTTTCCAGAAATTTTAGTTGCCAAGACTATTTCTGAAATAGTACATTAACATGTTTTAAAATTATCTACCAACAACAGAGTTCCTGTTTGAAGCTGCCGGTCTAAAAAGGCCATTCAAAATGTTCACTCAATGAGACGTTTTAAGAAGAAACAAATAACTTTAAAAAACCGGCCAAGTGTGAGTGGCTCTCACGGACACAAAGTTCCGTGTCACTAGAAACGGTAAAAAAATCATGTTTGTTGTATTATTATATGGGATCCCCTCTTAAATATTTATTTTTGGTATTTGTTGATATAGTGACATAAGAAATACATAATCTGTGCAAATTTAAACTAGACAGCTATCACCGTCCTTGAGATACACCCTGGTGACAAAAATGGACGGACGGAAGGACGAACAGCGATGTCTCAGTAATAGGGTCCAGTTTTTACCCTTTGGCTACGGAACCCTACAAACTATAATTATGATATGTTGAAGATCAAATTTGGTACAATGTTTTAAAGATTCACTATGATATGAAGGAATAGTAGTAATTCGTCAAAGAACAAAAGTTGTCGGTGACTTTTGTTCTTTGACGTTAGCTCATCGTATTAGCAAGCTGAAGTGGAAATGGGCAGGTCACATCTGCCGCAGACCCGATATCCGTTGGGGCAGACGGGTTCTGGGTTGTAGACCGCGAATCGGCAAACGTAGTGTAGGATGCCCTGAGACTAGATGGAGTGACGATATTCGAAAGGCTGCTGGTGGCGGTTGGAGAATTAAGACCGAAGATCGGGCTGATTGGCGTATCATAGGAGAGGCATAATATATGTCCAGCAGTGGACGAATACGGCCTGACGATGAATTTACTTTACACAACCCCCACTCTGGAAGCTTGATGGTCTAAATTATTTATCTTCGTCGATTTTTAGAGTAGACCCAAACGGTAAAAACGGGACACTATTACTGAGACTTCGCTGACCGTACTTCGATCCGTCGTTTTGTTCGTTTAAATGTTGTAAACCTACTCTAATTACAGTATGCTTAGAACATTTTAACGTCAAACAAAGTTGTATCGGACGAAACGAAGTAGAACGAGACTAGGAAAATCGCGAGTTTTTTTTCGAAATTACGTTTTCGTTGAATTAGAGTAGACGTCCAGGCTGTATCTCAAGAACGGTGATTGCTAAATAGTTGAAATTTTCACGCATGATGTATCTCTATTGCCGCTATAACAATAAATGTACTAAAAATAAAAGAAATATGTAAGGTGGGCATACTACAAACTGTTTTTTTTACCGTTTCTTGCTCTACACATATTACGGTGACTGTTAGTGCAAGATAATGGTTCGGACTCTATCGTGCGCGAGTCTCACTCGTACTTGGCTGGTTTTTATCAATTAATTGATGAAACAAAACATATGTGTATGTGTGCCATATTATTTTTAAATCTACTCGAGGTATTTATTATTTTTGGCCCGTGCCTGGAAAACTTGTATAAGAAGCCAAAACTTAATTTGCTACTAATATATGTTAATAATAAATAACTAGAATATTTAAACAACCCATAATAGGCCCTGCCAAAGAAGACTACTCATTTCCGTCTTGAGCTTGAGCCCCCATGAGCTTGAGTCGGCCTAGTTGAGACTGATATTTTCGTGGAACCACAACAAACACCTATCTTGTAGTTCTTAGTTTGGAAATGTTTAATTTTTCTTTGAAATAAAACTACCTATGTACTCGTATACGTACCTATGTACTCACTTAACTATTGTCTACTAATCTATTACCTACTTAATTATAAGATAAAAAACTACCATATGTTGCACGTCCGCTAGGACAAACTGTTGATACCAAACTTTTATAACACTATCAATGTACACGGTTTTAAGCAATAAAATTTATTTCTATTTCTATTTCTAAAAACTCTTGATGTTTTTGGAAAGTTTGTGTAAATAGTTGTACTCTTTTTGTGCAAAGATTGGGGCTGGCAATATTAGTATTTTCGCTAACTCAAATCTCAGTGTCAATGTCAAGTGTCAAACTCATCGATTGAATTTTGATTGAATTCGATTGCGAAGTTTAGTTTTATGTTTATTCAAGCCACCACATTTTTTTTAATTCATGACTTTGACTTTGTTTTTTGTTTGTTTATAAAATAAAGACTATTATAATATTAGTAAGTTACTGTAATTTCAGGAATCACTTAGTAAAATATCACGTGGTAAAGCGGACTTACAATGGTGATAACTGATTACGAATGTCGGTGAATAAACAAATGATTCTCCAATACTAATTCTTTTGGAGATGACTCATTATTGTGCTAACCGCGGCGGTAACGCCGGATAATTTTGTGCCAAGGAAACGCTCAGTGTTCTGTGATTCGGCGACATACCAGTGTTTATCTTGCATTACGTAGGCTTTAGTGTGATAAATACCGACTTGTTGCACTGGGCTGTGCGCTCTAAAATTTCTGCTCATTCTTATTTTAAGGTTCGTTCCATAATTATTCTTTTATTCCAGTCTCGATTGAAATATATAATAATCAAATTGTACAAAAATAAAGTATTTAAACTCATTTCGCACTATTTTTAGTACCTAGCAGAATTAGTAGTGCTCACATAGCTAGATGTTTTTACTGTCTGTTATTTTGAGCAGAAGAAACCAAATGAAAATATATTACATTTCTAGTTTAGATTTCATGATATGTTAAATTAAAAAAACCTCAAGTTTTGTGACAAACCAATTAACTTAAAAATTGTCAACTAAGTTTTCAACTAGAACTTTCTGTTTCAGCTATAAATGATAACAATGGCCTACCCAAACCGCCCTCCCCCACCACCCCCCACCCTGGGGCAGACAATGGGATCTACGAACATTGCCTTCCAGACTGAGATACGATTTGATCCTTCGTACTTCAAGACGCATCTGGGGATCCTCAGGAGTGTGCTATTTGTAAGTGTATTTAATTTTTTGTTATTGATGATTAACCCAGTTGTTACGGATATCCTTTTTTTCGGAGGATCTTGCTGATTTTTTGTATTCGGTCTAATTATAGGTTTACTTACTATAAGAGGAAAAATAAGTAAAAAAATATAGGTGTTACGGAAAACCTGGAAAATGGTGTTTGATATACGGAACGCTAGTAATATGTTTGAGACGTACTTCTTAGCATTCCATGGATTCACCGTGCGGGTGCCGGGTCCATCGTGTGGCAGAGAGAGAAATCACGAGTAGACCCCGAGACTTGTGACTCGGGCTGTAGGTTTAAAAGGGGCCCCTTATATTGACGTACGTCAACACTCACCTTCACTACTCGTATTTCTCTCCCTGCCCAGCCAAATCCGATATGATCCTACTAGTGCAGCTTTAGATACTCGTTCTAGTATAGAACTTACTGCACTTCTGGACAATCCAAGGTCTTTAAGCAGGTTATAGAGAGATTTTGCTGGTATACCTCTCGCTCCTACTTCTACAGCGTATAAATTAACTACATAGCCATTTTTTGTTAATTCATTTTGTAGGTCGTAATACTTATTTTGTTTCATCGCGTGGTCTTTAGGTATATTAGTTTCCCACGGTACGGTAAGTTCTACCAGGACTATGCGTTTCGTAGCCCTAGAAAAAAGGAAAATGTCCGGTCTGGATGACGAAACACCTACATCCTCTGGGATTTTGTAGTGCTTTTCATACGTGTCCATTAAAATAGTCCAATCAGGTGCTGAACCCAGGATTGAGTAAGGCTTGTTCTTGGAGTTTGAAGTTGAGCCCTCTTTTACAAAGTTAATTTGTCTTTTGTTTATCGTCAATCCCTTTTGGGCTCTAGCTACCGAAAGGCTTACGGCTTCACGTATGATTTCAAGTACTCTGTCATGGCGCTGTGAGTAATGACCCCTATTAAGGAGCACCTTGCATCCCACCAATATGTGCCTTGCTGTACATATCGCCTCACTACAAGTATAGCAACATTTTTCAGAGGCTTTTCCCCACCTTACCAAGTTACTCTGGTCAGGGAGGGTCATTTGGAAAGCGTTCAGATAAAATTTTAATAAGGCAGGAGACCAGTCATATAGCAAGGTGCGCCACTTTAGAGCTAATGGGATACAAAACTCACCTATGGTTAACCACTCACTTTGCATTTCTAAATTCATAGCGTGCACTTTCTAATACATTCTTGCTAATACATCAGATGTACCGTAAATATATATCTCATTATTTTTTTAGCAGTGTAGGTAGGAAATAAAATACAAATTACTCTATAAATAGTAAATAAGTTATTTTATCTTCTAATTAATATCATATTACATAAGTAAATAAGTAGTAAAAATCTCAAAATAATTTACTGAGTATGTGGCGCTCATCAATTAGAGGTAAAGAAGAAAGTAAATTATCGAAAACCAGATGAAAAGGTGCCATGTTGTCTATTTTGCGAAAAACACAGTATTGCAAAACTACACTTGAATCCAAACTTCTTGTAGTCACTGACATCCACTCGAGATTGTCCTTGGTATGACAGAAACGAAACGACGTATCCAAGGCGAGTTGCTCTCACCCAAAACTCATAACCCCATCTTATGGGTTTGCTTCGGATGTACTGTTTACAAACAACGGTGGGTACCTAGCCCACCGTAGTACGGAAATTATTGCTTCATCGAAGCTATGATTTTCATCATAAATATGGAGCGTATGCTAAAAATGATGCATTCATCATAAGGGGAAGCAATATTGCAAATTTATCATCAGCTTTCAAATTGAAATTGTCAGAAGAGTGCAAATGGGAAATTATGAAAGTAAATCTGTATCTGTATAGCGAATTGAAAACTGTTGGCATACCACAATCAGTAGCATTTTCCGAAATACATGTATCTTCTCGGGACTACAACATTTCCACTGTACAGAAGTGCACCAAAGAAACATTAAATTTTCCTAACTGTGTCACATTTCCTTCTTCGTTTTTCTGCATAGCATCAAGATTTGTGTACTCAACCATCATTTTTATTATTTCGTCATCAAAATGGATCATCCAGTTTAGGGCGCTTAGCCAACTGAGCTCACAAGAGGTAATTGTCTGCTTCGTCATCATCATCTGACAAAAATTTCATCCCCCGAGTCATTCATCTGTGACGGTCACCAGTACAATTTTCCGGGGGTTAATTATAATCGTGTTAGGCACCGGTAGATCATCGTCCCACTCGAACGCTTCGATAATTTCATACAGACTCAAAATGTTGGTCTTTGACCTAAACCAACAAAACACAGCTACTTATATTACTATCGTTTGATATACGGAACATCAACTTTATAGTCAAATAAGTGACATGAATTGTAAGAAAATCTATGAAAATATTTACTTATACTAAATATAATACTGTAATTATTTACTTATTAACAAGAATTACCCAATATTAATTCAATTAATAATATCTACTCACCTCGTAACACTCATGATAAATATTCACGATTTATTAACGCTTATAAATTATACATGTCCAACTCAGACTAGAACAAACCACGTCTATTGGACAAAGGGATCATACAGCTATCACAAACAATAAACAAAGAAATTTGAAACTACCCCTATTTTGTTTAATATTTTGTATTGTTCATTGATCCGTATATCAAACGCTAGTAACAAGTGGGTTAACAAGCTCTATGCTCTGACTTCATCTGGGTAAACAAATGAATAGAACATCATAAATAATATCAACCCACAATAAATTAATGAATGTAATTAGGTTAATAATATTTTAGTAGGAGAAATGGTAATGTCACTTTAAATTTGAAATAATATTTTGTGGTATTGTGCCCGACATTACTTCAAACATACCAGGTTACACTAAACACTCATATCTTGAACTGAAAAAGGTGTATTAAACTCAGCAGTATGAAGCATGAACTTTCTGGGACTGGAGACTGGATTGAATGAAACAGTTCTTGTTTTGAAAAATTTCAGGGTGAGACATCATAGTTAGTGACAATGATGTACCTTGTATAGTGAGTGCATTGTTATACCTTTTAGCTTAGTACAAGTGTTTGCGCTTTTCAGACTATAAACTATCAGTGTTGTTCAACTAGATCCTTTCTGTTGTTCCATCATGATTGAGCAACAAACATCCCAGCATTCACACTTATAATACTAGTAGTATGGATATATTGGTTTATTGGCGAGATATGTAAGATTATTATCAAGCTAGTTGCATACCATTAACTTAAAAAAAGGATGCGTTTCGCAATTAGAGTGTATTTTTTATTTATTTATTGTGAATAATTTCTGATAATTGTTTGTTGTTGTTGATGTTTTTGGTTGGTAGATCATATTTCAGAGGTGGTCCCTTGTAAATTTTGTTGAAATTGGTTTAGCATTTTTGGACTGAACAATGAATTAGAAATTAACAAAAACAACATAATATATTCAAATAATGTATCGGTTTGTAGTTTCATTCAGCAAAATTATCACAAATTGAAGCCAGTTGTGTGGTTTTCAGAAAAACAAATTATAAACTGAACACGAGGAAAAACAAAGATGTCAGATAAAACAATACTTACACGCGGTAAACAGGAAAAACCAATGTGTGTAAACCAAACCTCACCTTGCATAATTGACTGCATCATTACCAGTGGGAGTAATTATCATGATGTTAGATGCCTTTGGTTTGTTAACTAAGATTACAAATGAACAGAGTTAGTGTTCAGTGTGTTTTCTTTGATTTTGTATTAGTGTCGGTAGTACATGACACGAATAAGTCTTGCAAAGCCTCTTTTTTTGTACTGGGTCAGAACAACGTAAGTTATGGCTGGTCTAGTCGGGGCGACTATTGATACACTGATGATGATATTACTTGAATATTGATGATTGAGCCCCGGGTACAAATCCTATGCGCACCACCATCTATTTGAAGTTGTATGTAATGCTGCTAACTTAAAACGGTGAAGGCAAACATCGTGAGAAAACCAAAATGTAACTAGAATCTTTTGAAATCATGTATCATCCACCAATGCTCACTGGGCCAGCATGGTGGATTATGGCCTTGCCCCTCTCCTTGCCAGAGAAGGCCCCCTAGTCCCAGCAATGGGAATATTTAGATATACTTTTATACTTCAATGATATATTATACTGCTTATACTTAAGATAGAATAACTGGGAAAGGACAATGTATATACTTGTTATAATTTGTGTGTCCTAACGTCGTGTTTGACCTTTGTGCAATAATCCTAGGTGTTGAACGTCATAGGCATCATCTGCATCAGCAGCTCGGCGTTCCGCGGGAACGGCCGGGGGGTGTTCTTCATCGTGGTGGCGGTCCTGGGGGCGCTCTACTCCGCCGGGCTCAGCGCGGCGTACGTCATGCACGTGGTCGAGAAGTTCCACAACTGGCACTGGATGAAGGTATGCCAATATTTGGGGCTCAAACAATATGTGGTGCTCAGAAGGACATATGTGGCTGCGGTGGCGGAAAGGCTAGAACGATCATCTGATTTCACAATCATGGGGTCATTTTGTTTTACCTGAACTGCCAACTTGCGTGAGTTGATTCGACGACGCGGTTTACGATGGTGTGCTAAAGTAGAAAATACCGATTTGCTCTCTATTTGCATAGCGGTTCCATCGAGATAAACCTAGCTATCCATAGCCCATAGTACGTAGACAAAAAAGTACGATTTCGGATAGACCAATAGACCAATTTTAACAGGGCTTTCGCTGGAAAGCATTGCTATCATCACACTGGGACATAAAATTACTCTGCCCTGTAATTTTAAACAGGAACACAACATTCAGTTATTTTAAATATTTTTTTGGCGGTACAATGCGAAAGATGTGATAGTTTCCTAGGCGGGCCCAGTGGGTTATATATACAGTGGATCAACTGTAGTTATGTTATACTAGCAGCGTCCCGCGTCTTAACCCGCATTGTTCCCTTTTTCGTTAGTTTCACGGGATAAAAAGTAGTTGTGTTCTTCCAGACAATATTTTAACTGTGTTCCAGATTTCAACTTGATTCGTTCAGTCGTTACGACGCGATTGAGTAACAAACATCCAGACTATGGTGTTTATAACGTTAGTAGGAAATAGGATTATGTAGTAATTATAATATAATACCAGGTGGAGATGTTCGTGTGCATCGGACTGGTGTTCTTCAACATGGTCACGTCCACCATCGTCGTCGCGTTCGGCTCCGCGGGGTTCTCTGCGGCCGGGGTTAGTACACTGCATCTATTTCTCTCTCTCTCTCTCTCCATCTATCCCTCCCTCTGACTCTCACTCCCTTCCTTTCCCCGCCTCTCTACCCTTAGCCCCCCTATCTCTCTCATCTCTTACCCTCTCTCTTCTTTATAAGATAAGTAGCAATAAGCACACGACCGCCTAATGGTAAATGTCGGTCGTCTGCTCATGAACATCTGCAACATCATAGATGCTGACGACGTTTTTTAGCCCAGACATATGTTCAAAGATACCGTTAGTCGGAAACACCTTCGGGAAGAGAATTCGCTCTCAGGACCGCAGGATTCGCCAAATTTAGCCCTCAGGACCTCAGTAGAAATGGCCAGGAGAATCGGACGGTTTGATGATGCCATTTTCTGTCTTTCTCTCTCTGTCATAGGTATATTAGTAGTAAAGGATGAGTTATCAGTCTAAGAGACAAGACACGCAATTGACTCCAAATTAAATTCTTTTAAAACATTATACAATCATAATGTATAATAAATAACATAATAAAGGCAATGAATACTCCTATAAATTGCATTGCATCGTCATATAAAATGCGACAGTTATCCTTATAAAAGCCAGTTGTTAGAGGAAGCCCTCGGGAAATGAACAATGGCTATTAATATTTATTGTGTCGCTTGTAGGAATGTTGCGAGGTGTCGCACAGAAGTAGATGAGATCAGGTGAACTCGACCCACATAAAGTTAAATCGGGACGAGGACTGCCTCAAAAATATACCATTCTAATTTGTCCGACAGGCGTTATCCATCGTAGATCGCATCGTCGCTTAACATCACATCAAGCGAGATGGTGGTCAAGTGCAAACCTATTATAGTAAAAAAAAATTCATGATGAAAAGTGTGATCAAATTTAAAAAAAATGACAAAGATAAAGATTATAGATCATCAAACTTCCGGAGTAGGAGGTTATGACATCACGTCTACATAAAAATCGTTTATAGACGTGACGTCACTCTAAAAGTCTAAATCTTTGTAAATTTTTGTTTGTGAAACAAGAGAATAAATACGTGTATTTACAATACTTTTTAGCAATCTAAATGACGTACTAATTATTTTATTTAGTCACAATGCCTTTTATTACGTAGAAATGTTAGCAGAGTCCGCCTGGGGACGTGGGGACTCGTCATGTTGTAATCGTGTCTACGTTGACCTCCAGACCTCCTAATACTAAATGAATCAGATTTGTATCTTCTGTCCGACCCTATTGACCGGCGATGATTTAATTTTTGCCTCACAGCATCTACCTATTGTTGTTTATGAATATATATGATACTATCGGTTTGAGGTAGCTTTCGAGTAAAACTGGAATTTAAATATTTAATTGCACACAGACTCTTTACAGCTTTTCACGAATGTCTAGGGTTAATATACTGTTATTTCAATTATTTAAGGTAAATACTGACTAATTTGTATTCGACTCGACACCCGAGTATTGTTTGGTAGCAGGCGAACCTTCATTTACCCATAAACAGTGCTCCTTGGTTTTGCCCGCGTAATTCCCGTAGGTATCCGTCATTTTCCCGCGATCAAAAATGTGCGTGTGTCATTCCCAAGGCTATACTATTTTATGTGTTCCAAACACGGACGATAAAAATATTCGGACGTAGTCTCGGTAAAACAAAAACTGTGTCTATAGAATCGGCCAGTGCGCTGTGTATGTGTGCGGTGCAGCTTGTCACATACACACATCAGTCGGTCGATACCCGCGCAAACTTGTGTACATGTGCGCGTGTCGGCCTGTATGTGACACATACACTGCGCAATGGCCGACTCTATAGACACAGTTTTTGTTTTAGCGCGACTACGTCCGACTTTTTAGACGTCCACGGTTCTAAACAACCCAATCCGTTCAGCCGTTCCGACTTCCGACGTGAGCGAGCAACGTATTAGTTTTAGCATTTATAATATCAGTAGGATTATTATCACAAAGCCGCGACAACCAGAAAGAGAAGCTTAATAGGTATTGGTGGAAAACAATCTTTGAAATATTAATAATGTTAATCACCACTATATTTTGTTGTGGTAGAACTCTTAGCAGAGTCCGCCTGGGGAAGTACCACACCTTTGCCAGTTATTCTACCGCCAAGCAGTAATGTTTGCACATTGCTGTGTTCCGGTTTGAAGGGCAATGTTACCAGAGAAATTACAGGGCTTAGAGATATCACATCTTAGATCTCTGGGTGACGAGCGCAGTGCAGTGCTAGGTAATGATTTGGATTCTTCATGTTCCAATAGCGGCGTAAGACTCTCCTGTTATGTGGCAGGCATGTTGCTTACCATCAGGCACACGTCCCGTTCGTCTCGTCACTCTTTATTAAAAAAAAAAAAACTATCACTAACCACTATCATAGTCCCGATATTCGTGTCGGCGAACGGCCTTATAGCGAAAAGTCTCGACCAACATCATAAGAGGCTTTCGCTAGACGGTTGTTGTTGGCGAGTCAGACGCACGCGGCGGTCATCCTCGATCCTCGACACAGCGCGCATCGTCAGGAGGTTCCTCACCAGCCTCACTCTGCAGCCCTAACCACCGGGAGCGCGGGCCCTCCTCGCTGCTGGCACCCTAGTTTTTTTAATGTTTATGTTTTTATTGTAAAAATAACTTAGAAATTAAGACAATTAATAAATACGTGAATAGTAAATAATTCATAAGTTTATCAAATTTTGTTTGTGTAACAAATATGTCTGGTACCTGAGGATGGTTGACTTAGTGTGGGGGCCCCAGTGCGCACGTGTTTATATACTTTTGTATTAGTGAATTAAGTAGGTACAAAAATGTATTTGATTTCTGAACAATTACTTTGATTTCCAGTTCTTCGGCTACCTGTGCATGGTGGGGTACGGCGGCGAGGCGTTCCTGCGCGCGCGCTGCATCAAGGCGGGTGCGCCTGCGCAGGGTCACGTGGTGTCCGCCAAACAACAGCACGTCACCAGCCCCACATAGCGGGCACACCACCGGTCACCACCTCGGGGCTAAGACGGTACCGAGAGTACTCCTCAATTCAATCTACTGGACTAGGCGTGATGACTTAAAAAAACAAAAATTAATCCATCAGTTGGAGTTAGATCGTACAAAAATGTCAGGGTCACGTGGTCTCCGCCTAACAGCAGCACGTCATCAGCCCCACCTAGTGTACTCACCATCACACCAGTCACCATCACCAGTCGGTACCGAGACCCTCACTGAACCGTAACTCCTGAACTCTATCTACTAAACCAAGGATGATTACTAAAACAAAAGAAAAATCTAGTTAGTCCATCAGTTAGATCATAAAAAAATATTATACACGTATTTTTCTTTTGTTTCTCAAACAAAAAATAACGAGGATACATTGCTTGGAATTTTCGAGTGACGTCACTTCATTGTATAATTTTTTTGACGTGATGTGGCAACTCCGAAACATGATATATATCGAAACTTATGATATAGATAGTGCAATCCACGAAGACGCGCCCCACTATTCCTCCTAACCGTGTATAGTATATGTGTGCAAGCTTCCGTCAATGTTTGAGTGTTATCGGTACACACTAATTACCTATGAATGCACACGCACACTACAATGACTGGTGAATGGTTCGCGACTGACGCTCGGAGCAAACGCGTTCGGTGGAAACGAAAATTGGTGGGGCGCGTCTTCGTGGATTGCACTATCTATATATGTATACATATCGTTGTTGGTTTTTGAATAATGTGGTAAAACAGACAATACGTGTCCCAAGTTTTTCCAAAATCTAGCTGACGGACTAATAAGAATGGCATACGTATTTTTGATCCAGCCATTATCCCAATTATTTGTGATTAATACGGATATAATTATGTTGTGTATTTCTATTTATCATAAATGTGTATTTATACAAGTTTTATATCAGCTATTTGGCTACCATAGGACAACAAGCTTTGCTTAGTTGGGGGCTAGATGATGTTGATGATGGAATATCCATTAATATTTATATATCTCTCTTGATGTTAACCGACGATGCGGTCTACGATGGAGTCCTTGACCTTTAAGGAAGTGTTGATCGTGTAACTTTCGCATTAAATCAACCTCATCAAAATCAGTCCACGTTTTAACACATATTTTTGTAGTCTGGTCACGTTTTCGACTGACAAAGTAGAGAAAGTCACAAACATTAGTTAATCGAAGCAAACCCATGCCAAATGAAAGCGACTGACTACTTATTTAAATAGGTCCGGTACATTAGGACCATATATGCTCATGATATGCTATTTTACTATCCGTAATAGGTTTGCATTTGACTGGCATTTTTCCTGACGAAATATTTTATTTTAACTTCAATTAAAATTAAATTAGTCGAAGATTCTGGAAAATCGAGCTCGATCAGCCCTTCTACTGCTTCTTGTTATTCTCGGAGCCCAAGACTAAAGAAAAGTTACGGCTGGTCTAGACGCGAGACTGGCGAAACCGACATTTTCAGAATCTACCGGCTGTAGGTACTTTCCTTCCTGTACCTTCTTAGCTTCTAGTCAAAACTAACGACCACTTAAAACATTTACACTGGTACAGTGTACACCTCGGTCCTCGGCACGGCCTCGAATGTATTGTAATGATATTATCACGCATTATTTGTGTACACATCACAACGCTAATGTCGGCTGTACACTCTCGCACCGGGACCTTGTGGAGTTTGCGTCAAATTTAACGATTCAGCATGGCATTACCAGCTTACTCTATGTTACCACTGATGGGACTCGCCATCGAGATTATGATTATACACGGAGACAGTTGAAACCATAAACCACCACGTCGGCCAAGTGCGGGTTGACTGTCACTTGTCCTGGAAACACGATTTCCTCCCAACGTTTTTCTTCGTTAAACCTTTTATATTCCATTAACGTTGTGGAGACAAATGTTTACATCTGTACTTCTCAGTCTCAGGGAAAATCTCAGAGTTACAGGTGGAATTCGAACCTGTGACCTCTCAATTGCCAAATCGGACATTTCTAGATCATCAAGTTTATAGTGAAAGAAAAACATCGCGAAGAAACCATTTTACGACAGACATCTTTCTAACACACGCGACATCCGCCAATCAGCACTTGCCAGCATGGTGGTTTATAGCCTTAACTCTCTCCTTATGAGCGACGGCCTCGAGTCGCAGCTGTGGAAACATAAATTGGGTATTAAATTATGGGCTGAGCGAGTGTGTACAACCGGCATTAGCATCACATGTTATAGGTGCTAAAATATTACTTAATTTAATGTACAAATAATGTAAAAATCGAATATTTATTTGTAGTTAACGTTAGTTTTAAGATTTCATGTACTTGTAAGTTTTCCCACCTACTTTACTGAGTATTCTTCCACAAGCTCCACTTCTTAATGGATTATTGTTTAAGTTTTAAGTGTAATAATTCATTGTAAAATACTTCTATCTTCAATTTGTAATCACAAAATGATTTAATTGTGCATAGTCTAAGTAGGGTAACGCAGAAAAGTATACTAGATCGAAAAGGGCGTGCTATAACCACATTAATTCAACCTCCAACCTTGCGAAAACATCCCTTTTATTGATTACTTGATCACATTCCATTTTCATATGAAATAGCTTGAACAATTGAACATGTCACTTGCGTTGACTAACTAACGCCATCTTGTTTTCACCAAAGTAAACAAATGTATCTTACCCTAATACCACAGTATAAAGAAATACTACCAGTGAACCAGCGGCGTTTCTTCCAATGAACTACTGGTACTACCAGTAGTTCATTGGAAGAAACGCCGATAATGTCTAGACACGGGTAGATAAAACCGAAAACTGGACCGCGCTCCCGAAATACTAACATTGTAATGTTGACAATGGCGGGAGCGCGCTTCCCGCGTCTCACCCCGCTAGATTGCCCCGTCTAGACGGCTTCGTTGTTAACGACTGTGTACAATTGGAATATTTTTACTTTTTACTTGCGACAACTAAGAGGCCACCAACTCCCATCTAGTTTCGTCACAAGATAGTTTAAAGAAGTAGAATGCGTACTTTTTGGCTTAGTAGCTTTCTGAGGAACCCTATATAAATAAGATAAAAACAAAACAATCATAAATGTATTTGACATCATAATTCCCAACAAAATGGATTTAGATATTTTTTTTACATTAAGTATTTATTATTATTTAAATATTTTTTCTAAGTACTTAGTAATTTTTGGAGTACTTATTCAGACTTTCTCTTTAATTGATCACATTAGTCCGGTTACAGCGACTGTCATACTTTTATCAACTTTACGTCGTTATAACCGCACACATTTTTGTATTATAACACGTGCGCTTATTGTATTAAAAATCAGATAAATATAAGGTGTAGGTTATTTGTGATATTATAATTAAGAATTATATTTCTTATATGTGTTTGTATTTATTGTAGAATTGTAATTTTGTTTGTGTAAATTGGTGACTAAACCCCGCCACTGCGTCTAACGTATTAGTTGTAGGGGTAGTAGAATGTCAATGTAACATTGACAGAATTTTTGCTTTGGATATGTTCAAATGACATTAAGCGTCAGATAGGCGCCATCTATTAGGACTCTTCTCGGCAGAGTCCTATCTCTACGGGTACACAGTAATGTGCAAATATTACTTAGTGTTCCGGTTTGAATGACAATGTTTCCAGAAAAAATACAGAACATTGAGATAAAATGCCGTTTATCTCTGGCTGACGAGAGGCAGACCATACAGTGATAGGTAATGATTTAGTCTCAACCATTTAGACTCTTCATGTTCCAATAGCTGCGTATCACTGTGTTGTTATGGGCAGGCATGTTGCTTACTCTCAGGGACATGTCGTGCTCGTCTCGTCTATACTATAAAAAGAAACGATCATAACATTTCTGTATACATTTTTTGTTGCGTCTAAAAATCCCTAATTGTTAACTGCGTTAGTTTTTATAACGGCTAAATTACTGATCGCTGATGCTCAAATTAATATGTCTGCTGTAGCGAAAACCATATGCCAAACCATGAAAGCTCAATTTTGTCAAAGATACGACGTCCGTCGAAAATTTCTGTACTCTTTAGCTCAAAATATGTACAGTTCTTTGGCTCACATGATCCTTTAGCAAAAGTTTGGGATACTGTGGTTCAGTGGAGTAGCGAGCCTTGCAGGAGCCTCTGTCAAGATAATTGGGGGCCCAAACCTAAAGGGTAAATATTGATGGATAACATTTATTAATTCTTACTCTTACGCATATTAGATGTAGCACAGGCCCCCGTATCGTTGTAACGGCTGTCACTATGCCTTTGCGGTGGTTATCAGCTTACAATGACATTATGTTTTTTTTTTAATTATCCACTCCACAGACTCCGGGGTCCGTGATCTTTGTCCATACATATTCTTTTTACACTCAGACATTTCTTGGATTAGGAAAAGAAAAGGAAAATAAGGGGGAGTGGGGCACATTTCAAACCTAATTCTAGTGCTCGTCTGTAGAGCCGATCACTAGCGGCTGGGGTTCTACCGCTAGTAATCGACTCGACATTATGGTTGATTTGGCTCACAACATTTTAATAGTTCTTTAGCTCACTTAACTTACTTTAGACGCAGGTTACCAAAACTTTATACCATAATTTCCATAATTTGGGTGTTATGGATACTCTAGTTGAAAAATAAAAAAAAAGATTTAAAACATTGCGTTGTATGAGCAGTGAGCACGCGTATTATTTCGAAAGCTGCCACCAAGTTTTCGGTAAATATTTGAGACAAGCTTTGCATCAAACATAATTAAATATTTATGGGTCAAAAAAAATTTTTTTTGAAGTGAAAACTTCTTTAGTCGCGCCTAGACAGATTTTTCGTGGGCTGTGAATTGAATTCATTCGACACGCTCGGGTATGATAAGAAAGCTTCGGGTAAACTCGGGACCATGGCTATTGGCCATCTAGAAATACGTCAGCCAATGGGAAATGCTGAAAGGGCGTGGACAGGCCATCATGGCATGGCCATCTAGAAACGCATCAGCCAATGGGAAATGCTGACGCATTTCTAGATGGCCATGGCATGATGGCGAGGCCACGCCCTATGACTGCCAATTATTTTTTTTCAAAATTTTACTCGCTACTCACCAGCCAAGTTTACAGCTTCGTATTGAGTAATAAGGGGGAGAGTAGTGACTTGACAAGTTTTCAGCTTGCGTTAAATAAGTACCTACCTACCCAAATTTGGTGCCATTTCTCGGAATATGTTGCTTACCTTCAAGTGCATGTATTGCTCGTTTTGTCACTTTCTAAATAAAATTTGTATGTCACAGTTTCTTCACTATGTATCTTAACGGCTATGATGCGGGAACCAACTACGTATTTGTATACGGTGAATCACCATTAATTGCAAAACATACAAAAATAAAAAATAATGTTACTTGAATAAATGATATGAAAAATTTATGTTGTTTTTTTTTCTAAGGCAATTCCAATATTAATTAAAATAAGTATGTATTTATCTGCATGTAAGTATTTTCATGCATACGTATATCCATTCAATGCTTGCACACTAATTATTAAAACTTGAACTGTTTCATGGCTGACATTCCAACGATTCGAACGAACTATACTTTGGAATACGTTGCCGCAGTGGATGGGTATTCCGTGAAGGATATAATCTGTATGCTTTGAAATCTACCACATCTTTGCCAGTTATGCTACCGCTAATAAGTAATGGGCAATGTTCTAGTATTGCGTTCCAGTTTGAAGGGCAATGTTTTCAGTGAAATTACATGGAAAAGAGATAAATCATGTTGTCTCTGGGTGAGCTCAGTAGACTGCTAGGCAGTGATTTGGACTCTTCGTGTTAATATAGCTGCGTGGCAATGCTGTTATGGGAAGGCGTGTTGCTTTAAAAAATTTGAACGGAATAACAATTTTTTTGAAGGGATGTGGATGAAATCTTGTAGGTAGATAGATAATGGTCTGGAATAACACATAGGCTAATTTTTATCCCGGAAAAATAAAGGGATCGGGAACTACGCGAGAGAAACAGCAGAGCGTTAAAAAAATAACATAGTTCATAAAGTACGTAGACTTTATAAACTATGTTATTTTTTTTTAATTAAATCTTCGGTGGAACCTGGCGTAGTAGAAATCATCGATATAAATCAATGGATGTGTCCTCCGAAACTTCAGGTGCACGGAATTATGTCATCGTTGGGAAGAGCGAGCTCACTCTTTCCGTTTTAGTTGATTGTAGGAAGCGGTGAACGCCGAACGTTTATACCTATCGCTATTCGTAGAACAGCAAAAAAGTTACCACGCCGCTAGCGATTCTAGGGCATGCGCGGTCCGAAGGGGGTCACAGGGGACATGACCCCCCAAAATCGTATACGTTACATTAAAATGAGTAGTCTTTTTTTCTCGATTTATTGTATTTCTACTCGTGACCCTCCCCCCAAATCTGACGCTGTGTACTGGTGACCCCCTCCAAAAAATTCGACGCTGGGACCGCGCCTGTTCTAGGGGTCAAGTAGATTGGTAATTGTAAACCACTCACGCCACACACAAAGACGCAATTTCTTAACAATTTCAAGGCACATCCATTGATTTATATCGATGGTAGACACCGGCTCATACATTTCGGGTTGAAGAGAACCGCATGGTAAATATAACTGGGATTACCTATTCAGGTAACGTATTCCATAGTTTAGCTTCTCTACCTACCGCCTAACAAACTTTGTTATGACTTGGCTCTTCTCTTTAATTTCTGTACTTTGACTTCGTTTGACGTTATGTTAAAAATAGAGCCCAATGTTGTGGCCGCTCCCTCGCTACCCTTTGTCCATGTTCGTGTCGAGTTAAAATAGACCAGTTTAAATGGAGAGTGAATCGGTTTCTTCTAGGTAAACACGCTCCATCGTAGACCGAATCGTCGCTCAACATCAGGCGAGATGGCGGTCAAGTGTAAACCTATAAAAGTTAAAATAAATAGTTTTTGAAACGTCTGTCAAGGTCGTCCCGTCCTCGCATTGGTCTGAATGTATGTATTTAAAAGGTTGTTGGCTCGATCCTTGAGTAAATGTTTAGAATACAATACAATACTTGTATATTGTTGTTCAAATAAAAAAACATGTTTGTAAAAATGTTTCATTTATTAATATTGTAACAAATTATTTTGTAGAAACAGACTGTTATGAATATAAAACTATTTCACAAGTAGAGGTGATGCAGTTTACTCCAGGGTTCGGCAGAACACCTACTATACCGAAAGTGACGTTTCCTACTTCCAGATGGGCGCCATCTATCTACATTTTATAGAAGCTATTTTTCGCCGTTTGAGAACGCCTCAGTGAATAACAATTTGATATTTCATGTGGTTAAACCTTACAATGTTTCATAAACATTGGCTTTTATAACTATTTCTATTTGAGGTACAAAAATATAGATATAAAATACAATATTACAAAAAATACTTTCATGTACCTAATACATTTGATTATGACGTATGTGTAATATTTGATTTATCTTTAGTAAAAACACAAATTTATCTTATCTATTTATATAAAAAAAAACCATTGACGTTTGTTGGTCTGACAAAGCTAATTTTGGTTTAGAATTTATTTTAAAAGTCCTTAGAAAGGTGAGACAAACATACAAAAATAAGTTAGTTAAGTACCCTAAGTGAAAGTAAAATTACTATTTCATGTTCGCAAACTGTTGGTATTAGCCAAACAGGACGCGTTTAGTTCAGAAAACTTCCATTGGCGGAGCGAAGATCGCCAATCGGCCAGTACGTAGTTATTTATGAATTTGATCAAAAACTACTAACTTCTTGTGCTATTTGATTTACCTCCGCCATCAATAACAGAAAACTACAGTATTTAAATAGACCGACGAATGAAGTATACTTAAATCTATAAACACGTGTGGTCCACACGACGAGATAAGATATAACTTTTTTTTTAAACGTATCGAGAGCTAAACCCAAGATTCTTCGTAAAATGAACGAAATAATATTGAATACCATAAAAACTTATCTTAAACACATTAGTAACAATAATAAGGCACGTATCAGCATAATTCATAAAATACATAATATTAATAATTCTTAATCTAAACAAATAAATATCCATACAACATGATCTTCAGTCAGAGTTATGAAACTTTAAAATACCTTTAAACAACAATATCCACTATACATTCTTTAGCAGTAAATTACTCCAAAATGGTAGCCTTTTCTGCAATAACCACACATTCCAAAATTAACCCTACAGTGGTATAAATATGATTGAATTTTAATTAGTAGTAGAACTTTAACATTCTCAAATTAATTTCGTTTCGTAACTTTACTTTTACTTTAATTTTAACAAATAAGATTGGATTTTAGATTTCTGTTAACTTTTGAAATTCCCAAATTAATTTTGATTCCTAACAGGCCATTCTAAAATTAACCGTATTACGGTAAGTATAAATAATTACTGAATTTTAAGTCTACCCAACTTTAAAATGCCAAAAATTAATTTAGATTCTTAACCGCAGGGCATTCCAATATTAACCATATTGCTGTATAAAAAGTAGAAATATCTTTGAATTTTAAGTTTTACTAGCAGAATTTGTGAATTTTAAAGTTAGTAGGTAATGACTTCAAAATTCACAAATTCTACTCGATTCTTAACCAGTCGCACATTCTAAAATTAACCATACTACATAGGAATATGGTTGAAGTTTGAAGTTCTGCCAACACTAAAATTAACAAATTTATTTATTGTGAATTATATTAACATATCAAGTCAGTCATACCTACATAACATCTGTATTTAACTTAATCATAAGGTAAAATTTAGGAGGACCTTAAAATCAACCTTTCCTATATATTCCGGGTTTTGCAGAACTCGCAAGATCGTAATGAACTATAAGAGGTGTGATCAGTACATCAGTAGTATTAGTCACGAGATATTTACCGCAATTTTTTTTTCTAGCGAGTTATATCGAGATTTACGTTCGAGCATTCGAGTTCGACTAACAGTAGTAGTCGTCCTATAAGACTAAAAAAGAGGGTAGTTCGATATGTCTACCCGTGATTAAAAAAATTTGTATAAATTCTTTTCGTCAGTTTACCTGTGAACATGGTGCATTAAACTGCATCAAAATATCGGGAACTCGTTCGATTATTTAACCACTGTAAAAATCCCGTAATTAATAACGCTAATTTGTGTAAGAGGTCTTTACAAAAACAATATTTTTCTTGTACTAAAACTTACGTTCAACTTTAAGTTGTTTACAAACATGATTAATAGTGATTCTGTTTCAGTAGTTCACCCGCCCTTTCAATACAACCCCTTAATACAATAAAACTCATTCTAAGATTGAGGCATCAAAAAGTACAATCTTATAAACAACACTAATAAATATAAAACTGACAAAATGGTGGTACAGATCACGAAGCTAAACAGAAAAAGACGCGTTGTACAGATGCGAACAAAATTTCCGACATTTGAAATGCGAGCATTGAACAAAACCTGATTTATGAGGCGTAAAAGAAATCTGCTGCAGAGTTTATCTTTTGTATGAAACTTTGTAGATTTTTAAAGTGAACATGTCATTATCATTAGCCTCGATGAGCATTTTTTCGGCTAAAGGTACAAGTTCGCGCCGAGACCGCGACGCGAGACCGCGACACGAGACCGCGACCGGAGACCAAGACAGGCACTTGACACTATGGAATTGTATGGGCGCCAGTTCGCGCCGCGACCGCGACCTGTCTCGGTCTTGTGTCGCGGTCTCCGCGCGAACTTGTACCACTATGACAGTCAACAATTATTTTTTCTTGACAGTTGTTCCAATAGCTGTTCAAACTGTCGAGTACAACGCGCACCCTTTCAGTTCAACACAGATTATTCGTATCCTGTATCAGGGTGTCCCTGTGTCCTTAAAGCTAGGTGGATCAACATTTGACTTACACATTCATAAATTGGTCTTTGGCTTGTTATTACTCCCACATATTTTTATAAGTAAACAAATAAATGGAGAAAGATGAATAATAATAATTATATAATATATATATATAATTATAATAAAAATATGAATTCAAATATTTGCACTGTGTCTGGGTGTTTCTATGTATAATAAGTATGTATTTAAAACTATAATATGTGTATTATATCAGCTATCTGGCCGCCATCATACAAACTTTGCTTAGTTTGGGGTCAGATAGTGTTGTGTGTGAAATGTCCACCAATTTTTATCCCGGAAAACAACGGGAACGGGATCTTCGCGGGTAACACCGCGGGGCACTGCTAGTAATACTCATAAAATTGTAAATGCAAATTTAGGGTACATAGAAACACATCTGTATTCATCACACGAATATTTGCAATGGAAGGAAGAAGAACACAAAAAAGGAGACTGGAAGAAGCCATTGCAAAAGCAATCACTTCCCTCAAGTAGAAATGGACTGGAGAGATTGCTAGGCGGAGTGAGGGTGTAGGTACTACTTATGTACGCGCGCAAGAAGATAATCATCATCATCATCAACAGCCCACTAAACGTTCCCACTGCTGGGACTCGGGGCCTTCTCTCGCAAGGAGAGAGTTAAGGCCATAATCCACCACGCTGGCCCAGTGCGGGTTGGCGGATGACACATGACACATGACTTCGAAAGATTCTAGGTACATGTCGGTTTCCTCACGATGTTTTCCAAGAAGAAGAAGAAGATAATACTTCACATTATTCTTCGTGCTAAGGAAGGCTAACTTCAACCGGGAAAAAACACGAAGTTACGAGTAGTACAATATTTACTAAAACGTTGACTAGCTAACTTCAGTTAGTCGGTTTTTCGCGCGCCAAATGAAGAATAACATGAAAAAAATATGTATATTGTGTAGTTAAGTTTATATATAAAGTAAACATTGTGATATTTCACTTTTGCTGAAGCATTCGTGTTATCACCTGATCTTGCCTACATTCTCTACTACGATAAGTGATAACATTAATAATGAGTCACGTATAAAGCCGTAAAATAACGCCCACTAGTATACTATTGTGAGCAGCCCACGTTTTATTCCCAAGGTTGCGATTCTGGGGCTTCTCTTACAAAAAAAAGACTCAAGACCTTAATACACTGCACTGGCCAATTGGGGATGGTGGATGTCTTTAAAATATATCTTTCTTGGGCCCTGCCCGTTGTCTCACGATGTTTCCTTTAAGTGATACTAACTTGTACACATACCCTTGGCAAAATATTCAGAGGTGCAGGTGGGAATCAAACCTACAACCTCATACTTGTGAAATTGTACGTTCTCGCCCCTAAGCCACCACAGCACAACATCTACTGGCTTAGTTGGCACAAAGTTTGCCTCGTGAGCCGAATGTCGCGGGTTTGATTCCCACCCTCGACCAATAAATGTGGGATGAATACAAATATTTGTTTTGTTTGTCTGTATCGTTTATATAAGTATTATTTCACGTATTTGGCTCCCATAACACAAGTTTTAGTTGGTTTGGTGCCAGTTAGTGTTATATGAGGAATATTCACCAAATACCTATTTATTTATATCATCCTTTTTGCCTAGTAATGAACATTGACATTAATATATAAGAAAGTTGTTAATACGTATCCATAACATATACTGTACATTGATGTGAGGTTACCATTTAAAAAAATTGGCAACCAGGACAAAACGTGTGAAAACCCCAGACAACGCTGACAAGCTGGATGCTATACCACACTCTCTCACGAAGTCACGGAAGCTGACTCACATTATGGGACCGGAAGTATACAACACTCTTCCTAAAATACTTAAATCAGCCCCAAGTCTCGGTAGTTTCAGGAACAGATTAAAATGCTGGCTTGTCGATCAAACATTTTATAGTTACAGCGAGGTTTTAGAGAGTGATGGTAAGGTTATGATCAAATGGTAAAAAAATAGATTGTACATTACAATAACTGTAACAAATAAATATATTTATATAGTTTGACACTTATCTGTACGGTAATTGTTATCGTATGGTGAAATCTTAATTTTAAACTTTGAAAATGTATACTATTTGTATGCTATTTCCTTTGTTTTTTTATTTCATTAATATTTGACGTGTAAATTGTACATTTATGAATAAAGAACTTTGACTTTGAGTTTAGAGCCCAGAACATGTCAACAGGATTTTAGCGTGCGGGCACAAAGCGTATGTTACAGCTATGGTGGATAATTAGCTTCCGTCCGGACGCTCTCCGGACGCCCTGTAAACTAGAACAAATCCAGGGATACCCGGATCGATGGCAAACCTAATTAGTACCGTGTTATGCAAATTAAATATTTGCATTTTGATTTTGGAAGATTAGAATAAATATCTACACTGTGAGGTGGGAGTATAACAACCATAAAAGCTTAAAACTAAATTAAGGCACATTAAGTAAGTGTTAAGTTTGGTTCTATGGTTACATCACTGCGCTGGTAGCCCACTCTTCCAGGCTTTAAACTTGCGGAATCCGTCCAGCCCGTACGCTATCACTGCGCAGAATCCGAAGAACTGGAAAAGCAGAATAGTTACCGTTAATTATCATTTTATATGATTTTTTTACAGGTAATAGTCTCCTAATGTACACAAATATACTCCATACATACAAAACCGTTGGGAGTCCACTTTCCTCATAAATGAAATGAAATGAAATGAAATAATTTATTGTAGAAAACTGTGTACAGATTAGGATGATACAAATATACGCCAGTACTCAAAGACAGTTTTGTCCTCACGGACATACAAAAGTTCCACTTGGTCAATGTTTATTAAAAAATATTATAATAGGTCTAATAGGTATAATAGGTCTACAAATATCTGAACAAAATGAAAATATCACACAACATCTTTCGAGTGTCATCCCAATGTTGTCAGAATATTTGAAGATATTCATTCAGTGAGTAAAATGTGTTGTCAAGAAGCCATGATTTCAAAACCACTTTAAATTTACCCAGAGACAATGTCTTAAAATAAAAAAATATAATTTAAAAACTCAAAAACCCGACTGCGTAAAAAGTGAACCAAACTACGTACTCGCATACTAAAAAAAAACTGAAAAGAATAAAACAAGCATTTAGATTTCTGGTGGTCTAGAACTCTATAATAATTATGTTATTGTATTTTAATACTATTGAAATAAATACAATATTTTCTAGTAAAAGAACATTACAACTGAAGAGTCGGGATCCATTATTATTCGACATACAATGTAATTGTTCAATGGATCCCGACTGTTCAGTTGTAATGTTCTTTTATTAGAAAATATTGTATTTATTTCAATAGTATTAAAATACAATAACATAATTATTATAGAGTTCTAGACCACCAGAAATCTAAATGCTTGTTTTATTCTTTTCAGTTTTTTTTTAGTATGCGAGTACGTAGTTTGGTTCACTTTTTACGCAGTCGGGTTTTGAGTTTTTAAATTATATTTTTTTATTTTATACTTTTTAGTTATGAACAATGCTGTGAATGTTAATATGCTCAACATAATAATATGCATCTTTTGGTTTGTTGACCAAATGTCTTCGTTTCTACTGATATAATATGTAGGATTTTCTACTGCATGTAATTCATATTTATAGTTTTGTGTTAGTATAGGTTTTCGATTGACGTTGAGTACCTACTAAATCGTTTGAAGTTGGAGATGGGCGACCGAGGCAGTGCAATCCGAGAGCGGTTCCGTGTTCCCACTATCAGCGGCAGAGTTGAAACCCCATGGAGGTTTATTAGTAGATAGGGGCATCATATCCATACATGATATAGAGTGCAACATAACTCGGCTGTGTCTCCCGGGCGGGGCAGTAGGGTATGCGTAAATACATTTCTGGACGTACGAAAAAAAGGTAGTCCAATATACCTGTTCCGTATAATCGGGCAACATTAAAATCATAGCGGATCTATGGTTTTGACAGCCGGCTGTGAAGTGACGTCGTCGGTTTTTCGCTGGAACGAAAAAGACGCGTTTTACTGTTATCTATATAATCTGGTTTGCTTTTCTGGTTAAAAGTGTAATATTGTGCGGGAATACATTATTAACGTGAACTGTGACCTTGGATTGGTGCTGGAAGACCACACAGTGAAAGCGGCTACGGGATTGGCCGCTTCTAGAACGCAGGATCGTTCTTGGGCGGAGGAAGTCTACGGAATTTGTCTGGTTTGGTACTCCAAATTCCCCTTGCTCCCGTTCCTTATTCCTTGACGACCAAACTGGACCTTTGGACGACGCCGGGAACCCCAGGTAAGTCATTTCTTGGCACTACTCGGTTTGCAATCAGGGAAGTAAATGTTAAAATCGGTATAACGGCATATATAATTGTTTAAGTCCTGCTTATGGGCCCCAGGACGGTAATTTCTGGATAAAATACTGAACATTTTTTGGTAAGCAGAGTGTAGTTGGCCGTAATTACTCCCTTTTTGTTTTTATTTTCTGGCAAAAAATACCGGGTAAGCCGAATATTTGGGGGTTCCCAGTTTATAATTTCTCCCCAAACTGTCGGGAAATTTAGTATTAAGTGGTATCCGGTTTTTTAGGTTGCGGATATATTGTTGTTTTTGATATTTGTTGTGACATTGTCCGAACTTAGGTTAATTTAAAGTTTAAATTTAAATTTAAAAATGGCTTCGGATTTGGCCAACCAGCTCCGGTGGTTCGAATCCTTGCAAGGATTGGTCGGCCGGAGAGACCGGGAGGAGGCGCTGCTAAACAGGGCAGAACAGCTCGACAGGCGCCTGGAGGTCGCTGAGAGGAGCGCAGGATCGCTGCGGGATGCAAGGCCGTCTCCACCTGAGGAGCAGATGGAGAGGATCGAGGCGGACATGCGGCGCATCCTGGATGTCTACGACGAGGTCTCCGAAAGGGTTCGCCAGCTGGAGAGGTCTCGTCAGGGAAGGGCGAGCTCGGGACCCGTCATCAGGGATGCGGGCTCGGGTGTAGTGGGACGCCTTCCCACTCTGGACTTGCCCAGGTTTACAGGGAACCTGCGGGAGTGGAGCGGCTTCCGGAGCATGTTCGCCTCTCTCGTGGACTCACGCAAGGACTTGACGAGGGCGGAGAAGCTGGCCTATCTCCGCACGTCACTGGAGGGTGAGGCACTCTCCCTGGTCCAGCACCTGGAGCTGGACGACGACAACTTCGGCACGGCGATGGAGTTGCTGGAAACGAGGTTTCAAAACCCTCGGCTCCTCGCCGACGCTCACGTGTCCCAAATACTGGGGCTGCCGAAGGTGACTGAGAGGTCTCAGTTGCGGCCGCTAATCCTCACGCCCGTGAAGGTGGCGTACAACGCCTTGCGCAGCTTGGGACTGCCAGTAGAACACTGGTCGTTCCTGCTGGTCCACATCCTGCTGGGCAAGGTGCCGCTGGAGTTGCGCGCCCGGTTCGAGCGGGAAAGGGGCCTTCACGGCGACCCGAAGGTCTTCCCCACGTTTGAGGAGCTACTTCGGGTCCTGGAGTGGGAGGCGAGGATGGCAGAGTCGGCGCCTCAGGAGGCACCGCCCGTCGCGTCAGCTCGTGGCCCTGCCGGAACAGGACCGCGACCTACCAATTCCCGCACTCAGGGTGCGGTGAAGCGGACGGCGACGGTGACGAGTGCGTCGGAGCAGGAGTGCCCGAACTGTGGCCAGCTCCACGCGCTGGTGCAGTGTCCGGCCCTGCTTGCGCGGACGACCTCCGAACGACGAGGGATCGTTCGGCGGTTGCGTCGGTGCTACGGGTGCCTGGGGGGTCATCTGTACAATGACTGCCCCACGGCACGGCCGTGTCCTGGGTGTGGGGGACCACACCATCAGCTCTTGTGCGTCAGGAGCAATGGTGCTGGTCGACAGCCCTCAGGGAGGGGGCCCTCCACGGGCGGGGGCGCTCCCACGCAGAGCCACGCATTGTACAACAATGAAGTGGCTACAGCGTGGAGCACACCCCCTCCACCCCAACCCACGGCAGCACCGGGCAGCCCAACAAGGGGCGTCCTGCACGCGGCTCGGTCACCGACCTCACAGACCGCGCGGACGCGGGCGAACTGGAGAGGTGGAAGGGTGATACAGGAGTCACCACGGGGGCCACCTCCCCAGCGTTATCCTTCTCCGCCTCCGGATCCGCGACCAATAGAATGGAGGGCGTACACGCCTCCCCTCCATGAGCACCCGAGGCTGGATTATCACCCGCCCTACTTTAGGTACGGCAGGGCAGCTGGATATGCCCCCCCTCCGATGGCCCTTTGCACTCGGCAGCCATATTGGGCTGGGCCCTGTAGTCCGACGGGTTCGGACGAGCCTCGGAGGGAATGACTAGCCTCCGTTCCCTTGGCACAGGATCAACCGGTGGTCCTGCTGCCCACCCTCTGGTTAAGGGTTTGGGGTCCAAGAGGCGACTACGTCCGGATACGAGCGCTCTTGGACACAGGGTCCCAGGGGTGCATTTTGACAACCCGGGTTGCTCATCGCCTGGGCCTGGCTAGGTTTCCGTCACCGACTCCGTTGCGGGGAGTCGGGAACACAGAGGTGCGGTCGGCTGGACAGACCCGCCTCTCCTTCTCGTCCGTACATTCCTATTCGGAAAGGATTGCGGTCAGGGCTACCGTCATGGATTCGGTTGTCGGTTGGCTTCCTCAGGCGGACATAGATCCGGATCTTTTGTCCTGTACTAAGGGTCTCAGGTTGGCGGATCCCCGCTTCGGGATGGCGGGTCCGGTAGATCTTTTGTTGGGTTCTGATGTACTGGGTTACATCATGAACGGGAAGCCTAGACTGTTGGACCAGTCTTCGCTGATGGCGCTGCCCACCATCTACGGGAACGCCATTTTGGGAATGGTGGATGAGTGGCAGCAGTCGAATCAGGCTTCCTTTACGGGAACGGCCCTCGCTCAGATCATGCAGAGGTTCTGGGAGATCGAAGAGCCGCCTACCGTGTCTCGGCTGGATCCCGAGCACGTGGAGTGTGAGAACTTTTATCAGGCTCACACTCGGAGAATGGTTTCTGGGCGATTGGAGACTAGGCTGCCTTTCCGGGATAACCCCCCGCGTCTGGGCCAGTCTCGATCATTGGCCGAGAAAAGGCTCAGGTCCATGGAGCGACGCATGGCTCGAGATCCTGTACTTCGGGAAAAGTACATCGAGTTCATGAGGGAGTATGAGGCACTGGGCCACATGTCTCCGGCTCGCGACGACTGGTCGACCATGGACCACTACTTTTTGCCTCATCACGCCGTTTTGAAGGCGTCGACGGGCAAACTCAGGACGGTGTTCGATGGATCCGCGCCGACTTCGACAGGAGTGTCACTGAACCAGTGCCTCCACGCTGGACCGAAGCTACATCGGGATATTGTAGACATCATCCTGAATTTCCGTAGGCATCAGGTGGTGTTGGGAGCGGACATCCGTATGATGTTCCGACAAACGGTCATACACCCCGAGGACAGGAGGTTCCAGTTGATCCTCTGGCGGGAAAGTCCTCAGGACCCTATGATGGTGTATGAGTTGAACACCAACACCTATGGGTTGAGATCAAGCCCCTTCATTGCGATCCGCTCACTGCTGGAGTTGGCGGAGCAAGAACGGGCTCGGTACCCACGTGCAGCCGCAGTTCTGGAGCGCGACCTGTACGTGGACGACGTTTGCACTGGCGCGCAGACGGTGGAGGAAGCTCTGTTGCTCCGGGATGAGCTTACAGAGCTTCTCGCATCTGGAGGCTATGAGCTTCGGAAATGGCTCTCTAACGACCCCAACGTCCTGGCTGGTATCCCGGACGATCACCAGCAGGATCCGGGGCTCTTCGAGGAAGGTGACGATCCGCACGGGATTGCGGTTCTGGGCATGCAGTATCAACCGGTTGCTGACATCTTCACCTTTCGGGTGGCACTGGAAGCCACACGCGCGTGGACGAAACGGACGGTTTTGTCCACCATCGCTAGGATGTTTGATCCAAACGGTTGGATCAGTCCGGTTCTGTTCGCAGCCAAGTGTCTGTTACAGCGACTTTGGACTCTGAAGGTCTCATGGGACGACCCCCTGGTCGGAGACTCGCTTAACATTTGGCTTCGTTTAATATCTGACCTCGAAACGGTCAATCGAGTGGCGTTGCCCCGTCGCATTCTGCCACCAGGCTGTAGCCGGATCAGCCTGCACGGGTTCTGTGATGCGTCCGAGCTGGGCTATGCCGCATCTGTGTACTTGCGTACAGTTGACGCTGGAGGCCACGTCAATGTCACGCTCTTATTGGGGAAGAGCAAGGTAGCTCCTATCAGGACACGACTCACCATTCCGAAACTGGAATTGAGCGGAGCCACATTACTTGCTCGGCTGCTCAAGCATGTATATCAGGAACTGTCCACCTCGATAGACATCCGGAATGTCTATGCGTGGTCAGACAGTCAGGTCGTGCTTGCCTGGTTGAGAGCAGCCCCTCACACTTTGGAGACCTTTGTGGGAAATCGGGTTTCCCAAATCCAAAACATTGGACTGGACATGGTTTGGAGACATGTCCCGGGTGAGTTGAACCCCGCTGACTGTGCTTCGCGCGGCTGTTCCGCGCCGGAGCTAGTTGATCACCCCTTATGGTGGGGTCCGGACTGGCTGCGGGAGCCAGAAGCTTCCTGGCCAGCTCTCGGCGCGGACTCGGAGCGAGCGGAGCTGCCCGGAGTCCGCGTGCATGCGATTGTGGCGGAAGTGCCCCCAGACCCTGACTGGTTGACGGGTCGTTACAGCAAGCTGGATAAGTTGTTGGGGGTAACTAGCTGGATTAAACGCTTCATCCACAACTGTCGTCACCCTCGTCAGAGGAGGAGTGACCAGATCACCACTGTGGAGGAGCGTCGGAGTTCCTTGCTGCACCTCATTCGGCTGGTGCAGGGTGAGAGGTTTCCGACGGAACTTGAGGCGCTGCGCTGCGGACGCGCTCGCTTGAAGGGTGCGGTCGCCAAGTTGAACCCTTTCACAGATCAGGATGGTCTTCTGCGCGTAGGAGGTCGGCTCCGGAAAGCCAACCTGCCGTACGGCAGCAGGCACCCCCTGTTGCTACCGAAAGGAGGTCCTCTGGTGGACCTGCTGATCACCGATCGGCATATCGGTAACGCGCACGCTGGATGTGGCGCGCTTCTCGCTGTGTTGCAGCGTGAATTCTGGATCTTGTCGGCTCGCAGGGCGGTCCGAAAGGTGCTGTTTAGATGTGTCCCTTGTTATAGGCTCAAGGCGTCTACCATGCAGCCCATGATGGGAGATCTTCCTCCGGATAGGATTTCTCCCTCGAGGCCGTTCGACGGGGTCGGAACGGACTTCGCTGGGCCCTTCTCGGTCAAGTCATCGACGTTGCGTAACGCCAAGGTCGTTAAAGCCTACCTGTGCGTCTTTGTGTGTTTGGCCACCAAAGCAGTCCACCTGGAGCTGGTCTCTGCGCTGTCTACGGAGGCCTTTGTCGCGGCGCTGGATCGCTTTGTAGCGCGAAGAGGAGTACCCTCTTTAATACGTTCGGACAATGGCACAAATTATCGAGGGGCGGCGAATTATTTACGCGAAGTTAATAATTTTTTAAATTCTGGTAATAATAGTTTAAGTCTGGCTCTCGCCCAGCGGGGAATCAGCTGGCAATTTAGTGTGCCAGCCTGTCCTCACTGGGGAGGAATTTTTGAGGCTGCGGTGAAGTCTGCTAAAACTCATCTCCGCCGTGTCATCGGGGAGACCGTGTTAACTTGGGAAGAGTTAGTCACGGTACTATGCCGCGTGGAGGCAGTGCTTAATTCCCGTCCTCTCTGTCCAATCTCGCCTGACCCTAACGATCTAGAAGTCTTGACGCCGGGTCACTTCTTGATCGGTCAGCCCCTAACCGCGTTGCCGGAGTATCCCTGGAAGGATGAGCGGCCCGGACGCCTGTCCCGTTTTCAGTTATTGCAGCAAATAAGTCAAGACTTCTGGAGGCGCTGGTCGGCCGAGTACTTGCATCTGTTGCAACAACGGGTAAAATGGACAGATAGGACGGAGGCCCCTCGGGAAGGGGACTTAGTATTATTAAAAGAGGCAAATTTGGCCCCCCTACTCTGGCGTAGGGGACGTATTTTAAAATTGATATCGGGTACTGATGGCACACCCCGCGTGGCGGAGATTCTGGTTTCTGGTTCCAGACTTCAGCGCGCGGTGTCCTCTCTGGCACGCTTGCCTCTTTATTAGATATACGTATTTTTCATGGTTAAAATTTTATTTAATTTTATTGCTATTTTTGGTAAAGGTTTTTTTTTGGTTTGATTTCCACTTTCGGGTCAAAGTTGGGAATTTCGTTTTATTTGAGGTCCGGATACTGCTAAATACTAGTTATTAAGTACTAGTTGCTAAATACTGGTTTTCTAAAATTGACCTGGAGTTCAATTGGTCGGGGGTTTTGTTCCGTATAATCGGGCAACATTAAAATCATAGCGGATCTATGGTTTTGACAGCCGGCTGTGAAGTGACGTCGTCGGTTTTTCGCTGGAACGAAAAAGACGCGTTTTACTGTTATCTATATAATCTGGTTTGCTTTTCTGGTTAAAAGTGTAATATTGTGCGGGAATACATTATTAACGTGAACTGTGACCTTGGATTGGTGCTGGAAGACCACACAGTGAAAGCGGCTACGGGATTGGCCGCTTCTAGAACGCAGGATCGTTCTTGGGCGGAGGAAGTCTACGGAATTTGTCTGGTTTGGTACTCCAAATTCCCCTTGCTCCCGTTCCTTATTCCTTGACGACCAAACTGGACCTTTGGACGACGCACATAGGAGTATTTACATGATCTAGCCGGCCAAAATTACATTTCTCAGAATTACGCTCAGGTAAAAAAAAATGCATTCCTAGAAGAGCCAGGTAGTTGGGCGACCCAACCCTATTGTTGTTTTTTTTACCCACCCCAAATTTAACAAGATATAGTCAGTTGAAATTGAGACATTGCTCGAAGCGGTTGTTTATTTTCAATATTCGTGCTTTAAAACTCAATTTTAACTATTTTTTATTTTATGTTGTGTTGTGAATAATCCAAAATTGGCTATGGATTCTGAAACTGCTAGTAAGTGACTTATTTTACATATTTAAAATATTTAATTTTGTGACGGGATTATATTATTTTTCGTCATTTGAAAAAATACCTGTTTAATTCCCTAATATTTTCAAGAAAATTTAGTTTTACGAGGCTTTTTGTTTTAGTGCCCGGCATTACCCGGCTATAATTTTTATATATTCGTAATATATAGACTTTCTACTTTTAAAAAAAGAAAAAATTGGTTCCTACTAATTCCTACTCCGTCATCTGGAGCGATTTTAGATATCGTACTTAAAAATGTAAAAAAAAATATGAAATTTTGATTTAATTTAGTTTTTATTATTTCAGGACCATCTGGAAGTACTTTAATGACTCGCAAGGAGATATTTGGTCTAATGAGATCACAAAATGATCTCAATTTTAACGACCAATTAGAATATGTTGAAAATTATTTGATTTCACATAAGTCGTAATTTTGCACGCATGAAATCAGAAATGAAGCATCGATGGGTAGCAGCAAAATATAAAAGTGATCTATTTGAAAATTATACACTTGTATTTAAGGTTTTATGAGATACTGAACCATTTCTAATTGATTAAGAGCGATAAATAATTTTGGCCAGCTAGATGTCTCAAATACCCCTCTGTGCGACGCCGGGAACCCCAGGTAAGTCATTTCTTGGCACTACTCGGTTTGCAATCAGGGAAGTAAATGTTAAAATCGGTATAACGGCATATATAATTGTTTAAGTCCTGCTTATGGGCCCCAGGACGGTAATTTCTGGATAAAATACTGAACAATACCTATTAGCATAGATCGTAGAACCCAAGATGGGCCCCATCCCAAACTTCACGGCGCACGCAATCATGTCAACGTTGGGAAGAGTGAGCTCATTCTTTCCGTTTTAGTCGGTTGCAGGACGCGGTGGACGCCGGACGTTTTTACCTATCATTATTCGGTGTCGGTCGGTTGTCGAAGTTACGGCTGGTCTAGTCGGGAGAACGGCGTCTGCCGATCCGGAGACCCCGGGTTCAAACCCCACACGCACCACTGTCTTTTCGAAGTCATGTGCGTAATGCCGTGCTTAAAACGGTGAAGGAAAACATCGTGAGGAAACCGACATGTACCTAGAATCTTTCGAAGTCATGTGTCATCCGCCAACCCGCACTGGGCCAGCGTGGTGGATTATGGTCTTAACTCTCTCCTTGCGAGAGAAGGCCCCGAGTCCCAGCAGTGGGAACGTTTAGTGGGCTGTTGATGATGATTGATGATTCGGTGTCAACAACCAAAATAAGTAGAACCACAGCAAATCTCGCCGCTAGCGATTATAGGGGTCAAGTAGATTGGTTGTTTGTAAACCACTTACGATACATACAGAGACGCAGTTTATTACAAATTTCAAGGTGCTCAGGGCACATCTATTGATTTATATCGATGCCTACTAGATACATTTGTATATAATGTCCATCCACATTCACACGTACAGTTAGTTATACGAAGTTTTCTGCTACCTAAAAACCTATAAATGTGAGAATGGTTGTTACTCAACTTTAAATCGATATACATCCTAAACGGTCAGTCAAATCGAAAAACATTGAGAGAAAGCTAAACATTATTTTCAAATACCTATTCAACGATACCCCTCTTGACATATTTTGGTGATTTTCAATTTTTTTATTTGGACAATATGGCGTCCTGAATCCGCCATATTGGACTTACACTAATGTCATGTCTTTAGTGTCACTCGCCAGATTAAGAGGAATCGATTGACGTGTGAATCATAAAAATCGGCCCAGGCGTTTGGTCTGTATAGTGCCTCAAAGGAACATACATACATACATACATACATACATACATACATACATACATAGACTGTTAAACACATTACCACTCCTTTGCGTCGCGCAGTCGGGTAACAAGCAGGAAGCGCGTTGTATATCGTTATGGACATTGTCATGCAACACTTCTCATAGCGTGCCGTTTTATTGATGAAGGGTCTGACTAATCTATCAGTATTTCTAGTGTTCCGCTTATGAGAATCTGACACTGTAGTGTACAAATATTTATGTTGTTTTACAAAACATGCAATGTCATATATATATTGACATGGAAGTGGCAAGACTTTTAATTCCTTAAAGAGAGGTCTACACGAGTCTAAAGGTGCTACACCACAGACAGCCCTAATACACTTCTTCTGGCAAACGAAAGCCTTTTTAACATCAGTACCTCTTCCCCAAATAATTAACCCGTACCTCAAAAGTGATCCAATATATCCGTGATATGCCAGAAGTGCTGTTTCTTTATTTGTAGTTTTACGCAAACGGTTCAATACATAAACATAACTGTTCATCTTTCTGCAAATTTTGCTTGTGTGTTGTTTCCAGTTAAGATCCCTATCAATAATCATTCCTAAAAATGAGGTTTGATCTACTCTTTCAATAGTGTCACCATTGTAGGTTACTTGAAAGTCAATATTATTAAAATTTATAAAGCAAGTTTTAGACAAATTAATTTTTAGATTGTTGATGTCTAACCATTTCACAATGGAATTGATGGTATTGATAATGTCACTTATATGATTAGAATAATTTTTATTTGTCTTTTCAGTTGTCACTATTGTAGAAATGTCATCAGCAAACAAAACACACTTAAATGGAGTTACACTGACTATGTCATTAATATATAATATAAAGAGTAATGGTCCTAAAACGCTGCCTTGTGGTACACCAAACTCATTGACTCTGTCAGCAGACCTATTAATAGTCATATTTTTGTACTTGTCAAGTGATAAAATCTCAACATACTAACTTTAGTAGTGGTAGGACTCTTAGCAGAGTCCGCCTGGGGAAGTACCACACCTTTGCCAAATATTCTGCCGCCAAGCAGTAATGTGCAAACATTACTGTGTTCCGGTTTGAAGGGCAATGATTCCAGAGAAATTACAGGGCTTAGAGACATAATATCTTAGATCTCTGGGTGACGAGCGCAGTGCAGTGCTAGGTGATGATTTGGACTATCATGTTCCAATAGCTGCGTGTTACTGTGCTGTTATGTGGCAGGCATGTTGCTTACCATCAGGCACATGATCTGCTCGTCTCGTCACTCTATGCTATAAAAAAAAAAAAAAAAAAAACTGTTTTCTGTTTTCGAGATAAGATTTTATCCAGTCCAAAGCTTTGCCCCTAATACCATAATGGTTTAATTTAAATAAAAGAGTTTTATGGCAGACAAAATCGAAAGCCTTTGACATATCAAAAAATAGAGCTGTTGTCAGACGTTTTCGATCAAAGTTTTTAGCTATCTCATTAACTAGATTAAATGCTGCTAATGATGTGGATTTCTTTTTCTGAAAACCGTTTTGCTCCTGCTCAATAATATTATGTTTAATAAAAAAATCAGATAGTCTTTTATGCATAGCTTTTTCAAATACTTTCGACATAATGTTTATTAGTGCTATTGGTCTATAGTTACCCAAATTTTTATCATCACCCTTTTTAAGAAGAGGCTTTATTATAGCAGTCTTCAATCCTTCCGGAAATTGCCCAGTTTCAAACGAAAGATTGACAACATACGCAATAACCTCACTTAGTTCATCCTTACAATATTTTATTACTTTTGTTGCAAAACCATCCTCACCTTCCGAATTAGTATTTTTGAGGCTAACTATTATATTTTTAATTTCTGTTGACGTAACTGGGCTTAAAAAGATAGATCCGCTTATTTGATTTGTGTCAATTTTGTAAGATTTTTCATTCGCTTGTTTATTTTCTTTCTTTGTCAAATTTATAAAATGGTTATTGAAAGCATTAGCAATACATGTCGGTTCCGTCACTAAACCAGTTTCTGTTTCTATTTCATTAACAAACTTAGGAGGCCGTAATGAATCCCCTTTTATTAAGTTCCATGAAGTCTTACACACGTTCTTGCTTTTATTAATTATTTCAATGTTTTTTAATTTCTGCGCTTTAGTTAAACATTTCTTTAAAACAGTAGAATACGTTTTGAATATTTTTTGAGACTTTTTTGTTTTGTCCTTATAGTAGTTAAAACGTAATTGTCTCTTTTGCCTACAGCTATGTTTCAGCCCTTTTGTGAGCCATCTAACCTTTTGATTTGTTTGCATTTTAATTCTATTCACTGGAAAACATAATTTTACTAACAGTTTAAGATAATCATGCAAATTATTAAAAGCAATATCGGCACTATCTTCTTTATCCTCCTAGGACCCCTCGTACATATTCCTGAACAAAATAATTTAGTGCAGTCAGTCCCAAGGCTAATTCAGACTTGTACTCATAGAGACCTATGGTACACTTTTCTGTACATATTATTCAAGCGGTCTTCTGTTCGTTTTGAATTCTCGCGGCCTATATTTTGACACGACACCTGACGTATTAGTGCATATTGTCTATGGTTTCAAAACTACCAACTGTTTAAAGATCATTAGTGAAACACACGTGTGAGGTTACGAAAAGATGGCGCCGCCCGGCCGCGCAGGTAAATATTAATCTTGATTTATCCTAAGGATCACAATCGATTTTATGCTATACATTTATTAATTTATTTCGATAATGAATATAATACTATTTTTTTTCATTAGTTATACTGTTTTGTTTTTGCAAACTTTATTTATTTCACATCGAATAATTAAGTACATTTTTCTGTACTTTGGGACTTAACTTCAAATTTTGGAAAATTCAATTTGTTCATTTTTCTGTACAGTGGGTCGTAAAGTTAATAGTAGTTTGGCAATATGTTTTTATATATTATTACTTTGATCCACAGGTCTAACAGATAGGGACATCTATGACTTCCTCAACCAATCGGACTATGAAGATGATGCAACAGATGATGAATATAATCCACCCGTGAATCAATAGGACTCTTCTGATACGGGTGAAGATGATGAATCTCCCTTACCTCCTCTTCTGCCTATGTCAACCCGTGGGCGAGGCAGAGCCCCTGTACGTAATAGCAGAGGCCGAAGCCGCGGTGGGCCACGTTCTAGATCAAGCCACATCGAGTATGCCGACACAACGGTAGAAAGTGATCAGGCAGCGGAGTGGCAGGCTAAAAATTTTAACCCGCCAACTCCACATCTTTCGGAACCCAGTTACCAGCCTACTGAAACTGAAAACTTCAGCAGTATCAATTATTTTGAGCAATACTTAGACGATTTCTTCATACAACTAATTACCGAAATTAGATTAATAAGTCTGAAAATTGTATTTTTATGAAAAATGCTGCCTTTTATATGAATAATATTAAACAAGTACAATTTATCCACTTGTATTTCATTTTTCTTGAAACAGCCTATGGGAGGATTTTAAGACCCAATATACATTTTTATGTACAAATTAGAATCACATAAAAATACCAGAGTAGTCATCTAGACATCCATAGTTAACCTACATATATATCATTTTAACATAAATAATCCAAAAAACATTTAAATGTAGCATTTATATTCCTGGGCCTGAGAAGGAATATTTAATTTGTACACTTTTGTGTACAACGTGTCTCTACGAGCACAAAAAATAATTAGCCCTGGGTCCTAGGAGGTTATATACGTCACTAAACGACAATTGCCGAACAGACTCTTTAAACTTCTCCAGATTAGCAAGGGAATAATCCTTTTTCCGCACATACCATGTTGTTACTGATTCTTTTTTCCGGTTCACTGAAACACTTAATATCTGCCCGGTCTCATGATCGGAGAGACCAAGCTTGAAAACTTTTCCCGTAGCATCATCTATGTTACTTATTATATGATCAATGCACGCAGTACGTCTAGTAGGTTCATTTATGTTGAACTTGAGCTGATAGTTACTTAGAATATCAATCAACATTCTAGAACTTGTGCTAGTCTTTAAAGTGTTAATATTCAAATCACCCGCTATAACCAGTTCAGTTTTAGTGTTTTTAAGTACCCTATGAAGTAAGTGTTGCAGTTGAACAAAAAAATCGCTTACATTAGATTCTGATATTCTATAGATACATATAACGATCAATTTATAATCAGTCAACTTGATACCACAGCACTCGAAGCAATTTATAGTAGTCAATTCGGTGTATGGGATACCTTTCTTAACGAGTACACAAGAACCACCTCGCTTTTTATCTCTAGAATAAAATGCAGCAGTTTCATAATTAATTAAATTCAATGTATGTTCTGATCCCGACTTTAAAAAAGTTTCAGTAAGACAAACAACATCTGGTTCATAACCGATGTTTTTTAAATCCAAAAATGCCACTTCCAAATCATCTCGCTTGCTAAGAACACTTGCTATGTTCTGATGTAATATTCTAATACATTTATTTGGCCCGAAAAAACTGCGCACTATCTTTACCAGAATTAGTTACCCTTGAATTATTAGACACTGTATTTGGGTCTTGTCGTATCGGAAAGTAGTCTTTTATTGTAAGTAATTTATGTGGTTTTCGTGAGACGTACTTCTTAGCATTCCATGGATTCACCGTGCGGGTGCCGGGTCCATCGTGTGACAGAGAGAGAAATCTCGAGTAGACCCCAAGACTTGTGACTCGGGCTGTAGGTTTAAAAGGGGCCCCTTATATTGACGTACGTCAACACTCACCTTCACTACTCGTATTTCTCTCCCTGCCCAGCCAAATCCGATATGATCCTACTAGTGCAGCTTTAGATACTCGTTCTAGTATAGAACTTACTGCACTTCTGGACAATCCAAGGTCTTTAAGCAGGTTATAGAGAGATTTTGCTGGTATACCTCTCGCTCCTACTTCTACAGCGTATAAATTAACTACATAGCCATTTTTTGTTAATTCTTTTTGTAGGTCGTAATACTTATTTTGTTTCATCACGTGGTCTTTAGGTATATTAGTTTCCCACGGTACGGTAAGTTCTACCAGGACTATGCGTTTCGTAGCCCTAGAAAAAAGGAAAATGTCCGGTCTGGATGACGAAACACCCACATCCTCTGGGATTTTGTAGTGCTTTTCATACGTGTCCATTAAAATAGTCCAATCAGGTGCTGAACCCAGGATTGAGTAAGGCTTGTTCTTGGAGTTTGAAGTTGAGCCCTCTTTTACAAAGTTAATTTGTCTTTTGTTCATAGTCAATCCCTTTTGGGCTCTAGCTACCGAAAGGCTTACGGCTTCACGTATGATTTCAAGTACTCTGTCATGGCGCTGTGAGTAATGACCCCTATTAAGGAGCACCTTGCATCCCACCAATATGTGCCTTGCTGTACATATCGCTTCACCACAAGTATAGCAACATTTTTCAGAGGCTTTTCCCCACCTTACCAAGTTACTCTGGTCAGGGAGGGTCATTTGGAAAGCGTTCAGATAAAATTTTAATAAGGCAGGAGACCAGTCATATAGCAAGGTGCGCCACTTTAGAGCTAATGGGATACAAAACTCACCTATGGTTAACCACTCACTTTGCATTTCTAAATTCATAGCGTGCACTTTGTAACTATCATTTTCGTCTTGTTGTAGAAAGGTTTTTACCATGTCTCGGTCTTCCCTTTTCTTTCTCGCACCCAACCCAGCTGTATTTACTTGCGCACCTGCCATAAATTGTTTGTGGAATTGAAGTCTAGATTCAAGGTCCGAAGCGCTTTTGTCTTTTGGGAGAGATGCGATTAATTCGTCTTTCGACTTTCCCAAAACATGCGTTTTTGTAACTCTTAGGTGTTTGTAGAGTTCGGATGGTTTTTTTAGTTTCAGGCCAAAACTATTGTGATCCCTAAATAGAGTAGAGGGATCAGCCGGATGTGCCAATCCAAACCATGACTTCAATATCTTTATGACATTAGCATCTAGTTTTGCGAGGAGGGTTTTACCGATGTCATATACTAGGAAAGGCCAAGTGAGACGTGATGTGAGATAGTTGTCATATATCCATGCTTTTTTGATATTGCTGATAGGCTGTTGGTCTACCTTATTGAGGTCATTCATGAAATTTCCAACAACTACCTCTAATGATGGTGTACGTCCTTTGTAGTCTATCTTTCTACCAAGAAATTTGAAAGGCACTGCCTCTGCAATTGTGGCAACTCTTTGGCCACTTATGGAGAGTCCCGGATCGTAAGAAGTATATTTGGTATCTCGTCTACCCAGACATAAACAATGACATTTACTTGGTTTTGCCCTCATTCCCTCCGTCCATGTACAGAACTCATCAACATCATTCAACAATTGTTGACACTGTTTGGGATTTCGTGTAAGTATTGCAAGGTCATCCGCAAAGGCTAAAATTGACTCAGTGTACTTATTGTTGATTTTAAACCGGTAGCCCCATTTCTTCTCACGGGATATTAATTTATCTACTAGAATATTTATAACTATATTAAATACTATTGGTGATAAGCAGCACCCTTGGAATAGTCCCACATTATATTTAAGTGGTTTTGAGTATTCTTTGTTTACTGCTATAACAAATTTTAAGTGATTATAATATGAATTAATTATGTCAATAATTACAGCAGGAAAGTTATACCATTTTAGGGCAAATAACATAAGTTCATGCTGCACGGAACCAAATGCGTTCTCTAGGTCTATCCAGCAGACTGTTATTTGTCTCTCATGTGTTCTGGCATCTTTCAAACTTTCCGCTAGTAATGTATTGTGTTCCAGGCATCCAGAAATACCAGGCAAGAAGCCTTTCTGGTGGTTGGGCCTGAAATACCTATTGCTAGCCATAAATGTGGTCATTTTTGTTTGCAATATACTGAAAAAAATTTTAGAAATTGTATTGGTTAGGGCTATCGGTCTGGTGTCTTTTGGATGAGTTACTTCTTTCATTTTAGGAATCAGGACAAAAATTGCTCTTCCAAATGATTTTGGGATTTGCTTTCCTGACCAGATCTTACTGAATATATTTAAGATATGTTTACGAACTGATGGACACTTTTTATACACTATGTAAGGAATGCCATCAGGGCCTGGAGCTGATTTAGTAGTTTTCTTCTTAATTTGATAGTTTACTTCCTCTTCACTAGGTGGAGTGCTTTGAAAGTTTGTTAGAGGATCATTAGGTCTTTGGATGTTTGGTACTACGTACGAGCTCCCGCGTTTAGGCACTTCGTATGTGCTTTTAAAGTGATCGTAAATTTGCTCATTAGTCAAGATAAGCTGTTCTGTTGAACATACGTATAGTTATAGAGTGGAATAAGTAATCTACCCTTCCTGAGACTAGGTGGAGTGACGATTTACGAAATACAGCTGGTGGCAGTTGGAAACGTATAGCCGAGGATCGGGCTGAGTGGCGTATTATTGGAGAGGCCTTTTAGCCTAGTCAACAAGTGCTGTTAGGTAAAAAAAAACCAAATTCTTCTATCACTATAATTGAGATTGAGGTGTCATTCTGTTTGGAATGTAATCTAGATATTTTTTGAGAAAATGCTAAGCAAATAAGTAAGCTAAAAATACTATAATATAAATTCTTGTAATTCATTTTAATATTAATAATTATTGTACATATCTCAAATAGTTTTTGACAAATTGGCAAATAAGACAGTCCTATTTTTTATTTTCACTAAATTGTTTTTAAAACTATTGCAATTTTTGTGAGCGAGCTTAGCATTTTCTCAAAAAATATCTAGATTACATTCCAAATAGAATGACACCTCAACCATAATGATAGAATTCGAAAAAATGTTGACCTAAGATTCACTTGGTGACTGGACTATATGTCTATCACTGGACGAATGTGGGCTGATTATGATGATGATAATGAAATAATCTAGAACTCTTCAATGAGAGAGTGAGTACGTACTTTCTAGGTCATGTGAGTCATCTTCATCCACACCGTCGCTAACATTAGGTGAGTTGGGAGCTAGTTAAATGGTGCTGTTGATTGGACGGCTAATTAAGCAAGTTGGCTGTGACATGTACATTCCTCTCTCCTTTGCATTCATATCACTTTCAGCAACATGAAGTCATTTCAGAAACATTTAACAGGACTTAAACACCATCTAAATGAAGCTAATTGGGAGATGATTAAAACCAGTTAGATCATGTATAATGTTTTCACAAAAAAAAACATTACACCTACATTACACAGCTTTATACATGTTTTCTCAAGCTGTGGCGGCCTAGTGACTATGATGTGTGATTTACAATCATGGGATTGTCGGTTTAAATGCTGTCTGGAACCAAAGAGAATGTTTCTATGTGTAAATGAACAAGTTTGTCATCACAAACATGTCTGGCTTTAATGATGAAGGAAAACAAAGTGAGGAAACTGGCATGTTTAAAAAAATCTTTCAAGGTCATGTATCATCTGTCAACTCACACAGAATGGTGGTTTAGCAAGAGAAATGATGTTTTCAATATTGACTATGGTTATGTATACTAATGAAATAATGGAGACTTCGGTAATTAAAAGTAAAGCAATTAAAATTAGATTTTTTAGTTTAGTATTTAGGAATAGAAGTACAAAATTCATACCTGGCTAAATTTCTTTGAAACCTGCGTTTTAGATAAGATTATTAAAAAATTAACCTGATAAAATTTATTAGTGTCTTGATTAAACTAAAATTGATTTTCAACTAGAAACTTGCAAAACGCAACAGCAATTTTGTAAAAAGTTATTTATGTTTTTGAATAGAATAGCCCAATTCTTTTTATGGCATCGAATACATAAGTACCTACTATTTAGGCTGAACTGGATGTAAAATAGTGCTCAACTAGTAATTAAAAATAGTTATAATGCTATTGGCTTATTTATTTTTTGATGAACAAACTGAGAGCCTAATGCTAAGTAACACTCCTGCCCATAATAACAAAGCTTCCCTCAGCTGTGTGAACACGAAGAGTTCAAATATCTGGCTTTGCTTATCACTTGGGTATACAAGATGATTTACATCTCTGTACCCTGTAATTATTCTGGAAACATGTCACTTCATTTACATAATACTAAAGTTATTATTGAGATACATATAAATAAACATAACGAATCACCATACATTTTCTATTGGAAAAAGTTTATATTACTTATAGGTATCTGATATGTATTCAAGACTGTCGATTACAATTTTGAAAGAAATGAGTGCTATGAATCCCATTACAACATACACTGTTATTTGAAATACAAGAAATGTGCACTTTTGAAAACATGTTTGTATCAATTACTCACCCCTACAGCATATCCAACACTTTCACCAATCGTCAAAGCAAATATCGAAGAGCCGATATACGCCAACGTCATCCCCGTGCAGAAGAAAAACTCGCACTTGAGCCACGGCAGGCGATCAAACTTCTCCACGAAATGGAACATGTACATGATGATCAGGAAGATAGTGACAGTGTTCCCGATCCAGTAGACCAGGTTGTACACTATCGCCGAGAGGAACTGCGACGAGATCTTTATGCAAATGAAACCAACCATGTTGGCAACCTGAAATAATTTAAATTTGTTCAAAACTTTTAACTAAGCTTGTCTTCACTACTTGCTTTAACAGTGAAGGAAAATATTGTAAGGAAACTGGCATATTGTAAGAAAGACTACTGAGCATCTACTCAGCATTTGTGTCCTTTGCTTGGCCAGTATAGTGCATTACGGCTTTGACTCTTTCCTCATCAGAGATGGCCCTTAGTACCGGCAGAGGGTACATAAAATCCATTGGACTATAGATTGACTAACTTCAAGCAATCGGACAATTCAAAGTTGTTGACTTTTTATTTTTCAATTTTAATTTTATATCGAACGAATACATTTTCATCATTATTATCAGCCTGTTGTCTTCCTGAGCACAGGCACTCACCTGATCCTGTGCTAATCTAATTAGGGTACAACCCACACTTTCCCATTGTTGTCATACACAATTTAAGATGGCAAACTTAATATCTAACTCCTAGGAACAGTACAGTACAGCTATTGTAGTCCCTTCAAACTTATTTCCAGAGGTATGTGTAACGGTCGGATGTCTGGGCCAAATAAGAAAGTGACTGATTTTGGCCACCCCTGTACTCCTGTATTTTTAGCCAAACTACGGATTAGGAATAGCTCACTGGGTGAATGTGGGTTAGACGAAGGAGACGTCAACCACATATTCTTTGAATGCCCAAAACAGATTTATCCACTATATGATACCTTCCCTCCCAGTATTCCTCGTCCTACTTCCATGAAATGCCTATTATCCCTTACCTTTTCCCTAATCTAATCAACTGTATATTATGTAAATTTGTAAATATAAATAAGATAAAATTATAATAATGTGTGTCACCCCCAACTTAGTACTATGTATAGGTATTATCTGTCGTAAAAAATATGTATTTCATACTACTAACTCGGTGTTGGTTATATCATGTGTGTTGTCTTTTGTTTGTTTTAGATGAACCAACTTATCTAAACAATAATTTAACTTAAATTAAACAATAGAGAGAGACGTACTTCTTAGCATTCCATGGATTCACCGTGCGGGTGCCGGGTCCATCGTGTGGCAGAGAGAGAAATCTCGAATAGACCCCAAGACTTGTGACTCGGGCTGTAGGTTTAAAAGGGGCCCCTTACATTGACGTACGTCAACACTCACCTTCACTACTCGTATTTCTCTCCCTGCCCAGCCAAATCCGATATGATCCTACTAGTGCAGCTTTAGATACTCGTTCTAGTATAGAACTTACTGCACTTCTGGACAATCCAAGGTCTTTAAGCAGGTTATAGAGAGATTTTGCTGGTATACCTCTCGCTCCTACTTCTACAGCGTATAAATTAACTACATAGCCATTTTTTGTTAATTCATTTTGTAGGTCGTAATACTTATTTTGTTTCATCACGTGGTCTTTAGGTATATTAGTTTCCCACGGTACGGTAAGTTCTACCAGGACTATGCGTTTCGTAGCCCTAGAAAAAAGGAAAATGTCCGGTCTGGATGACGAAACACCCACATCCTCTGGGATTTTGTAGTGCTTTTCATACGTGTCCATTAAAATTGTCCAATCAGGTGCTGAACCCAGGATTGAGTAAGGCTTGTTCTTGGAGTTTGAAGTTGAGCCCTCTTTTACAAAGTTAATTTGTCTTTTGTTCATCGTCAATCCCTTTTGGGCTCTAGCTACCGAAAGGCTTACGGCTTCACGTATGATTTCAAGTACTCTGTCATGGCGCTGTGAGTAATGACCCCTATTAAGGAGCACCTTGCATCCCACCAATATGTGCCTTGCTGTACATATCGCCTCACCACAAGTATAGCAACATTTTTCAGAGGCTTTTCCCCACCTTACCAAGTTACTCTGGTCAGGGAGGGTCATTTGGAAAGCGTTCAGATAAAATTTTAATAAGCAGGAGACCAGTCATATAGCAAGGTGCGCCACTTTAGAGCTAATGGGATACAAAACTCACCTATGGTTAACCACTCACTTTGCATTTCTAAATTCATAGCGTGCACTTTGTAACTATCATTTTCGTCTTGTTGTAGAAAGGTTTTTACCATGTCTCGGTCTTCCCTTTTCTTTCTCGCACCCAACCCAGCTGTATTTACTTGCGCACCTGCCATAAATTGTTTGTGGAATTGAAGTCTAGATTCAAGGTCCGAAGCGCTTTTGTCTTTTGGGAGAGATGCGATTAATTCGTCTTTCGACTTTCCCAAAACATGCGTTTTTGTAACTCTTAGGTGTTTGTAGAGTTCGGATGGTTTTTTTAGTTTCAGGCCAAAACTATTGTGATCCCTAAATAGAGTAGAGGGATCAGCCGGATGTGCCAATCCAAACCATGACTTCAATATCTTTATGACATTAGCATCTAATTTTGCGAGGAGGGTTTTACCGGTGTCATATACAACACATCTCCGTTTACGAAACTCTCAAGAAACGGACATTGGCGAAATTAACGACAAAGTCGTACAAGCCAGGATATCAAGAACTGAACTGACTGATTTTGGTAACAACTTACGATTTGAACTATCTTTAAAATCCCGGCCGTGGAGTAAAAGAATTCTTTATCGAATCTGACAATTCTGGTCGAAGGCGGCGGCGCCGCCGGCGCGGGCTGGCTTCCGTAGTTATCAAACATTTTTCCCTGAAATAAACAGGAGTGGTATTTACAGCATACTTATCAGTAATATAACAAATAGTGTCGGATATTTTTACTTCTAGCAGAATCGAAATTCTAAACCTGTACCTGGGTACGCTAATGGACCACTATATCGCCCAAAAGGCAACCAAAAATGTGTATACTGTATAGCTTCCTCGCAAACACATCCCGCTAGGAAAATAGTTTTCTTTTTTTGCTTTGCTTTGCGTACCAAAATCCGATATGAATATGACTGATAATTAACACAAAACAATAAAAATATAAGTTATAAGTACTTGAAGTTTGAAGTTACTGCACTGGAAACTGGAAATATGAAACTAGATATCAAAGATCACTGCTCTAAACTAGAAACTAGAAAGTAAATAATGTAACTAATACTGGAACTGTGGTGGAAAATTGTAGTCTGTTATTACTTACTGATTAGAAATATAGAAAATAAAATTATTCTATTAGAAATTAGAATTAGAAAATGTAATGATAATGAGTAGAGGTGGGCGATTCGATTTTGAGATATACTAATGAAATCATTCGATTTTGACAATGTCTCGAGATATCTCGACGATGACAGTTTGTAGTTACTCATTAGTAGTCAGTTACGCACGCACGGTCACTAGTCGCGCGCGACTCGATTCACTCACAGCACAGCCGCGTTTGGTGAGAAAGCGACAATACGATGCGGACTCTCGGCGGCCCGGTATAAGAGCTGGACAACGAGCAAAAAAAGAGTTAGGTACCTAAAACTTACAAGTATAAAACATTTCATTATAACAATCGATAAATCCACTATTAAAAGTAAGAAGCGTCACGTTTCAGACCACCGTAATAAAAACAAACCAAATCAAACCAATGTCTAAAGTCTATACTACTTAAGTCACGGAACAACTGTCGTTGACGTCGTTAAACACGATTAGTAGTACTAATTAGTAATATCATTCGATTTTGAAAACATTTTAGTTACTAATTCCAAAATCGATTATCAACATTAGTAATACAAATAAATCGATTAAGCCGATCATTCATAATCGCCCACCTCTAATAATGAGGGGGTTTCCTGGGGCTGCCAGATGCCAGACTTGGTTTTCTGGTTTTCTGGTATATTTATAATTTATTTTAGATAATTTTCTTCTTGGCTCAGCAGCTTAGTTTGGTAAGTATATCTACCTTCTAGAAACCCTTATCTTAACTAACAACTCAGAATTTGATAGCTCACTTTGGAAACTACATGGGTGAAACCGGAGGGCAATTGAGTTTAACTAAGATCATGAAGCACATAATTATGAAAGCGTTTTTCAAATTTCAGTCTTCAAGGGGGTGAAATAAGGGATGAAAGTTTGTATGAAACATTTTATTCATTAGACAAAGCATGAAACTTCGTGAAAATTTAGTAAAACCGTTAAGTTAAAACCAACCCCGTCAGTCAAATTCGGTTACTTAAAAAAAAAATGTTTGTCTGTAAAGTCGGTTTACTGACGATAGAACGTGACAACGTCTTAAGAAAATACTGATGGAATGGTAGCATTTTTCAAAAGAAAATTGTAATTTCATTTGTTTAATAGATTTGTATGTAAAAAGTAATCAGTAGAATTTAGTCATTTTCAATCAAAACAATGCAAAAAACAATGCAAAGAAGCTTTTAGATGCCGGGGATCGAACCCGGGGCATTTCACATCCAAAGCGAACGCTCTACCACTGAGCTCTACATCCCCGCTTGAACTACTAGTCGAAATAATTAATACAACTGTAACAAACATGCGGCGAGGTAACGACCGACGGTAACGACCGACGGTAACGCGGTAACGGTACATTACGTCATGTTTTGAGGGCGTGCAGCCGGCTTCATCGAATTATAAGACGTTATCACGTCAAAAACTAAAAACTCAAAAATTAGGATCGATTTTTCATGTAATCTTTTATCTTCTATGTCTATAATAGAATAATTATATGAAAACTGAAAAGCAAAGAAGATTGACTGACAGATCAAAGCACAGCCCAAATCGCAAGAGCTAGAAAGGATTATAGTTATTTCAGTTATTATTCGACAGTCGTATTACTTTTCAAAGTGGGAACCTGCCATAAGATACTAACAGAACGCGAGCAAAGCCGCGGGTTAAAGCTAGTTTAAAATATTTGGATAGACACTTTTCTATTCGAACGACACTCCTTGCCTAACTCCTCCCTAAATTCAAACCATAGCTTATGTCAATGTCAATATTTAGACAAATATTTTGACTGACAACACCAACGATATTATAAACTATGGATTTTAGGTCATCGTTCAAAAACGGCCCCACACAACACAGACAAAACGCCAGAGGTCAGCTAACTTTACGTTACGTCAGTCGTTGTCTGACTTAGCACCTTACTGGCCGCATTGCGTACTCCCCTATGATGGTGTTTGGCGTCGTAATATCCTGCAAAAATGACAACAAAAAAATAAAAAAGAGAGATGGCATATCATATTTTCAGAAATCACATCGTTACTCTGGCAATTTAGGGGCGTTAATACTCTAAAAAACATTTTATAAACAATCATTTATTCTACTTCAATTCCAAGTACCTACGTAACGTATCCGATAGGGATTGCCAACCGGAAAAACGAATTCCGGTTGATCCGGCATAATTAACCCGGTACCAAAATACCTAATCCAGTGACGAAGAAGAGGGGTAGTATATTTATGATTGTCAATGTATATCTCTGTATGTGTCTGTAGCATCGTAGCTTCCGATCGGATGAACTGGTATGATTTTTTTGGTTGGAAGTTCGGGAGTTATCCCGAACGGTTGAATCGATTTTATTTTTGAAGTGAACACATCTTTTGGCTCACACCACACATAGATCTTTCGTGGGCTGTGAATGAAGCTCGTCGTCACGCCCGTAAATGAAAGAACTGTTCGAGTGAACTCGGGACCGCTAAGTGTGCTAGAGCAAGAAAGAAACAATCAGCCGCATCAGTCTCTGTCGTGTCGCTGTGGTTACTATGTTCAGATTGTATCTTATTATTTTTATTATAGGGAGCGTGCAAGTATTACGGAACGCAATTTATAAAGATTTTAACACCCTGCCCCTCACTCTCCGTAAGCATTACGTGACATCCAAGTGATCGTTTTTAACCTAAAAGTCACCAAACAAATAGCTAACTAGGAACGTTTTAATATTCTAATCATGCGTGTCGATCAGTCGTGATCAATTCAACTGGGTTCAGAATCGATACGTTGGTGTTCATTTTAAACTTAAAAACAATAAATATTATTTTAACCATCAAATTCAAAATTTATATACACGTGAATTTTCATAATTGTAACCCACCTTTATTATATATACTTACACTTGACCAACTTACTAACAGTTAATTTTGAACAGAAAAACGAAAATCATCCCGATTTGATAAACCAGTCTGGAATTCAGTCGGATTCGGCCCAAAGATAGTTTTACCTCAAGATGCATATAGTTCCTGACTACTATAGTGCTTCTCGTTCTTTCAATTTCAATTCAATTTTCAATTCAATACTCAAAAGGTATTGCCATAAAGAAAATATTCCACTAGATAAGGGTAATGCTGCGATAGTTTTATGAATTCTGCCCGTGTTCTATCCATTCTAAAATTAGATTTTAAAAAGAGGTTTCATGTTACGTAAATAAAATAGAAGGGAGAATAATCAAAAACAGTACAATAAAACATTTATTTCAAATTGTCAATGTCAAATTTCATTAAATATTATAAAAATATACATACTTAGTTTGTTTGACAAATTTTTACCATATAGTAGTAGCTAGCCCAGACTTCACACAGGTAACTTGGAACTTAGGTATAGAACAAACATTTAACTTTTTCACTGTTAGAAGCCCTTGTTGTAGTAGAGATACTACTATTAGATGTTGTGGTAATTCAGGATAATTGAATTATTTTGTACTTCATGAAAAATATTGCTTGATTATTCACACCATATTTTATCCTATTCTTCTTCAGAGTGGCACATCTGCAAAATGATAATTAATTTCAATACATAAAACAATCCAAATTATTACCAGAAATCTAGTGAATTCATATTCCATAATTATTTTTGTAAAAGTTCCAACAAAAGGATGTAACTAAATCAGAGGTGAAAATTTGTAGGAATAATGTTTTATTTTTAAAGCTTAGTACTTCATAGCTTCACACCTTCTCGCACAATAAAAAATAGGTCACCTTTTACCAAAGACATCATTTAATCTCGTTAAAATCGGGATTTGTAAGTAAGAATTGATAATTGTAATAATAGAAGGACAGTGATAATGTGTGGGAGTTTGATGCCATTCCCACTCTATTAAATAAGAGTTGGAATTGCAGTGAGAGTGGGAACAGAAATTGAAGCATTGGTAACATGAAAAAAATTAGCAGTCATAGGGACTGCCGATATAACTGGAAACTTTTAACTCAGAATTTGACAGCACACTTTGGAAACTACGCGAATGAAACCGAGGGCACTGCAAGTCTTCAAAGCACTTTCATCTACACAAGTCTTCTAAGCATGGCCTTAAACTAGATATGCGTAATGGTAACCATGGTAACACGCCATGGCCATCTAAAAATGCTTACGCATTTATGGCCATGGTCCCGAGTTCACCCAAAGATTTCTTTCATTCCCAAGCGTGATGTTTGAGCTCAATTCATAGCCCACGAAATATCTGTATGTGGTGCGTCAAAGGAAGTCTTAATTCCAAAAATGAACAAATGCGAAGCCACAGGCAAAATCTAGCACGTATCAACGTATCATTAGCAAATGGTTAGTATAAAAACTATCCATTATGTACCTACTTGTATATTTCATGGGTACATATGTAACAAATAACTGGTCACACTTTTTTGTTTGTTTTGTTTTAAAGGTTATGTTTACATTTTACATATTTTGCAAATTTTGGATTAGATACTGCCGTTATTGTATAAATTTAATTCACGTAGATATCGTTGCATAAATATCAATTTCTATCAAGTCGTCATAACAAATATTGTCTACTTACGTGTAAAATGAGATTCCACTGATTTTTCTTTTACAGAGGCTATTGCAGCTTATAACACTACACAACGCACATTGTTTAGCATAAATATCACCAATCTCTTAATAGTCTTTCACAAACAAGCTTTACATCTTCTTTAAATACACACAATATTTAATAAAACATAAAAAATCCGAGTCTGAGCTTTGAACAGACTTTTGTTTGGCAACGCCATGTCAGATTTGTAATTTAGCCAGAGAAAAAGCCGGCCACGGTGATAAGGACGGAAAATCAGTACCTCTTTCTCTTTTTTTCACAAGTGATAGATAATTAGACTATCTCATTTCCGCAAGTCGTGACGTCACTTATTGTGCTCCCCTGGATTCGGCCGGACTAAAAATTACGCCGGATTGCAATCACTAACGCGATATAACGCTTCAGTTGTCAAAGTCATTTGACTTTGATAACATTGGCAAGTTGAACTGGGGGCTTTGTATGTGTAATGTTTTGTTGGAGACCTGCCGTCTCCTTATTTTATGTCAATGCCTAGTAGCAAGAACGTCCCACAAGAATTGTGAGCTCGTAGGTTCCCGCCTTGCACGTCTTTGTATTTTCCCAAGTGCAGATGTAAAAATTTGACATCACCATAGGCTTAAACGGTGAAGTAAAGCATCGTGAGGAATCTGACATGCTCCAAGGAAGATGTCTTTTGAGGACATTTGTTATTTGTCTACTAGCACTGGGCCACCGTGGTGGATATGGGCTTGGCTCTCTCCTTGTGAGAGAGGTCTCCGAGTCACGCCAGTACGAATAGTTATATTTATACTGGAGAAGTGGACTACTTATTCTATACTAAAGATAAGAATGATAAAATACATGAAAATCTCGTGTCACGGTGTGTGGTCTTACTCTCCTTCGAAACGACTAAGAAATAGCTAAGAACAGTGTCAGTGTAGTTTTAGTATTGGTAGGACTCTTTGCTGAGTCCGTCTGGGGAAGTTCCACGCCTTTGCGAGGTATTCTACCACCAAGCAGTAATGTTGAACATTACTGTGTTCCGGTGTGATGGGCAATCTTTCTAGTGATATTACAGGACATAGAGATATGACATCTTAGGTATATCTCTGAGCTCTGAGTAACGAGCGTAGCGTACCTAGCACTGCACGCTAGGTGTATGATTTGGACTTTTCACGTTCCAATAGGTGCGTCTCACTGTACTGTTATGGGGTAGGCAATACACATAGCTGGGCACCGTTAATCAAATAGTTAACTTCGTTAATCCTTAATCCGTTACAAAAAAAGTTAACTTTGTTAAACGTTAAAGCGTTACATTTCGTAAGAATTAACGGAAGTTAACGTTAATCCGTTAATAAGCGTTTTGGATTTTATATCGTTGCGTTAGTGAACTTATAAAACCTGTTGGTTTAGGTTCTGGAAGTTAACAGGTTAGGCAAAAACCAAATACTTGTGGAGTTTAATTTTATTATTGAAGTGAAAACTTCTTTAGGCGCGCCGAGACAGATTTTTCGTGGGCTGTGAATTGAATTGCGTCACGCTCAGGTATGATAAGAAATCTTCGGGTAAACTCAGGACCATGGCTATTGGCCATCTAGAAATGCGTCAGCCAATGGGAAATGCTGAAAGGGCGTGGCCTGGTCATCATGGCATGGCCATCTAGAAATGCATCAACCAATAGGAAATGCTGCTGCTTTTCTAGATGACCATGCCATGATGACCAGGCCTCGCCCTCCGTTTAAACCCGTGTAGTTTCCAAGGTAAGCTATCAAATTCTGAGTTATTAGTTTTCACTTCTATCGGCAGTTTCTATGACTGCCAATTTTTTTTATTTAATTCAATTGAATGTGTAATTTAATCGTCGGGCATAATGCGCATAGGTAAATAAACAAATAATAAATAAATATTGGTGGACAATTCACACACAACACCATCTGACCCCAAACTAAGCAAAACTTGTAATATGGCGGCCAGATAGCTGATATAATACTTATATAGTTTAAATACATTCTTATTATACATAGACACACCCAGACACAGTGCAATCATTTGAATTCATCTCACACATATTTGCACTTGGTGGGAATTGAACCCACGACCCTCGGCTTCGCAGGCAGAGCTACCCATTAAGCCACGAGGCCTGTCGATATCCCCTCATGAGGTATCTATTTCCCCTCATGAACATTAACATGTCGAAGTTCTCGTCTGAAAGCGAGGCTCGCTTTGGTGTTAAAATGTCTTTATCCGTGGATAGCAGACGTTCAACTGCAGCGTTTGAGGGTTGTTTTCCAAATTTCAACCCAATCCTTTCCCGTTTCCAAACGTTCTGACGTGATGAAACAACAAACATTACAACATCCAAAAATTGCCATTTATAATATTAGTAAGATGTTAAACACTGGAATTTTCATTGTATACCTCCATTTCTTCATTATTATACATTGATTTGTTTATTTTATTTAACTTTTCTTTGGTTAGTTGAGATGAACTACCACCGTTTTTATTAAAAGAAAGTTACAATACAGATAAACGACGGGGATGAATTTATCGGGGAGTTCCCCACTAGCTATGGATTACTATAATCTACTTGGTTTACTAGGGATGTGTGAAATATTCAACTAAATTGTAAACGTCAGTCAAATTCGAGTATGTCTATGCTCAAATTTTCAGCCAAAAAGAACTCGAGATTATCGGAAATGTGACTTATGATAACAAAATAAATAACAAAAGATATATTTGTGTTCATATAACGTCAACCGACCATGCCACAGGCTAAAATGACGCCTCAATCCTGCCAAAATTGTAGGAACCCGCCACATATGGTCACACGGCGCCCAGCACTTTTCGTTTCATACTTGTCTGAACCTGTTTTTTGCGCCGCGCCGTGGGTCCGTGCGGTAAATAGTAAGCATTGGATTAACGATTAACGGACTTCTTCATAATTAACGGAAGTTAACATGTCCGTTAACATTTTTAAAAGTTAATCCGTTAATCAAAATGTTAACTTCGTTAATTAACGATTAACGGATTACCGAGTTAATGCCCAGCTATGGCACTACATATCCCAAAAAAAGTGTTCGTTGTCCTCTCTAGCACTCTTTAGCGACTGTTTAGTGTTTATTCACTTCGGCACATAATTAATCGAGCGTTAAAGAACACGTGTGATCTTGTTACGAAGTTGCTTTTATAGTGCATTCCAATAAGCTGTGTAGAAAACCAAAACAAACCAAAACAAAGGTGATACCATAACATAAACATCGTTTAATCTTAGTATTTTTATGAAATAGCCTTAAAATATTTTTCACAAATAGAATTCGACTTTATTGCGATCTGAAATACCATATACTTAGATTTGTATTGATCAAATAATTCTATACTATCTTATTTTAAAAGTTATATAAAGTAATGGTAGGATGATAGAAATATGATTTTAAGTACTAGCAATTTGATCTGTGTTTCTCAAACTCTCAATGTTGCATTCAAGACATTTATACTTCTTTTCATCAAATTATTCTTATTAAGTACGCGCCTATTTTTCTAACATACCCATATTGCCCATCATGCCCATATTGTGAAAATGCCCATTTCCATTATATTCCAGTATGGATTAATTTTACTCTATTTATTTTTGTCATTAATTTAGAATTTTTAATTATAATGTAATTTGATTTTAATATAATGTATTATTTGATTTTTATTGTAATGGGATTTTAAATTGACGTCTACTTTTTTTTAAATTATTGACTTGTATTGGTAATATTTGAATACCTTGAATATGACATGCAACTACTCGTTATCAATAAAAGAGTAAGAGTATGACTAAAGAACTCCGAGAAAAAGGTTTCTTGTGTCGTAACGAGTTGAGAGAAAATCGCAAACCTCTAAATACGTGTTCCACATTACGCTGTTTACTATCAAAAGCATGTATAGTTTTCACTCTAAAATGACATACATTTTGTGTTATTTTGATCGAAACTTTTGTATGTGTTTACAGAATATTACGTCATAGTGTAATGATCAGTTTTGGGTAGTACGAGGACAATTCGAACGAGATATTTTTTTTATAAATAAATACTGGTGGACAATTTACACACAATACCATCTGACCCCAAACTAAGCAAAGCTTGTGTGATGGCGGCCAGATAGCTGATATAATACTTATATAGTTTGAAATACATTTTTATTATACATAGAAACACCCAGACACAGTGCAAACATTTGAATTCATCACACAAATATTTGCACTGGGTGGGAATCGAACCCACGACCCTCGGCTTCGCAGGTAGAGCTACTACCAACTAAGCCACGAGGCCAGTCTTATTTAATTATTGTTAAAAATAAAAGGAACGTTTTCACATAAGGAAACATCTAAATTACTTTTCTTCTAGTGTTACATTCTTCTCCGAACTCAAATGCTTTGCCTTTCCTTTTTTTACGTGGGGGAAATAAATGTACGTATGCCCGCCATATTCTCATTATGAAATGAGAGGAAATCTCCATCTACCCTCATTTGGGCTTCAAAAATTGCACGGTGACTAACACTACACACAAGACTAACCATATCACCAGGTTTCTCCAAACTAAGTGCGCTATGCACACATTTATTTATTAGAGGATTTCGCGATGCCGATAACTGTAAACTGGTTAGTTTTCGGTTATTGACATCGTGGTCATCGCGTCGTAGTTGAAATATATACCTATGTTTTTTATTTTCCAATGCTTCCCGAACCATTCTTGCGTAGTAATGACATTCGGTAGATAGAACCTTCGGGTCGTGGATCTCGATCCAATGACCAGTTTTAGCATCAATCAAATGTTCAGCAATTGCAGATTCTTGTGCCTGACGATTTTTTACAGCGGCAATGTGTTGATTGTTCCAAGTCCCAGCAGCAGTGGGAACATTTATTTGGGTGTTTATGATATGCATACATATATATTTAGCCTTTTTATGCGGCGAAAATTTAAAAGGGCAAGCAATGAAAGGTACTACAAACTATCTTGTAAAACAATGGTTGAGAAATGCTGGTCTGTCATATTTTGAGTGACATCGATTTGTTTACCTTTTATTCACAGAGAATTGGAATGAGGTATAGTTTGGGCAAATACACATTTTTTTATTTTGTATGGGAAAAATAATTACTAATTTTTAAAAACTGTAGAACAAAAGTTGACGTACATAATATCCCCCTAAAAGAATGTGTGGCGCCAACGCGCTGTCGCACACATACCCACACACGCACACCAGGGAGTGTGGGTATAAACGACAACCAGCGACGCCTCGCGGCAAGCGCCAACAAGCCAATGACACAACGCCAGCCGCCATTACACTGGTAGCGTCATAGGTGAAAGATCTACACACTGCACTCGCGCTGAGAACTCTAAATCTCTATAATATAATAGTTCGTACTCGTTCCACTGCACCACGACATATTCCGGAGAAGTTGATCGTTGATCTATAATTGTGTTCTGTGGAGTGTACCCAATAAACATAGTGACGAGAACCGGCGTTTCATTAATCTCCGAGGCACCCGGCAACGTACATGCCTTAAATGCAACCTGATTACCAATAACCCTGTATAGTAACCATTAATACATTGGCGACACTATTGTTAGGGTTTCGTACCTGGGGTGCGTGGCTCGAGAACCTCCACGCGGTGCACCCTGGGCATCACACAACAACTTGCCTAGGTGGGATCTTGTTGTGTGATGGCGAATCCCGGCCGGGGCTGGAAACTTCTACACGCGCTCCTCACCCCCCTTGAGCAGTGCGTGTAGAGGTTGGGGAGGGGGACTGGAGGACTTGGGAAGGTTACGCGGCTGATATATCGACCAAGTAAAATTCCTAAGTCTTCGTAGTACCTAATCTTCTTAGATGAGGGTGCTCCACGAGCACTCTGATTAGCAGAGTGCTCAGTGGAAGGACAAGGGTCGCGATGCGGCCGTAGAGGCAGATCCGCGGCTATCCCTAGCCGCGGTGGTGAGGGCGGACCTCTCGCTGCCGATCATCTTCGCCATGAGAGGTGAGATGAAACTCTCTCGACAGTGAGAGGTCGTGTGAGAGGCGGAAGCGGACACGGGGGCGAGCCCAGAGAGTCGACCCTCTGGGCTCGCACCCCGTCTCCACAGGAAGGCCTGGGGCGTTGGATGTTAAGGGCCGTCCGACGCCCCACCTAGGGATAGGCCTTCGAAGAGGTGACGCGCCGCTGATTTCCAGTGCGTCACTAAAGCCAAATGCGGGGTTCTAACGCCCCCCGCGAGGCGGGTCCGCAAGGACAGTGGCGGGTGGGTCAGGGTCGTCGTAGGAGTGGGAAAACTGACCCTGAGACCCGCGACCTAAAGAGTAAAAACGGAACCCTATTACTGAGACTTGGCTGTCCGTCCGTCCGTCCATCCCTCTATCACCAGGCTATATCTCAAGAACGGTGATAGCTAGACAGTTGAAATTTTCACAGATGATGTATTTCTATTGCCGCTATAAGCTATAACAACAAATACTAAAAATAAATAAAATAAAAATAATAGTTTAGGGGACTCCCGTACAACAAACTTGATTTTTACCGCTTCTTGCTCGATTAGTCCGTCTCCGTCATAACCAAACTAGATGGCGCCACTTGTAAAAATAAAACGCGATGTCGAATTCGTCGTCAGAATCATGAGGCATAAATCAAAATCATAAAAACTTTTTGCATGAAAGCCCGTCTGCGGAAATTGCGATGTATACCGAATTCCCTATAAAGCCAAAGAGGTTTTGGTCGTTTATTTGCTAATGGTACGGAACCCTTCTTGCGGGAACCACTCACATTTGACCGGTTTTATTACAGTTTTTTTTTTTTTTATATTTTTTTTTTTTAATGGCTCTATGTGGATTAGTCTCACAATTCCGCCAATGTCACGTTAAATGATAGGCCGTCAAACAAAGAGATAGGGGCCAGTAATAGGAATATTGTACAGTAGAGGGGATTTATCACGTATTTTATGTTTTACTAGGTCGCAAAAAATTAAAGCTAATAACAGACATAAACAAATATAATATACAAATAATATAATGTACACATATTTGGCATAAAAATATACACAAGTACAAATATTACAATTTAATCCTATTGCTTTTAATATAGTTACATAATATATAAACAAAGGGGGTGTCTACAAGGGATAGTAGGCATTTAACGGAGGTGGGACGAGGAATATCAGGGGGAATAAAATCATGCAATGAAGACTGCATTAAGGGACAACTGAAAAAAATATGGTTCACATTTCCTTCGTCTAAACCGCAATCGCATAATGAATGATTCCTAATCCTAAGTTTGGCCAGGAAGACAGGTGTACAAGAGTGATTGAGACGTAAACGGCAAATCACAGAAGTAGTAGCTTTATTTGCTTTTAAATACTTGAAAAACCAAGGTTTGTGAGGAATTTCAGGCTGGATGTCACCATAGAATTTACCTTTCTCGATTCTAGATATCTGCCATTTTTGAGACCAACATTTGCGTAGCATTGGTTTAAGGATGGTACATAAGTCATGAGCATGGATTTGAGAGTATGTAGAAAGACCGGACTGAACTGCCTCACTAGCACATGCATCAGCACGTTCATTGCCCAATATACCTGTGTGACCAGGAATCCAGGCCAGTACTACATTGATATTTTGAGAGAGGCATTCTAAAAGGGCTTCTCGGATTTTGAGGATTATAGGAAATTTGGTTTTTGAACGAAAAGGGTTGGCAAGAATAGCTTGAAGGCAGCTCTTAGAGTCTGTTAGAATTATAGAATTGTTTAGGTTGTGCGATATTATAAATAGGAGTGATTCTAAAATAGCAATAGCTTCTCCCGTAAAAACTGAAGTTACAGAGGGACATTTAAAACTCAATATAATATTAGTATAAGGGATCCAAACAGCAGCACCAACAGGGCAAAAGGGAGACTTGGAAGCATCAGTAAAGATTTTGATCCAATCTTTGTATTCCGTCTGAATTTTGTGACAGAAAACTTTGTTAGCTTCCATCGAGTTCTTGTCAATCCCAAAGTCTAAAATGATGTTGGTGGGAAGGAGAGTAAGTGCATCAAAAGGCGTAGAATAAAGGGGTAACATGGAAACCTGAAAAAGTGGGTGAGGAAGACGATATAGGAAAACGAAGCTACGAAGCAGGCATGGTACGTCATCGTCGAATAAGCGTTGTGGGTGATAAAGAGAAGCTAGATATTCTAGTTTGAGCAACAAGCTATGTTCTTTCTGTTGGGCCAGTTTGATGAGAAACGAGTCGCATAGAAATTGACGCCTGAGAGATAGAGGAGGGTCACAACATTCAACTTGCATGGCGTTTATAGGTGACGATCTCATAGCACCAAGAATTATTCGCAATGATTTAGCTTGTACTTTATCTAGTTTCTTTAGGCCTGCTTTGTTTCCTGGATCTAGGAGAAATGAACCGTAATCCATATGACTCCGTACTAAGGCATTGTACATTAATTTTTGTGTGAATGGGTGAGCACCCCACCACACGCCAGATAAGGACCGTAAAACATTAATGTTTTTTTCACATTTTTTGTTGACAAATTCAAAATGGGGAATACCTGATAACTTCCGGTCCAACCAAACACCCAAGAATTTTACTTTTAGATCCTCAGGAATCATCTCATTGTTGATTGTAATCAAAGCCGGAGGGACTATCCTTTTATTAGTGAACACCACTACCTTGCATTTAGAGGCTGCTAAGGCAAAACCATGCGGAGATAACCAGTTCATGAGATGTTCCAGAGCGATATTCAATTGACTGACAGCTTTTTCAAAGGAATTACTGGAATAGTATAAGGTTATATCATCAGCGTACTGAAGTATCTCGCAAAAAGGCAGTACTGACAGATCCAGGTCATGGGTGTACAGGCTATACAATATAGGGCTAAGCACCGAGCCTTGGGCTAAACCCTTCCATACTTTTCTAGCAGACATCATAAAGTTGGGAGTCTTAATGGCTATTGTTCTTTCGGCTAACATATTGTATACGAAACGAACCAATTTCTGAGGGACACCTTCCTGTGAAAGTTTTCTCCTGAGCACTGGAAGAATTACGCTATCGTATGCTGCTTCAATGTCCAGAAATACTCCAACCAGATATTCTTTTTTAATTATCGTAGTACGAATGTCTGTAGTCAAGATGCTAAGACTATCCATAGTGCTCATACCTTTTCTAAATCCGTATTGTGTCTTAGCAAGAAGGTTTTTATGTTCTGAGAACCACTCTAGTCTATTTTTTATCAGATGCTCTGTAATTTTCGCAAGGGCAGAAGATAGAGCTATTGGTCTATAATTATGAGAGTTGGACGGATCTTTCCCAGGCTTCAAAATAGGGATGACAATTTGGGACTTCCATGCAGGTGGGACTATACCATATTCAAAAAAGGTGTTAATCATATTTAAAAAGTAATCCTTGGCCTTGTCTGTTGCGTTTCTTAGAAATGAATACGGGATGCCGTCACCCCCTGGAGCAGTGTCAATTAGTCCACTAAGAGCTAGTTGTAGTTCGGAATAGGAGAAAGAGGAATCCAGATTATTTAAAGATGGAAGAGGGCATGCAATGGAGGGAAAGCAATCTACATTAGGAACAAAAGGAGGAGCTATCTTATTAGTAAAATCCTCAATCCAAGCACTAGGGTCAACACTAGATGAAGTGTCTGGACGGAATGATCCTCGGTAACGTTTGACTTGCTTCCAAACCAAAGAAGATGGAGTCCTAGGAGACAAACTATGACAAAAATTTATCCAACCTTGTTTCTTTTTCTTTTTGAACAACCTAGTGGCTCTGGCAGCAATATGTTGGTACTCAAGGAAGTTCTCCATAGTCATTGAATTCTTATAGGCTTTTTCAGCCTCCTTACGTTCCTTAGCAGCAGCTGTACACTCAGCGTCCCACCAAGGAGTAGACACCTTGAAATTAAATGGTTTTTTAGTAGGGAAATTTTCATCAGCACTCGAGGAAATGGCATCCACGAAATTTTGATAATTGTGCAGGGCATTTATGTTGTTGGATGAAGGAAAGGACTCTATTCTGTTTTCAAGGTCTAAAGAGTAGGACGACCAGTTAGGGTTAGATAGCCGGTATTTAAGTAGGGGGTTGAAGTTATGAGCAGGAAGAGCTCTGTTAGAAAAGAAGATGGAGATTGGAAAGTGATCGCTGCCATATGTGTGAGGAAGAACTTGCCAAGAAAGAACAGAAGCTAAAGGAGGAGAACAGATGGTAAGGTCAATCGCACTATTAGGATTTTGGGTATGTGACACTCTACGGGTAGGAGAACCATTGTTGATGACACAAAGGTTTAAATCATCGAAAATATCAAGGAGAGAACAAGCAAAATCATCATCGGCACTGCAGCCCCACGAAGTGTGGTGGGCATTGAAATCACCCATCACAATCATGGGAGGCTGGATTGCTGAGAGAAGGAAGAGAATGTCGGCGATCATGGAAGAATGAGGATGAGATATGTAGATGGAAACATAGGTGATATCCACTACTTTAGCAGCTACGATATTAATGTTGGGGAGAGAGGGAGGGAGGAAGATTTGAGAAAAAGGGAGAGAACGTTTTACAAATAATGCGCAACCAGAATACCCGTCAGCCCTGTCATCCCGCAGGCAAGAGTAACCAGGGACTCGAAATCGAGAACCAGGCACCAGCCAAGTCTCCGAGATGGCAATGACTGATGGGTTAAACTTGTTAATCAAGTGAAGAAGGCTAAATTTCGTGGGACGAAGGCTTCTCGCGTTCCATTGTAGAACGACTTGGTCCATATTTGGTAATCGATGAGATCTGGGAAAGTTTTTGGGCAACGTGGGACGGTAGGTTGAAATTATACTGGGAGATAATAGTAATAAGTGTAGAAAGAAGGGCATCCAGGATGCTATGATCCTGGGGGAGGGAAGAAGATTGAGATAGAGCAAACCCGTTTGGAAGGACAGAGGGCTCTTCCGCAGTTATGGCGGCATGAGCTGATCTGTCAAACGACTTGGACAATGGAGCTCTAGGGCGGGGAGAAGTAAACACAGTTTTTTTGTAGCTTCTAGAAGATGATTGGGATTGGCTGGGGAAGGAAGATGATGGGGTGAGTGATGAGGGCAATGAAGATGATTGGACAACTTCTGCATATGGCCGGCTTGATCTTGGATAACGATGGGAAGCTTGATCGTAAGATAAATTTTCTTGTGACATAAGGATTTTAACAGCCTTTTGTCTGCCCTGCTCAGGGCAACTCTTGTTGCTAGCAAAATGATGCCCTAAACAATGCAGACAACTGGCATCTGTCTCCTCGACATTGCATGAGTCACCAGTATGTGGCTGAGCACATCGAAAACATCTGGGCTTCGAGCGACATTGGGATTTAATATGGCCAAAACGACAACAGTTAAGGCATTGTATAGTAGGAAATTGATAAGACTCTACCTGTAGGGAAGTATGGAAGAGGAAAATCCTTTGGGGAAGGGATTGACCTTGGAAAGTTATGACCACAGTTTGGGTAGGGATCCAGGAGGGTATTCCTTCGGTAATTACTTTCCTGTTAAGTCTGCGAGTTTTAAGTGGAATACCACATCCATTGGGGACTACGAGGGAATTTGCAAACTCGTCCATCGACAGGTCGATGGGGACGTGCCGTACAATACCCATTTTAGTTATATTATAGTTTGGGATTGATGCTACAAAATTGTTGGCTTCCAAAATGGGATTATCGAGGAAACAATTTGCTGCTTCACTCGTAGTAAACTCCACGGAAACTTTGTTTCGTCCCACTTTTTTAATCCCATCGGGGCAAATATTAGGGACGTGATTTTGACATAGCAACTGGCCAAACTTGATGATTCTTATTGAGGCGTCAGTAGCAAGATCAGGGTCTGAGCGGGAAATGTGAACCACGAATGGCCCTTTGTCTAAGTCGGTGTACTGTTTTATACCTATTACAAGGGTTGGGTGTATGTATACATTTTGGATTGAGGCGTTAGATAAATCATGGTTAACAATTGTTTTCTTTGCAACTGTTTGTTCGGAAACATCGGTAGCTCGGCGTTTAGCACCAGCAGATGATGACGTAAAAATATCCGGAGGAACAGGAGGAATTAGATTTTTAACGTCCATGATGGACGTCAAAATTTATAAAAACCAGAATAGTCGAAAATAAAAACCTCCCGCCGTATTAAATTATATCACCACCTATACCTCATTCCAAATCTCTGTGAATAAAAGGTAAACAAATCGATGTCACTCAAAATATGACAGACCAGCATTTCTCAACCATTGTTTTACAAGATAGTTTGTAGTACCTTTAATTGCTTGCCCTTTTAAATTTTCGCCGCATAAAAAGGCTAAATATATATGTATGCATATCATAAACACCCAAATAAATGTTCCCACTGCTGCTGGGACTTGGAACAATCAACACATTGCCGCTGTAAAAAATCGTCAGGCACAAGAATCTGCAATTGCTAAACATTTGATTGATGCTAAAACTGGTCATTGGATCGAGATCCACGACCCGAAGGTTCTATCTACCGAATGTCATTACTACGCAAGAATGGTTCGGAAAGCATTGGAAAATAAAAAACATAGGTATATATTTCAACTACGACGCGATGACCACGATGTCAATAACCGAAAACTAACCAGTTTACGGTTATCGGCGTCGCGAAATCCTCTAATAAATAAATGTGTGCATAGCGCACTTAGTTTGGAGAAACCTGGTGATATGGTTAGTCTTGTGTGTAGTGTTAGTCACCGTGCAATTTTTGAAGCCCAAATGAGGGTAGATGGAGATTTCCTCTCATTTCATAATGAGAATATGGCGGGCATACGTACATTTATTTCCCCCACGTAAAAAAAGGAAAGGCAAAGCATTTGAGTTCGGAGAAGAATGTAACACTAGAAGAAAAGTAATTTAGATGTTTCCTTATGTGAAAACGTTCCTTTTATTTTTAACAATAATTAAATAAGACTGGCCTCGTGGCTTAGTTGGTAGTAGCTCTACCTGCGAAGCCGAGGGTCGTGGGTTCGATTCCCACCCAGTGCAAATATTTGTGTGATGAATTCAAATGTTTGCACTGTGTCTGGGTGTTTCTATGTATAATAAAAATTTATTTCAAACTATATAAGTATTATATCAGCTATCTGGCCGCCATCACACAAGCTTTGCTTAGTTTGGGGTCAGATGGTATTGTATGTAAATTGTCCACCAGTATTTATTTATAAAAAAAATATCTCGTTCGAATTGTCTTCGTACTACCCAAAACTGATCATTACACTATGACGTAATATTCTGTAAACACATACAAAAGTTTCGATCAAAATAACACAAAATGTATGTCATTTTAGAGTGAAAACTATACATGCTTTTGATAGTAAACAGCGTAATGTGGAACACGTATTTAGAGGTTTGCGATTTTCTCTCAACTCGTTACGACACAAGAAACCTTTTTCTCGGAGTTCTTTAGTCATACTCTTACTCTTTTATTGATAACGAGTAGTTGCATGTCATATTCAAGGTATTCAAATATTACCAATACAAGTCAATAATTTAAAAAAAAGTAGACGTTAATTTAAAATCCCATTACAATAAAAATCAAATAATACATTATATTAAAATCAAATTACATTATAATTAAAAATTCTAAATTAATGACAAAAATAAATAGAGTAAAATTAATCCATACTGGAATATAATGGAAATGGGCATTTTCACAATATGGGCATGATGGGCAATATGGGTATGTTAGAAAAATAGGCGCGTACTTAATAAGAATAATTTGATGAAAAGAAGTATAAATGTCTTGAATGCAACATTGAGAGTTTGAGAAACACAGATCAAATTGCTAGTACTTAAAATCATATTTCTATCATCCTACCATTACTTTATATAACTTTTAAAATAAGATAGTATAGAATTATTTGATCAATACAAATCTAAGTATATGGTATTTAAGATCGCAATAAAGTCGAATTCTATTTGTGAAAAATATTTTAAGGCTATTTCATAAAAATACTAAGATTAAACGATGTTTATGTTATGGTATCACCTTTGTTTTGGTTTGTTTTGGTTTTCTACACAGCTTATTGGAATGCACTATAGTAAAAACACAAATACGTGATATTTCGCGCAAACAATGCCCGTTAGGCACAATTATCCGTAATTTTACACAAAATTCGCGACTCCTGTGTGACAGCTATCTAATCTTTTATTTTTTTTCAAAAGTCTTATTACAGTTTACATCTTGAAAAGTTGAAAACGTGTCATTCCTACCACCTTTTTTGAAGTCTGTCAAAAGTTGAAAAGAAAAACCAAGATCGTAGATCGCGTTTTGGCTATAAGGATTTGTTTCCAAACCGGTAAATTATCATTAAAGAAAAATCGTGCTGTCTTGATTCGCTCGTAGTTCGCAGTTTGCGTAAATTATTTCTGATTATTAGACTTTCCTCAGTGTATAGGTAGTGCATAAAAGAGAAAAGAGTCAAAATTTGAATTAAATCGACGGAAATAAATCTTCTTATCTTTAAGTTATTGAAAATCGTGGTTTATTTATCCGAAGTTTCTGTTAGCACGTAACGCAACCAAGTAGTCCTATTTCTGTTTTAAAAGTGTTGCTGCCGGCACTATCGCTGAAGTTGCACGCTGCTATGCCGTGTTTATGAAATAAACTGGAACGGGGAACAATTGGAGCAGTTTGCATCAGCAACTGCGAAGACCACCTGGGTTTGGGGTGAATTTTATTTCTGTGGATCTCACTGTGGGATGGGAGATAGGGATTGGAGACCGTTCATATACGGCGGCCTGGCGTCGATCGTTGCTGAATTCGGTAAGTTTGCATAGCTGCTGGCATGTTCATCTACCTGCTTGCTCATTCAAAGATATTTTTGTTCCATAACCTCTTCAGGTAATTTTACCAGTTAAGACTTTCTGCCCTATGTCTAATCTTTTTCTGTTTTGCTAAAAATGTTCTAAAACCTGTTCTAGATATGGAAGTAATATATGAGCCTGGGATGCTAAATTCATTACTAAATGCATAATTAGAAATCGGAGATGGTCTTGAGATATGTTTGTATTTGCTTTGGGATACATTATGCGGCTATTTCATAGCTCTTTCGATCCAAAATCTTAATTTATTATATAAATTATGTGTAATGTTGTCCGGGAGGAACTCCTAAGCTACAACTGATTTTAGTCCAATTTGCACATGGTGTGCAGTTTGATCGAGCTTGACAGATAGGACAGTCTTTGTATGAGAATATACAAGTGAAGTCGGAACGAGCTACTTAACATAATAAGGCATGGACTACTTTTTCTCATGCAAATAATGGGATCAGGATCTATGGAAGTAAAACCGTAAATTGCTTATAGTTTACAGTACACAGCATATAAGTGCATATATTTATGTGCTGCTCTCTTTGTGATTCCTCATTCACCTCCCCTTATTCCATGTTATGTGGTCTGGTGTCTATCCTGAATTTTTGATACCACTACAACATTCTTCCACCATCCACTTTTATATTCATAGTTCTTTTAGTTACATGGCTTTTACATTGCCTCAATCTATACTAAAATGACAATGCAAAAAAAATGTATGTTTATTTATTATTTGTTTACTTATATGAGTGCACTAATCTTGAGAAATACCCATTGGATTTTAGATTGTATCTAAATAATTATAATAATCCATTTCAAACGGGAGGATATGCAGTTATTTAACATCTAAGATTGAACAGCCAGAACTGAACAGAACTAATGTTAATAAATCCTTACGTTAAAAATATAAGAGTTCAAAAGTAAGTTTGTTACTCATTCGTGCAAAAATGACGACAAGAGATCTGGATGAAGTTTGGTTCATAGATAGATAATAGTATTGAATAACTTAAAGGCAATTTTTTGTCCAAAATAAAAAAAAACGGATCAGGAACTATGTGAGTGAAATTGTGGGGTGTTGCTAGTAAATACATAAACATTTCACAAGGACCAAGATGACAACACTGTAACAAAGGCTGCTCTGTATTCAGGTACATTCCCAATTGACACCACAAAGACTCGTCTGCAAATCCAGGGGCAGAAGATCGACCCGCACCATGTCGAGCTCCGCTACACGGGCATGGTCGACTGCTTCGTCAAGACTTCGCGCCAGGAGGGAATCAAGGCTCTGTACTGTGGGTGAGTGCGTGATTTCTTATTTGACATAAGTGCAATAAAGCCTGCACTGACATACATGATGAGGTCCAAACGAAGATAAATGAATTGAATTGAAAAAAAAGGCCTGTACCTACTGTGGGTAAGTGCATGACTATGCTCTTCAGATTTTTCGTGGGCTGTGAATTGAATTCTAGCATCACACTTGGGTTTCACCCGCATAGCTTCCAAAGTAAGCCATCAAATTTTGAGTTATAAGTTTTCACTTCTATCGGCAGTTCTTATGACTGCCAATTTTTTTTCTTACCAGTAATAGGTTGGACTAGTCCCATGCTTCATACATTATCTTACGCACATGACTGTGGCATTACCCACATGACTTCGAGAAGATGGTGCGGGTGCAATTCGAGCCAGGGGCGTGCCGTTAACCCGACTAGACCAGCCTTAACTTAACTTAAATAAAATTGCCTACTACCTTTTTAAAATAATGCAATAACCATAATAGAGAAAAACTATTAACTACGTAAGATTAATTGGGGTCAAAGTTCTTTGGTTGCTACTCCCTCGCTACAATATTGCGTATACGTAATTAAGACGTCAGACTATTTGTTTGTGTCTGATAAACTCTTAAATCTCTTGGGGGTCTACAATTCCTCAGTCATTATCTAGAAGCCACTTGGGCCACTTGAACTTTTCCATACAACCTGATAAACTGAAACATACTAAAGCAAAAATCTCTATTGCTGTTTGTAGGGAAAATAATATGATACTATCATCACATTATTAATTATAATGAATGTCACCCTATTACAATTAATTACCTAATATAAATACGTCGTATTATATCTTTCACTTGCATTGCTCCGCGGTGTTACTCGCGTAATTGTACCTGTGATTTTCATGTAAGAAAAAGTAGCTTTATGTGCTTTTTCACTTTAAATTAAATTTAGTTTCAACCCAATCCGTTCAGTCATTATTAATTACCTCTAACATAAAAAGAAACATTATATTGATGCTCTGTATGTACTATGTATTTCTTAATATTTATGTATAAATTACGCGTCATGTTGCACTCGGCGATGGACTCCTAAACAACTTAACTGATTTTAATCAAATTTGCACACCATGTGCAGTTCGATCCAACTTGAAAGATGGGATAGATTTTATTTCGATGAATGGTCTTTATTTGACAATATCCGAGCGAAGCCGGAACGCGCGGCTAGTATTGTGTAGATTTCGCATCAATAAAAGTTTATCAACTGTTCAATAGTAATTGAGTGTGCGTTCCTTATCACAGTTGTATCTCTGGTTATCAAATTAAGACCTTTGCACCACCACCATTTCATCCACCATTTCATCCCCGTGGGGATTTTTGAAAAACTCTTCTTAAGTAGATCCCTACATCATATGAGGAATATGAATGTGAAATATTAAGTTTCTAGCCCTAAGGGTTGGTAAAACTTTCATTTTAGTGTGAAAACTAACGTGGTTATTACACATTTTAAAACAAATACACGGGTAACTACGTATAAAATAGTCCGAACAGTCCGACTCGAGTTTCGATCGCGTCCGGCGATCTTCGCAGCTCGATTAGCACGTGCTAATCGAGCTGCGAACATTCGCGCGCACTCGCCTTGAAGAAGATCGCCGGACGCGATCGAAACTCGAGTCGGACTGTTCTGACTATTTTATACGTGAGTTACCCGTGTATTTGTTTCAAAACTTTCATCCTCCATTTCACCCCCTTAGGGGTTGAATTTCACAAAACCCTGTCTTAGCGCGCGCCTACATGCTAAAAGACATCATCATGCACAATTTCAGACTCGTAGCATTTGTAGTTTCTGAGATTTCTTGATGAGTGACCTTATGTTTTCGTAGAAAGAGAGTAGACGTCCTGTTCTGAGGTGAAGCGATAACGTTACGATTCCGATTAGTGTACGTTGCAGTAGGGAGTTTCACACAAAGAATACTGAACGGCTCGAGGCGATACATACGGCGATGATCCCTTTCCGAGTTGATATGTGACATTAACGTGCACGTCCGCTGCTTTTTTATTATTTTATAACATATTTGCTCGTAAAGGGTCTCTTATTGGACCAATTTCTGTATCGTAATGTATCTTATTACGCACTAGTGCTGTAATGTGTAATGTAAAACGCACGGTTTCAAAATGCTCCGTCCACAGACTAGGTAGAGAGATATGCTCCGTCTAAAACGAACGGTACCTTTTTAAATCTTAGTAAAGAGTTTTTATGTCAGAAAAGTGTGGTCAACATTTTATGAATAAAATTAACTTTGAGAGGTCAAATATAATAAAGAATTATTAAATTCGTTAATTTAATTAATTTAGACCATAAATTACTTTAACTTTTCTGTAACAAAACACAAAAATATTAATTTACTTTATTATTAATGGCATATCGGCTGGCTCTGTGCCGTTGCTTAAAAAAAAAGGCGCCGATGCGCGCGCATTGCTAATCTGTGATCCTTAGTGATTACTTATACTCTGTGCTGTGATCTGTGATCAAGTAAATATTATTCCGCGCGTTTTTTTTTCGCTGTATTGTTTTTATTTGAAAATGTCGTCAGAGTTTTGTTTATTTCCTCGCAAATATGTTATAAAACGTCGTATGACATACGTGCGCTTTGATAATTACAGCCTCTGCTAATTATAGCTCTCGCCTTCGGCTCGAGCTAGCAATAAAGCCTCGGCTGTAATTATCAACTTACCGCACTTATATCATTATGTACTATTACGGTATAGATTGACGGTGACGTGACCTCAAAAGATTTTCCTCTACCGAAAAGTGTTCAAAGTTGCTAACGTAGTATTCACTTCAAAAATCAGTAATCAATTAAAACAAAAAAAAAAAATGTCACATGTCAAAATGTGTTATTCTTATTTGCAAGTTAATTTCTTTTTTGTGCAGCTCATATTATGTACGTTGTACATTATTATTCCATTCCTGAAACATGTATGTATGTTCATATTGAATAACAATAGATATGTACATGCAGACATATTGTTCAGTTACAATGTAAATGCAAATCCATGCTTAATATTATTTAAAAATAGTGTTTAATAATGAAAACAAATGTCAGCTGATGTAGTCGAAACTACTTGTAATATCAATGAAGCATTTCTAAGATAACGAGATAATGTTCTAGACTTGTTTTGCAGAACTATTGTCTTATCTCTACAGTGGTCATAACAAACGATCAAGTATTAAACGAGTCAAGTGCGAGTCGGACACGCACACTGAAAGTTCCTTGTTTAAACCATCAGTACGGTTTAAATACTAAATGTACTTAGATACCTACAGATAAAAGACTCCAAGAAATATATTTTCTTAAAAAAAACGAATTGAAAAAAAAAGAGAACCCGTCTGGATTCGAACCCGGATCTACTAATTCGTGACCGTTATGAGCGCCCGACTTCCCGTCTGAGCTAATTATGCTGTCGCGTCACGCGGCGAAATTTACCTTCACATTCTAATGTCTAATGTGACAGTTTTTCATTGTCTAAAAACGCGCATAATATGCGTTTTTTTTTAAATAAGACCTAGTTAGATCGATTTATCGTCCCCGAAATCCCCTGCATACATAATTTCATGAAAATCCGTCGAGCCGTTTCCGAGATTCAGATTCTATATATATATACATATTTATATAGGTACAAGAATTGCTCGTTTAAAGGTATAAGATTGACTCTCCATAAGTAACAGTATAGTTTTGGTTTCATCGTACATCTTCTCCCATATAAATTTAGGTTTGCCACTAACAGTATTGACCGCATACATCGCTGTGTTCCGGTTTAAAGTGCAATGTTTCTGCAGTAATTATAGGACATAGAAATAAAGGGATCAAAATCGAGACACGCGCGCACACCGCGCGCGCGTCTTAAAAATTTACTGTCATAATTTTTTGTAACACGTAAGAAATATAACTTTATAAATCAAATACTTATAATGGTTCCAAAGAAAAGAACAAGGCGTCTACTCTCTTTCTACGAAAAACGTAATTTCGAAATAAACTTGCGACTTTCCTACTCCGGTTCTACTTCGATCCGTCGTTTCGTCCGTTTAAATGTTCTAAGTCTACTCTAATTAGAGTCAACGTCATACAATGTTGTATCGGACGAAACGAAGTAAAACGAGAGTAGAAAAGTCGCGAGTTTATTTCGAAATTACGTTTTCGTAGAAAGAGAGTAGACGTCCAGGTCTAGGAACGGAAAAAAAGACGCTACAGTAATTGTAACACTTTTTAGTCACGGAACCCTAAAACATGCTTATTTCAATGAAATGAATATGTTGTAAAATCACATGGTTTGTTTGTGTGGCCTTTGACCTATGACGTAACACACATACTACACGTGAAATTTGGAATAATATAACACATCTACGAACTCTTTTTTTATATTATTAAATACTAGTAGCGTCCACCGGTTTTCCCGCGTCGTTCCGCGTTTTCGTAATTTTCCCGGAATAAAAAGTGGCCTATGCCTGCTATGCCTACTAGTGTGGAACTAATTTATCCCTGTTCCAAACTAATTTATCTCAGTAGAAACAAGAAAGACTGCGAATTTATGTGTGTAAAATGTACCAAATATTTAATTTAAATTTAATTTGTAATTTTTGTTTTTAATTTTGACATGTGTTTAATTTGTGTGTAATTTTAATTTAAATTTGGTATAAAATAAGTAATCGAAAAATTATAATTGAATTAAGGTAATGTAAATGTAAATATTTTTGTAATAATATGTAAATGGATCTAAGATATCTGAAATAAAAAGATTTTGATTTGATTTGATTTTGAAAGTTCATCCAAATCCATTCAATAATAATTTTTGCTCTAAAGACGTAACAAACATCTATTGATATCAATCCATCGATATAGTTTTTTATAATCTTTGTTTTGTTCATAATTAATGCATATTAAAAATTAAAAATTACTTAAAGTTTAGAAGATTACATATTGTGAATAAAAAAAAAAAAATTTGGAGTTTTTTTTATAGTATAGAGTGACGAGACGAGCAGGACATGTGCCTGATGGTAAGCAACATGGCTGCCACATAACAGCAAAGTGACTGTTATTACCTAGCACTACACTATACTTGTCACCCAAAGATCTAACATACCTATTTTATATCTAAGCCCTGTAATTTTTCTGGAAACATTGCCTTTCAAACCGGAACACAGTAATGTTTGCACTTCACTGCTTAACCCAGCAATAAAAATACTTCAGTAGGTATTTTTTTTGTTGAAAAACCTTCATTTAGGAAATAATGAAATCTTTGCTTAGTTTGGGGTCAGATAGTGTTGTGTGTGAACTGTCCACCAATATTTATTTATTTAATGTTTTACTTAACTCTAAGTAATCCAACTCACGCAATTCTTCATTGATTGACCTCGATTTTTATTTGCTGGGTTCATAGGCCTTTGATTATACTATCTTTTATCAATAATAATAGACATGCGCTTGACCAAAGATGAAGTTACGGCTGGTCTAGTCCGGAGAACGGCGATTGTCGATCCAGAGCCCATGGTTCGAATCCCACGAGCACCACTGCCTTTTCGAAGTCACGTGCGCATGCTAACTTAAAAACGGTGAAGGAAAACATCGTGAGAAACCGAAATGTACCTAGAATCTTTTGAAGTCAAATGTCATCCACTAACCCCCACTGGGCCAGCGTGGTGAATTATGGCCTGGACTCTCTCCTTGCGAGAGAAGGCCCCGAGTCTCAGCAGAATATTGAGTGGGCTGGTATTGCTGGTTATGCTTAGTTGAGGCAAGCTAAAAACTTGTCGCATACCTCTCCTTTTATCATCCCAATACGGAATTACAGACCTGGCTGATGAGTAGCGGGGCAAAATGAATCCTAAATAAACCATCGATATAAACCATCCAAAATAAACCTATAAACCAATATAAACACCATAAACCAATAGATGTGCCCTGAGCACCTTGGAGTTGGTAATACACTGCGTCTCTGTGGGTTTCGTAAGTGGTTTACAAACAACCAATCTACTTGAATAGCTAGCGCGAGATTTGCTGTGGTTCTACTTATTTTGGTTGTTGACAACGAATTGTGATAGGTAAAAGCGTCCGGCGTCCACCGCTTCCTGCAGCCGACTAGAACGGAAAGAGTGAGCTCACTCTTCCCAACTAATTGACATGGTTCCGTGCGCCCTGAAGTTTGGGAAGGTACATGTTTGTATTGAGATCGTTGATATGAACCCTATGAATGACATAGGTTCGGTTCGTAAAGAGCTCGCCGTTTTATCTTCATCTACGTCACCTGTCCCATTGACATCAATTAGTCTACACGAATTTAGATCAGATTGTGTTAAAATAGAGTTTTCCACATTATCTTTCATGTAAATATTTACTTGAGCACTCTCTTGGCAAACAATCAACGTTTATGACACTCTCATAATGGATATCGCGCACGAGGCAAAATGAGAAAATAATTCGCTTATAAAAACCTATAAATACTTTAGGTGCAGTTGATCTGCATGACTCGCCCTTCACCTCTCCTTTTTGCTTGTAGCTCGAAAAAGATGCATCGTTTCATGGTTGATGTTGCAAATAGGTAGAATCGAGAGATTTGATGCCGCTTTCGTAATAAGAAGACCTAAGTTAAGGAACGTGTTGTTGGGGTTTTCCCGATGGGTAGTTTGGTGTCTTCAAGTCGTGAATGATTTGGTTTTGACGTGATAACGTCTTATAATTCGATGAAGCCGGCTGCACGCCCGCAAAACTGTAACGTTCCGCCGTTACCGTTAGTTCGTCTTCCGTGCCATGCGGACGAAGCTGAGCGCTGAGGGCGCCACCCGCCGAGTCGAGCGGTATCACTACTCGCGCTATCAGCGTACTGATTTCTTAAGACGTTGTCACGTTCTATCGTACAACCATTTTTTTCTAAGTGCTCTCTGCCGTCGCATAACATCAGACGAAATGCCGGTCAAGTACAAACCTATCTATATCTATACTTATAATAAAACTGTAGCGGGTCGAATTCTGTACATTGAAGATATTTTGAAAAAAAAATTTTGGGAGCACTCCATAGTCGATACTGATGGCGAAACTGCATTTTTTTTCTTTCATGTCTGTCTGTCTGTCTGTGTGTATAGGGAACTCACATCACGCCGAAACTAGTGATTCAATTCAAATGAAACTTGACATGATTTAAGATTATACTAAGTAGATGGTAGCTGTCTACTTTTAATCCCCAAATTTTGCACGGTTTTCGTGCAGAAAGAAGTTAAAGTCAGAATGTGTTTTTGGTTGTAACTCATGTTTGCGTTGTTCAATTTCGTTAATTTTTATTTTGTTAGAAAGAACACATTTCTAATATAGTCTCATCAAAATTTTAGCATTGTTGGTCGTGTGGTTCGGAAACAACATAGAAATTAAATAATAACGGAATTCATAAGTTCGGCACATACTAACTTCTAAGTATTCTGTGACAATGTAAACAACAGCAGGTCTACTACGAAGTCCCATAAACGATATATCGGCCGAACTTATGAAGTTTCCGACCACGAAAGACAATCGGTTGGTTGATCAGATCGGACGTTTTGTTCGATCCGACCCTCATCCGACCTAAGTCTATAACTTCCGACCCGAAATGTATCGATCCGAATGTTTTTCGTGGTAGGCTATAATCCGATTCCGCTGTCGGTCGGATGCGATCATTCGGAGTTTGTTTTCGTAGTAGACCAGCTGGGATGTAACGGAGGTCATTTTATCGGATTCGAAGGCGGAGTCGGAGTTTTAAAATTTGATTTATCGGAGTCGGAACCGAAGTCGGAGGCATAGGCAGGATTAGAAGTGGCGGCAGGAGATACATTTTTATTGGGTATATTTTTTTTTTGCCAAACACGTGGACACGATAAACATTGACGAGCAATTGATTTAGGAAGTTGGGATTTTGTATTTTAATTTACTATTCACCACAATAAAGGATTATCTGCAATATTTGTACACCTTACCTCCGATTATAACCTCCGTTTTAAAAGTTTCGGAGCCGAAGTCGGAACCGAAGGTTTAATAGTAATCGGAAGTTCCGACTTATCGGAGTCGGATTCGAGCTCTTTCCTGGTACACACACAGTACTCAAATCTGTCATCCGTCATCTATCGTCAGGTAATAATATGACAGTACCTGTCTTATGTTTTTTTACAAAATGGCAGCTCATGGTATGAAACACAATCTAAATATCAGATTGTGTTTCGTACCATGAGCTTAAAAAATGTGTAATGTAGTATTTGTTGTTGTAGCGACAATATGAATACATCATCTGTGAAAATTACAACTCTCTAGCTATCGCCGTTCTTCAGATACAGTCTGGTGACAGACGAACGGACGAACAGCGAAGTCTCAGTAATAGGGTCCCGTTTTTACCATGTACATAATTATATTATATGGAAAACAGGGAGGCGGTTTTTTGAATATCAACAAAAACTGGATGACAAGATGTTCAAGCCCACTACCAGTCGGAAGCGTGCCCAGCATGCTGGCGGCAGTACCACGCTGAATAGCGATGTATATGTGTTGGGCCAAATAAACGCTAGCATTTTGGTCACGCGTTGCGTCTGCGAAGCTCTCAGAAAAGCTTTTGAAGATAAAGTCAGCTCCCGGCCTTCACACGCACGATGTCTCAACTCTCAACCCCAAAAGGCTTAAATATAAAACCACTACCGAGGGTTGCATATTTCCGCCGTTTGAGACGCTCAGCTGAATTAGCCGCCGCACTGGCCCTACCATGTGTCTCTCGAAGAAGTGATGGTGCCAGAGTATCGACACAAGCTGCGTCCCACACTAGGGGCCGACTCAACTTCCAAGGCAAAAAACTCATGCCGTCAGGTCTTTTGCCATCGTCACGCGTAAGATTACTCCGGTAGGGTTGAGTAGGGCTGGGACATTGGCGGTGGAAAAAGCCAAAGTTTTGTGTGTGAATTGTTCACCAGTATCTATTTATCTGGACGACGTAGTCATAGTTTCTTAAATTAGTCGAGTGAACTTTTTACTTGACTAGAATTAGTTAGTTGACGTGAAATGATAATAATTGTTATATATAATAGTGAAAAGTCGGTTTTCGTTTTTTCGGATATTATTTCAATCCAAATACTGTACTAAATTTAGTGTTCAACAAGCTTCGGGTTCAGAACCAAAGCAGAACGTTGTTTTTCTAAAATTGAATAAAATGTTATCTTACTAAGTATTTTTATGTATATATTATGTAAAGGTTTGATTTGGTTGAAATTTGAAACACAGATAGTTTATATAGTCTCATATCCTACCTATCATCTCGGAAAAAGCATGGGCCCTAACGAAACAAATATTAACGACAGAATGACATTACCAATTAGATTGACATTTGAAACACACATGGTTTAGAGTCTTAAATATTATATCGGCTAATAAGTCTTTCACCTACTACTTAGGATATCATCCTGTAAAAATGTACAAGTGGGTAAGTATCAGATCACGCACATCAGCTACAGACTCTTTGTAATGTATCCTATAAAAATCCTACAAACTTAACACTGCGGCTATGTTCGATACTCCACAACCTTACTACGAGTGTGTTTGATGTTGCTTAAAATATAAAATATGAAGTTGCTAAACTTAAATAAATATATTTTTGTGTGGAAAAACAAATCACTCTGTTTGTGTAATGGCCACCCATCCAAATATTTTTACATAAGTACTACGAATGCACTAATAAGGTCGCAAGATCAACGTACGCGAACGAAGTAGCGGGTTCAGCTAGTAATTATATAAAATCGTTGAAAAACGTATATAAATTATAATGTAGCATGGTATAGTGGTCGTAAAGTTGCTAGCCTATTGTTATCATCCTTACTTTTATATCTGGCTATAAAATTCAAACCATGCTGAACTGGTCGGAAATCGAACGGTGTTCGTGTCACTATCGGCTTTTTACTGCAGATCTGAATTGTTAAAACGAATCAAATATTGTCAAAGCGAAATTAGCATATTTTCTTTATTTCTATAAACAAAAGAGAGACTTCTTTGTTCCTACTTTAATTGATTATTATGGGTTTACACTTGACGATGCAGTCTACGGTGGAGCGAGCTTATCCAGACGAAACCGACTCTTGATTTGAATACACCAAGATTGTAACCATCGGGGAAACCCCATTTACGCAACGCATTCCACAGCCTACGTTCGTACCACAGAAGTAGAGTAAAACCTTTTAGTTCGAGTCTTTGATACGTCAACCGTGAAACAATGTCGCTTTTTCGAGCTACGAGCAGTTTGATATAAAAAAGGGTAAGGTTGTTTTAGAGTATGCAGATCAGTTGCACAGTCTCCGAAGTGAATCCGATAAAAATCGATAAGCTGGCAATGTTACGGCGATGTTCCGCTCTTTGCAAGTTTTTTTCGCACAAGAGTGTCGTTGCTTATATGCCTTTTGGCACGTTTCTATCGAGGCTTCCAGCCGGTACTTACTTGGCCGAGCCATTACAAAGGTGGCTACAGAATTCTATACTAGAGCAAATCTGTGCTTGGTGTAACGTGAGCAACTGTTCAGACTTCTAAGTCTGCTGTATTAATTACCCCTTACAAATAAAAAGGTCTACAGAAAAGTCCGCGATGGTATATGTCTATTTCTTAGCACACAATACCATTTTCATTAGTATATTTTTTTAGTATCAGCATTACACCCTTGCAAATCCGAAACGGGTCGCTAGTTTATTAATATTTAACTGTTTTATTCATTTATTATCGACATTCTTAACATTATTGGAAACATATTTATTGCTATAAACAATTCCTAATTCTATTTGTTGATAATAATTACGAATAGGTAAAATACAATCAAGACATGCGTCAAGCGTCAGCTCCGAACCACGCTCCCAAACTACAAACATGATCGTGTTCGCAGTTTAGGAGCGCGCTTCCCGCGTCTCGCGCCGAACGTTACCCCTGTCTATACGTCTTCGTCGAAGGCCTGTATAATTTATTAGATAGTAGATAGAGCAGTAGTGTAGGAGTTGTACAAGTAATGTAGTTGTGTTGCAGCATCTGGCCGGCGGTGCTGCGGCAGGCGACGTACGGCACCATCAAGTTCGGCACGTACTACTCGCTGAAGGCGCGGCTGGCGGCGCGCCGCGCGGACGGCGCCGCCGAGCACCTGCCCACCAACACCTTCTGCGCGGCCTTCGCGGGGGGACTCTCCAGTGCCATCGCCAACCCCACTGATGTACTCAAAGTGCGGATGCAGGTCGGTCCATGAGTAGTGAGTCTGCTTTCCATGAGTCCCACTATAAAGTTCGGCTTGTACTAATAGCTGAAGTTGTTGCTGAGCATTCACCCACCAATACTTTCAACGGGGTTTTGCTGGGCGACTCTCTAGTGCTATTGCCAACCCCACTGACGTACTCAAAATGGAGGTGAGTTAACGAATCTACTTCCTTGAGAGTTCCTAGCATTCAGTTTGGCTCGTACTACCTTCAAGGTGCGGCTTAGCATCTGCCCACCAACACCTTCTGCGCGGCTTTCGTTGGGGGACTATCCAGTACTATGGCCAACCCTACTGATGTACTCAAAGTGCGGATTCAGGTCGGTCCATGAGTCTAGTGAGTCTTCTTTCTCTGAGTCGCAGCATCCAGTTTGAATCTACCTTCCTGAGTCCCGGCATCAAGTTTGAATCTACCTTCCTGAGTCCTAGCATGAAGTTCGGCACGTACTACTCGCTCCAGGCACAGCCGAGCACCTGCTAACCAAAACCTTCTGCGCGGTCTTCGCGGCCGGACTCTCGTCTGCAATCGCCAACCACACTGATGTACTCAAAGTGCGGATGCAGGTCGGTCCACAACATCTTCTGCGCGGTCTTCGCTGGTGGTCTTTCCAGTGCCATCGCCCACCCCACTGATGTGCTCAAAGTGCTCAAATGTATACCTAGTATGTATTTGGGTTTGCTCTATGACCGGGGACTATGTACTGGCATCTAGTGCGGCTGTCAAACCACCGACTCATCATGACTGTGTGATGTTATCTAGGATATTATGACCGATGTTACGGTAATACTGCAATCAGTACGCTATCTATGAAAATGTTTTCCACTCATGTCAGCGATTAATTTACTTTCATAGCATCGCACTAAGGTTTAATTTACGTTGCCTCGAAAATGAACGGAGAACGGAGACGAATTTCTGTAACGAAATTGTACATCTTTAATGACTGTCTGTCTTTAAAAAAATATGTAATCTTTATTGCGTGTGTCTCTAGACGTTTATGCTCTTTACTAAGTGATCCGATGCTGGCTTTCACTGACAGGTATAAAGGTATAATTATAAAGAGTAACTTAGGCTACTTTAAATCCTTCAGGTAGACAAACATTATTGTGTTTCGGTTTGAAGGGCAATGCTTCCAGAAAAATTACTGGACTAAGAGATAAAACACCCTATATCTCCGGGTGACGAGTGCAGTGTGGTGCTCAGTAAAGTTTTGGACTCTCTGTGTTCCAATAGCTGCGTTTCACTGTGTTGTCGTGGGCAGGCATGTTGGTTACCATCAGGCACATGTCCTGCTCGTCTTATCACTCTACACATACTATAAAAAAAAGACCGCGGGGCGTAGCATCTGTCTTATTTCGCAGTACCTACTGCTATCGTAACGACTCTCATTGTTCTCGAAATCTTTATTTTTTTCACAAACCACATGTTTTGTCAGAGCGTGCATACATAATCAGCAAACATAGTTCACAATTCGCGACATATGACTGCTTAGAGTAACACCTGTATCCCAAGAGTACAAATAAAAACCGAGCTAGCTACTTATTCATCGCTTTTCACTTCACTCAACGAATCGACTTGCCGCTCGAATTGTTAGACACACAGTAGTGGTGTCATCACTATACACTGCTTTTTTTAATGGTGAAGAAACCCGCGGTTTAGTATGAAAACTAACGTAGTTATTGCACATTTTAAATGAATACACTCACGTATGATTTAGGGCTCCCGCACAAAACCACGAATTCGCATCGCAAATATCTGCGAATTCGCACGAATGCATCGCAAGAACTTCCGATTTGATTCGCATCGCGCATTCCTGCGATATTATGTCATACTTGGTGACACCATTTTAGTCAGTTCAGAGACAGAAGTAAAAGACGCTCTTCAAATGAAGATAAATATGCTCATTCTAAAATAATAATAAAACAATCTTTTTTCTATTCTCAACCCATAATACACATAATAAATGGATGAACCCAAAATCTTCTTTTTCTTTCATATCTATTTAACAATAACTGCAGTGCAACAATCTTTTTGCGATCCATGTTACGCTTCCGAAAAACACGTCCAACACGGCTGACTACCGTTGAAGGTATGGTTACCCTAACTAACGGTTTGCCGCACAAAATCGCACCGCAGCAATTCGCATCGCAAGTTCCTGCGATGCGGCGTCGTATCCCATCGCATCGCAGTTTTGTGTGGGAGCCCATAGTCAGTCTAGTCCGACTTAAGTTCCGCGCTAGTAACCGTACGACATGTATAGTTGATTGTGGTTCCAAGACTACGACGTGAATAGTTGAAGTTATTTTAAGACTACGATGTGAATAGTTGAAATTATTGAAGTAAAAACTTATTTTGGCGCACCGCAGACAGATTTTTCGTGGGATGTGAATTGACCTCGAGCATCACGCTCGGGAATTAAGAAATCTTCGGGTAAACTGACTGACTACCGGTTAATGCTGACGCTTTTCTAGATGGCCATGGCCACATCCTCCGGTTTCACCCGCGTAGTTTCCAAAGTAAGCTATCAAATTTTCATTTTTATCGGCAGTTCCTATGACTGCCAATTTTTTATTCAAAGGCGTGATTAGTAGTCGTCGTCCGCAGATGGGCACCGAGAAGCGGAACATCGTGCGTTGTTTCGCGGAGATCTACCGGCTGGAGGGGTTGCGCGGGCTGTGGCGCGGCGTGGGCGCCACCTCGCAGCGCGCCGCCGTCATCGCGGCCGTGGAGCTGCCCGTGTACGACGCGAGCAAGCGGCGCCTGCTGCCGGCGCTGGGGGACTCGCCCGCCAACCACCTGGCGGCCTCGCTGCTGGCCAGCCTGGGCAGCGCCGTGGCCAGCACGCCGCTCGACGTCATACGGGTGAGGGAAACAGCGGCACTATCCGACTTATACTCGTGTATACGTCACTCTATTTCATACGGTTTAGGGAACTAGCGGCACTCACCGGCCTATACTCCTATATACGTCCTTCAATAATAGTTCGGCTGGGAAGCGACGGTTCGACACCTCATACTTCATCCTACTCAGTGGCACTCTCCGACTTATAACCGTGTACGACGCGTAAAAGCGGTGCCTACTGTCGGCGCTGGGAGACTCGCCCGTTAATCACCTAGCGTCATACGTCGATGTCATACGGGTGAGGGAACCGACGCCACTCTCCGACTTACATATACGTCCCTTCTTGCGTACTCCTATAAACGTCTATCGATAATAGTTAGGTTGGGGAACGAGGGTTCAAAAATAAGACTAGAAATTTAGACGCGAGTAGAAACCACACCCTGCCAGTGTACGAAATGACAGAGAATATAAAAATAAACATTATGAATAAAAACTCAGAAATCAGTGGTGAGGTCATGAATACATTAAAATGGAACCACAAGAAGGAAAGTTTATAATATGGTCGCCAGATTGAACACATCAAATAACACTAATGTTACTGCAAAAACATAATAACGATATCACCGCCGCGTTGTGTTTTTGTATTGGCGTTGGATAATTATTCTGATGTCACAACATACCGCAAATTTATATCGAAAAATTCCGTACTGGACATCCATTGAACAATATTTATTACTTTGTCACACCGAAGCTTAAACTGATAAGATACTTAATTCTTACTGGATTAGTTATGTCCATATCGCAAATCACATTAAAAGGATTTTAACGAGATTCATAATGTTGCTAGAAAATAAAAAACGATTCTATATTATTTATTTTATTATGGAAGTAAACGTATATACTTATATTTCAAAATTAAATACAAAACATAAAATAATAAGTCTGATATGAGCGGGTAGACCGATCTCAGCGCCGGGCTGTGATCATCGAAATCACCATACCACATGACGAGAACCTCGTGAAAGCCGAGAAGGACAATCTCAGTAAGGACGTTGACTTGGCTCACGAGGTTACCGCCGTATGGAATGTCGATTCCACGATCATAATCCTGTTAGTTGTGTCGGTGAACGGCCTTATAGCGAAAAGTCTCGACCATTATCTTAAAGGCTTTCGCTAGACGGTTGGATGTTGGATGGCGGGTCAGACGCACGCGGCGGTCATCCTCGACACAGCGCGCATCGTCAGGAGGTTGTGCCCCGGTGCCGGTTGTGGTTTAGGTTTTTAAACATATTGATATTGTAAAGACATAGGCTTAAGAATGTAATTAAATAATTGGATGATACTTATAAAAACTTAGAGATTAAGTTGAAAATACACATGTGAATGTAGAATGTATAATTATTTATTTCAGACTCGAATGATGAACCAAAGAAAAATAAAAGGCCAAATAGGTAATTCTAGTGAAAAAATCTACAAGGGAACTGTGGACTGCTTCCTACGGGTAAGTGATACATTTTTTATTCCTTATATTTTTCAGATATTAGCGATCACGGAATTAGTGGAATTTCACTTTAAGGTTGTTATGGTTACCCTTATATGATTGTATGGTTTTATGGCAGTACAAATTGACTGTTAGGATCAATCTGTAGGTTATCTATAAACTAGTCATCTGTCTGAATTCAGGCTTTCATCACTCTCTGTGGCTGCATATTTGTAAGTCCAACTGTAGAAATGTTAGAATCTATACTATAATATTATAAAGCTGAAAAGTTTGTTTGTTTGTATGTTTGTTTGTTTGTTTGAACGCAAGGATCTCTGGAACTACTGGTCCGAATTGAAAGATTCTTTCTTTGTAGGATAGTCCATTTATCGAGGAAGGCTATAGGGTATTTAACATTACGCTACAATCAACAGGAGCGGAGCATGAATGAAAAATGTAACTAAAACGGGAAAAAATATTGCTTTTAGAGAGCTTTCGTTGCGTGACAGCATTTGTCATATGTTAAAGGTTGCGTCATTAGAACCTAAAGTAACCGAATTTGAACAAAATTTGAATTGGTACGAGCAATTTTCGATAGATGGCGTAGCAACGCGCGCGCGTTTAGCTAGTCATTGACTAAAATCGTACACGTCAAATTGAAAAACGTTCAAAGAATTTTAAAATAGGAAGCAATTTTTTGCCCCTTTTGCTGTGATACATTATATGGTTTGCTAACGTCTAACGGTGTTTTTATGTTCCGTTTGTTGTATAACATGCGCGATAAAATTGTGTAGGTATTGCACAACATAGTCTAATTTACAGAACAATAAATTGTAATACTATTAGCGAAACCCTGCAAAATTTCATGCTGCGCCTGTATAAAGTTGTCCGGTTATAAAATGAAGTGTACCTATAAATATAAATAGTAAAATTGAGTGCACAGACATTATTTGTTAAAGTGGCGGCTGTGTGGCATCATGGGAGAGGCCTATGTCCAAGTAAATGGCAAAGGTATGGACTTCCCGGGCGGGCTCTGCTTGGACCTCTCTGAGTTCCACTACTACCGACCTGCTCGGAAAGAGGACTTACGGAGCTAAATAAATGGTTTCAATTCGTTTTTTTTCTTAAAATTATATAGGTTTAAACGTGACCGCCATCTTGCCAAATGCTAAGCGACGCTGCGGTCACGATGCACCTAGAAGTAACCACTAAACTTCACTTTCGAGGTTATAACCATCGACAAAAAAAGTTCCACTCGGGCAAGGGATCAGCCAAAAAGTACGTCACACGTAAAGAGGGAGGTGGTTGATGAAGTGGGACCCTAAGTTTCTTGACGTCACATTCCATAAACTTATCTAAGCTGCGTTAAGAAATAATTGCAATGACAATAAAACTCGCGACTGCTGTTTTAATTTACTGATTAGTAGAAGTAAAATTGTAAAAATGTGACACCACATCACACCTAGGGATGGGCAAATGTGACCAAACGGTGACAAGGGCCGGGGAGGGGTAAAGAAATCGCGAAACGTGTGACATACGTTGCTGTGACGTACTTTATGTATGACCCCCAGCTCGTTCCACAGCTTAGACGTTACTATCACAAAAAAAGAGTGAAACTTCGTCCTTCGAGCCCTTCTAACTTGAACCGAGCACCGGTGATGTTTGATGTGGTTTTGAACCGCGAAACGATGATAATTGATGTGATTGCGTGTTGCATTCAGACGGTGCGGTCGGAGGGGTTCGCGGCGCTGTACAAGGGGTTCGTGCCGACCTGGCTGCGGATGGGACCCTGGAACATCATCTTCTTCCTCTCCTACGAGCAGCTCAAGCAGTTCTACTGAGCGACGAGTGGAGACGATACACGCGATCTGATAACAAGGTACTGGTACAGGTAGTCTGCTAAACTGTTGACGTGACAACGTCTAATAAATAAAAAGGTGTCCCGTTATGCCCCGTTACGCTCATTGTACGCTTGCACCGCTTCATGTTTTGTTATATAACGTGACGTTGTCACGTTAAACTGTCGTCCGTAAACCAACCGACTTTACAGACAACCAATTTTTTGAAGTGAAAACTTGTTTTTGCGCACCTCACACAGACCTTTCGTGCTCAATGAAGCTCAGCATCACGTTTGTAAATGAATGAAATCTTCAAGTGAACTCGGGACCTAACACATTTCTAAATGTCCATGCATAGAAAACTCATTTAGAGGACAATACTTCGAAGATTTATTCCAAACTACCGGTTTCATGGTGGTTTTCAGACGGAGTTATAAGTGTTCATTCCTATCGGCAGTCCCTACGACTGCCATTTTTTTTATTGGTAACTCCACAGTCCAATCCGACTAGTCGTGTTGAACCATTCACACGTGAGTTACCCGTTAACTTGATGTTTTGTCTCTATACCCTGTAATTTTACTGGAAATAGTGCCTTTTCAACTGGAACAAAATTACGTTTTCACATGACTGCTTGGCGACAGAATAACTGGCAAAGGTATGGTACTTCCCAAAGCGGACTCTGCGAAGAGTTCTACCACTACTGATATCACATACGAGGGTCAAACTGAAAGTTCTTAGAAAATCAAAAACTGATTACATTAGCCAGTTATTATAGTTTTATTATATCTTTTCAAAATATTGTCCATTCACGTTAATACACCGCTGCATGCGATAGAACCACTGGGAAAAGCACTTTGCCCACTCGTCCTTAGGGGTCTCTTCAATGGCATCGCGATACGCAGCCACCGCTTCTTCAGCATTCATAAACCGCTTTCCTTTAAGTTTTTCTTAAATTTTTGAAAATAAATAAAAATCACAAGGCGCGAGGTCGGGGCTATACGGCGGGTGACCCAGTAATTCAACGTTTGATGTCGCCAAATAGTCGATCGTTCGCTTGGCGGTGTGCGATGAGGCGTTGTCGTGGTGAAGGAGGATCCTACTGCGAGGTCGTTTCTCTCGAACTTTTTCCAAGACAAGTGGCAAACAATTGGTAGTGTACCATTCTGCAGAAACTGTTTTTTGATCCTCTAACACAATTGTTGCGAAATGACCTATCCTTCCAAAGAACGAGGCCACCATTTTTTTCCCCGCACTTCGATCTGTCTTCACTTTAGTTGGCAACTCCTCGAAAGGAAACACCCACTGAGCAGATTGTCTTTTGGTTTCAGGATCATAACAGTAAATCCAGCTTTCGTCACCTGTTAGTATGTCGAACACAGCATTTGAGTCACCTCCGTTAAATCTTTCAATCATTTTACGGCACCAATCCACACGATGGAGTTTTTGAGCCTCAGTCAAATTATGAGGTACCCACCGGGCGCAAAGCTTCCTGACCGCTAAATGTTCGTGTAGGATTTTGTGCACTTGACTCATACCGATGCCTAAGCTTGTCCGAATCTGCTGATAGGTCACTCTTTTGTCAGTCTCTATCATACGCCGCACAACACAGATGTTATCTTCAGTCGTCGCCGTAGAAGGCCGTCCCTCACGTAAATCATCAGTGAGATTAGTGCGACCACGTTTAAACTCATTAAACCAGTTGTAAACAGTCGCACGAGATGGGGCTTCATCGTGAAAGGCCAATCGTAGTCTATCATAACTTTCTTGTTGACTTAAATGACATCGAAAGTCATAAAAAATCATTGCACGAAAATTTTCTCGTGTTAAATTCATGTTGACGTGACACAGACAATTTTCAATTTGCCGCCAAATCGTAAAACAAATGACAAATGAATGAAGTATATACTCAGTAATATTGGCAAAGAGTTCTATTTTCAAATTATAGAATTATGTTTTTATTATATTGTTTTATGTTTTTTTATTTGGACTATCATGTTCCAATAGCTGCGTGTTACTGTGCTGTTATGTGGCAGGCATGTTGCTTACCATCAGGCACATGACCTGCTCGTCTCGTCACTCAATGCTATAAAAAAAAAAAAAAAAAAAGTGGCCAGTTCTAAGAACTTTCAGTTTGACCCTCGTATTCTTAACTAGTTGATCGCGAATTGATCATCGTAGAATTTGGAAAAAAGACTGTTCTCTAATGAGAGAACTGCATTTTTTCGTAAATAAAAAGTATATGTTCCTACCTACCACCTATGTTCCTTTCATCCTGATCCGTTGAGCTGTTCAGATGTGATTGAGCGACAAACATGCCATCTTTCGCAATTATATAATTACACTAGCAGCGCCCTGCGGTGTTACGCGCGAAGTTGCCGTTCCCGTTGTTCCCGTTGTTTTCCGGGATAAAAAGTAGCCTATGTGTTCTTCCAGACTATAATGTATCTGTGTTCCAAATTTCAGCCCGATCCGTTCATACGTTAGGACGTGATTGAGTAACAAACATCCACCATTGACATTTATAATATTAGTAGGATGCGAAAGTTTGGATGTTTGTAGCTCAATAACGCCGGAACAGCGGGTTGAGGTTTTTTTACATTTGTAGCTTATTATTTCTTTCTTAAATTTTTCAGATGTTGTTGCGAGAGGACGGCGCTCCAGACCTGGCCGAAGCCAGCCGTACGGTCGACGCGAGATTGAACGCTACGTCATTGCTATAGAGTCTATAATAGTTCAACCGTAGGCAGAACACAAAACACGCCCTTACGACATTTATAGGACTAGTGTACTATTAGAGTATACAATGGTAATCTCTATCTTGGGTGAGTGATACAGGGGAGAGTAATAATGAACTGTAAAATATTTGTGACAAAGTTGAAATTGCTTTGTGGTTGTGTCTCGTTTTACGCACCTATCGTGAATAAGTGCCATTTTCTGTGAGATATCACGAACACCTACTGGTACTTTTAACAACAATGAAAAAAAAGTGTGTTTATGGTTTAAGAATATTTATTAATATCAAAAGAATTTACAAAATTCACTTACTGAGATTACACACTCATATTTATGTACATATATACGTTGCTTCAAAGCGCAGCGTGCAGACTAATATAAAAACGAAAAAATACACAAACACACTTATTTGGTAGGTACATATCATTTTAGGTAAAAAAAATAAAATAAAATAATAACCACACAAACACCGAAACTAATTCACAACTATACACAGAAGAACTTGAAAAATCAGACTGTTTATTTTTATTTATACAAATGTAGGGTATTTTAATATTTACTTCTGTTACCGGCCGATTCGGACCGGTTCATACCTGACAAAAGTGAGCTGCGATATAAAGCCCGTGGCACACTGTACTTTATTGATGACATTTACTTTATGTATGTACGCCAGAAGCTACTTCTCTTAATTCCTGGTGCTAAGAAATAATTGTTAGTGTATCGATCACCTAAGATAGAGGCCTCAGTGAGCTTAGTACATTTGTACATCAAATTAACATAACTTTTAACTGTAGCGGTAAGTTGTAGTCAGTTCTGAGTCTGATCACTTTAGAACACTATCTTCACTCGAAGTACTCTAGAGGTAAGTGATAAGTGCAATCCGCGGGGTCGATTCCGTTTCAGTGCTCTAAAATTAATCAGTGAAAACTTTTCTCTATTTCTAATTCCATTTAGAATTAAGCAATTAAATGTGAACATAAGAAATGGATGAAACTTATGCTGTTTTAGTCGTGAGTCACGTATGGGACGGAGTTAGCGCCGTAGCTAACGAGTAACTCGCGTATGATATGAAATGATATGTGGGACACTAGCACAGTCTCTCTCTCTTGCACTCTGAGAAAGACCGCCGGACGCGGTTGAAACCGAAGTCGGAGTGGATCGATTTCGTAGTGGTAGAACATTTTGTAGAGTCCGCCTGAGGAAGTACCACACCTTGGCCAGTTATTCTACTGCCAAGCAGTGAAGTGCAAACATTACTGTGTTCCGGTTTGAAGGGCAATGATTCTGGGTGACGAGCGCAGCGCAGTGCAGTGCTAGGTAATGATTTGGACTCTTCATGTTCCAATAGCTGCATGACGTTGTGCAGTTATGGGAGGCATGTTGCATACCATCAGGCACATGTCCTGCTCGTCTCGCCACTCTATACTGTATAAAAAATCGACGTAACGTCCATATCACACGTGAGGTACCCGTGAAGTAATTAAATACGTGTAAGAACCTCGTTAGTTTTCATACTAAGAGCTAACGCTAATGTTTCTGACGCAGAGAGGGTGTACCATGCCGGAGGTGATAACGAGGGATTGTTCTTATAATATGTTAGGTTATATCGAAAAAATACTCTGTTCTGTGTGTTTTGTTCAAAAAATGGTGTGATGTTATATGGCATCATTATCGAAGGATCCATCCAGAGTTTATGGTGACATATATACATTTTAAGTTACACCTGTATAACGATATAAACAGACTATATTTGTATATATATGGGTTTTTTTATGTTGTTCCACCTGTACTTCCCCCCACACAAGTCGGGGACATTGTCAAGCTGAACTTGTTGCTTACGCGGTTATGTTTTCAAACAATTGGCCAGTTAAGCATGCCATAATCAGATAAATTAGTCAGAATTCATATATTACAGTCATTTTACGTTTCACATATTGTGTCATGGGTATATCACATAAAATAAATATGGGTTTCAGAGAATTACTAAATTCGATAATTCAAAATAATGAGTACAAACGCACCTTTCGTCATTGCACACCCTTTCTGCGTCGCCTTGTATGTGTTGTATAGTCGAGTAGTGCGTAGCCTAGAAGGCAGTTATGATTTAAGCTTGTAACTATAAACAGTTCCTTCCGTAGTTGTACCACAGTGTAAACAAATATGATTTAATAGACTGTGGACGTTAGTGCAAGGACCTCACGACCTCGGTCGTGGACGTGGACGTGGACGTGCCACATATTGTGTGTTAGTAAAAGTATACCTTTTGAGATGTACTGGTAATTGGACCATAACCATAGAAACCATGTAAGAAAATAAGGTTACTGATAATCAGCTTGCATCCGGTTCAAGTTCTGTATATTTAAACAAATAACTTTCGTTCTACAACTTTTGCTAAAACTTAATACATATTGCAGAAGTATACAAGATTACTGGTAATTAACCTGCATGTATTGTATTGGTAATTTTTGTAGTGGTAGGACTCTTGGCAAGGGGAAGTACCACACCTTTGCTAGTTATTCTATCGCTAAGCGGTAATTTTCAAGCATTACTGTGTTCCGGTTTGAAGGGCAGTGTTTCCAGAGAAATTACAGGGCTTAGATCTCTCTGGGTAGCGAGCGCAGTGCAGTGCTAGGAAATTATTTGGACTCTTCACGTTCCAACAGCTGCGTGTCACTGTGCTGTTATGTGGCAGGCATGTTGCTTACCATCAGGCACATGTCCTGCTAGTCTTGTCACTCGTTATTTAAAAAAAAAACCTATTTAAGAGAATGTTCTGTAGATATAAACAAACAACTAATGTTAAAACTCAATACATATCCCAAAAAAAAGAAGTGTTTGTTGTTCACTCTAGCACTGTTTAGCGACTGTTTAGTGTTTATTCACTTCACATCATTTATCGAGCGTTAACGAGCGCTCGCGTTCTTGTAACGAAGAGTTCGAAGCTTGTAGAGCGGGCAAATACACTTTTTTAAATTTTATAGCCAAAAAATGTATATTTTTTTATCCGATTTTTTATAAACTGTAGAACAAAAGTTGACGTATTTAATGTATTTAACAGGATACAGGCTGATTACCAATAACTCTATAGTATAATAACAGGCTGATTAATAATGTGTAAAGTTGATACTACTAATGAAGTAGTACTAATGTAGCAGAGAGGTTGCATCTCGCCTCTAGTATATCTATATAATATATAGAAGTACCTAGCGGTACGCTGACGTACTATCAGTCTGTATTCAATCTCTACTAATGTTATAAATGTGAAAGTAACCCTGTCTGTCTGTTAAGCTTTCATTTCTATTGGCAGTCATAGGGACTGACGATAGAAGTGAAAACTTATAATTAAAAATGTTTAGTATTAAACAGCACTAATAAATGTTGCACAATACGTCACCTGTATAGCTGTAGATGTAATGCTATTACGCATGTCGGTGACGTCGAACTCACTAGATGTCACGCATTCAAAAACCGTTTTACGCGCACAATAAAACGGTCGGGAGTATTCGAGATGTATATACATTATACATAACGTATGTCCACAGGCCGCTGTGTATGTGCCAGTCTGGTGTATATACTATAGTCCATGGTGGTCAAGTGGAAACCTATCAATAGTTAAAAAATAGGTTTCTTCTGTAAGACCAACTGAATTGTTATGGTGATTAAAATATATCATTGTAATTAGTTCATCAGGTAGATTATGGGAAAATATGGGACACGTATTTTTTGTTTTACTAAATTATTAGAAATCGTCAAAGATCATCAAACTTCCGGAAGGGGTCGTAACGTCACATCTTCATAAAATGGTATGTAGACGTGACGTCAGTCGAAACTTCTAGGCACTTTGTCTTCTATATAGAAAAAAAAACGAAGATGACACAAATGACGAAGATATAGTATATACTAAATCTTCGTCATTTTTGTTTGTGAAACAAAAGAAACAATACGTGGCAATACTTTTTAACAATCTAACTGACGGATTAATTAGTTTTTAGGGTTCCGTAAAACGTAAAAACGGAACCCTTATAGATTCGTCATGTCTGTCTGTCTGTCTGTCTGTCTGTCTGTCTGTCCGTCCGTATGTCACAGCCACTTTTTGCCGAAACTATGAGAACTACACTGTTGAAACTTGGTAAGTAAATGTATTCTGTGAACCGCATTAAGATTTTTATAAAAGTTTTTTAAAAAAACAATAATTAGGGGTGCCCCCCATACTGAGAACTGAAACTCAAAAAATTTTTTTTCATCAACCCTACACGTGTGGGGTGTCTATCGATAGGTCTTTAAAAATGATATTGAGGTTTCTAATATATTTTTTGTCTACACTAAATAATTTGCGCGAGAGACGCTTCCAAAGTGGTGAAATGTGTGTCCCCCCCCCCTCTAACTTCTAAAGTAAGAGAATGAAAAAACTAAAAAAAATATATGATGTACATTACCATAAAAACTACCAACGAAAATTAGTTTGAACTCGATCTGATGAGTAGTTTTTTTTTAGTACGTCATAAATACACTATTATTAAAACTTCGATCAAAGTTACAACGAACTACAAGAACTATGTGTACTGTGTATATTATGTTACTTGCTGCAACGGAACCCTTCATGGGCGAGTCCAACTCGCACTTGGCTACTTTATTTTAGTCACCATGCCTACTGTATTATCTCTAGACTCTTTCTATGCGGAATACTTTTTCAAAACAATCCTGTAGAACTGTGTAATAATGTATCACATATTTGTATCATATACTTAAGTAGAAGCAATTTGTACATAATAAATGTATTTTAGTTAGATTCGATCGAATTTTGTATGTAATTTATGATTATTCGATATTTTTGTGAAACTTTGTTGTGCTAAGTGTTACCTGTTTGTATTTATCTCCCACGTTGAATCTTTTGTAATATATCTAACGGACGCGGTTCTGTGGTCTCATTACGTCAGCTGTCAATGATGTGGGCAGGAGCATTAGAACAAGCTTTGATTAATTAACAATTTTTGTATTGTTAATGTAAATATGTTTAGCGATTTTCGCAAACAAATCGTCAAGTGACATTGATCTTTCTTTCCCTGTTCCCTGTTCAATTATTATTTGGATACTTCGACGTTTCGGCAGCGTTTCAACCGCCGCGGTCATAAGAACAGTAATTTAAAAAAAATTGGTGTCATCGGACGCCAGTTAGGAACGAAGTTTATTCAGATACTCGTAATATAGAAGCAACACAATTTGCGAACAAAGCATTGCTTAATATTATTATTTGTGGTACAATCATCTGAAAAATAAAGTTAAACACAAACACTGGTCACGCGAGTTGTTTGTTCGGGTCACTTCCGTTATATATTTTTCTTACATTTTGTTCAGTTATTCGGTCGCTTTATTCGCGGTCAAACCAACTAAGGAACTTCGTTCCAAAAATAATAATAATTGTCATTGCATTAATATAATTGAAACTCCGAAAGTTTAAAGATGTATACTTTCCATGATGGCTGAACAATACGGGATTAGCGAACACAAACTTCGCCTCTGTGGTGTTATTCCATCAGAGTATCCTATAAATCTTAATTTATATACCAGCGTACGATTCACAGTTCAGTCCGTTCGGGGCGTTCGGGTTGAGCTACGGGGTCTGCCCGGTAGCGATCGGTGGCGCCAATCTGCGATTCACTACCTCCATTCCGATTAATATAGGCAGTCGTTTGGTCAGCTATAGAATCAGTTGGTAGTGGTTAAATTAATCGGATTAGGGGTTGTAAAACCGTCAATATCTGCATAACACAAACATCTGCTAAAGGTTTACAACCGATTGCAGGAAAACTGATAAAAAAAGGGGTTGTAAAACACAGACGGGCTCTACAGGGGGTTGTAAAATACAGATTGACGCTACCGATCGGTACTTAGCGGGCAGATTCCAAGGCTCAGCCCGCACTGTGAGTCGCTACGCTGGTTTCCCCACTACGTCGTTACCCGCTTCGGTTACACATCCCAATCTAGTGACAGCTAAAGTAATGAGATTGCACGTTTATTGTAGAAAAAGACTCAATTTATCAATTTTCGAATATAATTCGATGGCATTTTATGCATTGTTACTAATATTTAATGTTTGTATGTAAGTTTTGACACGGCTACCTTAAAGCTCTTTGTTTGACGTATCTGAAATTATATATCTTATCAATCTACTATCGTGTTGTCTTATTCATACGTTTCTTTTTAATTTTGATAGAATTGGGATGAAGATTGGGTAAATAATACTTATACCATTCTAATTAGTCTGTCAGGTAGATAATTTAAAATATGGCGCACGTATTTTTTATTTTGTCAAATTGTTAAAAATCGACAAAGGTATAGATTTTATCAAACTTCCAGAGTGTGGAGTTGTGACATCACGTCTTCGTAAAACCTTACAGTGAAGAGACGTCACTCGAAATTTCTTAGCATGTATCTTCATATTTTTTTGTTTGTGAAATAAAGGAAAAGGACGTGTAGTACGTGCACTATATGTTTTAATTATCTAGCTGACGTACTATCAGTTTTCAGTCATCATACCTATTGTACGATAATCGAATGATACCCAATGAATGACATTATATGACTTAAAATGGATGAATGAAAATACAAGTCAAATCGACATAGACGTAACACTATCCAATTTCTCTACGAAATTAAACATCAACGCCACCTTCGGCGTTATTGAGAACTATTTTTGACAGGTCTTTTGCATCCTTCGCAACGCCAACAAGTTTTGTCAGTTCCATAGCAATCTTGTCATCTTGCGAGTGAGACTTGTACGGTTGTGCGTTAAGGACATCGCGATTGTAAACAGTAAATTATTTATTATTAGCGTAATTAATGCCTTCATAGTTCCACACACGTCATATAAATTGGCGAAGGGACCGCCAACTGTGGTCTAAATGTTGCCAATTTATATCACACCGTTCCGGCACAATTCAAAAATATGGTGGTCGAATTGATAACCTCTTCCTTTTTGGAAGTCTGTTAAAAATAAGAAAATAATGAAAATTATACCTAATTTCAACACTTAAAAAGTCATTAAAATTTATTATACTGCGACAAAAATTGCGTTGAACTGTGAAATTTGTATCCTACACTATGTCGATCCTGCTTCGTAGGAGACAACAGACAACAGAGCATCCAATTATGAGTTTAAACTCTTGTTACGTAGATAACATTTGTAGTGACGACACCTTGCTAGCGGACACAGCCAAGTTTAATTGACTGCCGCTGTCGTGGTAAAATGTGCCAACATTCTACTAGTTTAGGCTCACTTTTGAATGCACATATTGGTAAGTGCTATAGCAGTAGCAATAGCAAGCAATTTAGTTTGCAGATGGAAGTGCGGGGGTTCTACCGTTTAACTAGAACTGTCTTAGCTTTGTTTTTGCCCTCTCTTTTCTTTTCGCTTGAAATTATAGAGACAGTACAATAGCAAAGCGATCGCTGATTTAGTTGGACAGTAGAAGGGTCGGAGCGGTGTGATATAAAATAAAGTCAGCTTTAACTTTTAAACGTCTTTACTGCAGTAGTACGGCACATTATGACTTTTTTGCACAACTGTGAGTGTAAACTTGTAAGGACGGTGCAGGCACTTGCTAGCAAGGCTTATTGACCATGTAGCCAAATGGTTTGTTTATATGAAATATACACGTGAAATTCATGTACGTTTTTTCTTTTATTGCTATTACTGTGAAGACCTGTGAATCTCCCGGAGGGTTTAAGAAGCCGGATTTGGTTAACGTTGATACCTACATGGCATAAGCAGCCAACTAAATGTTCCCACTGCCTAAGGCGTTCTCTCGCAAGGAGAGAGTCAACGCTGTAATCCACAACGCTGGCCCAGTGCGGGCCGACTATTGTAACTTGTCTGTTTCCTCAAGGTGTTTTCCTTCACCGTTTATTGGTTAACGGCATTACGCACATGACTTCGAAGATACAGTGGTGCGTGTGGGATTCGAACCGGAGCCTCCGAATTAGCAGTCGCTGTTCTCCAGACTAGACCAGCTGTAACTTTTATCATTGGTACAAATCCAATGAAATAGATCGAATTCAACAGTTACGTTTGCCTATTTGTAGACCAATAAAACTGTATCAGATATTTCACATACAGTTGGTCTGGTTAGATCCCTACCTCTCCTCATTCATTTATTTCAAAAAAGGTACTTTTAGGCGTCTGTTCAAGCCGAGCCTTAGCGTCTCAGGTGCCCTTTGGGCTATTCGTCGTACGAGACGTCAGGGGCGGATCCAGGGGGGGTCATGACCCCCTGTGCTGGGTCCAGTACCTAGGTGCACCACTGATCAAAAAGCATGCATGTATCTACCTATCGCACAGTTTTGTGCCTTGACCACGACTGTGTGAGCCCCGTGACCACCTCCCGCCAGGAGCCTAGCCTGGATCCGCCCTTGGGAGACGTAGTACCTACTCGGCGCATATGGTTAGATGAGGATAATAGCGCCTTCCGCCTTCTGCGCTAGTGCGATAGGCAGTAGAGGCCGCTTTAAAACTACAGGTCACTTTAAAAAACATTACATAGAGATTAACTTTTGATCACTTCAGATGGAAGCTCTGTCGTGGTCAAAACAGCAGATTGGAGGTGTCTTCATATGTCACCCAGAGATATAAGATGTTTTATCTCTATGCCATGTAATTTCATTGGAAACATTGCCCTTCAAACCGGAACACGGTAATGTTTGCACATTACTGCTTGGTGGTAGAATAACTGGCAAAGGTGTGGTACTTCCCCAGGCGGACTCTGCAAAGAGTCCTACCACTACACGCTAGGCACATTTGAAACTGTTTGAACACCCAACTACAAACTTCTACACTACGAACTTCTTTCTGACAGCACCACATTTGACAACGCATTTCAAAACATTGCCAACATCTGCCAAGACGAGACACCTGTCTTCTGCCTGTTTTTAATAAAAAAAGTCCCCCACAAATTGCCTCCAACAATATTTCTGATATCAGCGCGCCATGCCGCCGCTCCTATAGTGTAGTAGGTACGCAGTTGGGAGGGCGGAGCGCCGGCGCCGGTGCGGATGGAGGCCGGGCGGGACGGGCACGCGGCGGAGCGCGCGGAGGCTGCGCCCCCCGGGGACGAGCTCGGGGTGCTCGCGGAGGTGCAGCGGGCCTACGAGCGCCGCATGGACGTGCTCGACCAGATGCCTAGCAACAAGAGGATGCCGGTACCTTCATCCTTTACGTTAAATGTTGCCGCTGCGACTCTGGACTTTTTTTTCGCAAGGAGAGAGTCGAACTCGTAATCTACCATACGCGACTAGTGCGGCTTAGCGGTTGGCGGGTAACGCATGACCTCAAAAGAGGCTCGTAACATGCCGGTTATCTCACGATGTTTTCTTTCACCGTTAAAACCAGTATTGATGATTGACAAACTTGTACATCTGCACTTGCAAAACACCTACTCAAGAGGTGAAGGTGAGGATTCGGACCTGTGAGCTCATGAAAGTGAATCGCACGTTCCTACCACTGGACCACCACGGCTTTTTTCATAACTATACCGAAATGTGTGTGTACTATGGCGAAATAATTGTCATGCCCTTACGGGCGCTACAGCTCCCCCAACATACCTGTTGGGAGAGTTCAGGTGTTCTTGTCTTGTCTTCTTCGCTCCAGACAAAGGCCGGTCGCCTGGTAGTGAGGTGTATTTGTGTTGCAGATGCAGGTGTGTGTGCTGAAGCAGTGGGTGTGCGACCTGGTGCAGCAGAACTGCCTGCTGGCGCGCGCCGTGCAGGAGCTGGAGACGGACGCGGCCACCAGGCTCTGCGTGGAGCAGAGGAGGAACGGGGAGGTACCGGCCTGTGCAATTAATACTTCAATTTTAACAATTTCACATACATTTTCATCAAAATTCATTGTTTTCAAAATCTGACATTCTAACAATCTCTCGTTGTTGTATGGACCATGATCGATTATGATGCGTCTCATAGTATTATTACGAATAGCACCAACGATTCATTATTGTACAGACCAAAGCAAAAACATTTATACAGAAGAAGAAAAACCATATAAATTGGTGTTACAACCGGCCTCAGGCATACTTAGGATGAAAATGATTTTTGAGATGTTAAAAAGCGGGGTGTGCTATTTACGAGTACCTACAATAAATACATAAATAGTATGTAAATTAAATGCAGATTACATAGGAATGCTTGTATTACTTGTGTAGAGTTGCCATCCTAAACTTCGGCAAATAGAACAAGACTCGTGAAAACCCCTGATTTTAGAACCCAGAACATGATTTTGGTGAGTCGGTTCTTCGGTTTATCGCGGCGCGCAGGCCCAGTACGTGAGTTGCGTGCAGCCCAAGATTTTAAACATTATACCCGGATTACAAATGAAGTCTGGCCCGGACACTCCCCTGATGCCCTCTAAATTATAACAAGTCCGGGGAAACTCAAACGGATGGCAACCCTATTACTTGTATAATATATGTACCTACCTATTAATAGATGTGAATAAGATAAAATAAATAAACTACTTAATGCGAGTACACATCAGAGGCCGGTGAAGCGCTCTAACGTGTTGTCGATCTGCTAATCTAATGGCCGGTAAATAAGTAAATATTTAGAAGGTTTACGGGCGCAGTTGCTTATTTTAGTAAAATAATACCTATTTACATAAATATATCATGCTCAAAATATTTGTTCCTGTATTTGATTCCAATTAGTCTTATTTATCCTGTAGATACTTAACAGCTAAAAACTGATCGCAAATTAGAATTCATAAGAGGTACTCACTAAGTTTGATGAGGATATGGGAAGTTCGTGTCCACACTGTCCACACAGTCAGGAGATTATTAAGGGTTTGTACCTCTGTAAATCTGTCCTGGGAAGAATGGTGTTTATTGGAGGATGGGGAATGGTAGATTACCTTAACTGACTGTGTGTTCAGTCAATGACACTGTACAGGGTGCCTATACCTATGGGCGATATATACCTATGCCCTAAATAACAGAACAGCTGCCCTTCGAAGACATGCACAGAAAATAATGGCTATTGGGGTGATACGGGGGTACCGAACGATATTAGGTGAAGCAGCGTGCCTGTTGACCGATTCGCCTTTGTGGGACCTGGAAGCGGAGATCTATTCGAACATGTACACGTGGCGCATGAATCTCTGCAACTGCGAACAGCGGTTGACGACACGGGAAGTCCAAGTTTGCAAATACCGAGCTCGACTTTTATGTTGGCGGAATAGAAGGAGCAAGTGGCCCGCCCTAGGGCTGGAACCTGGATCGTTGAGGCTCTTCTACCGGTTGTTGTTGGTTGTTGGGGAAGCTGAACAGGGCACATGGGTCACTTACCTTCCGGCTTGTACAGGTGCTACCTGGCATGGTTGCTTCGGGAAGTACTTGTGCCGAATAGCTGGAAGAGAACTGACGACCATGTATCACCATTCCGACTGCGAGGACGATACGTTGCAGTAGTGTCCAGCATGAGCGAATGAGCGTCGAGTCTTCGTCGCAGTTGTAGAAAATGATCTTACACTTCCGGAGTTGATCTCCTCAATGCTTGGATGCGAGAGGTCATGGGATGCGGCTGTTTCGTTCTGTGAACATGCTTTGTCCCAGAAAGAAACAGCCGAACGTGACCGGGAGATCCAGTCTGATATCCCGATGTGTCAACGCCGTCCTGGGCGTCAGAGGAGGATTTTTCATGCTCTCCTTCGATCTCCCTGAAAAAGGGTCTGGAGGGGTAAGAACGTTAATTGAAAAAACCGTGGGCGTCGGTTATTGCAACAGTCGTACCAGAAACTACAGTGTAAGCCAGATATTCTGGGTATTCGCTTTAGCACTTCTAACGCTTCACTTGAAAGACGGACCCTGAGATGGTCCGAACTTGTAAATGTAGAATAAGTAACTTGTAATCGTAGTCTTAAGTCCGTTCGTAAAATACAGCTTGCTAAAACCATCTATCCAACCGTTTCTCGTATAACCCGCTCTCCTGCTGAACTAATCAAGATAGCTCCCTCAAACTATTATCGACGTCATCGCGAATCTGCCCATTCAGATGAAAGTACCTCGTGTTTTGTAATGAAAGTGGATAGTTACATATGTGTTGCAATGAAAGTGTATAGTTGTGTTTTGCGATTAAAGTGCATATTCGCGTGTTGCAATGATGGTGTATAGGCATAGTCCTATGTTATAAAGAAAGTGCATAATTCTTGTGTTGCTATGAAAGTACATAGTTGCGTGTAGGAATTCAAGTGTACAGTTATGTGTTACAATGGAAGTGCATAGTTAATGTTGAAATAAAAGTTTATAGCTGTGTTATAATGAAAGTGCATCGTTATAAAAGTGCATAGCAGAGTGTCGTAGTGAAAACGCATAGTTCTGTGGTGTAAAGAAAGTGTATAGCTATGTGTTGCAATGAAAGTGCATAGTTCTATGTTATAATGAAATTGCATAGTTGTTTCTTTTAATGAAAATGCGTCGTTGTGTGTTGCAATGAAAGTGTATAGTGTATAGTTATGTGTTGCAATGAAAGTGCGTCGTTGTGTGTCTCAATGAAAGTGTATCGTTATGTGGTGCAATGAAAGTGCGTCGTTGTGTGTTGCAATGAAAGTGCTTCGCTGTGTGTTGCAATGAAATGGTTTATTGTGTGTTGCAATGAAATCGCTTCGCTGTATTTTGCAATGAAAGTGCATCTTCGCGTGTTGCAATGAAAGTGCACAGTAGTACATCGCGCTGGCCAACCTGCCCAGGTGGTGTCGGAGCTGCGCGCGGAGCAGGCGGCGCTCCGGCGGCGGCTGGCGCGCAAGGACGCCGACCTGCGCGGCCTGGTGGAGGTGCTGCGGCGGCTAAGAGACCTCGACTACTGCGACCTCGACGGGATACACTTCTTCGAGGTCACCGAGTCCGACATCTTCGGACACTGCGACTGGTCAGTCACCATGCTTTCATCTTCCTACTAACACGTGTCGAAGTCATTCTGTGTTCGTCTAAACAAGTCCTCGGCAGTTATTGACTGCGGTTGAGGTCACGAAATCAGAATGACTACGACATGTGTTAGCAGGAAGATGAAAAATCAGAATGAATGAAGAATGTTTATTCTACCCAGGATACACATTTTTTGAATAGTTGATTGGGGCTCGTTTTTCGTCTTATTTATCTGTGTGTGTTCTAAGGTTGGGTTGTGCCTGAGAGCTGAGATATTTAAAGAAAAAAAACATTAACAAAATTCACTTTGATTATATTGAAATTATAACAAAATGCACCACTTCCTGAAACATACCCATAAATATTTATAAATACTACGTCAACGAGAAAATAATTGAACAAAATTCTCTTTTATAGGCGTCCGAAAAAGTTGGCACAAGGAGACTTACACAGCAACTTCAAGCAAAGCTCCGCTAAAGTGCAGTGCAACGCCCGCGGCGGATGTGACGCATAACTTATTCATTTATTATTTATACTTATAATTTATAATACTCTTTATCGTACTTTGTTGTTTACTTTTGATTTAAATATATTTTTACAATTATAACATTGTTTCATATTTTTTCGACAACGGGATCTGTACCTACGTTAACCTTTCTAGAAAATAAGTGACTGCGCACGAAAACTAAACTAAATATTTAGCTATGCGTACGTAAAAAGCATGCAATTTCATGTATTACTAACCTAACCTAATACACAAGTAGATAAGTAATAAGAAAAAACATGGTAACTTACCTACGTGTGACGATGCGACTATAACTTTAGGACTGGACCAACCATATCACACGTGTATGTATTACCCATGAATTAATTAAAAATATTGATGTTTCTTCACCGGTGTTCTGTTGCTTAAAGTGAAAGTATTTGTCAGTTTCAGCATGTGCTCGGGTAATTGAGCTGCTAGATCGTAGCATCGTAGGTTTAAATCCTCTACTTAGCTTATTGTTACCAAAAGGCGTAACTACACTGTTTCTTCTAAACATTATCTTTGTTCCGTGCAGAGAGACAAGCGAGGTGTATCATGTAGTGAAGTGAACGAAATGAGAATATTGATTGACACGTTACACAACGAAAGTTGTTCAAAAGACAGGTAACCACCATTCGTTACTAGCATTAGCATAATCATCGGATTTTTTCCCACAGCTGAGACTCGCGACCTTTCACAAGAAGAGAGTCAAAACCATAATTCACCAGTGGCCAACTGCGATTTAGAGGATGACGCATAATCTCGAAAAATTTGTTTATTAGTACATGCTGGTTTTCTCACGATGGTTTTCTTTTTCATTAAAAATCTTCTTCTTCGATAAATGTAGTGCGGGCGGGATTTGAACCTATGACGTCACGAATGTGAAATAGCTCGTTCTAGTCATTAGGCCACTACGGGTTATTGTGCTTTCCTGATTGAGGAGTGCCGGTATATCGGTACACTGCTGCGGTGCGGTACCCTGCTCCGCTGTGGCCGGAAGGTGGTAGGCGACGAGACCTACCAACTGGCCCATTGCGGAAGATTAAGGTTCTCTATCTCTAGACGTGAGGGCATCTACTTAGTAGTTGGTCTCTGAGTTGGCCTCTGCATACCTTGAGTTCAGGTGCTGGTAATGGGGCGTTGTCCTCGAGATGGGTCCGAAAACGAGCAGGCCACAGAGAGTTGAGAGCGTCCGCATATTCAACGTGTGCTTTACGCGGCAAAGGTGGAGGAACCATGTGAATGTTTCATTCGGTATAGGCACCACTTGTGGTGGTGAGTCTGATATAGCCTGTACGTCGCCTTCGGTGTATGCGTAAATGCATTTCCTCCACGTAAACGAGGGCACTTTGTTACTGTTTTGGAGACCATCTCACCATCTCGCCTGCGTGTCGCTAGTGGCTGGGGGCACACATTTGTCTAATAAATTAGGTGGAATGAGACTCTAAAATAGTTTCATCAGAGTCTACAACCTTGAAAGAGACAATTTTTTTATAAATGTAACGACGGACGTAATGAATGCTGTCCTGTGATTGAAACTCTTGTTCGAAACGTAAAATTATTTGCAAAATAGGGCCTGAATCTTCTAGCTTGCAAACTGCTCGTGTCCGTGTGGTAACGGTTCGGTCTCCCGGCAGAGAGATCCGGAAGCTCCACAAGGACGCTCAGCAGTACGAGCAGACGATCCTGGGGCTCCGGAGCGAGATGTCAATGTGCAAGTATCAGACGCCGTACGTACTTCACTCTACACTATTATTGATTCGGGATCTTTGTAATTTGGGTTCTTTTGTAACATTTCTCTAAGGATTAAGAGAAGAAAAGGGAAACAGTAAGGAACATTTTCAATCTAATTCTAGTGCCCTGTAGTCTGATTTGAGCCGGTTGTGACTCCGTTAGTAATCGACTTGATATCATCATTTGTTGTATCCTACTCATATTACGAATGTGAAAGTTTGGATGTTTGTTGCTCTGTTCTTGTTGCTGTTGAATTTAATTTTTTGTTAACGAAAACTTTTTCTAAATGTTACCATGTTTGTAGAGATTCTTCCAAAAAAGACGCCGAAGTGATGGCTGGTATGTGCTGCACCGGTGCCGGTGCTGAGGTAGGTGGCGAAACCTTATTAAAAAACTTTATTTTTTTCCAAAACATTGGTCCAGACATAAACAATATCAATACTATTAAAATTAGGAAGTTGTATTAGACATAATTATGTTTTATTAAGCGTTTTCAAGATGCAAGTGAACCTGTCAATGATACTCCACAATTTCACCACAGCTGACGCCAGAAGACTTTCGTTAAAAGAAAATTGGCGCCACACTTGGTGAAATTGAGAATATTGTCTTTGCATGTGCATCTCGAAACAACTTCACAAGAGTAAATCGAGAATAGATAACAAATAGTTTGTTGTAGTGCGGCGAGTGGGCGCCCGTGAAGGATGTCGATGATGGGTTGCGTGAAGAGATGTTGAACTACCAGGAGAGGATACAGAAGATGGAGTCGAGTCTCAAGGTCAGCAATCACGTCATAACATGTACAATATGACTGAGCTGTCAGCCTGTCTGCAGAGGCGACTGGTGGATGCAACTTGGTGGACGCAAGTTGCTGCGGTGTCACCAACAACTTGGTAGTAAGGAGTTAATAATTTGGTAGTATTCAAGTCACTTTTGCAAACAGGTCGGCATTGGGATCGTGTGTCACATCTTGAAGTAATGAAAATTACTAAGGGTTTGGACTTCTTAAGATACTGAACTCTAAAAAAACGACTCAGGTGTAAATAGAGTAAATTTAATGGAGTAATTTTCAACTGACTCCTACTTTTCAAAAGTTATTTTACTTTAGACGTTAAAGTAACGCCCAAGAGCTCCACATTCACGTGACGCTCAACTTTGGTTGTTTCATCGAGTCCAAGAATAAATTAGCTGCCAAAAAACTAAGTGTTATTTTAAAGGAGGTACTTCAAGTCTGAACTGACTCTAACTCATATTAAACCAATCACAGACTCTTGCATGAAGTATTTACTTGCATTTACTGTTCGCAATTTTGGGATGGGTCAGCTAAGTTCCAGTTAAGCTATCGAGAGACGTGCCAAAAGGCTGATAGGCAAGGAAACTCTTGTTCGAAAAGGACTTCAAAGTTTAGAACATTGCCGAAAAATTGTTAGCTTATCTCTTTTGTGATAGTGGAAGAGAGAGAGAGCAGAGTTATTTTGACACATCTTATAATAAATATGGCTGTGCTATGAGGGATGATCTTGCTCTGCTAAGACAACGATAACGTGCTATTATATCTTTAATAGTGATAGGGTTGCACTTGACTGCAATCTCGCCTGATGCCATGCGACGATGCGGTCTACGATACAATCGTTTCACCTAGAAAGAACCGATTGACTCGCATTCGCAGTCTTCAGTTGCAGATATTATAACGAAAAAAATAAGTACTTATAAAAAATATTACAGTGAAACACTTAACTAGCACCGTAAGTGGCGGCTTTATTACTGAGGGTAATCTATTCGATGTAACCAGCTTAAAAAAACGTCGTACCTTCCTATTACCGAGAGTTAACCGTTGCAAGCGCCATCTAGTGTCCCACGGTGAATGTCCGCAGTCGTCCGGCGCGGACGCGCGCGCGCTGCGCAAGGCGAACGTGTCCCTGCGCGAGGAGCTGCAGGCGGCGCGCGGCGCATGCGCGGCGCTGGCCGAGCAGGCGCGCGCCGCTGCCCTGCGCGCGCAGTTCAAGGACGACATCATCCGCGAGATGAGGAGACAGCTCAAACACGCCAAGGCTAAGGTACGCTGAGGGTAATGTACGCCAAGTGTAAAGTACGCTGAGGGTAACGTGGCGTACGTTGGCTGAGGCTAAGGCTGAGTTACGTTGAGCTAACATACTGCAAGGATAACATAAGCCAAGGCTAAGTTACGCCAGGGGTAACGTACAAATATAAAAATCTTTATTGCTGTTTGCAGTTAAGAGAAGATATTACAAAAAAATTAAGATGTTTATACAAACTGGCCTCTGCGAGAGGCATGCAATATGTCTGGCAAAACAGTTTCTATCGGTCTGAATTTATACAATGATAAAAATAATAGTCAGCTGATAAAAATCTTCTTCTTTTCATTTGTACGCCAAGGCTATGTTAAACCAATGCTAAGATACGCCAAGGCTATGTTACGCCATTGCTTAGGTACGATAAGGCTAAGTTTTGCCAATGCTAAGGTATACCAATGCCAAGGTACGCCAATACTACGATACCTCAAGGTTAACGACAATGCTAAGTCCACCAAATCTAGGGTACGCCAGTTTTCAGTTGCTACGTATATAAATATTTTACAAACTACATTGCTGGTATCCTGGTTTACCGGTTGACGAACTTTTACTGTGACTGCTGTAATGGGAATAGTTATATGATAATATCTTTGATAATTATGATCTGGGTGCATATCTGATCTGGATCTGGGTGGATATTGAGGATGAATTAGTTTATTCTAGGTAAGCGCGTTCCAAGCTCATCATCGTTTGATGATCCACTTGTGCACCGGTGTTGATGAAAAACTAAATTTAATCTTGTAAACTAGAAAGTTCTATGTGAGGATGCTTCTAAATCAAACTTATTGAAAGTAAGATTCAAGTCAAGCTAGTTGAGAAGCCACATTAGACTATCACACGTACAAAATTAGGGGAGTATGGTCCTGCACTTTCAGCGCTAACCCAAGTTCGGAAGGCAGTGGAGGCCATTAGAAGCCAATTGCCATAGATACCTTTAAGAAAGGCCGGTTTCTCTATCTTAGATTATATTTGCGATTACTGTGACTCTTCTCTTTTTGTTTGATGAACAAGAGAACAACTTCTTTCCTCTCTTGTTAATTCTGTTCGAAATTATGGTGGCTCTCTCTTTAATTTTGTTTGAAGTTACTGTTGTTTTCTCGTCCATTTTTTGGAGATCTCTGTTATTCTAAAGAGTAATGAGCCAGGCTTGAAACTACTTCGTACTTTCTGTTGTCGCACCTGTTCGTTCTCCAGGCTAAAGAATCGGTGGAGCTGATCAGCGTGAAGTCCCGGGGCTCGCAGGAGGAGACGGGCGGTGGCGGGGGAGCGGGGGCGGCGCCCTACGACCAGGTGACGATCGCGTGCGTGCGGTCCGGGCACCGCGCCGCACCGCTCCCGCACCGCGCCGCCTCGCCGCCGCACCGCGCTGCCTCGTCCCCGCACCGCGCCGCCTCGCCCCCGCACCGCGCCGCGCCGCCGCCGCACCGCTCAGTGTCACCGCGGCGCCGCTCCGTGTCGCGTTCAGCCTCTGACGAGGGTCCAAGCCCGCGTCTCTCGGTTTCGGGGGATGAAATGGTCTCTGAATGACCCACTTACAGTACGGCCATTTTCTAATGAATTTGGCGATGGGTGACATTAATAAAAAGGTACTCGATGAACTAGCGCCGTAAATACGAAGAGCCATGGTTGGTAGTATATATTATTGTAGTATATATTAGGTACTGACAAGGGTAGCGATTCTGAAACCATTCGGTTGCATCCGACACGGAATCTCATCTCTCGGTCTTTGTCATGCTAAACAGATAAGACAAAGACCGAGAGATGAGATTCCGTGTCGGATGCAACCGAATGGTTTCAGAATCGCTACCCTGAAGTCAAACGTGGACACATCGTACCAAACACATGAAATTAATCAAACAAGTCTTTTGTAGTGAGTGGTGACTAAAATGCTAGCAGACCCATCTATTTCAAATCAACGTAAACTATTTTGTCCATCTATATCTAGCACGTTTATATTGCTAACTGTTTACTTGCGACGTCTAATCAGCCACCAACGCCATCTCGTTTCATCACAAGAAAAGTTAACATATTCTAGTTTACCTCTTTAATGTGGGCAGGATAATTGTGTAATTGTAATAATAGCACTACGTAGCATATTATTTGTTGTTAAACTTTGGAACTTTAATGATTTAAACTCGTATTGATAACTTGATAAGATTATACATTATTTAGGACTTAATCGAGGTCTAAATGTGTTTTCGCGACCAAGACATCTCGGATTATTTCTCAAAATTTTATTTGCGTTTTAAAAAACGAAACAAAGTGTCTTTAGTTTGTTTTGTAGTCCAGTAACTTTGTATGTAACTGAATATGTAGTAGTATGCGTTAAATCCGGTAGTTATGATTTTTTGCAGACTTGTTTAAGATGTTGGCCTAATGAATAATCCAAGTTTGTGACCTCGAGCAGAAGAACTTGGATTAATCATTAGGCCAACATCGTAAACAAGTCTACAAAAAATCAGAACACCGGATTTAACGCATACGGTGATATATAAAGATACTGGACTATTGAATGACAATAGGTACATAATAACATAACAAAGTCATTAATAAAAAAATGTTTCACGAGTTCCACTACATATTTTTATAGGTATACTAGCAGCGCCCAGTGGTATTACCCGCGAAATTCCCGTTCCCGTTGTTTTTTCGGGATAAATCCTTTGCCTATGTGTTCTTCCAGACTAGGTATAATCTATATGTGTTCCAAATTTCAGCCCGATCCGTTCATACGTTAGGACGTGATTGAGCAACAAACATCCAAATATTCAAACATCCATCCATTGACATTTATAACATTAGTAGGATGAACTAGCAACGCTCTGCGGTGGTTTTGTCCGCGTATTTCCTTTGTCGTCATTTTCACACGATCAAAACTACTATCATCAGATCTATGTTCTACTCATCTAAGTGCCTGTCTATTATGTTTCTCAATGATTGGTGCTAAGTACCTTACATGGTTTATGTTTAAAGTCATGTACGAGTTGTGGATAGGTATGTATAAAATAATTATTCTTGATTATGTCCTGTAGGTTTAATTCATTTACTTTATAACATATTTGCTCGTAAAGGGTCTCTTATTGGACCAATTTCTGTATCGTAATGTATCTTATTACGCACTAGTGCTGTAATGTGTAATGTAAAACGCACGGTTTCAAAATGCTCCGTCCACAGACTAGGTAGAGAGATATGCTCCGTCTAAAACGAACGGTACCTTTTTAAATCTTAGTAAAGAGTTTTTATGTCAGAAAAGTGTGGTCAACATTTTATGAATAAAATTAACTTTGAGAGGTAAAATATAATAAAGAATTATTAAATTCGTTAATTTAATTAATTTAGACCATAAATTACTTTAATTTTTCTGTAACAAAACACAAAAAATATTAATTTACTTTATTATTAATGGCATAACGGCTGGTTCTGTGCCGTTGCTTAAAAAAAAGGCGCCGATGCGTGCGCATTGCTACTCTGTGATCCATAGTGATTACTTACTCTGTGCTGTTATCTGTGATCAAGTAAATATTATTGCGCGCGTTTTTTTTTCGCTGTATTGTTTTTATTTGAAAATGTCGGCAGAGTTTTGTTTATTTCCTCGCAAATATGTTATAAAACGTCGTATGACATACGTGCGCTTTGATAATTACAGCCTCTGCTAATTATAGCTCTGGCCTTCGGCTCGAGCTAACAATAAAGCCTCGGCTGTAATTATCAACTTACCGCACTTATATCATAATGTACTATTACATATTATTGTTATTTAAATTTAGTTTTGTAAAACTAATACATTAATGATTATTATTTGTGGTGTGTTTAATTTTTATGAATTGCCAATTTTTCTATTAATTTCACCAGGAACTCGGCGGGTCTGTTGATGTGAGTACAAATGTTTTTTTTCCAAATTTGGAATATTTAAGTTTAGTTTATTTTGTTTGGACCAATGTTTCCGTCGTTACATTTCTTTACGTTTAACAATTCTTCTTTTTTAGGAAAGTCACGCGGCAACACGCACCAGTAATCACGTAAGTATACATGCATAAGCTGTCCACTTTCATCCCACCGCTAGGACTTGGCTGATTATGTTTTTTTTTTTTTTTTTTTTATTCAAAATTGCTACTCCACAGACTCCGGGGTCCGTGACTTTTGTCATTTAAAATCTTATTTATTTTTACATCTTTCTTGGATAATCAGAAGAAGAGGGAAATAAGGGGGGAGTTGGGAACATTTTAAACCTAATACTAGTTAGTGCTCGTCTGTTGAGCCGATCACTACCGGTTGGGATTCCGCTAGTAATCGACTCGACATCGATTCTTTGCCTTATTGCCATTTGCCTAAGCCGCCTCCTCCCGGCCGAGAGCCTTCACTACGGCTGCATTTCTATCCCTGATGGCCATCTGTAGGTTGAACTCTCGGATGGTCTTCGGTGATGCAGTCAACGCTCGCCGCACGAACCGACCGAAGGCGTCGTCGGTGTCGTCAGCGTAGTACGTGAAAGTCCCCGTGTGCCGTGAGATTGCAACAACCGCATGGGGCACGCTCTCGTGCAGCTTCATGTTTGCCTTGGTTTTTATTGCGATTACCGACTCATATGTCAGTCCCTGAGCTTCATGGATGGTGAGGATACGTGACCCGGTGCCTGACCCATAACCCTGGTTTGTCAGGGTCTCCTTCTCCTCTTGAGTGTGAACTAAGAAGAGGGTGTTTGGTAGGGTGTTGGGTATTTGCGCTCCCTTGTACCTTTTCAGCTCTAGGGACTTTATACGGGGTGCTGAGGAGTACATACCTGAGTATATTTCCCTCAGCGCATATGCGACATCCATCGGATTGCGATGTGTACAGAGCAACTCCTGGCTGATCTTTGTTACCAGGTTTGGGCGGTGATACCTCATTTCGAAGAGATTTTCCCTGTCGATATAAGGCAACTGATTGACGTCTCCGATGAGGACAATTTCACCAACATCAGACAGCCTTGAAGCCATCACAATGGCTCCAAAATGGTTCATGAGAGCTTCGTCCACCATGAGGCGACTGAAACTTTCTCTTCCGAAACCATTTACCAGAGCAGAAGCCATGGTTCGCACTCTGGTTTTGACTCACTTCTCTCACAAGGAGAGTTAAGATCGTAATCCACCACGCTGCCAAAGCGTGAATTAGCGGATAACGCCTGTCCTCGAATGATATCTTTCTTGGAACACGCCGATTTCTTCACGATGTTCACTACACCGTTAAAACCAGTGGTGCTGAAAGCCTCAAACTCTTGTATGTGGAATGATACATAAGAGGTATAAACATACGACCTAAGTCGATCACTACACACTGATGGGTTATTGATTGTCTGCAGTAGGTACGGCCGCTTTCGCATATTTCCGACACAAAACAATCAGCACCTACAGAAGTCAAGCTACATCCAATTATCGACTCTGGTTTATGCGTAAAAACACCGGTAGTAGTGGCACTCGTCTCAGTTTGTATTTTACGGTTGTAGATGCTTAGCCCACTAAATGTTTCCACTGCTGGGACTCGGGCATTCTCTTGAAAGGAGAGAGTCAATGCCATAATTCACCACGCTGGCCCAGTGCGGGTTGGTGAGTGACGCATGACCTCGAAACATTCTAGAAACGTGCCAGTTCCTAGAATCGATCGATGTCGATTATGTCGGTTTCGTCACGATGTTATTTACTTCTCCTTTTTTAAATTGACGGCATTACGACTTCGCAGAGACAGTGGTACGCGTGGAATTCGAATTAGGGGCTCCGTATGAGCAAATTATATTATCCCGACTCCCGACTAGAACACCCGTAATGTGTTATCAGCCGTAACGATTGTAGATGGATGAGGCTCCAATATTTCAAGTGATGTGTATAGTTTAGTATTTGTCTGGTTTGTAGGATGCGATGCGCGACGTGTCGACTTGTACTTGTAACATTGAGATGCCAGTCTGCACGTCCACGCCGAACTGCAGCCAGAGGAACCTCGTGGACTGCTGCGGGGAGGTGTCTGTGGTAATATGTGATAATGTTAGTACCCCGGTATTGTTAACATTGTCCACCAATGACTGGCCTAGTCGCCTATAGTGGCTTAGTTGGTAGTAAGCTGGCCTGCGAAGCTGTGAGTCGTGAGTTCGATTCCCACTCATCGCAAATATTTGTTCTGTGTCTGGTTGTTTCTTTGTATAATAAGTGTGAGTTTACAATTATATAACTGTTATATCAGCTATCTGGCTTCCATAGTATAAGATTTGCTTAGTTTGAGACTAAATGTGAGAGCAATATCCCTCAAACATTTTTTTTATTTTTCTCAGCCGATAGCTGGCAGGTTTATCGTCCGACTAAAATGCGTTCACGTCTTGCTTTTTATTTGATTTTATGCAACGTAAAATGAGACCAATGGCAAGACCAGAACATATTTCAACCGACTTCAATAAAGAGTAGGTTCTCAATTATAGGTACAAAATTTAACAAAATTGGTGGACCGATTTTTGTCCATCAACAAAAACAAATACACATTTCGATGATAATAGAGGTAATATTAGTTTATTATCAATTCTATTAAAACTATATATGCTCACTTAGAGCCACGTGCTTAGAGCATATATGTGAGTTTAATTTTTAAATTGAAGTAGGCAATGTTGTTTCGTTTCTCAGAGAAAAATAGCTATGTCATATTAGACGGTAGAGAAATAGTTTTGTAATCTTATCTCATAATAAAATAAATATTTTTTTGTCTCTGTCGTAGGTTTGCCCACCGTCACCAATTCTGATGTCCCACAACTGCAGCGACCTGGACGAAGATATCGTCCTTCAATGCTCGAGAGGCAGCTCGCCTGCCTCAGTGCATAACGGATCCAACACGGGACGGCGTGGAGACGCGCACCTACTGAACACCACGTACGAGATCTGTGAACCTCGCGGCGACAGAACTTTCATCCACTCGTCGCCTACCCATTCCACTAAGGAAGGGTTCATGGAGAAAACTTTCGAACACAAAAACAAGAACCAAGACTTTGGCAACCCTAAGCCCTGTGGAAGTAGACATGTTGATTTCTCCAGCTCGTGTGAACTGCGCCCTCCCTGTCCGGCCGAACACCGCACTGAGCCATGTGTGAGCTGCACCAAGCCAGAGGAAGTCCTGTATTGCGCTGCCAAATCTGTTGGTTTTGTTGACATTGTGGGCAAGCTGTGCGATCTATGCAGACAAATCCTGAACCCTGCTCCGTGCCAACCCGGGTCATGCACACATGTTGACGTTTCCGACAGTCTGTGTGAACCTTGCCAGCACATCCTGAGCTCTGCCCCGTGTCCGCCCGGGGAATGTCGGTATTGTGCCGTTGCAGAACAGTTCTGTAAACATTGCAAGCATGTAACGGTAACTGCGTCATCACAGCCTGCTAAAACGATGAGTTATATTGACATAGCCGCGAAGCTTTGTGATCTGTGTCGCCGCGTGCTGGACCCGGCTCTGAGCCAGTCTGACAGAACCTGCAGACGAATTTCTGACAAACTGTGCGAGCGGTGCAGGCCTCTGCTAGCTGCTGCTCCGTGCCAGGTGGAACCTCCCTGCCGGCATTGTGACATCTCTTCCAGGCTGTGCGACTCATGCAGAAAAGTTGCCGACGCTACTCCGTGCCAGTTGAATAAACCATGCGCGTTTATCGACCTCACTGACAAGCTATGCGGTCGTTGCAAGCTAGTGGTAGACCCCATCTCGATTGAAGCCAATAGTTCGTGCAAACATTGTGACATGGCTAAGAATCTTTGTCCAGAATGCAAACGTATAGTTGATTCATCTTCGAGTCTACCTGACGAATCTTGTCGAAACCTCGTCATCGCTGACAAGTTATGTGAGCACTGTAAGGGTGTATACGACTCTGCTCCGTGCCAGCCCGTCAAATCGTGCAAAATAATTGGTGTAGCTGACAAACTGTGCATGTCGTGTAAACAAGCTATAGACCCATGCCAGTTCAATATTTGCAGGCATTGTGATATTTCTAATAAGCTGTGCAAAGAGTGTAAAATAATTGACTGTCAGACCAGCAGAACTTGTAATTATGTTGACATAGCCAGCAAATTATGTCAACACTGTAGAAGTGTTTACATGAATGCTTTATGTCTTTCCATGAAGTATTGCACGAAACATGTAAATATTCCCGACTACTCGTGTGAACATTGTAAACTAGATCCGTGCAAATCGAATAAACCCTGCAAACATTGCGATATCTCCAAAACATTATGTGAGGATTGTAGAAGTATTTTCAAGGCTGTACCGTGCGCTGATAAATCATGTGAAAATAAAAAGCTATGCGAGAACTGTAGAAATGTTAATGAATCTGCTCTGTGTACACCGCACGAGTCGTGCGTAGAACACGCTACCGTCAATAAATCGTGTGATCAGTGTATTCCAGTTGATCCATGCAAGCACTGCGACGTATCCAAGAAATTATGCAAGGAATGTAGACGTATATTTGATGCCGTACCTTGTGCTGATAAATCGTGTAAAAATGACGATATCGCCGGCAGGTTATGCGAGCATTGCAGACAGATTTACAACTCAACGCCTTGCCACTCAATAAAGTCCTGTTTGAAATGTACCAACAAATCATGTGAGGACTGCAGGCCGGAGAACCCCTGCAAACATTGTAACATATCTAAAAAATTATGCAAAGATTGCCGAAGTATTTTCGATGCCATCCCGTGTGCCGACAAATCTTGCAAAAATTACGAAATTGCCAATAAGTTATGTGAACACTGTAGAGAGATCTATGCCTCCGCTCTGTGTCCCATGAAACATGTCAATATCGCCGAAAAGTCATGCGGACACTGCAAGTTTGTTGTGGAACGTTTTTCGTGCGCCCAAAAGAATACGTGTAAACAATATGATATGTCGAAAAACTTATGTCATGAACGTAAAAGTATTTTTGATGCCGAACCGTGTGGTGAAACATCATGTCAAAATATTGCTATAGCCAATAAATTAAGCGATAACAGTATAAAAGCAAATCAATCCGTTCTGTGTCTACCTATAGAGACATGCATACAATACTCAGATATGGGCAATAAGTCGTGTGATCAGTGTATACAAGATAATTCATGCAAGCACTGTGACATTTCCAAGAAATTATGCAATGAATGCAGACGTATATTTGATGCCGTGCCTTGTGCGGATAAATCATGTAAAAATGATGACATACCCAGCAGGCTATGCGAGCATTGCAGGCAGATTTACAACTCTGCTCCTTGCCGGTCGATCGGTTCATGTAGTAAACATCTCGACACCCCTGGTAAGACGTGCGAACATTGCAAACATATTCCGGACCTTGCTCCTTGCAATCCTGGTAGTCTGTGCAAAAACTATGACATCACAAAAACGTTGTGCAAATATTGCAAACGTATTTTCGATGCCATAACGTGCGCTGATAAATCTTGTCAAAATACTGATAACGGAAATGAGTTATGCGAACACTGTAGAAATGCTTCTGACACCGCCCTATGTCCACCCACCACGTGCACAGAGCGACCTGATGCCTCCATGAACTCGTGTGATCAGTGTAAACCCGAGAACCCTTGTAAAAATTGCAATATGTCGAAAACATTGTGCAAAGAGTGCAATCGAATTTTCGACGCTATACCGTGCGCTGACAAATCTTGTCAAAATATTGACATCGGGAGTAAGTTATGCGGACACTGTCGAAGTATGTATGAATCCGCCCCGTGTCCGCCTGCCACGTGCACAGAGAGTGATGATGGTAGTAATAAGTCATGTGATCAGTGCAAGCCCTGTAACCTTTGCAAAAATTGTGACATCTCGAAAAAGTTATGCAAACAGTGCAAACGAATCTTTGATGCTGTACCGTGCGCTGATAAATCATGCAAAAATGCCGAAATCGCAAATAAGTTATGCGAGCCTTGCAGACAAATATACGATTCCGCTCCGTATCCAGCGGACCCATGCACGAAACACGCAGACATTACCAAGTCATGCGAACATTGTAAATATATCCTAGACCTCACTCCCTGCACTTCTGTAAACGTGTGCAAAAAGTGTGACATTACGAAGAGTTTATGTAAAGGATGCAAATATATTTTCAAAAGGATTCCGTGCGCTGATAGATCTTGCCGGAACCTCGATATCATGGATCGTTTGTGCGATCATTGTAGTGAATTGTTCGTCTCCGTGTCTTGTCAGGAAGAAGAAGTGTGTCAAGGGATCGACTTGACCAAAAAACCCTGTGATTTGGATCCCTCTTCCTCTATGAGATCATGTGACCCCGTCGACCAGTCATGTGTTATTGAGACTGAGTCCTGTAGACGATGCAGGCATGTGCCAGACTCGCTACTCGCCCGCCTCTTCAAGGCTTGTAAGGATGTCTACGTGCAGGTGCCAGAGAAGGGTGGAAGGTGCAAGCCTTTCGAGGAGTTGTTCTTCAACGACCGGTCTGCGGGTTCTTCCGGGGCTGATCTGTGGTTAGTGTCTTTTATTATGAAACCCATCATTTAATTTTCCGAAAAAAATCGAGGGGTACTCCATAACGACTAAAGGCGAAGTCTGAATATTATCGACTCCGATAAGGGTATAAATGACTAAGTGCTCCTCTTTTCTGTTCTTGCGCAATCCGTTAAGCTGGTTAGTCACTGAGTATGTACTACACCTGGATAATACTGTGGTTAAGGAATAAGTAATACAAATATGATGTAAATAAGATGTTAAGCGACGAAGCGGCCCACAAGATGTGTACTTAAAACTTGAACGAGAATGAGAAACAGATTCACTCTCAATTTGATGACGCTAAGATTGTGACTAGTAAGAAAAACCACTCAGGCATCGCATTTCACAGCTTAGACGTTCATATCACAATAGTAGAGTCAAACCTCTTTATTCGAGTCTTTAAAACGTCATCCATGAATTGATATCGCTTTTTCGAGCTACGAACAGTACGATAGAAAAAAGGACGAGGTGGTATTAGATCATGAAAATTAGTTGAGCTCTCTTCAGAATATATCCGACAAAAATCTGTCAACCTAGCAATTTTGCGCGAGCAATCTTCAAGACTTTTTTGAACAAGGTTGCTTACGAGCCTTTTGGCTTCCACGGCTTTTTAGGCCATCATGACTCACTATTATCGACGCAAAAATTTTGCAGCAAAGTAACAGCCCCGTTAACGAATCAGTAAAATGATGTCTGAACCCGAGTTCCTCTTTGATCGCCGCCCGCCGAGCGATCGGGGCCAAAGCCCTCGTTAAAGTTAACGACTTGTCTTCCCTGGCTACATTTGGTTCAGCGACGTTATGACTGAAATGACCCATTTTTCAGGAAATGCAGAAAGTGTGCGTGCGCGCTTGAGGTTAGTTCAACATTATTTTTATTAGAAGACGTAGACGTCATTCGTTTTAGATGTGAGATGTAAGTCGGTCCTTGTAGAGGTAGTGGCAGAGGCCACCTAGAAAAATAAATTATCACATCTTTGCTGGTAATGTGTAAACTGTGTACCAGTCTGAAGGGAAATGTTTCATGCAAATTGTATTCCGAATTTCAACCCAATCCGTTTAGACCGTGATTGAGCAACAAACATTCAATTTATGACATTTATCAAGAATATTTTTTCAACACACTTGCTCATAAAGTGGTTCTTATTTCAGCACAATCAGGCATGTAATGACACATATAATCAAAATGTAACTTTTTAATTACCATTGCTCACAAGTGAGTTATATAGTATTTTTTATTGGTTGAGTTGTTTTGTTCTAAAAAAGTATCGATACAACAAAAGATCGTGTTCAATAAAAAATCATAATTATATAATCTTAATGTATATAAATCTCCTGTCACGATGTTTGTCCGCGATGGATTCCTAAACTACTTAACCGATTTTAAATTAAATTGGCCCACCGCGAGCAGTCTGGTCCAACTTGAGAGATAGGATAGTTTTTTTTTCGATTAATAGTCTTTAAATGACAATATCCAGCGCAGCCGGAATGGGCCGCTAGTATATAATAGTTTATAAAACTAAAGAAAACGCTTTTGCATTTCAAATAGCCAATCCGCCACTTTGGAACGGCCGCCATGTTGGATATTTACATGTCATGATTTTCAGAGCTCTTTTTCACTGTTGAAATGATTTTTTATTGTTATTTTATTCGCAAGTGTGTTGAAAAACGTCGTATGATACACGTGTGTAGTGTGTATTGATGATTACCGTCTTCAACTCTCTTAAGGCCCTCGCCTTCGGCTCAGGCGCTAATGGCGCCTCAATCACCAACTTTACACACTTGTAGCTTGTAGCATAATCTACCTACTATATACGAACTCTCTAAGACAAAGAGCAATAATTCCTTATTTTGTTTCCAGTCACAATCTGCAGCTACGCTCACTTCTCTATGTCCGTAAGTTACTTACTCTTTAAAATTATTTCTTAATAACTTTCTTACCAAAATGAAAACATTTTAAATTGCACTGCTGGGACTCAGGGCCGTGGTTGACGAGGAGAGAGTCGAGGACAAAAGTGAAATCCACAATATTTGTCAAGAGCAATGTGGTGACGGCTAAACTAGAAAGATCTCTTGGAATGCTGGTCTCTTGGATACATGCTGGATAAATGGAAGAAATTGTTTTAGCGATAAGCCTATTGCTTTTATTTGCTTGATATTAGTATGATGATCTAGGACCTTCTTCAAGTTCCAAAATTCGTAATCATCATTATCAATATTCAATGAAATCCTACTAATATTATAAACGCGGAAGTTTGTAAGATTGTATGCATTTTGTTTTTACTCTTTCACGCTAAAACTAATGAAGGGATTTGGATAAAATTGGGTATATAGAGATAAATAATAGTCTGGAATAACACAGGCTTTTTTATTCCGGGAAGTTCACGGTATTGGCAACTACGCAGGTGAAACCGGGGGTCGCTGCTAAGTTGCGTAGTTTTTTATTAATGTTAGATGGATACGGTATTCCAGTCCATACTCATCATCTATCTAACTCGGGTGTCTTGTATTGTTTCAGAGTTGTTAGTCAAGAGGCGAAGAGCACGTGCTTCGATACAACGAAGGTATGAAAGATAACATAATATCATTTACCATTAAAGTCATTTTAGTAGGAAAAATTAACGTGATTGTACTCGTTTATTTTCTCTGGAAACATTGCCCTTGTCAACCGGAAAACAGTGATGTTTTCATATAATCCGTGTAAACGGGGTAACACCAAACATTTCCAAGTCGCCCTAACGATACAAAATTCGAATGTTTTTATTTCGTCACTGGCGCGTGAGTTTTTACTACAGATCCTACTATGACGTGATATTAATAGACGATATAAACGTATAACTGCGGCGCTAACGCAGCGGTGTCGAAATATCGGACGTCGCGCCGGAAGCCGCGTCACTAATGAACATACTCTGTGCTCTGTGGGGACGCGTGAAATACCGCTTCCTTTTCATTCTAACTTCTTTAAGACAGGTACGAGGTAAACAGGTCGTTCAACTGATGGTGCGTAAACAGCCCACTAAATGTTCCCACCGCTGGGACTCGGGGCCTCTCGCAGATTAACCACGCTGCGCTGGCCCGATACGGGTTGGTGGATGACACATGACGTAGAAAGATTCTAGGTACATGTCGGTGTCTTCACAGTTTTAAGTTAGCGGCATTACACACATGACTTCGAAAAGACAGTGGTGCGCGTGGTTTTGAACCCGGGGTCTCCGGATCGGCAGTCGGCGTTCTCCTGGCTAGACCAACCGTAACTAGCATAATATGTACCTACATGATAATACCTACCTGTACCATATACAATTTCAAAGTTAAGAAAACCGAAAATTTCTCTATACATATAATGTCACTTTGGATCTATCCTATATGATATATTATCGCAATCATTCAAGTCAATTACTTTATATTTATTATGATTATTATAATGAACAATTGTAAAGTAAGAGATCTATCCTAGCAGTGCGATAAGTAAAGCTATAGATAGCTTCATATAGATTGTACAAATATTGCCTTACTTTAAATTGTCCAGAAGCTTATGTTTAATGTTGATCGCGAAGCATCCGCCTCGCTTTCATGTTCCCCAGCACAGCTTAGAGCAGCGAGCCTCTGCGATCCATTGATCTCTGTTGATACTCCTCGATACAGCTCCTAATAGCTCTTAGATATTAACTACATTCCCAAAATAGACAAATTAACATTATCCATTGCACTTCCATCAACTAATGTTCATTCACTAGTATCCTAAAATATACCGGGTTGCGCAGAGTGCGTCCCTATCTGTTCTGAAACAAGACTATTTTTATTAAGGTGTACATTTCTTTAACTGCTTGGTAGTGAAGTTATGGGCAAAATAATATAATATATGGGTAAAATCTTATGGGTTTTATCATCGACATGGTAATGTAGCGCCATAGCATCGTAGCGGGCCGGGCGCGTTCTGATGGTTTTTAGATGGTTGAAATTGTTGTGAGCGCGCTTCACCGACGCAACACAAGACGATAAATCGCATCGTCCTCGATATCGTCGGTGTAATAGATAAAGGTCCCAAGTCCCAAGATAAAGAGTTGTAGACAAAGCCACAGCTGCCGTCTGAAGGCTGACGAAGCCGGGAATGGACCTCGTGGGGACATGATACCATGGGGACGTGATCCCGTGGGGATATGATCCCCTCTGGTTTGGTTCCAGAACATAACTGGACTACTAATAAAAACGCACGCAAGCACTTGTTGCACGGTTTTGTTACTTTACCACGTCTATGTCACTTTACCCCTTTTGCGCCAAAGCTGGCTTCGCCCTTGCGCGTAGCTTCAGCTTGGCCTTGGTCTTAATCATGGCTTTTTTATGCTAATTGTGTGAATGAAAATGAAATGGTTTCTCACGATTCTACAGACGTACATGACCACTTAATTATGCACGCCAGAAAAGTAGTAAAAAAATAATTGGCGGCCTTATCGCTGAAAGCGATTTCTTCATTTGTTCGTCAACCTTGGGATGAAAAAAAATGGAAAACTTGAAGCCCATCAAAGACTTGATATAATTATTAAGATTGAATGACAAAACATAGTGATTGAGAGTTTAGTGTGATACGAAACGTTTGTTTCTGAGTACCCTTATCGAAGGGCCGCGGCGTCTGCGCCCCAGTAAACAGATCGGTTCCAAAAGTTCTCCAGAGTCTATATTTACCGCTGCACCAGGCCGCATGCACGACTCGCGGCGGCGCCCGCGCACGCTCCGTTATTTGTAAACTAATGTTTATTTGTGAATGCGCGTGAGTTGTGAGTGCCGCGTACCGAGTGTTGTAAACTGCCTGTTGTGACGTGCCCTGTGATCAGCATGATGTTTAACGGACTGCTGATGTGTACGGATTCTGATAGCGATTTTACTAAAGTGAGTGTAGCTTTGTTGTAGTGTACACTTCGTGCGTATCGAATTGAAGTGGCATAACTAAAATAAACAATTAAAGTATGGTTGTATACGTGGAACGATCAAAAACAAGTATTTCTTATTTATTTTTGTACAACGTCGTCTTTTAGTAAAACCTACTTTTCAGAAAAAGAAAAACATACCAATATAACAAAGACGTTTAGTGCTTAGCCTTAGGTAATATAAGTTGTAGTGGTAGGACTCTTAGCAGAGTTTGCCTGGGGAAGTACCACACCTTTGCCAGTTATTCTACTGTCAAGCAGTAATGTGCAAACATTACTGTGTTTTTATTTTTTCATTACTTTGTTTCCACAAAACTACATATTTTGTTTTCGCGTCGCGCACACGTTTTCTGGATCTTCTTTTGTTTTATCGACTTTATAGGTTTTTCCGATTTTCATTTGTTTTCCCAGTTTGGTTTAATTTTTCTGACTTGCGTAAAATTTTCTGTATCTTCATAATATTTTATGGATTGAGCTTAGAGAACTTACCATTGGAACTCGTTAACATGTTTGAATATTAGTCCATGCACCAATCTAACTATGTTAAGTGAGTGCGGACAATATCAGAATCTTACCAGCTCGAGTGTGGTGTTAGGCAGGGTGGATTAACGTCTCCAACTTTATTTAATGTATACGTGAATGGTCTGATTGTAGAGCTCAGTATTCACCATGTCCGCCGTCACATTGATGGAGTTTGTCTCAACAATTTAAGTTATGCTGACGACATGGTTCTATTCAGTGTGTCAGTATGCAGTATGCGAGGGTTGATCCAAATTTGCGAGCAATATACCTGTGGTCACCGATTTTGCAGAACATCAGGCATGTTCGCAGACGTGGCCGTTTTCACACGACCATGCGGTTGCGTCCTGCGTCGTTGGTACGAAGAGTACGGGCCAGCTCTAATGGTGACATGTAGCCAGCGGCTAAGGTTATGCTAGCGTGTGACATATGGCTAATGGGATAGCATACGAGTACATTAGGTCCTTACATATGAAATTGGCGTTTTGTCGTACTGGCCACTTTGATCTCAAATATCTTATCTTTGGTTCATCATCATCGTCGGTCCATGTTCGTCCACTGCTGGACACATACATCTCCAATTATACGCCAGTCAGCCCGACCCTCGGTCTTACGTTTCCAACCGCCACCAGCCGTCTTTCGTATATTGTCACTCCATCTAGTGTCAGGGCATCTAACACTACGTTTACTGAATCGCGGTCTCCACTCCAGAACCCGTCTACCCCAGCGGTTATCGGGTCTGCGACAGATGTGACAGGCCCATTGCCACTTCAGTTTGGGTATCTCAGTGACTTGAATTCTCTGACTAAAAAAAAAACAATACAGAAAAAAATGAATTACGGTTTTCACAATACACAAAAGCATGAGCAAATAGCTGTATAAATTTGAAATTGGAATTCTTAACCAAAGAGGAGGTATTTGAGTTCAAAGTGGCCAGTACGACAAAAAACCAATTTCATTTGTAAGGACCTAATACTTAGCGGGTGAAGGTCAACTGGTAACATGTATCCAGTGGGTGCCATGTTGCTACCGAGGGGTCTACCGCTGAACGAAAACTGTCTTAGCGCTGATGTTTCTCTCTCTTTTCTTTTCATTTGAAATGATAGAGATGGTAACACCAAAGTCCGTTTTAGTTGGGTGGTAGAAGGCCCGGTGTCAGCTAATGTGTTGTCTGCAGGAGAGCATCTGCCGCTCGAGCGGCCCCGAGAGCCCGGACAGCGCCTGCGCGTCGGCGCGCGCTCGCCATTACCAGAACAAGCTGCTCGCCACGCTTCAAATTGTGAGTATACCTATGCATATAACTATTTTGGTTCAAATCTTTCTTACTGGTCCAAATTAAAACTCTCACTCCCTGTAAATTTTTAGATATTATTTTTTGCTAAGAGGCCAAAGGCTTTCCTAATTAGTGGGGTTTATTTTCCTGTCCTGTGTTATAAACTTGTCATAGAGTCGCTTGTTAGTAGGCAATATTGAAGATAGATCACACCGACTTAGTGACTTAATATTAGATATATGTATACTCATTACTAAATTGGTAATAACGTTTAATCTATCTTTCCTCTACAATGCCGTAATCGTTCTCCTTCTTTGGCCAATCTTCCCTCTTCAGTGCATTGAACATTTTTCTTTGATTGATACTTCCGTCTTCAATGCTATAAACGCCCACCTTCTTTTATCAATCTTCTGTCTTCAATGCCATGAACGTTCTGCTTATTTTATTAATCTTCCCTGTTTAGTGTCATAAACGTACTTCTTTTTTGTTTGATCAATCTTCCCTCTTTAGCTTCATATTCGTTCTTCTTCTTTGGTCAATACTTCCGTTTTAGTGTCATAAACGTTCTTCTTATTTGGTCAATCTTTAGTGCCATAAGCATTATTTGGTTATTCTTCCCTTTTCAGTGTCACAAACTTTCTCATTCTTTGATCTATTTTCTGGTCCGTGCCATAAGGATTCTCCTTCCTAAGATTTTTCTTCTTTGGTTAATCTTCTCACTTAAGTGCCGTAATCGTTTTCCTTCGTTGGACAACTTTGGTTCTCTGTCATAAGTGTTCCCATTTCGTTGCTCAAACTTCGTATTAAGTGCCTTAAGCTCTCTTTTTTTTGCTCAACCTTCCATCTTCAGTGCCGTAATCATTAGCTTTATTTGGTCAATCTTTCCTCTTCAGTCCCGTAAGCGTTCTTCTTATTTCTTCATTCTTATATTGTCAGTGTCACAAGCGTTCCCTTGATTTATGCAATCTTCCTTTTTCAGCGTCATAGGTAAGCATTAATTCTTTTTCGTGAATCCACTTCATCGCCAAAACTGTCTTTATCAATCTTCTTTTTTTAAGTCCACAATCTTGGTCCCTCTTTCATCGAAGTGTCCAGTCTCAGTGCTGACATGTGGTGTATGTACGCAGCTGCACAACAAGGAGCAGACGGTGCGCGTGCAGACGGAGAGCCTGGCCGTGGCGGAGGCGCGCGTGGCGGCGCTGGCGGCGCGGCACGCGGGGCTGCGCCGGGAGCTCGAGCGGAAGGAGCGGGAGGTACCACCATACTATAAAGAAATACTATCAGGAGTACATCGCCTTTCATCTTGGGAGAAACGACGATAATGTCTAGACACGAGTAGGGTTGTCGCAATTTTAAAAACGTTGCACCGAAATAAAATGAAAACATACGGAAGACGTCAGCCCTGAGCCGCGCTCCTGCAATCTGCAATACTATTGTAATGTAGGCAATGCAGGAGCGCGCTTCCAGCGTCTCACCTCGCACGCCCCGCAGGATTGCCCCGTCTAGACGGCTTCGTCGAACGACTGTGTGATTTAATACAGTGTGGTACTGCCATATTTCGCATTTAAATTTTTTTTATACTATAGAGTGACGAGACAAACAGGACATGTGCCTGATGGTAAGCAACATACCTGCCACATAACAGCCCTATAGTACCATTAGTCCGCCCGGGCTTAGTCCGTTCTACATATAATATATACATACATACATACATAATGTACATACACCCTATATGCCTATAGCACTCGGGATCACGAACACATCCAACGATGAAATTATTTTTGAAATCGGTCCAGTAGCTCTTAAGATTAGCGAGTTCAAACAAATAAATTCTTCAGCTTTATAATATTAGTATAGAAAGCATAAGCACAAAATAGGTGTGTATCTATTACTAACTTAATATATATAATTAACGTAACTTTTGCATTTATTAATGCGAAAGTTAAAGAGATATAATTGAGCATTTGTGTATTTATTGGGCATTTTCACAAAAATGTTTTTTTTTTTCAAACTGGTACACAGTAGTACCCTTTTGTTAATAACTGATGAAGTTGTGAAACTTCACCAGCCGGACTCTGTGAAAAGTTGTAACAATACAAGATACTATGGAACCACAAAACAAAGTTGACAATAAACAGTAATTAACTTATACAAGGGTAGGCGTAGGGACGTGACGACCCCACCGCCCGCTAATGGTAGTTTGCACGACCATCATAGTCGTGGAAACTACCATCAGTGCAATCAGTCCACCGAACAATGGCGGTAAAACCATTGCGGAATGGTCGGAAGTTATAAACACCAATAACACAAGATGGGCAGCAGCATCTTGTAGAAAACTTCCGACCAACTGCGATCGCCAACCCGCCTGCCAAGCGTGGCGATTATGGCAAAACCCCCCCATTATGAAAGCAAAAAGAAAGCCACGGCCCCTAGTCTCCGGCAGCTCTGCTAGTCCTGGCTGTGGTAGCGGCCACGACAGTAGCAGAGCAGGGGGTGCTAAGAATCCCCGGACGGCCCCCTTAAGCTACCGTAAAAGACCCTTGGCCCTGGCAACATTCAACACGCGAACACTGTGGACTGACGAGAAGGTTATCGAACTGGAGGAAGAATTGAGCAAATTGCGCTGGAGTATTATAGGTTTATCTGAAGTCCGAAGAGAGGGCGAGGACTCGATAATACTTAAATCCGGCAATTTGCTCTATTTCCGGGAGGGCGACCAACAGTCCCAAGGTGGTGTCGGGTTCATCGTCCACGAGTCCCTCGTGAACAGTGTTACTCAAATCGGGAGTGTGTCGACGAGGGTAGCGTACCTTATACTCAGAATTACCAAACGGTATTCGCTGAAGGTCATACAGGTATACGCGCCAACGTCGACACATTCCGATATTGAGGTAGAGGCTATGTATGATATCTCGAAAGCCATGCATGCCTCCAAGACCCATTACACTGTCGTCATGGGGGACTTCAACGCGAAACTGGGCAGGCAGGGCGATGATGAGGTTAGAGTCGGGAGTTACGGATTTGGTAATCGGAATTCACGGGGCCAGATGCTGGCCGACTTCTTGGAGAAAGAGGGACTCTATATGATGAACTCTTTCTATAAGAAGCCGGTACAACGCAAATGGACCTGGATTAGTCCTGTTCAGTATTTATGCCAGAAATACCGTCTCGGGGCCCATAGCGAGAATTAAAACAAGATTAATTGCCGTTATACCGATTTTAATGTTTTTACCCCCACACTTTAACAGGTTAGACACTTACCTAGGGTTCCCGGCGTCGTCCAAAGCCCAGTTTGGTCTGACAGGAAGAAGGAAGGAAGGGAATAAATGAGACACCAAACCAGGGAGCTTCCAGGCGATCTCGCGAATTCCCAGAACGATCCTGCGTTCTAGAAACGGCCAATCCAGTGGCCCCTTCACAAATAATATCCCAGCACTAATCCCGTAGCGATATATTCCCGTTAATACGTATTCCCGCACAATATTAACGCTTTAAACCCGAAAAACACCAGTTAGAAAAAACAACCCGTCATTGTCGATCCAGCGAAAAAGACAAAGTCACTTCAAAAGATGTTGTGTGATATTTTCATTTTGTTCAGATATTTGTAGACCTATTATACCTATTAGACCTATTATAATATTTTTTAATAAACATTGACCAAGTGGAACTTTTGTATGTCCGTGAGGACAAAACTGTCTTTGAGTACTGGCGTATATTTGTATCATCCTAATCTGTACACAGTTTTCTACAATAAATTATTTCATTTCATTTCATTTCACAGCCGGCTGTCAAACCATAGATCCGCTATGATTTTTAATGTTGCCCGATTATACGGAACAAAACCCCCGACCAATTGAACTCCTGTTCAATTTTAGAAAACCAGTATTTAGTAACTAGTATTTAGCAGTATCCAGACCTCAAATAAAAACGAAATTTCCAACTTTGACCCGAAAGTGGAAATCAAACCAAAAAAAAACCTTTACCAAAAATAGCAATAAAATTAAATAAAATTTTAACCATGAAAAATACGTATATCTAATAAAGAGGCAGGCGTGCCAGAGAGGACACCGCGCGCTGAAGTCTGGAACCAGAAACCAGAATCTCCGCCACGCGGGGTGTGCCATCAGTACCAGATATCAATTTTAAAATACGTCCCCTACGCCAGAGTAGGGGGGCCAAATTTGCCTCTTTTAATAATACTAAGTCCCCTTCCCGAGGGGCCTCCGTCCTATCTGTCCATTTTACCCGTTGTTGCAACAGATGCAAGTACTCGGCCGACCAGCGCCTCCAGAAGTCATCCATTTGCTGCAATAACTGAAAACGGGACAGGCGTCCGGGGCGCTCATCCTTCCAGGGATACTCCGGCAACGCGGTTAAAGGCTGACCGATCAAGAAGTGACCCGGCGTCAAGACTTCTAGATCGTTAGGGTCAGGCGAGATTGGACAGAGAGGACGGGAATTAAGCACTGCCTCCACGCGGCATAGTACCGTGACTAACTCTTCCCAAGTTAACACGGTCTCCCCGATGACACGGCGGAGATGGGTTTTAGCAGACTTCACCGCAGCCTCAAAAATTCCTCCCCAGTGAGGACAGGCCGGCACACTAAATTGCCAGCTGATTCCCCGCTGGGCGAGAGCCAGACTTAAACTATTATTACCAGAATTTAAAAAATTATTAACTTCGCGTAAATAATTCGCCGCCCCTCGATAATTTGTGCCATTGTCCGAACGTATTAAAGAGGGTACTCCTCTTCGCGCTACAAAGCGATCCAGCGCCGCGACAAAGGCCTCCGTAGACAGCGCAGAGACCAGCTCCAGGTGGACTGCTTTGGTGGCCAAACACACAAAGACGCACAGGTAGGCTTTAACGACCTTGGCGTTACGCAACGTCAATGACTTGACCGAGAAGGGCCCAGCGAAGTCCGTTCCGACCCCGTCGAACGGCCTCGAGGGAGAAATCCTATCCGGAGGAAGATCTCCCATCATGGGCTGCATGGTAGACGCCTTGAGCCTATAACAAGGGACACATCTAAACAGCACCTTTCGGACCGCCCTGCGAGCCGACAAGATCCAGAATTCACGCTGCAACACAGCGAGAAGCGCGCCACATCCAGCGTGCGCGTTACCGATATGCCGATCGGTGATCAGCAGGTCCACCAGAGGACCTCCTTTCGGTAGCAACAGGGGGTGCCTGCTGCCGTACGGCAGGTTGGCTTTCCGGAGCCGACCTCCTACGCGCAGAAGACCATCCTGATCTGTGAAAGGGTTCAACTTAGCGACCGCACCCTTCAAGCGAGCGCGACCGCAGCGCAGCGCCTCAAGTTCCGTCGGAAACCTCTCACCCTGTACCAGCCGAATGAGGTGCAGCAAGGAACTCCGACGCTCCTCCACAGTGGCGATCTGGTCACTCCTCCTCTGACGAGGGTGACGACAGTTGTGGATGAAGCGCTTAATCCAGCTAGTTACCCCCAGCAATTTATCCAGCTTGCTGTAACGACCCGTCAACCAATCAGGGTCTGGGGGCACTTCCGCCACAATCGCATGCACGCGGACTCCGGGCAGCTCCGCTCGCTCCGAGTCCGCGCCGAGAGCTGACCAGGAAGCTTCTGGCTCCCGCAGCCAGTCCGGACCCCACCATAAGGGGTGATCAACTAGCTCCGGCGCGGAACAGCCGCGCGAAGCACAGTCAGCGGGGTTCAACTCACCCGGGACATGTCTCCAAACAATGTCCAGTCCAATGTTTTGGATTTGGGAAACCCGATTTCCCACAAAGGTCTCCAAAGTGTGAGGGGCTGCTCTCAACCAGGCAAGCACGACCTGACTGTCTGACCACGCATAGACATTCCGGATGTCTATCGAGGTGGACAGTTCCTGATATACATGCTTGAGCAGCCGAGCAAGTAATGTGGCTCCGCTCAATTCCAGTTTCGGAATGGTGAGTCGTGTCCTGATAGAAGCTACCTTGCTCTTCCCCAATAAGAGCGTGACATTGACGTGGCCTCCAGCGTCAACTGTACGCAAGTACACAGATGCGGCATAGCCCAGCTCGGACGCATCACAGAACCCGTGCAGGCTGATCCGGCTACAGCCTGGTGGCAGAATGCGACGGGGCAACGCCACTCTATTGACCGTTTCGAGGTCAGATATCAAACGAAGCCAAGTGTTAAGCGAGTCTCCGACCAGGGGGTCGTCCCAGGAGACCTTCAGAGTCCAAAGTCGCTGTAACAGACACTTGGCTGCGAACAGAACCGGACTGATCCAACCGTTTGGATCAAACATCCTGGCGATGGTGGACAAAACCGTCCGTTTTGTCCACGCGCGTGTGGCTTCCAGTGCCACCCGAAAGGTGAAGATGTCAGCAACCGGTTGATACTGCATGCCCAGAACCGCAATCCCGTGCGGATCGTCACCTTCCTCGAAGAGCCCCGGATCCTGCTGGTGATCGTCCGGGATACCAGCCAGGACGTTGGGGTCGTTAGAGAGCCATTTCCGAAGCTCATAGCCTCCAGATGCGAGAAGCTCTGTAAGCTCATCCCGGAGCAACAGAGCTTCCTCCACCGTCTGCGCACCAGTGCAAACGTCGTCCACGTACAGGTCGCGTTCCAGAACTGCGGCTGCACGTGGGTACCGAGCCCGTTCTTGCTCCGCCAACTCCAGCAGTGAGCGGATCGCAATGAAGGGGCTTGATCTCAACCCATAGGTGTTGGTGTTCAACTCATACACCATCATAGGGTCCTGAGGACTTTCCCGCCAGAGGATCAACTGGAACCTCCTGTCCTCGGGGTGTATGACCGTTTGTCGGAACATCATACGGATGTCCGCTCCCAACACCACCTGATGCCTACGGAAATTCAGGATGATGTCTACAATATCCCGATGTAACTTCGGTCCAGCGTGGAGGCACTGGTTCAGTGACACTCCTGTCGAAGTCGGAGCGGATCCATCGAACACCGTCCTGAGTTTGCCTGTCGACGCTTTCAAAACAGCGTGATGAGGCAAAAAGTAGTGGTCCATGGTCGACCAGTCGTCGCGAGCCGGAGACATGTGGCCCAGTGCCTCATACTCCCTCATGAACTCGATGTACTTTTCCCGAAGTACAGGATCTCGAGCCACGCGTCGCTCCATGGACCTGAGCCTTTTCTCGGCCAATGATCGAGACTGGCCCAGACGCGGGGGGTTATCCCGGAAAGGCAGCCTAGTCTCCAATCGCCCAGAAACCATTCTCCGAGTGTGAGCCTGATAAAAGTTCTCACACTCCACGTGCTCGGGATCCAGCCGAGACACGGTAGGCGGCTCTTCGATCTCCCAGAACCTCTGCATGATCTGAGCGAGGGCCGTTCCCGTAAAAGAAGCCTGATTCGTCTGCTGCCACTCATCCACCATTCCCAAAATGGCGTTCCCGTAGATGGTGGGCAGCGCCATCAGCGAAGACTGATCCAGCAGTCTAGGCTTGCCGTTCATGATGTAACCCAGTACATCAGAACCCAACAAAAGGTCTACCGGACCCGCCATCCCGAAGCGGGGATCCGCCAACCTGAGACCCTTAGTACAGGACAAAAGATCCGGATCTATGTCCGCCTGAGGAAGCCAACCGACAACCGAATCCATGACGGTGGCCCTGACCGCAATCCTTTCCGAATATGAATGTACGGACGAGAAGGAGAGGCGGGTCTGTCCAGCCAACCGCACCTCTGTGTTCCCGACTCCTCGCAACGGAGTCGGTGACGGAAACCTAGCCAGGCCCAGGCGATGAGCAACCCGGGTTGTCAGAATACACCCCTGGGACCCTGTGTCCAAGAGCGCTCGTATCCGGACGTAGTCGCCTCTTGGACCCCAAACCCTTAACCAGAGGGTGGGCAGCAGGACCACTGGTTGATCCTGTGCCAAGGGAACGGAGGCTAGTCAATCCCTCCGAGGCCCGTCCGAACCCGTCGGACTACAGGGCCCAGCCCAGTATGGCTGCCGAGTCATAAGGGCCATCGGAGGGGGGGCATATCCAGCTGCCCTGCCATACTGAAAGTAGGGCGGGTGGTAGTCCAGCCTCGGATGCTCATGGAGGGGAGGCGTGTACGCCCTCCATTGCATTAATCGCGGATCCAGCGGCGGAGAAGGATAACGCTGGGGAGGTGGCCCCCGTGGTGACTCCGGTATCACCCCTCCACCTCTCCAGTTCGCCCGCGTCCGCGCGGGCTGTGAGGTCGGTGACCGAGCCGCGTGTAGGACGCCCCTTGTTGGGCTGCCCGGTGCTGCCGTGGGTTGGGGTGGAGGGGGTGTGCTCCACGCTGTAGCCACTTCATTGTTGTACAATGCGTGGCTCTGCGTGGGAGCGCCCCCGCCCGTGGAGGGCCCCCTCCCTGAGGGCTGTCGACCAGCACCATCGCTCCTGACGCACAAGAGCTGATGGTGTGGTCCCCCACACCCAGGACACGGCCGTGCCGTGGGGCAGTCATTGTACAAATGACCCCCCAGGCACCCGTAGCACCGACGCAACCGCCGAACGATCCCTCGTCGTTCGGAAGTCGTCCGCGAAAGCAGGGCCGGACACTGCACCAGCGCGTGAAGCTGGCCACAGTTCGGGCACTCCTGCTCCGACGCACTCGTCACCGTCGCCGTCCGCTTCACCGCACCCTGAGTGCGGGGATTGGTAGGTCGCGGTCCTGTTCCGGCAGGGCCACGAGCTGACGCGGCGGGCTGCGCCTCCTGAGGCGCCGACTCTGCCATCCTCGCCTCCCACTCCAGGACCCGAAGTAGCTCCTCAAACGTGGGGAAGACCTTCGGGTCGGCGTGAAGGCCCCTTTCCCGCTCGAACCGGGCGCGCAACTCCAGCGGCACCTTGCCCAGCAGGATGTGGACCAGCAGAAACGACCAGTGTTCTACTGGCAGTCCCAAGCTGCGCAAGGCGTTGTACGCCACCTTCACGGGCGTGAGGATTAGTGGCCGCAACTGAGACCTCTCAGTCACCTTCGGCAGCCCCAGTATTTGTGACACGTGAGCGTCGGCGAGGAGCCGAGGATTTTGAAACCTCGTCTCCAGCAACTCCATCGCCGTGCCGAAGTTGTCGTCGTCCAGCTCCAGGTGCTGGACCAGGGAGAGTGCCTCACCCTCCAGTGACGTGCGGAGATAGGCCAGTTTCTCCGCCCTTGTTAAATCGGTGCGTGAATCCACGAGAGAGGCGAACATGCTCCGGAAGCCGCTCCACTCCCGCAGGTTACCTGTAAACCTGGGCAAGTCCAGAGTGGGAAGGCGTCCCACTACACCCGAGCCCGCATCCCTGATGACGGGTCCCGAGCTCGCCCTTCCCTGACGAGACCTCTCCAGCTGGCGAACCCTTTCGGAGACCTCGTCGTACACATCCAGGATGCGCCGCATGTCCGCCTCGATCCTCTCCATCTGCTCCTCAGGTGGAGACGGCCTTGCATCCCGCAGCGATCCTGCGCTCCTCTCAGCGACCTCCAGGCGCCTGTCGAGCTGTTCTGCCCTGTTTAGCAGTGCCTCCTCCCGGTCTCTCCGGCCGACCAATCCTTGTAAGGATTCGAACCATCGGAGCTGGTTGGCCAAATCCGAAGCCATTTTTAAATTTAAATTTTAAATTAGCCTAAAGTTCGGACAATGTCACAACAAATATATCCGCAACCTAAAAAGCCGGATACCACTTAATACTAATTTCCCGACAGTTTGGGGAGAAATTATAAACTGGGAACCCCCAAATATTCGGCCTACCCGGTATATTTTGCCAGAAAAATAAAACAAAAAGGGAGTATTTACGGCCAACGACGCTCCTGCTACCAAAAAATGTTCAGTATTTATGCCAGAAATACCGTCTCGGGGCCCATAGCGAGAATTAAAACAAGATTAATTGCCGTTATACCGATTTTAATGTTTTTACCCCCACACTTTAACAGGTTAGACACTTACCTAGGGTTCCCGGCGTCGTCCAAAGCCCAGTTTGGTCTGACAGGAAGAAGGAAGGAAGGGAATAAATGAGACACCAAACCAGGGAGCTTCCAGGCGATCTCGCGAATTCCCAGAACGATCCTGCGTTCTAGAAACGGCCAATCCAGTGGCCCCTTCACAAATAATATCCCAGCACTAATCCCGTAGCGATATATTCCCGTTAATACGTATTCCCGCACAATATTAACGCTTTAAACCCGAAAAACACCAGTTAGAAAAAACAACCCGTCATTGTCGATCCAGCGAAAAAGACAAAGTCACTTCACAGCCGGCTGTCAAACCATAGATCCGCTATGATTTTTAATGTTGCCCGATTATACGGAACAAGTCCCGATGGTGCAACCAAAAATGAGATAGACTTCATCATGTCGTCAAGGAGAGAAATATTCAGTGATGTCTCCGTGATCAATGCGGTAAAAGCCGGGAGTGATCATCGAATGGTAAGAGGCATGCTGAATCTTAATATAAAACTCGAACGGTCGCGACTGATGAAGTCTACGCTCCGGCCAGCGCCTATCCAAATCCAGAATTCCGAGAACTTCCAACTCGAGCTTCAGAATCGCTACGAGTGCCTAGGTGACTGCGTAGACGTGGATGTTTATAATGACAGGGTCGTGGAAGCTGTCCATACGATCGGATCTAAACACTTTAAAATCCGTCGTACGAAAGGAACCCAAAAACTCTCTAACCCTACCCTAGAGCTCATGGAAGAAAGGCGCAAGATTGTTTTACAATCCTCAGGTGATGCTTCTAAGTATCGAAGGATCAATAGACAGATCTCAAAGTCACTGACTCGCGATATACGGCAATTCAATACGAAGTGTATTGAAAAGGCCATTGAGCAGAACAAAGGCTATATAGTATTCGCCCGAGATTTGTCTATTGGCCAGAGCCAACTGATGAAGCTGAAGACCGAGGATGGGAAGATCATATCGTCCAAATCCGAGCTCATGGGAGAGGTTGAGAAGTTCTACGGACAGCTATACACGACGACACAGCAACCTGTCGTAAACCTGACCAGCGATCCTAGAGCCAGGTTAACCCGACATTACACCGAAGATATCCCGGACGTTAGCCTGTACGAGATTAGAATGGCTCTCAAACAGCTAAAGAATAACAAGGCGCCGGGTGATGACGGCATTACAGCTGAGCTCCTGAAAGCGGCAGGTTCGCCTATGCTAAGGACTCTACAAAAGCTATTTAATTCCGTCATTCTCGAAGGCAAAACGCCGAAGGCATGGCACAGAGGCGTGGTGATACTCTTCTTTAAGAAGGGTGACAATAAGACCCTTTTGAAGAACTACAGGCCCATCACGCTTCTGAGTCACGTTTATAAACTGTTCTCGAGAGTCATATCGAACCGTCTCGCACGCAGGTTTGACGACTTCCAACCGCCCGAACAAGCCGGTTTCCGAAAAGGCTTTAGCACCATAGACCACATACATACGCTACGGCAGGTTATACAGAAGACCGAAGAGTATAACCAGCCCCTATGTTTGGCGTTTGTGGACTATGAGAAAGCCTTCGATTCGATCGAGACCTGGGCTATGCTTCAGTCGCTCCAGCGGTGCCAAATTGACTATCGGTATATTGAGGTGCTAAGGTGCCTGTACGAAAACGCCACCATGTCAGTTCGTCTTCAGGACCAGAATTCAAAACCGATCCAGCTGCAACGAGGTGTGAGACAGGGGGATGTCATATCCCCGAAACTGTTTACCGCCGCACTGGAAGACGTCTTCAAACTTCTGGACTGGAACGGACTCGGCATCAACATAAATGGTGAGTACATGACCAACCTCCGTTTTGCCGATGATATCGAAACCCTGGACGACCTCGGCAGAATGCTAAATGACCTCAGTAGAGCCTCTGAAAAAGTGGGTCTTAAAATGAACATGGATAAGACAAAAATCATGTCAAATAACCATGTTGTACCCACTCCTCTTAAAGTAGGACTCTCTACGCTCGAGGTTGTTGACGAATACGTTTACCTAGGACAAACAGTCCAATTAGGTAGATCCAACTTCGAGAAAGAGGTCACTCGTCGAATCCAACTCGGCTGGGCAGCGTTCGGGAAACTACGTAATATCTTCTCGTCCAAACTACCGCAGTGTCTCAAGACGAAAGTCTTTGACCAGTGTGTGTTGCCAGCGATGACATACGGAACAGAGACGTGGTCGCTTACTATGGGCCTCATAAGAAGGCTCAAAGTCACCCAAAGGGCAATGGAAAGAGCTATGCTCGGAGTTTCCCTGCGCGATAGAATCAGAAATGAGGAAATCCGCAGGAGAACCAAGGTAACCGACATAGCTCAACGAGTTGCTAAACTTAAGTGGCAGTGGGCAGGGCACATAGCTCGCAGAACCGATGGCCGTTGGGGCGGAAAGGTTCTCGAGTGGCGACCGCGTACCGGAAGACGCAGCGTTGGCAGGCCCCCCACAAGATGGACCGATGATCTGGTAAAGGTCGCCGGAGATCGTTGGATGCGGGCAGCGCAGGACAGATCTTTGTGGAAATCTTTGGGGGAGGCCTTTGTCCTGCAGTGGACGTCTTTCGGCTGATATGATGATGATATGAACTTATACAACAACATTTCATTTTGCGTACAAAAGGCGATCTTATCGCTGAAAGCGATCTCTTCCAAATTTCCTTTAGAATCATATGGAATCTATTTAAAACAGCGTGGACAGTGGTGCAACTGATATAGAAATCAACACTCCTAATAGTTAGGCTAACTAGCCTAAATTAAGCTATAGTAACAAATATCGTTTTTCAAATATGCCTGATATTTCCAGATTCTAAGTCTACGGCAAAATATGAAAGAGTGCCATTGCAAATTGAGCCGTGTGGACACACGCAGCGTAGCTACCGAGGCTGAAGTACAGGTAAATATCAGTGGAAATCTGAATGTTTTTTCAATTGCATATCCTGTGTGGGATGGAGGAAGAAATAGTTACTTTCTTAATGGCGAGGTGGGTCCAGTTTTACATTTCAAAATGATTCCAAAATGTGAAACAGCGTACTAGTTACGTATAAGGAATTTCACAGTAGGGAAACGATAAGGCAATAATTTATTAAAAGTTACACAGAACACGAGATAATAATTACGTACGCAACTTAAACTATTGTAAAAACGCCATTTCAAATAGCGATATTATCGCAGCGAGTACCTGTGATACAATACTAAAATTATTTTTTTTATTCAATAATTGTTGCATTTCTTCGAAGAATAACTGAGTATTTTTAGTTTTAGCGCGAAGTTTACAATAAAAGTTAATAAATTAGTGCCATGTAAAACCTATTGAAGTAAATATAATAGTCGAAACATAAATAGCAACAATATAAATAATTATTTAAATGTATCAACTTACCAATATTTTTTATGTATGTGTAACAAACAGTATTATACCTACGATTGCGTTTTTGTTGGGAGTTGCATTTTGACCGGTGGCCGCCTAATCTTAAATTATCTTACAAATTCAACCTTAGGAAATGGACGATCAGAAAAATATAGTGAAATCTCTGCAAAATAACCTGGATGTGATTCAAGAGCTTTACCGGGAGTGCTTTTATGAGGTAAGAAAGAGTGGAAAATGTTAGATGATAACTTTTTATTTTATGATATTAGAAAACTAATGTTTAACTACTTATTTTTAGAGAGTTAAGGCCTGTTTTCATTTTGATTAGTGCGAGTGAGTAGTGCAGGTGTTGAGCGATTAGTAGCAAACACGTGTGGACACCGATTGATTATTGCGAGTACATAGTAATCAGTCGTGATTACTCACTCGCACTCGCACTTGCACTAATCAAAATGCAAACCGGCCTTTATGCGTACCTAATTTTTTTATGCGTTATGAATTTTAAAATGAGTGACGCTAACCTTATCTTATTATCTGTATAGCTAGCTAGCTTCGATGCAATAAATATGACTTTTCACAACATTTATGCAGATAACCATAATATTTAATTTAATTTTAGAAGTTTCGAACATGTCTATGGATTTAAGTACCTACCTATCAAAATACATATCACACATTTACGCCAAAAATAGAGTTATGTACATGTTATTTGTCTTTGATAACGATTTTTTCGCTAAATGAATACAGACTGTCGGGACGAACAAAACGTATGTTATGATGGTAACACGTCTGCCCATAATAATAGCAGTGACAAAGCTACTCGTATATGAACATGAAGATTCTTAACCACTGCCTAGACCTGCACTGCGCTCGTTATCCAGATATTTTTTCTCTTTACCCTTCAAACACAGTAATATTTGCACATTACTACTTAGCTGTACAATAATTGGCAAAAGTTCCACAACTGATCTCTGTAAAGACCGTCCTACCGTTGTAAAAACGACTCACTTAACATGCCAGCTGTCTATGTGTTGACGCTAATTGCCATGCGATAAGTCTAGAGCTACAACAAATTAACATATTAACAAGCTATCTAACATTTTATAGTAGTTCTTTGAAAAAGAAGAGTAACATTATTTCCGTCGCATTACGTAAGTATTTAAGTATGCACTTCCGGGTTGAAGCTTCAGCTTTGATATTTGAAATTTAGGGTTTCATCTGTAGGTGCGGTGGAACTAACAGTTTTGTCCTGCTGACAACAATATTGAATATTGTCACGATCTTGTCAATCTCGTTTAGCAAATACAGTACGACCAATTTATCTGAAAACGTAGTGATGGCGCCATTTATGATAATAGGCTGATGTGGCATTTTCAGGAATAAAAGAGAGATGTCAAAGGTAGTTCGCAATTACGCCATTGGTATATTACCGAAGTTTCATTTTGTTAAATCTCTCCAGAAAATGAAACAGTGGCACCACCTATATATATAGAACTTGAGGAACACAAATTGAGAACTATACCTGATTAGAGAAGTACATTTTTTCCAGAGCGTAAAACAAGATAGTCTAATAGAAATGTTACGGCAGTCGTACCTGGACGTGCGGCAGATGGACGAGGACAAGGCGGCTCGGATCTCGGAGCTGCGCGGCGTCGTGCGCGAGCAGCGAACCTCGTTGGACAGGTGCCAGGTACGGGGACGGAGACGGATTTACACGCTCATTATTCACGATCATTACTGCGCTAACTGGACTCCAGTGGATAGATCGGGATATCGGGAAAATCAGTGGACAGGACGTCTCTCTTTCGACGAAAAAAGTAATTTCGAAATAAACTCGCGACTTTCCTACTCCGGTTCTATTTGGTTTAGTCCGATCGAGCGTTGTTTGATGTTAAAATGTTCTAAGCTTACCCTAATCAGAACATTTAAACGTCAAACAATGTTCGACTGGATGAAACCAAGTAGAACCGGAGTCGGAAAGTTGCGAGGTTATTTCGAAATTACGTTTTTCGTAGAAAGACAGTAGACGTCCAGGAATATGTTAAACATTTCGTAAATATGTATAAGATTGAACACCCAGGCCTTTTTTGTCAAGTCTTCTTTGGGGCACGCTGATTCTAGTAAGTCGTAAGTCTTTAATTCATTGGAGGACTCGGTGTGCTACCGATGTGTCTTTGAGGGCGCTATGGGCTGGGAGCACACAGTGCCCTCAAAAAAACCCTGAGAACCTAGTTAAAGCCATTTAGGTTACCCTTTTTTTAATTCAAACAAAGCGAACGGATGAGCATAATAAACTACACGCCTGCTCATAACAGGATAGTACCTACCACTCCGTGAAAAGTCCAAATCACTGCCTAGAGTGCTAGGTAGCACTCTAGCGCAGTGGCGCTAGTCGTTTGGAAATATAATAACCATGAAAAGAGACTGTTAACATTATTTTGTTTCTGACATACCAACTGCCACAAAGAAACATTCTATTAAAATCAAGTTCCCGGAATCTGGCACCCGATGACTCAGACGCGTATTTTTTCAGGACATCGCGACGGAAGTCGATAACCTCAAGATGGAGATCTGCAACTTCATAAACAGCTCCAGCAACGATTCGGTACCTACTAATTATGTTATGAAGATATTTAAATTTAATATCTCGATTTATTAAAAGTCGAATTATGGCGCTGAATCCGGTGTTAATGTTAGAATACAAGGTGTGGTTAAATATTTCTAAGTATAGCCATTAAAACATAGAAATGTGTCCAGTCTGCCATTTCTCCGGTTTCATAGCGCCATCTCTCGATTGTAAAATGCTATTTTTTTTTTCTGTGTATTAACAAATAAACTATCATTACAATTTGAAAATTATATTTTAGCAATAAATCTTTTAATAATGTAATAATAATTTTACAATGATCGTTGTGTATTTTCATTGATCAGGGTATGTGGGAAGGGTCTGTGGTGAGCGGGCTGAATGAAGATCTGCAAGACATAGCCGCGCAACTGATAAAACTCAGAGATTATCTCACTGTACGTTGTTGAGAAGATTCATAATAAAACATGCATGATAACTAATAGTCTTCCCGGTTAACATGCATGATAACTAATAGTCTTCGCGGTTAACATGCATGATAAATAATAGTCTTCGCGGTTAACATGCATGATAACTAATAGTCTTCGCGGTTAACATGCATGATAACTAATAGTCTTCGCGGTTAACATGCATGATAACTAATAGTCTTCGCGGTTAACATGCATGATAACTAATAGTCTTCGCGGTTAACATGCATGATAGCTAATAGTCTTCGCGGTTAACATGCATGATAACTAATAGTCTTCGCGGTTAACATGCATGATAGCTAATAGTCTTCGCGGTTAACATGCATGATAACTAATAGTCTTCGCGGTTAACATGCATGATAACTAATAGTCTTCGCGGTTAACATGCATGATAACTAATAGTCTTCGCGGTTAACATGCATGATAACTAATAGTCTTCGCGGTTAACATGCATGATAACTAATAGTCTTCGCGGTTAACATGCATGATAGCTAATAGTCTTCGCGGTTAACATGCATGATAACTAATAGTCTTCGCGGTTAACATGCATGATAACTAATAGTCTTCGCGGTTAACATGCATGATAGCTAATAGTCTTCGCGGTTAACATGCATGATAACTAATAGTCTTCGCGGTTAACATGCATGATAACTAATAGTCTTCGCGGTTAACATGCATGATAACTAATAGTCTTCGCGGTTAACATGCATGATAGCTAATAGTCTTCGCGGTTAACATGCATGATAACTAATAGTCTTCGCGGTTAACATGCATGATAACTAATAGTCTTCGCGGTTAACATGCATGATAACTAATAGTCTTCGCGGTTAACATGCATGATAACTAATAGTCTTCGCGGTTAACATGCATGATAACTAATAGTCTTCGCGGTTAACATGCATGATAACTAATAGTCTTCGCGGTTAACATGCATGATAACTAATAGTCTTCGCGGTTAACATGCATGATAACTAATAGTCTTCGCGGTTAACATGCATGATAACTAATAGTCTTCGCGGTTAACATGCATGATAACTAATAGTCTTCGCGGTTAACATGCATGATAACTAATAGTCTTCGCGGTTAACATGCATGATAACTAATAGTCTTCGCGGTTAACATGCATGATAACTAATAGTCTTCGCGGTTAACATGCATGATAACTAATAGTCTTCGCGGTTAACATGCATGATAACTAATAGTCTTCGCGGTTAACATGCATGATAACTAATAGTCTTCGCGGTTAACATGCATGATAACTAATAGTCTTCGCGGTTAACATGCATGATAACTAATAGTCTTCGCGGTTAACATGCATGATAACTAATAGTCTTCGCGGTTAACATGCATGATAACTAATAGTCTTCGCGGTTAACATGCATGATAACTAATAGTCTTCGCGGTTAACATGCATGATAACTAATAGTCTTCGCGGTTAACATGCATGATAACTAATAGTCTTCGCGGTTAACATGCATGATAACTCGACGATTGTTTGAATTGTAAACTAACTTTGAATGCTACGACTACGATCTTAGAATAATGACAACCTGCAGTTCTGGTCAGATGGTTATAGTCCGAGATCCCAGAGCTCCCAGACGGCACCTATTTTCTGATGATTTTAGGGAATCACACTGAGTTTAGGGGATTATTGGCCCCTTAGATTGGTCTGTCTTATTGGAAAAAGCTTTAAAATAGTTGTCTGACGAACATATTTACAAATGGAGCATGAGAATTTAAGTTAAGTAAAATTATTATTTTGGAGTTGTTAAGCAAAACGGCGGACGGAAAGTGCCTGGGAGTATTGGGATAAGTTTAGCTAGATAAGATAAGCCTTGTTTTTAAGGATGTTGCCTACAACATACGTGAAAATCACTTATTAGAAAATACGTGAAGTAAGTAATGTTTGTATGTACCTTCATTACCCCATATCTCAAAATTGTCCGTCTAAGCAAGTTAGCGAGTAAGCATGTGTTCTTAGTACTTACTAACTCTACTCAATCGTCCACATTTCATTCATCGGAAAATAAGTGACGTCTGGGAGCTCAGGGATCTTACTCTATTAGGTTAACAATTAGGTTTAAGATCAAATAAAAAAAAACCAAAAGCTACTGTTTCAAATTCACCAACTTTTACGTCACACATATGTTTGGATATAAAGTAAAAACACTTCACGTTTTAGATTCGTACTGCAGCTAAACAAAAAAGTTGATAACTTTGAAACCACTGAACCGATTTTGGTGAAACATAGCTAAGAATACTCCCAACTAAATCTCCTTTCAAATAAAAAAAACAACATCATTCGCTCGATTCATCCGTTCATCCGAGCTATGATGCCACATACACTGTCATCAAACACATAACATTTAGTAAATAAATCAAAAGTTCAGTTTTGTATGGTACCTACACCTACAGCTTATTTTTTTTCACGATTTTAGGACTGATCCTATAGTTAAAGTTGTTTGTTGTTTGAATACTAAATATGTACTACAGATGGCTTTAATACCTAATAAAGCATGGAATGTTTCTCAGTCTTTTATTTAAATATGTACTACAGATGGCTTTAATACCTAATAAAGCATGGAATGTTTCTCAGTCTTTTATTTTGCACGTTCCTGTAATCCTTATTGCATATCCATATTGCGTATTCACTTATTGCATGTCGAAATCCTTTAATTTGCTTGAGTATTTTAACAGCGAATGGATACATTTATTTTAGGCTAGTGAATCCAGCCGTATGTTTATTCGCTTATCATTTATCGAGATGCTGAACAAGACTCTTATTTTGATATTTATTTACAAAATATGTAAAAACAATAATCTGTATTTTCAGGGAGATTGCACGTGTGGCCTGGAGGAGGAGAACAGAAGACTAAGAAAGGAAAACGAGGGCCTGGAGGTATGATCATATTTTAAAACTCAAATCAAATCGTAATTTGGGGAAGGGGATGCAAACTAAGAGGAACCTGCGGAGGGGCCGCTCGTATAGATTTTGCCTCCAAGGTGCAAGCTGATGAGAAGGGGGCCTTGTAGATTTCATAGTGTACCTATAGGCATCAGCCATCGGCGCAAGTGAGACAGGCTCTCGTTACGGGATGGTAAACATCACGATTGTGGTGTGGAACAGACACGCCACTCTCCCTGCTTGCCGTAGGCGCCGTAGCCCTTGGTCCCCACCACCGCGTACTGATGTATGACTCAATCTTCTACCTACTGTGTGAGGGAGGTACTGAAACGTTAACAGTTGCCGTGAGTTGCCACACATAAAAAGATTGAGCTGTGTTAAGTGTCATAGGATATATTATGTTAGCAGTACCTACACGAAAACGGTGATGATATATTTTTAGGGTTCCGTAAAACGTAAAAACGGAACCCTTATAGATTCGTCATGTCTGCCATTCTGTCTGTCCGTCCGTATGTCACAGCCACTTTTTGCCTAAACTATGAGAACTACACTGTTGAAAATTGATAAGTAGATGTATTATGTGAACCACATTAAGATTTTTACAAAAAAAAAAAAAAAATTAGGGGTGCGCCCAACTCAAAACTGAAAGTAAAATATTTTTTTTCATCAAACGTGTGCGGTGTCTATCGATAGGTCTTCAAAAATGATGTTGAGGTTTCTAATTTCATTTTTGTCTATACTGAATAACTTGCGCGAGAGACACTTTCGAAGTGGTAAAATGTGTGTCCGCCCCCTCTAACTTCTAAAATAAGAGTGATAAAACTAAAAAAAAATATATGATGTACATTACCATGCAAACTACCAACGAAAATTGATTTGAACTCGATCTGATGAGTAGTTTTTTTAGTACGTCATAAATACACTATTATTAAAACATCGATCAAAGTTACACCGAACTACAAGAACTTATTTACTATGTTACTTGCTGCTACGGAACCCTTCATGGGCGAGTCCGACTCGCACTTGACCGCTTTTATTTTATTTTTGCAGAAGGAAATGTGCAGCTTGCGTACGCAAATTTCTACTTTACAAGCGGGACTGGTAAAGAAGGATTGCCAGTTGGACAGACAATGCCAGGAACAGATTACATGCAAAGAGAGAGAGGTAATAAAATAGTTAAATAAGAATAATTAAATATTATATTATTCTTTGTGAAAAAAAAAATCTACTTCAATTTAAAATTAAATTCAGGCAATTTCTTAATGTTTGTGTAATCAACTAAATACATTGTTCCAATAAAACAAGAATAAGAGGTGATACGAATACGTCGTCGAAGTAAGCGAATTTTAGATTTTTGTTGATATTTCAAAATCCGTTGCACCGATATCAATAAAATGTATATGCAACTATCTCTGAACTATGATCTACCAAACAAACAGAAGAATCATCACAATCGATTCACAATGGGTGGAGCTATCGCGTAACAAAGACAAAACATTCAGAACCTCTTCCTTTTTTAAAGTCGGCGAATAATACCTGCAGGTCTACTACGAAAACAACCTCCAAATAATCGGATCCGACCGACAGCTGTCCAAATAATCGGTAAGGTAATTAAATGCTTTCGGAGTAAGGTTTACGACACAAAAACTGTCAAATCTATGTCTGTCGGAATTCGGAATGAACGAAACGCCCGATCCGATCAACCGACTGATTGTGTTTCGTGGTAAGAAACTTCCATAAGTTCGGCCGATATATCGTTTATCGGACTTCGTAGTAGAGCTGTTGGTTATGATTTTTAAAACGTGTCTTAAAAGAAAATAGAGTAATTTTATCGACCATGTTTCAGTTGGGTTGTATCCGCGAGCAGCTGCAAGCAATGATGGTGGACGTCAAGGAGAAAACCGAGATCTGTGACTCGTTGACACAACAGTTGACAGACACCAAAGGTACAATCCACACGTAAATAGTATAGCTACGTTTATCAAAACCACTAGACTTTGAAACATTTTGTCCTTAACATAGTTGTCTTGAATTTTTCAATTATTGTATCATTTTAAATAATTAGTTAGGTTTGCACTTTGCCACTGCGCCTGATGTTAGCCATGTGACCATGTAGTCTACGATGGAGCGCATTTACCAAGAAGAATCCGATTCCCTTAAAGGTACCTAAATTGTATTCATCATGGTAAACGGTACACCCATTCAGGGAACGTATTCCATAGTTTAGATGTTCCTATTATGAAAGCGGAGACAAAACGTTCGAGCTTGCCGAAACTCGTCCATGAACTGCTGCCGCTTTTTTGGGCTACGAGCAGCATTGCTCTCTTTTCTTTCGCTTGAATGTATTGAGAAAAGTGGTAGGACTCGTGACAGTGCCCACCTGGGGAAGTACCACACCTTTGGCAGTCATTCTACCGCAAACATTACTATGTTTCAATTTGAAGGGCAATGTTTCCAGAGAAATTACAGGGCTTAAAGATATAATATCTTGATGTCTGGGTGACGTGCGCAGTGCAGTCCTAGGTAATGATTTGGACTCTTCATGTTCCAATAGTTGCGTGTAACTGTGCTGTTATGTGGCAGGCATGTTGCTTACCGACAGGGACGTATCCTGTTTCGTCTCGTGACTCAGAATAAAATAAAAACGACAGCGATAGCAAAGCCGAAGCTGGTTTATTGACCGGTGTCCGTCTGTCGGTTCCAGCCGCGTTGGACGACCGGGTGGGCGAGCTGAGCTGCATGCAGCAGCAGAGCCGCATCTACCAGGACACCATCAACGTCATGAGGGAGGAACTCGACAGATCTGAAGAGATCACTAAAGAGGTGACAATTTCAACTATAGCGTGGTTATTACACGTGCTAAATTAATATTTTGGGTGACTCACGTGTACCTTAAAACTCAATACACAAACCCAAAAACAATAGTGCTTGTTGTCATCTCTAGCACTGTTTAGCGGCCGTTTAGTGTTTATTCACTTCAGCACACCATTTATCGAGCGTTAACGAGCGCGCGAGTTCCCGTTACGAAGAGTTCGATGCTTTTAGACCGGGGAAGAAAGTGTTTTGACCTTTTTTTATTTTGTACGGGGAATAAATACGATTTTTTTAAACTGTAGAACAAAAGCTGACGTATCTAAGGTACTTAACATCCCCTTAAAAGGCTGCAGGCTGATTATCAATAAACCTGTCTGATGTAACAGCTCCTAAACCACGTAACATTGCGATAACACTAATACTCAAATGTCAATCCTGTTAGTTTACATTTGAATTATAATATTTATAAACAAACGATACAGTTAGAATCGACTTGAATCTCCCTTGACAGTAATGGGATCAAATATTATGTTCTAGTGCACTCACACTTCAATAAACCGAAGCGTAAACAACGTTCAACAACGGGCGAGTCAAATAGCTCAGAGCTCAGACAGACTTGAAATCTAACAGGAATAATATGGCCAAATACTTATTCTCGTACATTATTTCCATGAGTGGGGGACTAACAAATAACATGTTATTTGGTTTTTAACATATTTCGTTAGAATTAGTTGTGTGTGAATTTATTTTTAAATTGAAGTCGATTGTTTGGTGTGCAAAGTAAAACTATTTTATTATGATTGATTATAATTGTATAATGTGTGTTCGTAGGTAGCGTCTCTGCGCGCGGAGCTGTGCTGTGAGGTGCGGCGCGGCGCGCGCGGCGTGCGGCGCGCGGCGGCGCTAGAGGGGGAGCTGGCGCGCGCGCGGGGACACTGCCAGCGGCTCGACAAGGCTTACAGGTCTTCTTACATTACAGTGTTATAGAGTTATGGGTTATGGGGCGAGCTAGACGGGTAAGAACTTGGCGTACTTACGTTACCTGCTATCCTGATCTACCAAGTGGCTGTGTATGTCAGAAATAATCTAGAATCATACAATACGCGAGGAGAGAGACATTCGCGTAACGTACGCAACGCGGACAAGCTGGATGTTATACCACACTCTCTCACGAGGTCACGGAAGTTAACTCACATTATGGGACCGGAAGTTTATAACACTCTTCCCAAAATAGTATCGGCCTCAAGTTTCAGCAACTTCAGAAACAGATTAAAGTGATGGCTTATCGATCAAACTTTTTATGGTTACAGCGAATTTTTAGAGTGTGATGGCAAAGTTCCTATAAAAATGTGAAAAAAAATATATATAAGTACAATCGTATTTAAAACATATTTATTACTCTTATACTCGTATAATGCTTGACAGTTTTCTGTGCGATAATTATTAATAATTGTTATTATAATACAGTGAAGCGATAATTTCAAACTTTGAAAATGTAAACAATTTGTATGCCCTTTCTTTTGTTTTAATTTTTTATTAATTGACGTGTAAATTGTACATTTATCAATAAAGAACTTTGGCTTTGACTATGAGAGCCTGATGATACACACCTACCTATAACACCACAGCGCATGCGCGGTCCGAAGGGGGGGTCACAGGGGACATGACCCCTCCAAAATCGTATACGTCACATTAAAATGCCAACTAGTAGCCTTTTTTACTCAATTTATTGTATTTCTATTCGTGAAAAAAAATCTGAGGCTCTGTACTGGTGACCCCCAAATTCGACGCTGGGACCACACCTGCCACAGCGTCACACGCTATTCGAAATTGAAGAGTTCAAATCATTGCCTAGCACTGCACCTGAGGGCACATCCAGCTTTGGCGTTAAAGGGGGGTGGGGGGTTCAGATAGTCGTAGTCACAAGACCGTGCAACAAATGCGTACGTGCGTTTTAATTTGTCGTCGAACTAAGTTTTGGACTACTTAGCCCAGGAGGAAGTCCTGGAGAGAGGGAGAACCCTTGGCCCATCCCCTAGATCCCTAGATCCGCTGTATGCCCCGTACTTAATTTCTTTGGAAACCTGCCCTACAAACCGGAACACAGTACTTGGCAATGGTGTGTTACTTCCCAAGGCGGGTTCTGTAAAAAGTCCAATACGATAAAAACAAAAAAAGAAGTAGAGAATGAGAACGCATCAGCTAAGCACTTATTAAAATAAAGTAGCCAAGTGCGAGTTGGACTCGCCCATGAAGGGTTCCGTTGCAGCAAGTAACATACATAGTACACATAGTTCTTGTAGTTCGTTGTAACTTTGATCGAAGTTTCAATAATAGTGTATTTATGACGTACAAAAAAAAACTACTCATCAGATCGAGTTCAAACTAATTTTCGTTGGTAGTTTACATGGTAATGTACATCATATATTTTTTTAGATTTTTTATACTTTAGAAGTTAGAGGGGGGGGGGGGGGGGCACATTTTACCACTTTGGAAGTGTCTCTCGCGCAAATTATTCAGTGTAGACGAAAATTATTTTAGAAACCTCAACATCATTTTTGAAGACCTATCGATAGACACCCCTACACGTGTAGGTTTGATGAACAAAAAAATTTTGAGTTTCAGTTCTCAGTATGGGGGGCAACCCTAATTTTTATTTTTTTTGTTCAAATCTTAATGCGGTTCACAGAATACATCTACTTACCAAGTTTCAACAGTGTAGTTCTCATAGTTTCGGCAAAAAGTGGCTGTGACATACGGACGGACAGACAGACAGACAGACAGACAGACATGACGAATTTATAAGGGTTCCGTTTTTACGTTTTACGGAACCCTAAAAAAGTATAACATGTCAGACATCAGGTGCATAATTATCACAATGTCATTTGTTGCCAATGTAAAGTATACCGTATCCCTCAGAGAGAAGACTACGAATGCGTTGTCGCTGGAGCGTGAGCTGGACGAGGCGCACGCGCGCGGCGCCGAGCTGTGCGGAGAGGCGGGGCGGGTGGTGCGCGCCGTGCGCTGCTGGGCCGCCAGGATGAAGGAAATACACCGGTAACCATACGGGGATAGGGTCGATTTTGCTTTGCAGGAAACTTAAGTATACCGAAGGAGGAAGACTTAAAATGATGTGGATGTGAATTTGGTGTGCGCCTTTTGTTCCTGTGTCGCCAGAATTTTCGTTGGGGGTAAGTGGTTTTTGTTTTGCAAAAAACGTAAGTAGCCCATTGCTGAAGGCAGAAAATAAAAGATTCCAAATACTATGGGGTGTAGGCATGGGTATTATTGAAGACACAAAACAGAAGAATTCGAATGCTACGGGAGTGCATTTGAAGTGGGCATGCGTGTAGCCTAGTCGGCTAGAATGAAAGACTAGTACTTGACATTATGTTATGGATGGTAGTGCATTAAAATTTAGAACTAGTACTATCAAGTAATCGGTCGCTGGTCGCTGCTCAGCTCCTAGCGTTACAGTCTTTCACTGTTAATGTTTTGTTGTGTTTGATTCCTTAATTTGTGAACTGAAATTATTTGTCTCCTGACTTTCGCACGTTTAATCTAGGAAGATTTCACAATGGCAACATTTCTTCACAGAGAGCAAGAAAAGCAGATAAAGCTAAAAGAGAACCGGCTGCGTTGTCTCCAAGACGAGCTGCACAAGCGGCAGATCAGCGTCTGCCCGCGGCTGTGGGAGCGTGTGGAGCACACCAGTTCCGGGCTGGTCACCCTCGCTGCCAGCACCAGTGGGACCTGCTCCCAGACCGCCAGGAAGAGCGACGGCAGCTATCCCACGGTCAAGTTCTGCGTGGGAGAGAGCCGGCACGACGGGACAGGGTCCAGTGGGAGCGAGATGGCGGGATGTTCGACGCCTCTGCCTTGCGCGGACGCAGCCCGCTCGAGCAGCGAGCCCGCGTGCCCGGAACATGTGCCATCGTGCTCTAAGAACCTCCCGGCGTGTTCGCCGAACAGGACGTGCAGGACGAAGTCGGCGTGTGGAATGATGAAGGTACATTTTAATGCTGCTATCATCGACGAGGTCCACCTCTTCATATGATACTCAGCCTTTTCCTCGGTTTGACATCTTCGATACGATTTATAGACAGCTGATGGTCGTTGGAAACAGTCATAATTTCTGTAATACCTACTTACTGTTTCAATATACGTGAAACAAAAGCGAGTGCAATATTCGAATGACTTAAGTAGTAACTCTAATCCTGGTTACAAAATTAAACGCTTTTTGTTTGATTTCTTCAAATACTTCAGCACAATAATAGTCCGGCGTAGACGGAACATCCACGCGGATAGGTGTGTCGAAGCGAGCGCTCGGCGCAAGAGGAATCCGCTCATAGAAATAGTATATTTTCCTAGTTCCACGCAGTTTCGGAGTTCCTTGCACACAGTCATTTGCGCTGGGAATCGTACCCACAATTTTGGATGTGGATTGATTGGAACCCACAAATGGATTTGTGTCTTGAGTCATCAAGCCACAAATCCATATAGATTAGAATACTTAGTGGTATCGTAATGTGTTTGTTTCAGAGTCGGTCCGGCTGGGCGGGCGCGCTCGCGGACACCCCCCGCCCCGCGCCGCCCGCGCCGGTCAGTCAGCATCGCCAGCTTTTCTTTTAACTAAGGATGTAGCCAGGATTTGGACCGCACGCACGACCTTGTCGCACGGCCGTGAGGCTTGACTACGACTTTGTGACCTGGGTCAATAAAATCTGGATCCGACATCCGATCTTGCTCTTAACAGACCTCAAAAAAGGAGGTTGTCAATTCGGTTGTGTTTTTGAAGTGAAAACTTTTTTTGACTCATCATACATAGATTTTCTCGTACGCTCGGAGGTGAGAGGCGCAATTGGCTGAACTCGGGACTGCCGAGTTTAGCGAGGTACATTCAGCTACTCTTCACTGCTGTGTCGCTTTGTTTACTATATTCAGTTTAAATGTAACGGTAGTTCTAGAACCTTCCAGTACACAAACTGTTTATGCTTGTAATTTACTAAATTATATATTTTTAAATCCCCGCCTTATGGTGGCCGCCAACTTAGATTTGAAATTTGTCATAGGATATACCTAGTATTCTGCTAGTCAATCCCTTTCATTGGATACCATTGATCCCTTATGAGGGAATTGTGAAAAAAATATGTAACCTGCCATTTTGTCGCGGCGGCCATCTTGCAGCGGTTTTCATAAAACATCTAAGAACATTCTCGAGTAAATCACCTTTCCAAGAAAAAAAAAATCAGTTTATCTCTGCAGGAGCTACGATGCCACAGACAGAAACACAAGTCAAACTTTTAAGAGCCAGTCGTTTTAGCAGCGGTTTTTTCGGGGGTTATAAATAGCCATGTTGATATTAGATGTGTTTTTTTACCAGCTGTCTCCGAGCGAGGAGATGTTCTCCCGCATGGAGAGCCTGAGCGCGGCCCTGGCAGACGGGTACAGGCGCTGGGCGCGCCGGGCGCCCTCCTAGGGGAGCCAGGACTTGAAGGATCTAACCTAACTAGTAATTTATACACCAATAAGTTGTCAACAGTCAAAATTATGTCTAAGTAGGAGAAAATTTGAGGCAATGATATTAAAGTATCGATAAGCTATTGGACCATTAATGCCGAAGCGTTAACAAGCCATTGAAGTACCTATCGACAATCTATTGAGCCAAATGACAATGACGCTGGCATTTGTATAAGTATTGAACCAATAATGTCGATATATCAATAATCCACTCAGCCAATGGTGTTAATTAAAGACATAATTATACCATTACAGCAATATTATCAAATTCTTTATTAGTCATTGAGCGATATTGACGTATCGAAAAAAAAATATCGAGGTTAAAATGGCGATACATTGATAAACCATTCGGCCAATAATGTCGATTTTCGCATATGGGGCGTTTTCAAGATGCAAAAGACCTGTCAAAGACAGTTTCCAATTTCACCGTAGGTGGCGCCAATGTTTTACACAAAAACACAATTCACAAAAACAAAAGATATTTCACAAAAACAAACAGTGGTGCCACACTTGATAAAATTTATAACTATCTTTAGCAAGTCAATTTGTAAAAAAGCATCTGGAGAAAGCCTCATTTCGCTATTAATAAATGACGATTTTGATATAATGATACAATTTTACTGATGTTATAACACTATGGATACAAGTTTGATTGGTTCAATAATAGACAATAATCTATTATTAGTTATAATAGGTATAGTGATTGATGATCTCGGGATTGGAAGATGTATATCGAGATGGTTTAGGGTGAATCTTCACTGGAGCTTTTTTGAGAAAGTATGTTCAGAATGCAAGCATTGCTTCAAGAAGATTGCTTATAGTCAGACTTCTCTAGAATAATGTTACACATGTTTTGTGATTTAAGGGCATTTAATACACATTTTTAACGATTATACTTAGATTAATATTAGCAGTATTGTTTGCTAGTCTTATTTTGTAGCTATTTTAACTTATTTTTAAATTATTTAGAGAATAAAGTTTGTTTCGTTAATATTAAAAAGTATTTTATTTTTTACATTGATAGGTTTGCATTTTACCACAATCTTGCGGGATGTTAAGCGACGCAAATTGCATCGCATCTGCACTGCATCATGATGTCACCCCCTTGCTGGGTGCAGACTGGACCCCCCTTGCTGGGTGCAGACTGGACCCCCCTTGCTGGGTGCAGACTGGACCCCCCTTGCTGGGTGCAGACTGGACCCCCCTTGCTGGGTGCAGACTGGACCCCCCTTGCTGGGTGCAGACTGGTCCCCCCTTGCTGGGCGGATCACTAATTAAAGCGCACGCACTCACTTGTCTCACGATCTTGTGACTTGACAAATACTATATTATGACGCCTCGGCCTCCTTCTGCGAGACCGCCATCCTTGGGCTTAAACAAAGCGAATATGTACAGTATGCGCACATAGCTGTAATACCACACAAAATGGCCGACATTGTGGAGTTAGCGGTCGAAATCGTATCGTTCCACTGCAAGTGGAAATCGGCTCTGTTGGTATGGATAGGCCGAGGGGAAGTGCACAATACATCCCTAGCGGAACGGCAGTACAGGCCTATCACCTCCACTCTGAATTAGAATTAGGCTGCGTTTCCACCAGAGATGTGCGAAAATGCGAAGCGAAGGATGTGTTTGTAAATAACCAATAATATCGCTTCATTTACCTCACCTCGGTCAGCACAGCTCTCGTGGAAAAGGCTCAGGGGAGCCAGATTTTTGCGTACACAAAACAAGCGAGGGATGTGTGCGAGAAATGTGTTGCGAAGTTTGCGACATAATCTGCCAGCCAATCCACAGACGCATCCTCGCACCACACATTATTCACAGCACAGCTAAACATCCTCGCATGACACATTTCCCTAGCTTGTTCTAGCAAATAAAGTTATTCAATTGCCGAGTTACCATTCATTTACGAATTTCATATTTACACCATTTTGACAAAATGCGAAGTTAGCTGGTTTTCCCATGAAGGTTTCGATTTTCGATTTCGATCTTGTAAATGCTTTATTTTTGGTTTGCGTTTTCCAGGTATATAAGGTACCAGGGTAGCGATTCTGAAACCATTCGGTTGCATCCGACACGGAATCTCATCTCTCGGTCTTTGTCTTATCTGTTTAGTACCTATGACAAAGAACGAGAGATGAGATTCCGTGTCGGATGCAACCGAATGGTTTCAGAATCGCTACCCTGGTAATAGTAAAGAAGTGTCAATTAAATAAACATAATTATTGCCACTTATCTTACTAATTCTTAATGAAACTACATTTTTATTAAAAATACTTTATTTTCACAAATGTGACACACATAAAAAAATAAAAAAAGAATACCTTAATTGCTGTTAAAGCTACATAATGGTGATGTCAAGAAATCATTTTCGGCTAAAAACGTTAACTACATTTGCTAAAATATGAACTATGGTAGGTATTATATTTGTGCAGAAGGAAATGTGCAGCTTGCGTACGCAAATTTCTACTTTACAAGCGGGACTGGTCAAGAAGGATTGCCAGTTGGACAGACAATGCCAGGAACAGATTACATGCAAAGAGAGAGAGGTAATGAAATAGTTCAATAAGAATAATTAAATATTATAATATTCTTTGTGAAAAAAAAAATCTACTTCAATTTAAAATTAAATTCAGGCAATTTCTTAATGTTTGTGTAATCAACTAAATACATTGTTCCAATAAAACAACGAGGTGATACGAATACGTCGTCGAAGTAAGCGAAGTTTAGATTTTTGTTGATATTATATAATCCGTTACACCGATATCAATAAAATGTATATGCAACTATCTCTGAACTATGATCTACCAAACAAACAGAAGAATCATCACAATTGGTGGAGCTATCGCGTAACAAAGACAAAACATTCAGAACCTCTTCCTTTTTTAAAGTCGGCGAATAATACCTGCAGGTCTACTACGAAAACAACCTCCGAATAATCGGATCCGACCGACAGCTGTACAAATAATCGGTAAGGTAATTAAATGCTTTCGGAGTAAGGTTTACGACACAAAAACTGTCAAATCTGTCTGTCGGAATTCGGAATGAACGAAACGCCCGATCCGATCAACCGACTGATAGTGTTTCGTGGTAAGAAACTTCCATAAGTTCGGCCGATATATCGTTTATCGGACTTCGTAGTAGACCTGCTGGTTCTGATTTTTAAAACGTGTCTTGAAACAAAATAGAGTAATTTTATCGACCATGTTTCAGTTGGGTTGTATCCGCGAGCAGCTGCAAGTAATGATGGTGGACGTCAAGGAGAAAACCGAGATCTGTGACTCGTTGACACAACAGTTGACAGACACCAAAGGTACAATCCACACGTAAATAGTCAAATAGCTACGGTTATTAAAACCACTAGACTTTGAAACATTTTGTCCTTAACATGGTTGTCTTGAATTTTTCAATTATTGTATCATTTTAAATAATTAGTTAGGTTTGCACTTTGCCACCGCGCCTGATGTTAGCCATGTGACCATGTACCTAGTCTACGATGGAGCGCGTTTACCAAGAAGAATCCGATTCCCTTAAAGGCACCTAAATTGTATTCATCATGGTAAACGGTAAACCCATTCTAGTATTCCATAGTTTTGATGTTCCTATTATGAAAGCGGAGACAAAACGTTCGAGCTTGCCGAAACTCGTCCATGAACTGCTGCCGCTTTTTTGGGCTACGAGCAGCATTGCTCTCTTTTCTTTCGCTTGAATGTATTGAGAAAAGTGGTAGGACTCGTGACAGTGCCCACCTGGGGAAGTACCACACCTTTGGCAGTCATTCTACCGCAAACATTACTATGTTTCAATTTGAAGGGCAATGTTTCCAGAGAAATTACAGGGCTTAAAGATATAATATCTTGATGTCTGGGTGACGTGCGCAGTCAGGGCCGAGCCGCCCCTGTGTGCGAAGTGCGCGGCGCACACAGGCGCCAAGACAATAGGGGCGCCAGCGCCGTCACCGATTTTTTTACACTTACGCAATACCATGTTCTTTGTAGTTCAGTATCGTCGATTAGTAAGTAGGTAGGATAGGCGCAATATTTGCTTAGTTAAATATCAATTCATAAATTGCTAAGTTGCTAAACATAGTTTATTGTAAGAGTATCCCAAGATAATGTTTACGTTTTGGGTTTTGGTTTACATTAATTAAGGTTAAGGTATCGGCTTTAAAATCAAAAGAACCGTGAGTCTGTTTATTTAATTGAGATTATAAACGCAACTCGATACGATGTGTGCGATGTAAGTAGAGTAGTGTCACAACAGGGGTTCCCTGATTTTAATGAACGAAAGGAGCCAAAATAATTGAACAATTATTATTCGAAAGGGTGTGCAAGGTATTTATGGTAAAATATTTTCTGTTTCAAATTCCTACTAAATCCGCTTAGTTGTTAAGGTAAATATTTGTTCTCTAAAGAATTTTGGCACTTTTTTGGGTTAAAAAGTACTTACTGTTCAATTCCAGACTAAAATATATCTGTGTTACAAATTACAACCAAATCTATTAATAACCCATTCCGATGTTATAAGTAGTTAATTAAATTTTACACTTTTTTGTGATAATAAGTAGTTAAGCAATGTTAATCTGACGTGTTAGTATAGAATAATAATTATGTTATTCACACATATAACATGTCGGATTAACAGAACAAATTGATTTGATATTTGACACAGGTGTTTTATAGTGTAAAATATTATGTTCCCACTGCTGCTGTTATTCGGGTCAAGGCTCTCCTTGACTCTCTTAGCTCTCCTTAGCTCTCTAGCTAAGGTCATAATACACCACCTTGGGTCAGTGCGGGTTGGTGGATGACACATGATTTCGAAAGATTCCAAAATAATGACATGTTGGTTTCCTCGAAATGTTTTTCTTCACCATTTTTAATTTAGCGGCATTACGCACATGTTTTATACAGTGGTGCGCGTGGGATTTGAACCCGGGAAGTCCGGGAAGTCGCCGTTCTCCCGTCTAGAGCAGCTGTTGCTCATTATTAAAAGTTGAAATTTGAATAAAACAATCAATTTCTACACATACCACATCTCAGATTCTATACAGACAAATTCGCGGGTAACAGCTGGTTTATAATTGTTTCCTAAGAAACAATGCATTTTTATGATTAGTAAGTAGATTATATGCAACTACAGACTATAAACTATCTGTGTTTCAAATTTCGCCTTCGCCAAAAAATATTTTATCCGCCATTTTGTGGAGGTGGCTATCATGAATCGATATTAATCAAACATAGCCAAGAACTATCAAGGAAACTGCCCTTGGAAATGAACAAAACTGCATTGACATGGGCCTATCCGTTTGAGAGCTACGATGCCACAGACAAACACACATACACACACACATCGACACGACATACATTGACGTCGAACCTATAACACCCCTCTTTTTACGTTGGATGTTAAAAAGGGGCGCCATAAAGGTTTGGCACACAGGCGCTGGTGGGGGTCGGCTCGGCCCTGTGCGCAGTGCAGTCCTAGGTAATGATTTGGACTCTTCATGTTCCAATAGTTGCGTGTAACTGTGCTGTTATGTGGCAGGCATGTTGCTTACCGACAGGGACGTATCCTGTTTCGTCTCGTGACTCAGAATAAAATAAAAACGACAGCGATAGCAAAGCCGAAGCTGCTTTATTGACCGGTGTCCGTCTGTCGGTTCCAGCCGCGTTGGACGACCGGGTGGGCGAGCTGAGCTGCATGCAGCAGCAGAGCCGCATCTACCAGGACACCATCAACGTCATGAGGGAGGAACTTGACAGATCTGAGGAGATCACTAAAGAGGTGACAATTTCAACTCTAGCGTGGTTGTTACACGTTCTAAATTAATATTTTGGGTGACTCACGTGTGCCTTAAAACTCAATACACAAACCCAATAACAATAGTGCTTGTTGTCCACTCTAGCACTGTTTAGTGTTTATTCACTTCGGCATACCATTTATCGAGCGTCAAAGAGCGCGCGAGCTCCCGCTACGAAGAGTTCGATGCTTTTAGACCGGGGAAGAAAGTGTTTTGACCTTTTTTTTATTTTGTACGGAGAAAAAATACGTTTTTTTTAAACTGTAGAACAAAAGCTGACGTATCTAAGGTACTTAACATCCCCTTAAAACGCTGCAGGCTGATTATCAATAAACCTGTCTGATGTAACAGCTCCTAAACCACGTAACATTGCGATAACACTAATACTCAAATGTCAATCCTGTTAGTTTACATTTGAATTATAATATTTATAAACAAACGATACAGTTAAAATCGACTTGAAACTCCCTTGACAGTACCTAATGGGATCAAATATGTTCAAGTGCACTCACACTTCAATAAGCCGAAGCGTAAACAACGTTCAACAACGTGCGAGTGAAATGGCTCAGAGCTCAGACAGACTTGAAATCTAACAGGAATAATATAGCGAAATACTTATTCTCGTACATTATTTCCATGATTGGGGGACCATCAAATAACATGTTATTTGGTTTAGCATATTTCGTTAGAATTAGTTGTGTGTGAATTTATTTTTAAATTGAAGTCGATTGTTTGGTGTGCAAAGTAAAACTATTTTATTATGATTGATTATAATTGTATAATGTATGTTCGTAGGTAGCGTCTCTGCGCGCGGAGCTGTGCTGCGAGGTGCGGCGGGGCGCGCGCGGCGTGCGGCGCGCGGCGGCGCTAGAGGGAGAGCTGGCGCGCGCGCGGGGACACTGCCAGCGGCTCGACGCGGCCTACAGGTCTTATTACATTCACAATGTTATAGAGTTATGGGTTATGGGGCGAGCTAGACGGGTAAGAACTTGGCGTACTTACGTTACCTGCTATACTGATCTACCAAGTGGCTGAGTATGTCAGAAATAATCTAGAATCATACAGTACGCGAGGAGAGAGACATTCGCGTAACGTACGCAACGCGGACAAGCTGGATGTTATACCACACTCTCTCACGAAGTCACGGAAATTAACTCACATTATGGGACCGGAAGTTTATAACACTCTTCCCAAAATAGTATCGGCCTCAAGTTTCGGCAACTTCAGAAACAGATTAAAGTGATGGCTTATCGATCAAACTTTTTATGGTTACAGCGAATTTTTAGAGTGTGATGGCAAAGTTCCTATAAATATGTGAAAAAAAATATATATTTACAATCGTATTTAAAACATATTTATTATACTCGTATAATGCTTGACAGTTCTCTGTGCGATAATTAATAATTGTTATTATAATACAGTGAAGCGATAATTTCAAACTTTGAAAATGTAAACAATTTGTATGCCCTTTCTTTTGTTTTAATTTTTTATTAATTGACGTGTAAATTGTACATTTATCAATAAAGAACTTTGACTTAGACTATGAGAGCCTGATGATACACACCTGCCTATAACACCACAGCGCATGCGCGGTCCGAAGGGGGGGTCACAGGGGACATGACCCCCCCAAAATCGTATACGTCACATTAAAATGCCAACTAGTAGCCTTTTTTACTCAATTTATTGTATTTCTACTCGTGAAAAAAAATCTGAGGCTCTGTACTGGTGACCCCCCCCCCCCCAAATTCGACGCTGGGACCACGCCTGCCACAGCGTCACTCGCTATTCGAAATTGAAGAGTTCAAATCATTGCCTAGCACTGCACCCGAGGGCACATCCAACTTTGGCGTTAAAGGGGGGTGGGGGTTCAGATAGTCGTAGTCACAAGACCGTGCAACAAATGCGTAGGTACGTGCGTTTTAATTTGTCGTCGAACTAGGTTTTGGACTACTTAGCCCAGGAGGAAGTCCTGGAGAGAGGGAGAACCCATGGCCCATCCCCTAGATCCCTAGATCCGCTGTATGCCCTGTTCCGTATAATCGGGCAACATTATATCGGCCATCGAAATCTAGCGTGTGTCTGTGGTCGCCGGCTGTCACTTGTACCGTTGTCTGTTTTTCGCTGGAACGAAACGACGCGTTTAATATAATCTGGTTTGCTTTTCTGGATAAAAGTGTTATAGTTCGCGGGAACGACTAGTTTTTCGGGATAAAAGATTTAGTATTGTGCGGGAACACGTTATTTACTTTAATAATCGCTACGGGATTAGTGCTGGACTATTATTCGTGTGAAGTGTGCTACTGGATTGGCCGCTTCTACAACGCTAGAACGCAGGATCGTTCTGGGAATTCTGGACCGGAGTTCGCCTGGAGATCGTCCGGTTTGGGTTCCACATTCCTTTTTTGTCCACTTCCCTTATTCCTTCGACCAAACTGGACTTTGAGCGACGCGGGGAAGCATACGTAAGTAATTTTAAGTAACTTGTCAAAATTGTGGGAGTAACTCTTAAAATCGGTATAACGGCATTTAATTTGTTTTTGAGATCTGCTATGGGCCCCAGGTCGGTATTTCTGGTAAAATACTAAACATTTTTTGGTAGACAGAGCGTCGTTGGCCGTAAATACTCCCTTTTTGTTTTAATTTTCTGGCAAAATATACCGGGTAGGCCGAATATTTGGGGGTTCCCAGTTTATAATTTCTCCCCAAACTGTCGGGAAATTAGTATTAAGTGGTATCCGGTTTTTTAGGTTGCGGATATATTTGTTGTGACATTGTCCGAACTTTAGGCTAATTTAAAATTTAAATTTAAATTTAAAATGGCTTCGGATTTGGCCAACCAGCTCCGATGGTTCGAATCCTTACAAGGATTGGTCGGCCGGAGAGACCGGGAGGAGGCGCTGCTAAACAGGGCAGAACAGCTCGACAGGCGCCTGGAGGTCGCTGAGAGGAGCGCAGGATCGCTGCGGGATGCAAGGCCGTCTCCAACTGAGGAGCAGATGGAGAGGATCGAGGCGGACATGCGGCGCATCCTGGATGTCTACGACGAGGTCTCCGAAAGGGTTCGCCAGCTGGAGAGGTCTCGTCAGGGAAGGGCGAGCTCGGGACCCGTCATCAGGAATGCGGGTTCGGGTGTAGTGGGACGCCTTCCCACCCTGGACTTGCCCAGGTTCACAGGTAACCTGCGAGAGTGGAGCGGCTTCCGGAGTATGTTCGCCTCTCTCGTGGATTCACGCACGGATCTGACGAAGGCGGAGAAACTGGCCTATCTCCGCACGTCACTGGAGGGTGAGGCACTCTCCCTGGTCCAGCACCTGGAGCTGGACGACGACAACTTCGGCACGGCGATGGAGTTGCTGGATACGAGGTTCCAAAACCCTCGGCTCCTCGCCGACGCTCACGTGTCCCAAATACTGGGGCTGCCGAAGGTGACTGAGAGGTCTCAGTTGAGGCCGCTAATCCTCACGCCCGTGAAGGTGGCGTACAACGCCTTGCGCAGCTTGGGACTGCCAGTGGAACACTGGTCGTTTCTGCTGGTCCACATCCTGCTGGGCAAGGTGCCGCTGGAGTTGCGCGCCCGGTTCGAGCGGGAAAGGGGCCTTCACGGCGACCCGAAGGTCTTCCCCACGTTTGAGGAGCTACTTCGGGTCCTGGAGTGGGAGGCGAGGATGGCAGAGTCGGCGCCTCAGGAGGCACAGCCCGCCGCGTCAGCTCGTGGCCCTGCCGGAACAGGACCGCGACCTACCAATCCCCGCACTCAGGGTGCGGTGAAGCGGACGGCGACGGTGACGAGTGCGTCGGAGCAGGAGTGCCCGAACTGTGGCCAGCTTCACGCGCTGGTGCAGTGTCCGGCCCTGCTTGCGCGGACGACCTCCGAACGACGAGGGATCGTTCGGCGGTTGCGTCGGTGCTACGGGTGCCTGGGGGGTCATCTGTACAATGACTGCCCCACGGCACGGCCGTGTCCTGGGTGTGGGGGACCACACCATCAGCTCTTGTGCGTCAGGAGCAATGGTGCTGGTCGACAGCCCTCAGGGAGGGGGCCCTCCACGGGCGGGGGCGCTCCCACGCAGAGCCACGCATTGTACAACAATGAAGTGGCTACAGCGTGGAGCACACCCCCTCCACCCCAACCCACGGCAGCACCGGGCAGCCCAACAAGGGGCGTCTTACACGCGGCTCGGTCACCGACCTCACAGCCCGCGCGGACGCGGGCGAACTGGAGAGGTGGAAGGGTGATACAGGAGTCACCACGGGGGCCACCTCCCCAGCGTTATCCTTCTCCGCCGCTGGATCCGCGACCGATGGAATGGAGGGCGTACACGCCTCCCCTCCATGAACATCCGAGGCTGGAGTACCACCCGCCCTACTTTCGGTATGGCAGGGCGGCCGGATATGCCCCCCCTCCGATGGCCCTTTGCACTCGGCAGCCATATTGGGCTGGGCCCTGTAGTCCGACGGGTTCGGACGGGCCTCGGAGGGATTGACTAGCCTCCGTTCCCTTGGCACAGGATCCACCGGTGGTCCTGCTGCCCACCCTCTGGTTAAGGGTTTGGGGTCCAAGAGGCGACTACGTCCGGATACGAGCGCTCTTGGACACAGGGTCCCAGGGGTGCATTTTGACAACCCGGGTTGCTCATCGCCTGGGCCTGGCTAGGTTTCCGTCACCGACTCCGTTGCGGGGAGTCGGGAACACAGAGGTGCGGTCGGCTGGACAGACCCGCCTCTCCTTCTCGTCCGTACATTCCTATTCGGAAAGGATTGCGGTCAGGGCCACCGTCATGGATTCGGTTGTCGGTTGGCTTCCTCAGGCGGACATAGATCCGGATCTTTTGTCCTGTACTAAGGGTCTCAGGTTGGCGGATCCCCGCTTCGGGATGGCGGGTCCGGTAGACCTTTTGTTGGGTTCTGATGTACTGGGTTACATCATGAACGGCAAGCCTAGACTGCTGGATCAGTCTTCGCTGATGGCGCTGCCCACCATCTACGGGAACGCCATTTTGGGAATGGTGGATGAGTGGCAGCAGTCGAATCAGGCTTCTTTTACGGGAACGGCCCTCGCTCAGATCATGCAGAGGTTCTGGGAGATCGAAGAGCCGCCTACCGTGTCTCGGCTGGATCCCGAGCACGTGGAGTGTGAGAACTTTTATCAGGCTCACACTCGGAGAATGGTTTCTGGGCGATTGGAGACTAGGCTGCCTTTCCGGGATAACCCCCCGCGTCTGGGCCAGTCTCGATCATTGGCCGAGAAAAGGCTCAGGTCCATGGAGCGACGCATGGCTCGAGATCCTGTACTTCGGGAAAAGTACATCGAGTTCATGAGGGAGTATGAGGCACTGGGCCACATGTCTCCGGCTCGCGACGACTGGTCGACCATGGACCACTACTTTTTGCCTCATCACGCCGTTTTGAAGGCGTCGACGGGCAAACTCAGGACGGTGTTCGATGGATCCGCTCCGACTTCGACAGGAGTGTCACTGAACCAGTGCCTCCACGCTGGACCGAAGCTACATCGGGATATTGTAGACATCATCCTGAATTTCCGTAGGCATCAGGTGGTGTTGGGAGCGGACATCCGTATGATGTTCCGACAAACGGTCATACACCCCGAGGACAGGAGGTTCCAGTTGATCCTCTGGCGGGAAAGTCCTCAGGACCCTATGATGGTGTATGAGTTGAACACCAACACCTATGGGTTGAGATCAAGCCCCTTCATTGCGATCCGCTCACTGCTGGAGTTGGCGGAGCAAGAACGGGCTCGGTACCCACGTGCAGCCGCAGTTCTGGAGCGCGACCTGTACGTGGACGACGTTTGCACTGGCGCGCAGACGGTGGAGGAAGCTCTGTTGCTCCGGGATGAGCTTACAGAGCTTCTCGCATCTGGAGGCTATGAGCTTCGGAAATGGCTCTCTAACGACCCCAACGTCCTGGCTGGTATCCCGGACGATCACCAGCAGGATCCGGGGCTCTTCGAGGAAGGTGACGATCCGCACGGGATTGCGGTTCTGGGCATGCAGTATCAACCGGTTGCTGACATCTTCACCTTTCGGGTGGCGCTGGAGGCCACACGCGCGTGGACAAAACGGACGGTTTTGTCCACCATCGCCAGGATGTTTGATCCAAACGGTTGGATCAGTCCGGTTCTGTTCGCAGCCAAGTGTCTGTTACAGCGACTTTGGACTCTGAAGGTCTCATGGGACGACCCCCTGGTTGGAGACTCGCTTAACATTTGGCTTCGTTTAATATCTGACCTCGAAACGGTCAATCGAGTGGCGTTGCCCCGTCGCATTCTGCCACCAGGCTGTAGCCGGATCAGCCTGCACGGGTTCTGTGATGCGTCCGAGCTGGGCTATGCCGCATCTGTGTACTTGCGTACAGTTGACGCTGGAGGCCACGTCAATGTCACGCTCTTATTGGGGAAAAGCAAGGTAGCTCCTATCAGGACACGACTCACTATTCCGAAACTGGAATTGAGCGGAGCCACATTACTTGCTCGGCTGCTTAAGCACGTATATCAGGAACTGTCCACCTCGATAGACATCCGGAAGGTCTATGCGTGGTCAGACAGTCAGGTCGTACTTGCCTGGTTACGAGCAGCCCCTCACACCTTGGAGACTTTTGTGGGAAATCGGGTTTCCCAAATCCAAAACATTGGACTGGACATGGTTTGGAGACATGTCCCGGGTGAGTTGAACCCCGCTGACTGTGCTTCGCGCGGCTGTTCCGCGCCGGAGCTAGTTGATCACCCCTTATGGTGGGGTCCGGACTGGCTGCGGGAGCCAGAAGCTTCCTGGCCAGCTCTTGGCGCGGACTCGGAGCGAGCGGAGCTGCCCGGAGTCCGCGTGCATGCGATTGTGGCGGAAGTGCCCCCAGACCCTGATTGGTTGACGGGTCGTTACAGCAAGCTGGATAAATTGCTGGGGGTAACTAGCTGGATTAAACGCTTCATCCACAACTGTCGTCACCCTCGTCAGAGGAGGAGTGACCAGATCGCCACTGTGGAGGAGCGTCGGAGTTCCTTGCTGCACCTCATTCGGCTGGTGCAGGGTGAGAGGTTTCCGACGGAACTTGAGGCGCTGCGCTGCGGACGCGCTCGCTTGAAGGGTGCGGTCGCCAAGTTGAACCCTTTCACAGATCAGGATGGTCTTCTGCGCGTAGGAGGTCGGCTCCGGAAAGCCAACCTGCCGTACGGCAGCAGGCACCCCCTGTTGCTACCGAAAGGAGGTCCTCTGGTGGACCTGCTGATCACCGATCGGCATATCGGTAACGCGCACGCTGGATGTGGCGCGCTTCTCGCTGTGTTGCAGCGTGAATTCTGGATCTTGTCGGCTCGCAGGGCGGTCCGAAAGGTGCTGTTTAGATGTGTCCCTTGTTATAGGCTCAAGGCGTCTACCATGCAGCCCATGATGGGAGATCTTCCTCCGGATAGGATTTCTCCCTCGAGGCCGTTCGACGGGGTCGGAACGGACTTCGCTGGGCCCTTCTCGGTCAAGTCATCGACGTTGCGTAACGCCAAGGTCGTTAAAGCCTACCTGTGCGTCTTTGTGTGTTTGGCCACCAAAGCAGTCCACCTGGAGCTGGTCTCTGCGCTGTCTACGGAGGCCTTTGTCGCGGCGCTGGATCGCTTTGTAGCGCGAAGAGGAGTACCCTCTTTAATACGTTCGGACAATGGCACAAATTATCGAGGGGCGGCGAATTATTTACGCGAAGTTAATAATTTTTTAAATTCTGGTAATAATAGTTTAAGTCTGGCTCTCGCCCAGCGGGGAATCAGCTGGCAATTTAGTGTGCCAGCCTGTCCTCACTGGGGAGGAATTTTTGAGGCTGCGGTGAAGTCTGCTAAAACTCATCTCCGCCGTGTCATCGGGGAGACCGTGTTAACTTGGGAAGAGTTAGTCACGGTACTATGCCGCGTGGAGGCAGTGCTTAATTCCCGTCCTCTCTGTCCAATCTCGCCTGACCCTAACGATCTAGAAATCTTGACGCCGGGTCACTTCTTGATCGGTCAGCCCTTAACCGCGTTGCCGGAGTATCCCTGGAAGGATGAGCGGCCCGGACGCCTGTCCCGTTTTCAGTTATTGCAGCAAATAAGTCAAGACTTCTGGAGGCGCTGGTCGGCCGAGTACTTGCATCTGTTGCAACAACGGGTAAAATGGACAGATAGGACGGAGGCCCCTCGGGAAGGGGACTTAGTATTATTAAAAGAGGCAAATTTGGCCCCCCTACTCTGGCGTAGGGGACGTATTTTAAAATTGATATCTGGTACTGATGGCACACCCCGCGTGGCGGAGATTCTGGTTTCTGGTTCCAGACTTCAGCGCGCGGTGTCCTCTCTGGCACGCTTGCCTCTTTATTAGATATACGTATTTTTCATGGTTAAAATTTAATTTAATTTTATTACTATTTTTGGTAAAGTTTTTTTTTGGTTTGATTTCCACTTTCGGGTCAAAGTGGGAATTTCGTTTTATTTGAGGTCCGGATACTGCTAAATACTAGTTATTAAGTACTAGTTGCTAAATACTGGTTTTCTAAAATTGAACAGGAGTTCAATTGGTCGGGGGTTTTGTTCCGTATAATCGGGCAACATTATATCGGCCATCGAAATCTAGCGTGTGTCTGTGGTCGCCGGCTGTCACTTGTACCGTTGTCTGTTTTTCGCTGGAACGAAACGACGCGTTTAATATAATCTGGTTTGCTTTTCTGGATAAAAGTGTTATAGTTCGCGGGAACGACTAGTTTTTCGGGATAAAAGATTTAGTATTGTGCGGGAACACGTTATTTACTTTAATAATCGCTACGGGATTAGTGCTGGACTATTATTCGTGTGAAGTGTGCTACTGGATTGGCCGCTTCTACAACGCTAGAACGCAGGATCGTTCTGGGAATTCTGGACCGGAGTTCGCCTGGAGATCGTCCGGTTTGGGTTCCACATTCCTTTTTTGTCCACTTCCCTTATTCCTTCGACCAAACTGGACTTTGAGCGACGCGGGGAAGCATACGTAAGTAATTTTAAGTAACTTGTCAAAATTGTGGGAGTAACTCTTAAAATCGGTATAACGGCATTTAATTTGTTTTTGAGATCTGCTATGGGCCCCAGGTCGGTATTTCTGGTAAAATACTAAACATGCCCCGTAATTAATTTCTTTGGAAACCTGCCCTTCAAACCGGAACACAGTACCTACTTGACAATGGTGTGTTACTTCCCAAGGCAGGTTCTGTAAAAAGTCCAATACAATAAAAACAAAAAGGGAAGCAGAGAATGAGAACGCATCAGCTAAGCACTTATTAAAAAAAGGTATAACATGTCAGACATTAGGTGCATAATTATCACAATGTCATTTGTTTTTTGTTGCTAATGTAAAGTATACCGTATCCCTCAGAGAGAAGACTACGAATGCGTTGTCGTTGGAGCGTGAGCTGGACGAAGCGCACGCGCGCGGCGCCGAGCTGTGCGGGGAGGCGGGGCGGGTAGTGCGCGCCGTGCGCTGCTGGGCCGCCAGGATGAAGGAAATACACCGGTAACCATACGGGAATAGGGTCGATTTTGCTTTGCAGGAAACTTAAGTATACCGAAGGAAGAAGACTTCAAATGATGTGGAGGTGAATTTGGTGTGCGCCTTTCGTTCCTGTGTCGCCAGAATTCTCGCTGGGGGTAAGTAGTTTTTGTTTTGCAAAAAACGTAAGTAACCCATTGTTGAAGGCAGAAAATAAAAGATTCCAAATGCTGTGGGGTGTAGGCATGGGTATTATTGAAGACACAAAACAGAAGAATTCGAATGCTACGGGAGTGAATTTGAAGTGGGCATGCGTGTAGCCTAGTCGGCTAGAATGAAAGACTGGTACTTGACATTATGTTATGGATGGTAGTGCATTAAAATTTAGAATTAGTACTATCAAGTAATCGGTCGCTGGTCGCTGCTCAGCTCCTAGCGTTACAGTCGTTCACTGTTAATGTTTTGTTGTGTTTGATTCCTTAATTTGTGAACTGAAATTATTTGTCTCCTAACTTTCTCACGTTTAATCTAGGAAGATTTCACAATGGCAACATTTCTTCACAGAGAGCAAGAAAAGCAGATAAAGCTAAAAGAGAACCGGCTGCGTTGTCTCCAAGACGAGCTGCACAAGCGGCAGATCAGCGTCTGCCCGCGGCTGTGGGAGCGGGTGGAGCACACCAGCTCCGGGCTGGTCACCCTCGCTCCCAGCACCAGTGGGACCTGCTCCCAGACCGCCAGGAAGAGCGACGGCAGCTGTCCCACGGTCAAGTTCTGCGTGGGAGAGAGCCGGCACGATGGCACGGGGTCGAGTGGGAGCGAGATGGCGGGATGTTCGACGCCTCTGCCTTGCGCGGACGCAGCCCGCTCGAGCAGCGAGCCCGCGTGCCCGGAACATGTGCCATCGTGCTCTAGGAACCTCCCGGCGTGTTCGCCGAACAGGACGTGCAGGACGAAGTCGGCGTGTGGAATGATGAAGGTACATTTTAATGCTGCTATCATCGACGAGGTCCACCTCTTCATATGCTACTCAGCCTTTTCCTCGGTTTGACATCTTCCATACGATTTATAGACAGCGGATGGTCGTTGGAAACAGTCATAATTTCTGTAATACCTATTTACTGTATCAATATACGTGAAACAAAAGCGAGTGCAATATTCGAATGACTTAAGTAACTAGTAACTTTAATCCTGGTTTCAAAATTAAACGCTCTTTGTTTGATATCTTCAAATACTTCAGCACAATAATAGTCCGGCGTAGACGGAACATCCACGCGGATAGGTGTGTCGAAGCGAGCGCTCGGCGCAAGAGGAATCCGCTCATAGAAATAGTATATTTTGCTAGTTCCACGCAGTTTCGGAGTTCCTTGCACACAGACATTTGCGCTGGGAATTGTACCCACAATTTGCAGTTCCGCGCTGACTCAAGCCACACATCCAGATAGATTAGAATACTTAGTCGTATCGTATTGTGTTTGTTTCAGAGTCGGTCCGGCTGGGCGGGCGCGCACCCCGACACCCCTCGGCCCGCGCCGCCCGCGCCCCGCCCCGCGCCGGTCAGTCAGCATCACTAGCTTTTCTTTTAACTAAGGATGGAGCTAGGATTTGGACCGCACGCACGACCTTGTCGCACGGTCTTGTGACTTGACTACGACTTTGTGACCCCCCCTCCCCTGGATCAATAAAGTCTGGATCCGACATCCGATCTTGCTCTTTTAGTAGACCTCAAAAAAGGAGGTTGTCAATTCGGTTGTGTTTTTGAAGTGAAAGGTTTTTTTGGCTCACCACACATAGATTCTCTCGTACGCGGAGGTAAGAGTCGCGATTGGGTGAACTCGGGACTGCCGAGTGTACCCGAGAGAGGTACATTTAGCTACTCTTCACTGCTGTGTCGCTTTGTTTACTATATTCAGTATAAATGTAATGGTAGTTCTAGAACCTTCCAGTACACAAACTGTTTATGCTTGTAATTTACTAAATTATATTTTTAAATCCCCGCGCCAACTTGGATTTGAAATTTGTCATAAGATTATATTATATACTAGATATACCTAGTATTCTGCTAGTCAATCCCTTTCATTGGAGACCATTGATCCCTGATGAGGGAATTGTGAAAAAAATATGTAACCTGCCATTTTGTGGCGGCGGCCATATTGCAGCGGTTTTCATAAAACATCTAAGAACATTCTCAAGTAAATCACCTTTCAAAGAAAAACAAATCAGTTTATCTCTGCAGGAGCTACGATGCCACAGACAGAAACACAAGTCAAACTTTTAAGATCCAGTCGTTTTAGCAGCAGTTTTTTCGGGGGTTATAAATAGCTATGTTGATATTAGATGTGTTTTTTTACCAGCTGTCTCCGAGCGAGGAGATGTTCTCCCGCATGGAGAGCCTGAGCGCGGCGCTGGCGGACGGGTACAAGCGCTGGGCGCGCCGGGCGCCCTCCTAGGGGAGCCAGGACTTGAAGGATCTAGCCTAACTAGCAATATATACATCAATAAGTTGTCAACTAAGTAGGAGAAAATTTGAGGCAATGATATTAAAGTATCGATAAGCTATTGGACAATTAATGCCGAAGCGTTACAAGCCATTGAAGTAGGTACCTATCGATAATTATCTATTGAACCAAATGACAATGACGTTGACATTTGTGTAAGTATTGAACCAATAATGTCGATATATCAATATTCCACTCAGCCAATGGCGTTACTAAAATACAGGTTAAAATGGCGATACCTTGATAAAACCATTCGGCCAATAATGTCGATTTTCGCAAATGGGGCGTTTTCAAGATGCAAAAGACCTGTCAAAGACAGTTCCCAATTTCACCATAGGTGGCGCCAATGTTTTATTTTGTTAGAGATATTTCGCAAAAACAAACAGTGCTGCCACACTTCATAAAATTTATAACTATCTTTGACAAGTAAATTTGCATCTGGAAAAAGCCTCATTTCCCTAATAATAAATGACGATTTTGATATAATGATACAATTTTACTGATGTTATAACACTATGGATACAAGTTTGATTGGTTCAATAATAGACAATAATCTATTATTAGTTATAATAGGTATAGTGATTGATGATCTCGGGATTGGAAGATGTATATCGAGATGGTTTAGGGTGAAGCTTCACTGGAGATTTTTTGAGAAAGTATGTTCAGAATGCAAGCATTGCTTCAAGAAGATTGCTTATAGTCAGACTTCTCTAGAAGAATGTCACCCATGTTTTGTGATTTAAGGGCATTTAATACACGTTTTTAACGATTATACTTAGATTAATATTAGCAGTATTGTTTGCTAGTCTTATTTTGTAGCTATTTTAACTTATTTTTAAATTATTTAGACAATAAAGTTTGTTTCGTTAATATTAAAAAGTACCTATTTTATTTTTTACATTGATAGGTTTGCATTTTACCGCAATCTTGCGGGATGTTAAGCGACGCAAACTGCATCGCATCTGCACTGCATCATGGTGTCACCCCCTTGCTGGGTGCAGACTGGACCCCCCTTGCTGGGTGCAGACTGGACCCCCCTTGCTGGGCGGGCCACTAATTAAACCGCACGCACTCACTTCTCTCACGATCTTGTGACTTGACGAATACTATATGACGCCTCGGCCTCCTTCTGCGAGACCGCCATCCTTGGGTTTAAACAAAGCGAATATGTACAGTATGCGCACATAGCTGTACCACACAAAATGGCCGACATAGTGGAGTTAGCTGTCGAAATCGTATCATTCCACTGCAAGTGGAAATCGGCTGTTGGTATGGGTAGGCTGGCCGAGGGGAAGTGCACAATACACCCCTAGCGGAACGGCAGTGCAGGCCTATCACCTCCACTCTGAATTAGAATTAGGCCGCGTTTCCAGCAGAGATGTGCGAAGATGCGAAGCGAAGGATGTGTTTGTAAAGAACCAATAATATCGCTTCATTTACCTCACCTCGGTCAGCACAGCTCTGGTGGAAAAGGCTCAGCGGAGCTAGAATTTTGCGTACACAAAACAAGCGAGGGATGTGTGCGAGAAATGTGATGCGAAGTTTGCGACATTATCTGCCAGCCAATCCACAGACGCATCCTCGCACACACGTTATTCACAGCTTCGTTACACATCCTCGTACGACACATTTTCCTCGCACAGCTTTGGTGGAAACATCCACACATTTTCACAGCACAGCTAAACATCCTCGCATGACACATTTCCCTCCCACATCTCTGGTGGAAACGCAGCCTTAGACTGGTAATGGCCGGTTTTCTAGTATTAAAATTAACGTGGTTGTTACACATATTAATTAGGTAAACGGGTAACTCACGTGTAATGAGGTCGGTCAATCCGACTCGAGTTTCGGCCGCGTCCGGCGGCCTTTTTCAAGGAGAGTGTACGCGCCCGATGGCCCAATGATGGCCCGATGGCGCAGTGCCAAACGGGACGCCATCGGGCGCGTACACTCTCCTTGAAAAAGGCCGCCGGACGCGGCCGAAACTCGAGTCGGATTGACCGACCTCATTACACGTGAGTTACCCGTTTACCTACTCAATATGGCCGGTTTTCTATTTAAGATTAATGCAAAGAATTTAATTAATAAATGTTCTAGCAAATAAAATTATTCAATTGCCGAGTTACCATTAATTTACGAATTTCATATTTACACCATTTTGACAAAATGTGAAGTTAGCTGGTTCTCCCATGAAGGTTTCGATTTTCGATTTCGATCTTGTAAATGCTTTATTTTTGGTTTGCTTTTTCCAGGTATATAAGGTACCAGGTAATAGTAAAGAAGTGTAAATTAAATAAACATATTGCCACTTATCTTAGGTACTATAGTGAATCCAACCATTTATTATCTTTTTGGCAGATCTAATTTGTCAGCACTATAGTGTTGTGACCAAGTATAAACAGGTACATCGATACTAGCATTTTGCAACGGTCTGGTTATTAAATTGAAATTAAATAAAATTAAAGATTATTTTGGCAAATAAGAACATGACATTATGTCGGGTTGCCTGCGAAAAATCAGTCCCAAAGTCCGGTTGCCGAATTTTTAAAAGTAAAACATTGCTGCGAGCTTGGCTAATATCTCGGAAACTATAAACTTTAGGGCAAAAATTGTTGAGGTCGTTATTGTAGAAAATAATATTTTGCATCTTTTGTGGCCGGAAAACTTTTCTGTGACATGTAGCGTTTACGATTTATGGCTCATTTAACCTTCCTATACTCGCGCCAATTTTTGTAACACCTATACTCGCGCACGGTGTCACAGACCGATAGTTTGTACCCCTACAACATATTTTTTTTAACAAGAAACACATAAAGTATTACTATTATTTTAAAGTTTAGGATGTAATGAAACAAAACAGTATAACTAAAAGTTATTTTATTAATTATTTTACCAACTTATAGTTTTATCACAAATCAGTCTTAAAATTTGAGATTATTTTCTTAAGTACTAAAAAATTAAAATAAAATCTGAACTTCTTTTTAAAAACAAATTAAACTTCTTATTAATAACAACAAACATATCAATAAACATATTTATCTATGTTTGACTTAATTTTGAGCCTCGCCATAGCAATCAGGGCATACGGTTACAGCATGCTCCAAACAATAGTTATTTGTTATACAAGAGTGCAAAGTGGCTTTTTAACCGCGTGCTCAATTTTGATGACCGAGCAAGCGAAGGATTCTAAAGTTGAATCACGAGCGTAGCGAGGGATTCAAAAATTAGAATCCTGAGCGTAGCAAGGGAATCAAAAGGGCACAAGGTGAAAAATCTTTGCACTCGAGTGTAACACGTAATTTTTCATCCCCCCCTAGCGAGGAAATTACTAAACGCTTTGCGCATTTTCAGTTTCAGTCGATTCTGTTGGCGTTAAATAAACTTCTTGGTCGCTAGAATCACTTATTATTATGGTATTTCGGGTTTTCACTTGTATTCAATTTTATAAGTTTTAAACTTAAGTTTATTTAGCCATGGTTTTAACAATAACAATATGACGTGAAAATATGGAGAGTTGACCGATTGAGGTAAGGAGTTTCATGTGTACATGTAGCGCTGAATTTGCATCAAGGTACATTTTAAAGGAAATTAATAAACGTACTATTCAGAATTCATGAAAGAAAAATATTGGCAGTCATAGGCACTGCCGATAGAAGTGGTAACTTATAACTCAGAATTTGATTTTTACTTTGGAAACTACGCGTGTGAAACCAGAGGGCGTGGCTATGAGCATGGCCATCTAGAAACGCTGACACATTTTTAAATGGCCAATGGGAAAGGCTGAGGCATTTCTAGAAGGTCATTGGCTATGGTCACGAGTTTACCCGAAGATTTCTTATCATTCCCGAGCGTGACGCTAGAATTAAATTGACAGCCCACGAAAAATCTGTCTTTGGCGCGCCAAAAGAAGTTTTGATTTCACAATATATTGTACCTACATGTTTTCTCAAAATAGTAATTATTTATTTGATGTTAAATTTACTACATTATTTTGTACTGTACAAGTAGTTGAAATAATCTATTACTCTATTAGTTACTATTTTAGTAGTCAATAATATTTAATTATTTAACTCGGCAACTCGGCATACTTCAATTCGATTACAATTGATTCATTCATAGCATTTCAAAATGTTTTGCCATTTGAAATAACATTCTTTACCTCTATCCTCCATACGTGAAAAGAAAATTGCGCGCAAAGCATTTAAAAAAAAGTACACCAAAGAGGTTCCGAGTATGAGTTTTTAACAAATTAAAAATAAATGTATGATGAATTCGGCACCAAGGAGGTAGAAATAAATAGGTTAAATTATGTTTAGAATTCAAAACCTCAGTACACACGATGTTCTAAATTCAAATTTACTTTAACCTCTAGAGGGTAAAAACGACTTTTGCGCCCTGATATCGAGGAGCAAAAGTACTCTTTCCGAGCTGGTGGGATGAAAAAGTATTTTTTGCAGGTGGCACAGTTGTAACGTGTCTTGCGGTTTTTTTTCGAAGAGCAGTATCCACAACGACCTACTTTATTATTGTAAGATGTTGCTGCAGACTCGGGTCCATCTAATTTGCATATTTCGGTGAGCCTGAGTCTTATGCTTCTCGGCAAGGATGAAATGAGAGCCCGTCGTCTAAGTTGCGGATTGATCAAATCGTATGCTAAGGCTTCAAGGAAGACTCGACGGCTAATTTTCTTGTTAGGGTTATTCTGCAGGTATATTATAAACGTATTTATACCCGCTACATTCATTAGGCTATAAAATATCACCATTGGCCATCTATTTGTCCCACGTGCGACGTTGTAAGTCTCACACATTTTGTCTACGGTATCTACTCCACCTTTGGTTCTATTGTAGTCCATTATAATTTCCGGTTTACCTGTATCTTCATTGATCTGGGCATCATCGTGCATGCTGGATACGAGAAGGACATTTTTGCCTTTTTTTGGTACATAGGATACAAGACTGCAATTGCCACGGTGCCCGAATAAACTAGATTTTTCGGCTCTTCCTCGTATTTCCGTGAAATTTTTAGGCAATTCTCGTTTGTTTTTACGAATTGTCCCAATAACTGTCAATTTGTGTTGAGACTCAAGCTTATCTATCAATGGAATACTAGTGAAGAAGTTATCACATGTGATATTACGCCCAGTATTGTGAATATTTTCACTCAATCGCAAAACCAAAGCCAAAGCGGAGTTATCAACTTGGTATGGACCGTCTGGTTGCTTCCCAACATAAACTTCCATGGTATGGGTATAAAACATTTTGGCATCTGTCAACGCATAAATTTTGATTCCGTATTTGTTGGGTTTTGATGGAATGTACTGGCGAAAGTTACAACGTCCTCTAAAAGCCTCTAACTTCTCGTCAATTGTAACATACTGAGACACGCTGTAATATTTTTTGAACGTTCCCACAACTATATCAAACAACTCTCTAATAGGTGCCAGTTTATCCAGTTGTATTCTCTCTTCTCGTGTATCTTTACTGTCAAATCTGAGACAACGCATCAATAGAAAGAACCTGGATAATCCCATAGTCAAACGAAATATCTCCGGGGATGACCCGTCAGTTCTGAAAAAATCTTTGGCATTTAGACGAGCGTTCCTTCTGACTCCAGCAAATAGTAAAAGGCCTAAAAAAGCTTCAATTTCAATATTGTCTGTATCGGCGCAGTCTCTCTCTCTTGTGAAATTATGCTTCATGCGATTAATTTGTTCATTAGTGTACTTTACTATCAGGCTGATAGTGCCCTCCGAAAAAAAAAGCCGCCACAGCTCACCTGGTTCCTTCAAATTTCTAGCTTCTCCTCTAGCGCCTGGAAGTTGAGTAACTATATTTCTAGCACGTCGCCTAGTTGGGTTTGAGGCAGGAGATTTATTCCACCTTGTCTGTCCATCTTTTCCTAAGTAAAAATCATGGGATCGTTCATTATGTTCTTCCTCAGATATCTCGTCATTGTCATCGTCTTGCTCGGTATCATATGTCTCTTCTTGTACCTCCACGTTATCTTCCACCTCACTGTCATTTTCGTCTTCATAGCTTGAGCTAGAACTTAATTCTTCCAGCAACAATCTGATGTGATCATCGTCCATTTTGATATGGATTAAAACCTAAAAAAGAATGATAAAATTGGTCAAAATATAATATAGAGCAACATACATACATATATTTTACTATATATACTTTATAAAGTAATCAAAGTCCGCAAAAAATATACAAATGCACGAAATAAATTATATTAATACTTACACAAAAAGTTACACCTATACTCGCGTCGGTCTCGTGACGAGTGCTACAACACGTGTGTTTCGCCCGAACGCGCGGCGTGCACTAAAACGAAGTTAGCCACAAATCCGGCAGCTAGCAAGGAACTCAACTTCTTAGGATTTACCTGCATAAAAATAATTACGAAAATGTGTTTCGTCGGTCTCACAGACCAACGCGCGAGTATAGGAAGGTTAATTAACCAGTTTTTCTATTGCAGCCGATAACTCTTGAAATATTAGATTAATCAATAAAACGCATCAGTCCTTTTTTAAAGACTAGTTTATTTCCTACAACTTTCGTTCAATTTTTTTTTCTTATGTTCATACGTTTTGAGTTAGAAGAAGCTTAAATTCAGTTATTCTGCCAAAAACATTATAAATTAATGAATTGTATTAAAATGAACAATTGTTTTATTTGTGGTTATGTTAGACGACAAAAACTCTGTACTTGTAAGAAAAAACAGATACTGAGTCTAATGAAAGCCAGCATTAGACGAAGCGATAGAGAATAGAAAGCAAACTAGAAGATAAATAATTAACGGATTCAAAATATCCATTTCAAACTATACAAATACATACTATACATTTGAACTATACAACAATGACGTTTAAAGTGGTGGCTCTCTACTAGCCAACTAATATTATAAAAGACTATAAAAAGATAGAAACTCTTTATTATCCACAATATAATACTTAAACAACAGGGACTTATCCTAGAACTAGTGAACCGAGTGGCGACATTATCGCTAATAGCGATCTCTTCCAGGCAACCGAAATACCATGAGTAAATAGTCATAGTCATAGTCTGAAAGATGTCATCACATTAACATCTTCACGAGTATTGATAATACCCTATACATTTCCGAGAGTAAGGGTATATTTGTTACCTTTTTTAAATGTTACAGACCGAATACACATAAGTATTGTTGCGGTGGTAGTATAATCATAGAAAACGAAGATAATTTGTGTGCTATCACATACTACTAGTCCCTATCTAAGAAAACCCGAATAAATTTCGAGTCATTTTAAATAAATTTTACTTATAGCAGTTGCTTAACATCCTGTTATTGAAAAATTAGATATGTCCAGTCTATTGAAACAGTGCTATAGACGCACAACTAGTAGACGTAGATCAGGTACAGCAGTAACCTTTGGGTGACCGACTGATGAGACATTATTAAGCCAAATATGGAAATATTTTAACACATTAAGCATATCAGGTTAATCTTATATATAAAATTCTCGTGTCACAGTGTTTGTTTCCTTACTCCTCCGAAACGGCTTTACTGATTTTAACCAAAATTTATATGCATATTCAGTAGGTCTGAGAATCGGCTACTAGCTATTTTTCATACCTTAATTTATATGGCAAAACAACGTTTGCGGGGTCAGCTAGTTTATTTAGAAATTAACGAAAATGGTACATCATGTTCTTAGTCAACATTCAAGTTCAACAAGTTTACATCAGACATAAATAAACTTTGTTAATTTACCTAACTACAAAATGTTATTTAACACTTTATTTTAATAAATATTCAAATGTTTCAGTCATCATAACCTTGTTCTTTTTTGGATATACACCAGGAGATAAACACGTCTTCAAATAATGCTGTATGTTTTCCTGAGGCGCATCAATATAACGGTTTTACATAAAAATAAATCCGATATTATGTGCCGAGAACGGAAAACACCCGTGTAAAAATAGTTAATAAACAATATCGATATCTCAATCGTAACTTCGTAACATCACTATGTTGATAGCCATAGAACGTAATTTTTTAAAAACGTTTGTTATTTTATGGAATTTATAAAAAAACTACTGCACTTATGGACTCATTTTGTGAAAGATGATTATTATACGGGATCAAGGAGCAAATTTAAGCAGTTGTCATATTTTTAAAACCTCGCATTTAAAAGTAAACTTTTGCGTAACATGACGCAATTACGTTCTATTGGTGCTGTCAAAAAGAGGATAAACGGTTGGATCTACTATAATTCTTAATGAAACTACATTTTTATTAAAAATACTTTATTTTCACAAATGTGACACACATAAAAAAATAAAAAAGAATACCTAATTTGCTGTTAAAGCTACATAATGGTGACGTCAAGAAATCATTTTTGGGTAAAAACGTTAACTACATTTGCTAAAATATGAACTATGGTAGGTATTATATCACATACAGCCTCATACTGAGGATTAATAATATTTCTAGATTGCCGAATGTTGGCGCTGCATCGATTGTTGTGTCCAAATAAAAAGTATAACGAATATTATTTGTAGTCTATACCAATGCCAGGTAAAGGGATCCATAATCTATTTATTCTCAATACATATTACTTTGTATAATATTGTTTTACTTATTATGGTTATTTACTACACAAGAATTAACAGTGACGGGATATTTACCGTGAGTCACCTTTAAACAGGGTGCATGAAACTGCAGCGAAATATCGGGACTATCTCTATCAAATAATCACGGCAAATATCATGTGATTAAGAATAGCATTGCTTTCTGTTTAGTTTTGTGGCTTTGAAAAGAACTTGAACATAACAATGTGGTTAAAATAAGGTCTTACAACTAAAATAGGTATTTATTTCATAAAAGTTTAACACATATGATCGTGCCTTAAACAAAGTCTTGCTCTTGCAAATAAAATCGTCGTTTTGCCAAAGTCTTGGTTATAAAAACGATTTGCGTTTAATTCGGTATGCACTTATTCGTTACGGAACTATCTATTTATCTGTGATCAAAGAGGGGGTAGAACAATTACAACAGTTTACACATCGGCAAAATTTAGAAAATAGGACGGATGGGATACAACCAGAAAGTAATAAAAGCCTCATTACACTTGGCAAAATTTAGTCTACTGAACTAAAAAGCAAGCAATCCTAGCTTCTGAAATTAATATGGTAATTTACTGAATGCTATTCCACTTCACTGAATTTAGTGGCGACTAAATTCAGTCGATTCATTTTTTTGCCAAGTAAAATAACTCTCAAAGTTTGTACAAGGGTTACATAGATGCCATATATGTGTAATAGTTCTTAGTTTCTTTTGTGTTGTGCCTTTTAATAAAGAGTTTTCTTATCTTATTGCCTGAACTAAGTTGAATGGATCGCGATCTACTCAGTACGTTGAAACATGTTTCTACAAGGCAACGCTGTAAGCTGTCATAATCATCATCAGCCCACCCTAATCCACAGCTGGACATTGGCCTCTGCCATAATATGCTATTAAGACGTATCCTCGGCTTTTCTTCTCCAGCCACTGCCTGCAGCTTTACGTATATCGTCACTCCATTGGGTTTCAGGACGTCCCATATATAGTATTTTAGGGTTACTCGCATGGTAACCGTGGTACATAGTGATGAAATCGCGGCCCATTCTGCTTAAAACAAGTTTTGCGTAATCACGTTTGATTAAAACGCCTACACAATAGTTATTTCGTCAAACATCTAATTTCAAATCATTTAACTGACTTCAAATCTAGTATATTACTGCCTTGAAATTTAGTAACTTCAAAACTATTTCATAAAAATAATTTCAAATCTAATAATCAACTGCCTTTAAGTCTAGTATGTAACTAGTTTAGTATACTATTTTATGACTTCAAGTCTAGTATATTATGCACATGCTCCTAACTATCTCATTCATTCTTACAAAATGTTCACGTAAGATCGTCATACTCAAAATACACACAAAATAATCACAAAAATCAGCCCTAACGCTTATCACAACTCAAACAGTATTTTGAAACACCTACTGGAACAATTGGGAACAACTACCAATACTGATTCAAAAGGGTTAGTCATGAACAACTTTACTATGTGACCAATTCTGATGACGCGTTAATAAAAACAGTCAGCGTGGTGGGTTATGGCCTTGACTCTCTCCTTGCGAGAGAAGGCTCCTAGTTCCAGCAGTGAGAACATTTAGTGGGCTGCTTATAAAGTGTAAGGTTTGCGCTAGACCGTCATTTCGCTAAATGTTAGGAGACGATGCGGTCTACGGTGGAGCGTGTTACCTAGGAGAAACCGTTTCACTCTAGGTTTGAAGACACCGAGATTGTAACCATCGTGAAAACCCACTCAGGCAACGCATTCCATTCTTATCACAAATGAAGTCAAACCTCTTCGATCGAGTCTTTGGAACTAACATGAAACGAGTAGCTTTTTCGATCTACAATTATTACGATACAAAAAAGGCAAGGTAGATCATGCTCAACACTCTCCGAAGTGTATCCGATAAAAAACCGATAGCTAGCAATTGCCTACGACAAAACCGATTCAGTGGAGTGTTCCTGATAGTAACAATCTTGGCGTCTTCAAGTCGAGAGTGAATCGGTTTTTTCTAGATAGTAACGCTTCATAGTAGACCGCATCATCATTTCACATCAAGCGAGATGGCGGTCCATTGCAAACATCATCAACATCATATCATTGTATCTCTGCAGTGCAATGCTAGGCAGTGATTTGAAAACTTCAGGTTCAATAAACTAAGTCAGAATTTTACGGGTAAGCGTATTGGTTACCATCAGGTACATCTCTCGCTCGTCTTGTCACTATACGAAAAAAATATTATCATTGTACCAGCGATTCAGTTCGCGTTGAGATAAGTGAATTAAACATTTCCGAAGTTTTTCTGGACATGGAGTAACCCTATGTATGTGCTACTCCAGAGTATAATGTAAACGCATCACACATTTCAAACGACTCTTCGACCGCCGAACTATTATTACTTGACTTTTCTATTCCTCTCTCTATAATACAAATAACACGTTACAAGAACGTAAAAATATCTGTCAAATGTAAAGATAGTTCTCAATTTTGACATAGGAGGAAGTAGTTCAAGTATTACGATATTTTTAAAGATTTTATACCCCCTCGTAATGCGACATAACTTGTAGCACCCCTCTCTTTACTCCCTCTACTAAATATTAAGTAACATTCAAGTTATAATTTTTACCTAAAAATCGTTTATTTCCTTTGACACTATACTGCTTGGCACTACTGGTAGAGTCATGGGAAATTTAACTTTCCCATGGCACTACTGCTCTGATTGGCTGATTAAACGCATACTGTAAAATTTCCCGTGGATTCCTCATCACCACACAAGTTGCGAACTTGGGAGATATTTCATTATTTTGGTTTTTTGTATATAAAAGAAATACCTCCGATATTTCATTATTTTGGTTTTTTGTATATAAAAGAAATACCTCCATGACGACCGTTACGTTTAACAAGTTACCCTGACCTCCCCAAATTCCGTTACGTAATATTTGAACCCCTCCATAGCCGGCGCGCGGCGCCAATGTTTCATCTTGTAAGTGAAGTTGGACGTGGATACACAGAAAGGATCTAATCCTAAAAAGTGACATTCGAGGTATCGAGGTATAAGGTCGATATCTCGAAAGTCACTTTTTGTAGGTTATATTTCCTTCCTGCCGGACGTAGGTACACGTCCAATTTTAAAAAACGAAACTTTGACGCCATCTTTTGCGATCACTGAGAACTATCTATAAATTTGCGTCTTGAAGACGTCTTAAATATATCAATAATTCTTGTTTTCGCCAAAGGTGGCACCTATGTTTTATTTTGTGATCGAAATTTCACATTTGACAGGCATTTTTATACATTTTGAAGACTTCTTGCTAGCGAAAATAAAGAGAGGGAGAAATCAAAACTGATACCATTTTGACGTGACAACGTCTTATAATTCGATGAAGCCGGCTGCACGCCCGCAAAACATGACGTCATGTGCCGTTAACGCCGTTACCTCACCGCATGAAGTCATGCGGCGTTACCTCGCTCTAAGGCGTAGTTTAAGTTGTCACGTTCAACTATCGTCAGTAAACCGACTTTACAGACAACCATTTTTTTTTGTTATCGTATTGTCGGTCCGATGTGACAGCAACAAACAAAGTTTCACACATAAAAAATATTGTATATGGCAATATGTCACCGTAAAATAGTAAATACCGTCAGTTCAAGATCTAACGACGTTAGACTCTAAGGATGACCTTTCTTTTGCTCAAGAAATATAAATTCTCTATATTCTAATTCGCTATACTCTAAAATTTTAGTGTATTAATGGACAATTATTACAATTTATCAGTGACATATTAATATAAAAGAGTGAGATGTTCGGTGATCGAGGGAAGGTGAACATTTCTGTCGGTACATATTTATGTACATATAAAGGAGTGTTGTGTATCGGTGCGGCGTTCGTAGTGACTAGCGCTCGTCACTTGGTCCACCCGCGCCACATGGAGGCGAGCGAGGCGGCCGCTGACGTCACCAGCGAGGGCGCGGGCGCGGGCGGCGCGGGGGGGGAGCTCAGCTCCTCCGGCTGGGGACAGGCGGACGGAACCGTTACGAGGATTAGTCTTTTCTTTAAAATAAAATAAATTGGCAGCCATAGTGACTGCCAATAGAAAACTTATAAATAACACGGAATTTAATAGCTCACTTTGGAAACTACGCGGGCGAAACAGTCCTCGAAACAGAACCTCCTGTTTGACCCTGCTAGTTTGCTAGTCTGAAATAAATATTTTATCTCATATCTCGGCGTCCGCTTAACGCAGCTTCAAGTCTAAAGCATTGCCTTCAAAATAAGCCTTCTAAGTACGGCCATGGTTTCGAGTTCAGCCGACGATTACTTTCATTTACGAGCGACGCTCGAGCTCAATTCACAGCCCATGAATCTGTGTGTGGTGTACCAAAAGAAGTTTTCCCTTCAAAAAGTTCGCTTTTAGTAGACACGGCAGAAGTGAAAGCTTAATCGGGAGACAAATGACGGATTTCATATCACCGTGGTTTCCGTCTTTACCAGTCTGCATAACGGACGCGGCGTTTACAGGCTCTACAGTACAACAGAGCTTCAGCATGAAAACGCCGTACTCAGTAAAACCCATATCTCTCATACATAAAAGTAGATCTACAACTTCTCCAGACAACTATGAACCCATTGCTCTACTTGGCTTCGAAAATCCTTGAGAAGATAGTTAATACGCAACTTACCACTTACGGTGAACCTAGTGTCGTCTTACGTAGACGGAAGAACGAAATATACTGTCATTTTTTTGGACCTGGCAAAAGCTTTTGACTCCATATCGCCTAGTCTGCTTTGGGACAAAACTGGAAGTATCCGGTGACAAGAGGCGTCGCACTAAACAATTCAATTGTTGATTGTTCAATAGTTTTTTAACTGATTGTTTTTAATTTGGCAAAGTCGGTAATCACTTGAATGATCAACTTTCAGTTCTATGGGGTTCCTTAGGGAAGCTTGCTTGGTATATATGATTTTTGTTCATGTACGAATGAAAGTTGACTTAGAACGTCTTCCAGCGACTGTTTAGTTTTAATAATCACATGCAATCATTGTATCAAGCCTGTAAAAACAATCTAGCTGGCTGCTTATGTGACTATATCCCCGAGTGAGCTCACCTCGTGTTCGGGCCAGCTCAGGTGCTCGGGCTCGGTCTCGTCCCCCGCGTCGTGCGCGGCCCACGCCTCGCTCCACGTGGCCGCCCACTCGTCCGCGCTCGCCGCCAGCTCCGCCGCCGGCCTGGGGGAGACCACACATAACTTAGGGACCATCTATAAATTACATCACACAAATTTCATGATTTTTTGGCCCTTCTCCGTCCTTGTCGCATTCAACACACACGGTAGGGACCGTCCATCAATATACCTCACATTAATTTATGATTTTTTGGCTCTTCTCCGTCGTTGTCAGATTTGTGAGATCTATCATACCTAGTATGACGTCACATATTTGGCAATTTTAGTTTGAAGTTAGTGTTCTTTTAGAAAAATGTGAAGTCACGTTATGTTGTGAAACAAAACAAAAAATCATTATTATCAGCCGCAAGACGTCCTCCACTGCTGAACATAGGCCTCCCCCCTAGAACGAACGGTCCTGCACAACCTGCAACCAGCGGTTTCCAGCGAACTTTGTGAGGTCATCTGTCCATTTAGCGGGAGGCCGTCCAACACTGCGTTTTCCGATTCGTGGTCGCCACTCGAGAAACATTCTTCCCCATCGGTTGTATGATGTGGCCTGCTCATTGCTACTTCCTTTGAGCTAGGCCACTTTCATTATTTTGCGAATATCCTCTTTACGGATTTTGTCGCGCTGAAAGACTACAAAACAAAACCCATCCTAAATTTTTCTACAATCTTTCTGACGGATTAATTGGAACGGGTCTAGTCTTCTTCTTCTTCGTCGGTATCACTCTTGACAGAGTGGTCGTGGTCATAACTTCAGGTGTTAGTGGCAAGCTTTACAATACGTGGCCACTGTTCTCTGATGGCCGCCTTTCTTGTGCATTCATGTACTGATGATGAATCATTTACCACCGCGCACACGCGCGCCAGCTGTGGAGTGACACTCACCGTCCGAGCGGCGGCTGGTCGGCGGCGGCCGCCAGCGCGAGCGCGTGCAGCGCGCACAGCGGGTGCAGCGCGGGGCGCGCGTGCGCGCGGGCCAGCGCCGCCGCCACCGCGCACACGTCAGCTGTGGAGTGACACTCACCGTCCGAGCGGCGGCTGGTCGGCGGCGGCCGCCAGCGCGAGCGCGTGCAGCGCGCACAGCGGGTGCAGCGCGGGGCGCGCGTGCGCGCGGGCCAGCGCCGCCGCCACCGCGCACACGTCAGCTGTGGAGTGACACTCACCGTCCGAGCGGCGGCTGGTCGGCGGCGGCCGCCAGCGCGAGCGCGTGCAGCGCGCACAGCGGGTGCAGCGCGGGGCGCGCGTGCGCGCGGGCCAGCGCCGCCGCCACCGCGCACACGTCAGCTGTGGAGTGACACTCACCGTCCGAGCGGCGGCTGGTCGGCGGCGGCCGCCAGCGCGAGCGCGTGCAGCGCGCACAGCGGGTGCAGCGCGGGGCGCGCGTGCGCGCGGGCCAGCGCCGCCGCCACCGCGCACACGTCAGCTGTGGAGTGACACTCACCGTCCGAGCGGCGGCTGGTCGGCGGCGGCCGCCAGCGCGAGCGCGTGCAGCGCGCACAGCGGGTGCAGCGCGGGGCGCGCGTGCGCGCGGGCCAGCGCCGCCGCCACCGCGCACACGTCAGCTGTGGAGTGACACTCACCGTCCGAGCGGCGGCTGGTCGGCGGCGGCCGCCAGCGCGAGCGCGTGCAGCGCGCACAGCGGGTGCAGCGCGGGGCGCGCGTGCGCGCGGGCCAGCGCCGCCGCCACCGCGCACACGTCAGCTGTGGAGTGACACTCACCGTCCGAGCGGCGGCTGGTCGGCGGCGGCCGCCAGCGCGAGCGCGTGCAGCGCGCACAGCGGGTGCAGCGCGGGGCGCGCGTGCGCGCGGGCCAGCGCCGCCGCCACCGCGCACACGCGCGCCACGCGCGCCGCCGCGCTCCACGCCGCCACGCGCCAGCTCACGAACTCGCTGCGCGGACGGAAACACGACGTCTATTACTTCATCTATACTACAATATTATAAAGCTTAAAAGTTTGTTTGTTTGAACGCAAGGATCTCGGGAACTACCGATCCGAATTGCAAGATTCTTTCTCTGTTGGATAGACCAATTATTAAGGAAGGCTATAGGCTATTTAACATTACGCTACTATTATATCAATAGGAGCGGAGTATGAATGAATAAAGTGATCGAAGTTTCAATAATAGTGTATTTATGACGTACTAAAAAAAACTACTCATCAGATCGAGTTCAAACCAATTTTCGTTGGTAGTTTACATGGTAATGTACATCATATATTTTTTTTAGATTTTTCATTTTCTTACTTTAGAAGTTAGAGGGGGGGGGGGGGGGCACACATTTTACCACTTTGGAAGTGTCTCTCGCGCAAATTATTCAGTGTAGACGAAAATGATTTTAGTAACCTCAACACCATTTTTGAAGACCTATCGATAGACACCCCACACGTGTAGGTTTGATGAAAAAAAAATTTTGAGTTTCAGTTCTCAGTATACCCTATTTTTTCTTTTTTTTTAATTTTTTTTGTTCAAATCTTAATACGGTTCACAGAATACAACTCTAGTCTACTCTACTTACCAAGTTTCAACAGTGTAGTTCTCATAGTTTCGGCAAAAAGTGGCTGTGACATACGGACGGACAGACAGACAGACAGACAGACATGACGAATCTATAAGGGTTCCGTTTTTACGTTTTACGGAACCCTAAAAATTTAACTAAAATTTTGAACATTTCGTTGCGTGACAGCATGTTTTGTGTGATATAATTATAATAATTTTGACAAAATATTATTTATTAATTTTGACAAAATGAAAATAATAATTGGTACAAAATTATAATAATTTTGAACAAATTCGGTTACCTTGGGTTCTAATGACGCAACCTTCAAAAGATCACATTACGATACGCCATCATGATCATCAGCGATGATAGATGGCGTAGCAACGCGCGCACGGTTCAGCTAGTTTACTAAAATAAACACTAAAGGATGGAGTGATGATTTACGCAATGCAGCGCACAGTGGTGAGAGAAATGAGGATGAACTGTTGACGATGCACACAGACGCCACGTAGATAAGATATGTTAGTAAAAACGGAAGGGTGAAGTTGACTTTAAATTAGATCTCTAAGTAATATTCTTATACGCCTGATCCATTAATTAAAATGAGATCTTTTGACGTGAAAACCGACAAACGCTTCGCAAGAATAATGTATTTCATTTTAGAGAATGAAAATTAACGGAAGAGGTTCATAGGTTTTTATATACTTTTAAGCGGCAAAGTGGAATCGACAAAAGTCACAAATCTATTTATTTTTTTCTATTTAAGTTTTTTAAGACCTAGTCAAGGCTTATGACACGATTTCTGTGTTATAAATTATTAAAAACTAGAGATTTATGGTATAGTAGGGTTGGTTTGGTTTTAGAGTTGTTTAAAAAAAAACCAGTAAATTGTGTTAAAACAAGCAATAAAAATAATCATACCTAATGCCAATATGCTTTGGAGTCCCACAGGGCAGTGTTATAGGACCAACATAGTCAGTCAAATCTCGAAAACCAATGACATTCAATTCAAATGCCACTAAAATAATATAAATTCAGATAGTAGGTGGTAATCGTCAACATGGGAAGTAAGTAATTATAAGCTAGATTGGTAACGTGGGGCCCGGGGAAGGAAAATCCTGACCTGAGCTGCGTGTGACCGACCTGAGTTGCAGCGCGTGCGGGCTGCGCGCGTCCAGCGTCCAGGCCAGCAGCGCCAGCAGCTGCGCCGCCAGCGCCAGCGCGGCCTGCGCGCGGTGCGACCGACCTGAGCTGCGTGTGACCGACCTGAGTTGCAGCGCGTGCGGGCTGCGCGCGTCCAGCGTCCAGGCCAGCAGCGCCAGCAGCTGCGCCGCCAGCGCCAGCGCGGCCTGCGCGCGGTGCGACCGACCTGAGCTGCGTGTGACCGACCTGAGTTGCAGCGCGTGCGGGCTGCGCGCGTCCAGCGTCCAGGCCAGCAGCGCCAGCAGCTGCGCCGCCAGCGCCAGCGCGGCCTGCGCGCGGTGCGACCGACCTGAGCTGCGTGTGACCGACCTGAGTTGCAGCGCGTGCGGGCTGCGCGCGTCCAGCGTCCAGGCCAGCAGCGCCAGCAGCTGCGCCGCCAGCGCCAGCGCGGCCTGCGCGCGGTGCGACCGACCTGAGCTGCGTGTGACCGACCTGAGTTGCAGCGCGTGCGGGCTGCGCGCGTCCAGCGTCCAGGCCAGCAGCGCCAGCAGCTGTGCCGCCAGCGCCAGCGCGGCCTGCGCGCGGTGCGACCGACCTGAGCTGCGTGTGACCGACCTGAGTTGCAGCGCGTGCGGGCTGCGCGCGTCCAGCGTCCAGGCCAGCAGCGCCAGCAGCTGCGCCGCCAGCGCCAGCGCGGCCTGCGCGCGGTGCGACCGACCTGAGCTGCGTGTGACCGACCTGAGTTGCAGCGCGTGCGGGCTGCGCGCGTCCAGCGTCCAGGCCAGCAGCGCCAGCAGCTGCGCCGCCAGCGCCAGCGCGGCCTGCGCGCGGTGCGACCGACCTGAGCTGCGTGTGACCGACCTGAGTTGCAGCGCGTGCGGGCTGCGCGCGTCCAGCGTCCAGGCCAGCAGCGCCAGCAGCTGCGCCGCCAGCGCCAGCGCGGCCTGCGCGCGGTGCGACCGACCTGAGCTGCGTGTGACCGACCTGAGTTGCAGCGCGTGCGGGCTGCGCGCGTCCAGCGTCCAGGCCAGCAGCGCCAGCAGCTGCGCCGCCAGCGCCAGCGCGGCCTGCGCGCGGTGCGCCGCCACCGCGCCCGGCGCCGCGCCCGCCGCCGGCTCGCGGCTCTCCAGGACTGTTTTAAATCATTAGCAACGTTTAAAAGATTGTCTTTCTAAAATATTAGTAGCAAAGAAATAAATACCCTCTTTATGCACTTATTTACAAAAAAAACACTTGGCTGTCGGGTCACTATACGAAACCACTATAATTCTTGGTAAAAAAATATAGTCAGGATTGAGCAGGTACAAAATACCAAGTTTCTGGGGTTCGAAATTGACCGCAGCATGACGTGAGAACACCAACATCAACAAGATTGATGTGTGTTAAAGTTAGCAGTGCGTGCTTTGAGCTTGGTGTCTGCGGAAGTGTCTCGTGCGTGTTCCTTTGCCACAGTACGTTCTCATTTACAGTGTGGCCCCGAGCTATACGCGCGCACTGCTGACTGGAAGCGTGCGCTCCGCGCCTTAAAACGTGCCGTACTTGCCATTTTTGCGAGTTGCAACGCACATCTGTCAGACTATATTTCAAAGAGCATGGCATACTTACGTCACCGACAATCTTGATCTACCAAGTGGCTGTGTTTGTCATTAATAATCTAAACTCGTACATCACGCGAGGAAAGAGACATTCTTGCAACATACGCAACTTTGACAACCTTTTTTTTTTTTTTTTTTTTAACTTCTATAGGTTTACACTTGACCGCCATCTCGCCTGATGTTAAGCGATGATGCGGTCTACGATGGAGCGTGTTTACCTAGATAAAACCGATTCACTCTCGATTTGAAGACACAAAGATTGTAACCATCGGGGAAAACCCACTCAGGCAACGTATTCCACAGCTTAGACGTTCTTATCACAAAAGTAGAGTCGAATCTCTTCGTTCGTGTCTTTGGAACATCAACCATGTTATATATATAGCTGACTGTTATATCCTCCCTCACATGTTTAGGGAAGCTGACACTTACATTGCGGGACCGGAAGTTTGTAACAGTTTTCCTGTTATATTCAAATGATCAAAACTTTTTGTAGTTCTTAGAAAGTGATGGTAAATTTAGGGTAAAATTGTAAAAAAACTGTCATTGATTGACATTATTGCGATCATAATAAATATAAAATACTTTTACATTTCTGTCACATGACTAGCCTAATAATCATGGACTTCTTTAAATATTCAAGGGACGCATCTCTGTAAATGATCTGCCCGATCTGATAAGCACGCAACAACGTAGACCGCGTCGTCACTTAACATTAGACGTATATACATGTATATTACTTTTTAAAAAAATTATAAGAAACATGGATAACATGATTTCTTGATGTTAGCAGAAAACAGTTGAAATATTTTTGACTAAATAATTAATTAATGTAATAGTTAATAACATTAACCAATATGATATTTCTTATCTCTTTATTTTAACCCTGAGAAAACTTTGTTGCCAGGGCTACATAAATAAAAATTGGCAGTCATAGGAACTGCTGATAGCACAGTGAATACTTAGGACAATTGTCCACGTAGCTGCACGACATCCGCACGATTTCGACAATTGTCGGATGCAAGACGAATACTTGCATCTTGCGTACAAATAATGAAGTCTGTGTCCAGGAAGCGACAACGACACGACAGCCGCACGTCTTTCGTTTGATTGTAGGATGTATGCATTCGACAAAAGACGCGTGCGTGGACAGTAGACCTTATAACTCAAAATTTGATCGCTTACTTTGGAAACAACGCGGGTGAAACCGGAGGGCGTGGCCATGAGCATGGCCATAGTCCCGAGTTTACCCAAAGATTTCTTATCAAAGTCAAAATTCTTTATCCATAAATGTACAATTTACACGTCAAATAAACACCGCTCGAGATACCCGTCATAGTGCAAAGCACGCATTGCCTACTTTAGTACACATCTTGTCGATGTGGTGTTCCCACGTCATGCAGCGGTCAATCTCGAACCCTAGAAATGTTGAGTTCTGTACCTGCTCTATCCGGACACCGTTAAGCACAACTTTTAGCAATTCTGTATAGTGGCCCGACAGACAAATGTGAATAAACAGGGTCTTTTTTGAATTTACCATAAAACCGATGGCACGAAACCATGTGTTTAAACTGTTGAACACCATTTAATTTATCTTCTAATTCCTCTATTGAAGGAGGGTTATCATCTGCATACATAAATATGTCTGCACCCTTTATAGCGTCAAGGAGATCGTTCAATAGTAATGAAAACATAAAATAAATAATAATAATAAATATTGGTGGACAATTCACACACAACACCGTCTGACCCCAAACTAAGCAAAGCTTGTGTGATGGCGGCCAGATAGCTGATATAATACTTATATAGTTTTAAATACATACTTATTATACATAGAAACACCCAGACACATGAAGTTTGAAACTGACGAACCCTGCGGTACTCCCATAGACGAAGTCAGTGGGTCTGATTTATTATCGCCATCACCAGAATCTACTACTTGAGAGCGGTCTCGTAACATGTCAGTCAACACAGCGTATGATTTTCCAGTTATGCCATAGTGTTTCAGCTTAAAAGCTTGTCTCATGGTCTGCGACATCGAAGGCCTTCGATAAGTCACAGCACAAGACAGCCACTTGCTGTCTGCGTTCACGAGCAGCCAACACGCTAAGAACCATTTCACGCGTTAGAGATGTCGTAGACCTCCCTTCGCGGTTCGCGGTATCATTCCCGAGCGTGACGCTAGAATTCAATTCACAGCTCACGAAAAATCTGGCTGTGGCACACCAAAAGAAGTTTTCACTTCAAAATAAAATGAGTAGAGGGGTTTGCTGTCAGCACATTTCAGAGTTGATAAAAGAAATCGTAAAGATGCTTCATGTAACTATAGAGTAAGGTATAATGACGAAGGAGATATGATCGTCCAGAGGGTCTACCTAACTAAAACTGTCTTAGCTTAGATATTGCTCTCTCTTTTCTTTCCGCTTGAAATGATAGACATCAATAGCAAAGCCATGACCGGTTTAGTTGGGCGGTAGAAGGGCCGGCGGTTGCCCCCACCTGAGGCGGCGAGGTGCGAGATGTCCCCGTCCACGCACAGCCAGGGAGCCACCACGTGCAGCTGGCAGCGCCGCGGGGGCTCCTCCTCCGCCTCCGACACGATGAACTCCAGGTCCTCGATGCTGTCGCTGCAAATCAATCAATACTAATATTGGAGTTGGTGGACATTCTTATACAATACTAACTAGGCCCGTATTAGTTGGGCTAGTTAGTATTGGAAGGACTCTAAGTCTTCGATACTGTCGCTGCAAATCAATCAAATATAGGTGTCGGTTGACATTCCTTGTACAATACTAACTAGCGTTGAATTAGTTTGGGGCTTGTCAATATTGAAAACCTTGTATAACATTGATATGCCGTATTATAAGCGCCACAACACACACACACACATTCCAATAATTATATTTAACAAACTAGATTACATTTATCAGTTTTATTATTGTAATGGCTAATTAGTTAAGAAAAGCTCAATTAAATAAAATTTGAAAATTGTAGCTGCGTGAAAAAATCCGAAACGAGAAAATCCGCAGAAAAACGAAGATCACCGACATAGCTTTTAAAATTAGCAAGTAAGTAAGGCAATGGGCAGGCCATATAGCTCGCAGAACCGATAACCGCTGGGGAGTAAAGGTTCTCGGATGGCGACCACGAACCGACAGACGTAGTGTAGGACGGCCCCCACACGATGGACCAATGATATTGTCTCGGTCGCGGGAAGTCGGTGGATGGAGTCAGCACAAGACTGGTCATTGTGGAAATCATTGGGGGAGGCCTATGTCCAGCAGTGGACGTCTGCAGGCTGCAGATGAGATGATGATGATGATGATACAGACAGCAGAATGAATAATCAAAACAGCAGTAGTTATAGCGAAAATATTACTGTTGTGACGGCAAGAGATAACAAAGTAATCATTCTGATAAAAATATCAGTTAGTAGGTCAGGCAAATATTATTATAGCTTATTGAAAGCACTTTTGTACCACTTCCTTTTTGAGTATAAGAAGAAAGAGTGAGTGGGCTTTTCTTGCTGAATATTATTCTGAGTTCTAAATAAATTCTTTTTTAGGAAAACATGCTTCATCATAGACTGTATTATTGCCTAACATCAGGCGAAGTTGCAGTCAAGGTTAAGCCTATCAATGATAAAAAAAAAATGAAATTAAACATCAGCAAAATTTATGAGGAAAAAGTCAGAACAAAATCCTACTATTGTACTTATTTTGCTAAGGTTATAAGGGTTTTCTCTCTGTTTTTGTGCTATTGTAATTCCCAGATGAATTGAGAAACTTTGAATAACTATAAGTAATTTATTAACAAATGTACTGCTAGAATTTACTTGTCAAACCTGTAGTCCCAATTTTGATAAAAAATATTGGCTTGTTAGAAAATGTTTGATGGGAAACTATAACATGCTCTATAATCTGTAACATGCCACTAAAATATAACTCTTCACTTCACTGCTCTTCACCGCCAATCTAGACTGTTATGTTGGGGCACTACGCCCATCCAAGGTGTCTAGTCAGACATAACCTGTCTACCCCAGGCGGAAGGTTATGTGTAAATGTATTTCGTACAAGTAAAAAAAACTGAAAATGTATAATTTAGCATCCTTAGATTATAAACTTTTTTGTCTACAATTTTCATAATACAGTGGTTGAATCAGTCTTCTGACACTCCTGCACCAATTTTTATGAAATATTTTGTGTAAGTATGTTACGTCTGAGAATAATAGGTAATAAACTATTATTTTTTAAATAAAGAGTGACGAGTCGACCAGGACATGTGCCTGATGGTAAGCATCATGCCTGCCATATAACAACACAGTGACACGCAGCTATTGGAACATGAAGAGTCCAAATTATTACCTAGCACTGCACTGTGCTCGCCACCCAGAAATCTAAGATATATCTCTAAGCCCTGTAATTTCTATGGGAACATTGCCCTTCAATTTGGAACACAGTAATGTTTGCACATTACTGCTTGGCGGTAGAATAATTGGCAAAGGTGTGGTCCTTCCCCAGACGAACTCTGCCAAAAGGCCTACCACTACAAAATTCATAGATTTCCATAGATTTTATTTTTTGCAATTTGAATTCATTTTGAACAAAGCACAAGACACAAAAAAATATATTTAAGTTATTATTAATTGTATCCAATGTTTCAACACCCATGGCCACAGGAAGACAATCGAGGTATTTAAATAATACTTTAGATTGTGACATAACACAGGACTAAATCAGGATAAGGGCCTACCCTGAATTATGTTTGTTGATTTATAGAAAAAAAAGGCAAAATAAATATATATAATACCTGATTTTTCCCTTATCTACCATAGATGAAGAATTTTTTTTGCTATGCAAAAAGATAAACAAAGCGAGTGAGCGAGAAATCATTTTCAAGCGGAAATCGCTCGAGAGAAGAAGAGAAAGTGAATGAAGTAACGTCATTACAATATTTTAGTATACCCGAACGTAACAGTCTGATTTCGTCGTGGTGAAAATCGTGTATTTTTTAATTAATCCTTGGATTCCAGACGATTTTATTAAATTATTTATATTATGGCATGTTCTCTGCGTGAATGTGATACAAGACGATATTATAATCCGAATCATTACACTAATAGTCACCAACACATGTAAATATGATTTTTTATCAGGTCTCCGAGCAGCCTTTGTGTGTCTTTTACATTTGACGTCTTTGACCAAACCTGATGTTTTTAACCTTTTAACAGCATTATTTGTACTGTCTTAATCTTCACAATTTAAGTAACAACATAAAGTTTGCTGGGTCATCTAGTAAGAGATAAAATTAACGTAAAGTATGATTACCTATAATTGTTGGCTCTGCAGGGTATTGACACATCAAGTATTGTTGTACTGTATTTGATCATTAATCAAATGGAAATTTAATAGTGTGTCGCTTTATCAACATTGATAGCCACATACAATACAAGATATATGACTTGATTGCTTTTATATTATGGACTCCAACTCAATCCTTGTTATAAAATAATTGTGTTGCTTTTGATAAGCATTTTTAATACAATTAGATCAGTAATTGTATCACTAAACTTATCACTATCTAACTGATCTCGTACAGGTAACAATTATTGAGAATATTTTCCTAAGTAAATTTACTACTTGAACAGTTCGGTGTACAAGACATGTGCATCCATCTCATTAACCTAACCCTTCCTACACCTTATTTTAATGCTGAGGTTATATTTATATTGCACTGTGGGCCATACACCAGAACTTTTAAGGTACTAGGTATGGTTTTGAGCCATTTAAGAGCTCACAATAGAAACTACTATGAATAATAGATAATAGAATACTGTGAATTTGCAAAGTATGCTTTTCAAGACAAAGAAATAGACTTAAAAAAAATAAAAAAATACAATTGTAATCAGTAAATGTGCTAAAGCACTGTATGACCATGAACAGCCTGCTTTATTTCATGCTAGCTTGTTATTGGTGGTCTACTAGTTAGGAAGATCAGTGATTGATCTTTAATTGGCTATTACGTTTTGATTGTGGTTGGAATTGGTTAATAACTGACAAGTCTAAAGTTCAACATTTTTTTTTTTTAACAATATATTGTAATTTGCATGCAGAAAGGTAGGATATGGAGTGCTTTATGTAAAATGTTTTATTTGTTTCTGTTAACACCTTTGTATACCCATATACGCGAAGAAATGAATTGAATTGAACTAATTAGTTCCTCAGTGTAATATCGAAATCCTTTACGCTCAACTAAGGTGTCAGCTGTATTTCATGTGACGATGAGACATATCTTGTGGTTGATATTTGAAGAGTCTACAAATGCTGTCTGCAACTGAAGTCAAGCTTGTCAAACCATACAAAATTTTCAATTACCCATTTATCAATTTAAATGTGTTAGTTCTGAAGGTGAATACAGGTTACGTACCTGGTATCATACGTCATGTAGATGGGGAAGATGTAGCGGGTGAGCTGACGTATCCGCGACCGCCGCAGCGCCGCCAACCGATCAGTCTTATCATTATACACGCTCACTTTGTTTTGAAGTTCTATACACTGCTGTTGGGCATGCCTCCCTAAAGTCGCTACTCGCTTTTGGTACCGAGGCAATTTTAACTCTAACTCATTGTTGTAAGCTTTCAACTGCGCTAGCTTCTTCTTCTTTTCCTCAATATTATTTCTTCGTTGTTCTATGGCAAGTCTGAGTAAGTCAAGTCTATCTCGGGAGTGTTTCTCGTCTGTGACTGTAGTGTCTTTCTTTAGTTTTGGCAGAAAAAGCTTCTCACAGCGGTCGAGTATGTACTTCCGGTTTGCTTTCACTCGTTGTAGTTTAGCTTGCTTCTCTGAAAATCTGGAAAGAGAAATCACAACAAATTATTATTTGCTCATAGCTTTTGCCTCGAAGCTTCATTTTTAGCACAACATTTGCTTCACTCTCCACATGTATTTTCAATATCTACTAATCACTATTTTAGGTGTTTCACAACTTAAAAATGCATAAACTTTTAATGACTACTATTACATGAACGATCTTAGCATTATCATATTTTTTCAAGAATTTTAATCATTAGAGTGATTTTGAAAATTCATTTTGATAATGTATTAGTCAAATTGAGTAATAAAAGCTTGAAAAACTTGTAGTAGAGATGATGTAAACATGCCCATCTGGTAATTTTGTGCGCGGGAAATAAATAACACGTTTACAGTCAAATCTTTGTTCCAGCGAAAGTAAAACGTTACTAGGAGTCAGGATATGACTTGAGAGTTATTTAACACCGAAATAGCGCACCTGTCCGCGTAGGGCATCGAGGAATGCACGAAATTCCCAGTCCGTACACAATCAGTACAGTAAAAGTTTCTTTTTACAGTAAAACACAAATGACACTTTGTATAATGTCCGTCGCTTTCAGTGGAGGATACACGGAAATCCCTTGGCGCTTCACTTTCTGTATAATAACTGGACGCCATAATTTTTATTTACAGTTTAGCAATTTATCCTTTTACGTTGTTTGTAAAATTGGTGGCGAAATCGAAACAAAAACCTGTCAAAATACGCTGATCAGTGATCTGCCCAGTGCTGCCAGAATGTCGTCTCAACTTTTCCCTAATAGATTGGTCAAAGTTTCCAGAAAACTAAAGCATAAAAGGCAAAACATTTATTTACTTGTAAAATGCAATATTATGCTATTTAGATTGAAAATCACTCGAATAAACGGGACGTGTGATTCATATTCATGAGGTCACAAGTTGGCATCCCGCCTGCACCTTTTTTTAGTTTATCATTACCACTGGCTTTAACGATTAAGAAAAACATCGAGAGGAAACCAGCACATTCCAAAAGGAACTACGCGGGTGACACCGCGGGGTGGTGCCAGTATTTTATACTCGTGTGTATTTTAGCTAGTTACGGCTGGTCTAGTCGGGAGAAATGTGCCTGCCTACCTGGAGACCCCGGGTTCAAACCCCACACGCACCACTGTCTTTTCGAAGTCATACATGACTACATACAAGTCATACGCACATGTGCGTAATACCGCTATCTTAATACGGCCCCGAGCCCAAGTAGTGGAAATATTTAGTGGGCTTTTGATATGATGGTGATGTGTATTTTAAGCTTAATATTGCACGCCAGAAAATGTGATGGATAATCTGTTGTAGTAACAACATATATTATTATGTTTATAACTTTACTAGCAGCGCCCCGAGGTGTTACCTGCGTAGTTCCCGTTCCCGTAGCCTGTGTTTTCTTCCAGACTATAATCTATCTGTGTTCCAAATTTCAGCCCGATCCGTTTATGCGTTAGGACGTGATCAGGGCTGGAAAAAAAACAGTCTTTTTTAATTTAATAAAACAAACAGTTCAAAATGTTTTAAACAAGTGTTTTTTTTGTTTTTTTTTGTTCATTTTAGTTTTGTGCATTCATTTCATTTCTAATTTCTAAATCTATTCATTTATAGGTTTATAGGCGTACTTTCAAATTTGCAAAATGGTTATTGATTACACAGTTGTTTTATGTTGCGAGTTGCGAGCATACCTATATCTAATCTGTATTAAACGGTTTAGATTCACCTGTGTCTTCTAACTAACTAATGTTCATTTTTACCAGGGGAAACCCATTGCTATAAATATCGTTTTTAAGAGTTCAATGGGGAAACTCTAATATTTCTATTTTAATACGGGAAATACAATACTAGTCCATTGAATTACTTTCTTTCGACGGTCGACATTAGGGACTTTCCTAGCAGGACCAACGGGGAATTACCTATTAATTCTAGAGGTATACTTACATTGTAGTGTCTTCCTTTGTAATGTTTCTTTTCAAAAACTCATAATTCCTTTTGTTAGTAGGTACAAAAAAATAAAAAAAAATAGCATAGACTCACCTGGTTTTATGTCAATCTATTTCGAGCCCTAAATATTAATTTATTTTCATTCAAAAAGTAGTTTTAAACATTGTTTTTTGCTTTATGTTTTAAACACTGTTTAATACTTGTTTTAATCTTTGTTTTTAAACATGTGATTAAAAACACTGTTTAAATTCAAACTGTAGCAAACCGCAGCACATCCCTACCTCAACGCATAGCAAACGGTACCACAACACTACCTAAACGGTCCACGCGCGGTTGTCCTCCCGCGCGGTATTCAGTTGAGATTAGAGCTTAAGTATCGACGCACGCCTCTCGGCGCATATACACACGCGCGCTTGCCCTGTTACGCAAACCCTAGCCTAGGTATAAGTTGATTCATGTAACTGTGAGTGAATAAATACCAGTGGAAAGTTTCTCGTGTTTCTTTATGTGACGGGACAGACCGTATCTCCCCTCATATCTGGCGCCCAACGAAAATTTTATAGGGCTGGCCACGTGTTCGTATAGCCACGTGTACCGTGAGGTTAACTTTTGAACATTTGATTCGAAAAGTGCAATCAAAGTGAGTGTGTGCGTTGAACTTTCCCATGGAGACTCGTAGCAGAAAGCGTCAAGACGAGATCGGCGAGGAGTCAGATCCGTTCCATTCTGCCGGTGAAACCGAAGACGGAACTACTCCAAACCCATGCCGTGGTCCGGCCACCGCTAACGCTGAAGTACCGCCCTTACGATCATCAACCCCGATGACGTCGGCGACGTTCTCAGAAGAAAGCGTGGCTGCGCTTATCTCCGCGATGCAGAAGTCGCATACGGAAACCCTGCAAACGTTAGTCAACTCCATGATGCGCAGCTCGCCGGCGTCCGACGTGGCGACCATGGCCAACTGCAAGGCTACATTCTCAGGATCGTCATCCGAGTCAGTGTCAGCGTTTATTAACGGCATTGAAGTTTATGCTGAATGCTGCCACGTCCCCGAGTCGAGCATACTAAAAGGACTGTCGATGTTACTCAGTCATAATGCCGCAACGTGGTGGCTCGGAATTAAAACCGAAATGAAGACCTGGGAAGAAGTAAAAGAAAACCTGCTCGGCACGTTCGGCGATCGCCGCCCACCACATAAAGTTTATCTGGATATATTTAATAATCCACAGAAAGGAGAAAATTCTGATATCTTTATATCAAAAATACGAGCAAACTTCTCGAAATTACCGAAAGGCGATCTATCCGACAATGCAATGTTAGATATCACATACGCACTTTTGAAGATAAATATAAAGGAAAAAATAAAAAGAAACGAGTTTAGTACATTTGCGGAACTATTGCAAAAAACAAGATTACTAGAAGACAGCGAAGAGGAACGGAGATGGGCCGCGCGCAAGGAAAGCTCCGCTCGCGCCGCTACATTCAACCGCCAGCAAGCAGCACCGGCGTCGGCGCCACTACCGCAGAGCTCCGCGCGCAGCGCGCGTGAACCGCGCCGGCTCGCCGACGCGGCCGACGCCAACAGCGCGCCGCACCCCGTCCCCCCGGCGACGACTGCATCACCCACGACGTCAACCGAGTTCACTGATGGCAGGAAGTACCGACCACAGTGTTCCTACTGCAAACGATTCAACCATACCACAGAAAACTGTCGTAAGTTAAAATGCAATCGAGGTGAATCAAATTTCCATAACTTTTCCGCGAAAACTTCGGAAAATCATAGTGAAGACAAAGAAAGTTTTTATAGTTTCGAATATCCAAACTCGCGTAAATGTGGAAGTGTGTCTAATAACAAGTGTTACGATAATATGCCTATTAAGTGTCCCATACCTAAAAGTAATCGTATTAAGAAATCGTCAAATAACTATTTGAACTCTTCGACGAACATTAATAATATTAGCTCCATACAAACTGCTAACTATTCTACTTGTGTTTGTGTGCCTACGGCGGGCGATGCGTGCGACCATTCGAAAAACCGTCCATTTCGTTGCCGTTGCCATGGTAGCGCTCGCCCAGAGGCCCCGTTTGGGGATTTCTGTGGCGCGCGCTCGCGGGAAATTTTGAAATCAACGGATTGTAACCTTTACCGTGACCCTGAGAACGGGGATGGTTCGCGCATCGTTTGCAATAACATTTGTAACTTGAGGTATCGAAATTGGATTCCGCATCGTGCCTCATGTACGTGTTCTCATAATAATGATGTTGTATATAATGATAACCGAGAAGTAACTTTTTGTAAACACGAAATCAATACATGTAGTCTGGAAAAGAGTTGTTCGAAAGTACTCGATAAAAATGAAAGGAAAGGTGACCGTTTCAATTTTGCACAGCAACTTGATCGTAGTCGGAGTGCTAGTGGTAATGATTGTTCACGGCAACCTGATTATAGTCAGGGAGCCAGTGGTCTACATTTTTCACGGCAACCTGATTATAGTCAGGGAGCCAGTGGTCTACATTGTTCACGGCAACCTGATTATAGTCAGGGAGCCAGTGGTCTACATTGTTCACGGCAACCTGATTATAGTCAGGGAGCCAGTGGTCTACATTTTTCACGGCAACCTGATTGTAGTCAGGGAGCCAGTGGTCTACATTTGTCACAGAAACCCGATTATGGTCGGAGAGTCAGTGGTACAAAATTCTCAAAGCTACCCGATTATAGTCAAGGAGCCTGTGGTGCAGCTAATGATGTTCAAGGGTTTTGTAATGCCGGTGAGTGCTTGGCGTTGGAGGACGATCGTGGGAGGCCATTGGTATGCCGCGAGGTGCGTCCGGTTTTTAAAATTAAAATTTGGGGTTTTAACGGTACGGCGTTAATTGACACGGGTGCTAAGCACTGTATTGCGGGTCATACGCTACATGCGCTTCTTTTGAAAAAAGGATAGCTGCGTGTTACTGTGCTGTTATGTGGCAGGCATGTTGCTTACCATCAGGCACATGACCTGCTCGTCTCGTCACTCTATGCTATAAAAAAAAAAAAAAAAAAAAAGGACAACTTCTCGTTTCCTCAACGCGTCAAATCAAACTCGCCGATGGTCATGTACGGAACATGAAAGTGCTGACAACGAAATTATCAGTCACTCTAAGACACAAAGTCATTAAGATACCATTTTTGATTTTCCCCGATTCTGATAACAATGAAACACTTTTAGGTATTGATTTTATTACAGCCGCAGGTGTAGTTATCGATTTTCACAAGGAGGTATGGTATTTTGGTGACAATAATGTCGATAAATTCAAACTACATTTTGAGCCTGTCTCTCGTCAAGTTACCTGCTCGTCTGCAAACGTTCTCCGTGATGACGAGGGTATGCACCTTAATCCGGCGGAGCGTGTTGCGCTCGCTGAAGTCCTCGTCAGAAACAGCAAGATCTTCGAAGCAGGGGGAGCCCCTACACCGTATGCCGAGCATTGCATTGACACAGGTAATCACTTACCAATAGCCGTGCCGCCGTACCGTCTCACCCCAGCGAAGAAAGAGATGATGCAGAAAGAGATTAACAAAATGCTCGAGGAAGACGTCATTGAAGAGTGTGAGTCAGCTTGGTGTTCTCCTGCGCTGATGGTCCCAAAGAATGATGGTAAAATAAGGTTCTGCGTAGACTACAGACGACTCAACGCCATCACCAAGACAGACAATTATCCAATGCCACGCATTGACGAACTCCTGCAGTCGACAAAGAGAAACTGCTACATGAGTACGCTTGATCTCCGCTCCTCTTACTGGCAAATAATCGTCAGAAAGTCTGATAGAGATAAGACAGCGTTCATTTCTCCTCTTGGAACGTATCGATTTAAAAAGATGCCGTTTGGTCTCAAAAATGCGCCGGCGACATTTCAGCGTTTGATCGACCGACTCCGATCCTGCGCCGCTCTAAAGAATGTTACTATTCTAACATATTTAGATGATATTCTGATAATTTCTGAAGGGTACCAGCAACACTTGGAAGACCTGGAGGCGTTGTTCCAGCGTCTGGCAGAATTTAAGCTTCAGGTGAATCGCGATAAGTGTGCTTTTGCCCGCGAAAAAGTAAAGTACCTTGGACATATCATCACACAGGACGGGATCTCGACCGATCCACAAAAAGTAAGTGCTGTTGTAGAGATGAGAGAACCTGAAAATCTAAAGCATTTACGAACCTTCCTCCAAACATGTTGGTGGTTCAGGAAATTTATTCCAAATTTTTCAAAAATCGCCGAACCACTTACTCGATTAACGAAGAAAAACAAAACTTGGACATGGAGCCAAGAGCAAAGCCTAGCTTTTAACGAATTAAAACGTCTCCTTACGTCTGCACCAATCCTGATACAACCGGATTTTGATAGCCCGTTCATACTGAGGACTGACGCCAGTAATTACGCGTTAGGAGCAGTCCTCCTCCAAGGAGAAGGGAATGAGGAGCGACCTATTGAATATGCCAGTCGTCTGCTTAATGACGCAGAGCGCAATTATTCCACCACTGAACGTGAGGCGCTTGCCGTCATTTGGGCAGTCGAACGATTTCGGGCATATCTCGATGGACACCCGGTCATAATCGGAAGCGACCACCAACCCCTTCGTTGGCTGCTTTCATTGAAATCACCAACAGGTAGGTTGGTCCGTTGGGCCCTCAAGTTACAATCCTTTGATGTCAAATTCGAATATACGCCGGGGAAAGCCAACGTTGTAGCAGATACACTGAGCAGACCAATATGTTCTACGGAAACACGTGGCAGTTGCGGTGTTTGTTCTGTTATATGTGATCTGCCAACGAAATCGCCTAAACAAATTCGTCAGGAACAAACTGCTGACCCCGAGCTGGTAAAAATAATTTCCGATCTTGAAAGTAGAGATGAAGTTACCTCACAAAGATGGTATGAACGTGGATATATAATGAATCAAGGTGTTCTATATAGATATAATCCTGATTCAGATTGTGAGTCCCCTCAGCTAGTCGTTCCAACTGATCAAATTACGAATATCCTCAAAGAACTTCACGATTCACCTCTAGCAGGCCATCCCGGTATCGATCGCACTTATCAAAGGGTATCGCAAAATTATTATATCATCGGGATGCGCCGATTAATTTCAGAATATGTAAAATCCTGCATTCACTGCCAAAGGTATAAGGCATCTAATGCTAAACCACCTGGACTCTTACAAACTCCAGTATTAAGTCAACGTAACGAAGTTCTTGCCATAGATCTTTTTGGACCGTTACCACCAGGAGACCAGGGGGAGCGTTGGGTGTTTCTCATTGAAGACACTGCCACAAGATGGGTAGAATTATTTGCCCTTAAGGATGCTACCGCGGAAGCTTGTGCTCGTGTCCTCATTGAAGATTATTTTTTGCGTTTCGGCCTCCCACGCCGAATTATATCTGACAACGGAGTACAGTTCGTGTCTGCTGTCATGCGCCAATGCATGTCTGTTTTGGGGGTTAAGCAAAATTTTGTTCCACTGTACCATCCCCAAGCAAACCCAGCAGAACGTAAAAATAGGGATCTCAAAGCTATGTTGGCTTATCTCGTAGAAGAAGATCATACATCTTGGCCAAAGAAACTGCCTCTGGTGCGGTTTGCCCTGAACAGTTCCAAAAGTCGAACGACAGGTACGTCACCAGCATATTTGTCTTTTGCCCGAGAAATGAGATGTCCAACAGAAGTAACTCACGATCTCCGTGCCATCCTCAATAAAGAAAATTTTAATGAACAAATTACTCCGTACCTTACAAATTTTGTCCACTCCCTCTCGGCAATACGAGAACGTGCTGAAATTGAGCAAGACAAGACGAAACACTATGCCGATAAATCTCGCCGCCCTGTGTTAACTTACCAGGCGGGCGATTTGGTACTACTCAAATCTCACGTGCTCAGTAACGCCCCAAAGAACGTCACAGCAAAATTTGTGCCTAAGCGTGATGGTCCATACCAAATTACGGGTAAGGTTAGCCCAACAACATATATTTTGTCACATGTAGATCGTCCTAACGAAATATTAGGCAGATATCATATCCAGGACCTAACAAAATACAAAACTTGTGAAAATCGATCCACTCCTAGGCCAGTGATACCTAAACGTAAGAGAGGTAGACCGATGACAAATGATAAGGTGCTAGTCCATGAGCGAGGGCGCTCCCATGAACTAGAGGGGGAGGATGTAGCAAACCGCAGCACATCCCTACCTCAACCTCAACCTCAACCGCAGCATGTATATAATGATAACCGAGAAGTAACTTTTTGTAAACACGAAATCAATACAAATGTAGTCTGGAAAAGAGTTGTTCGAAAGTACTCGATAAAAATGAAAGGAAAGGTGACCGTTTCAATTTTGCACAGCAACTTGATCGTAGTCGGAGTGCTAGTGGTAATGATTGTTCACGGCAACCTGATTATAGTCAGGGAGCCAGTGGTCTACATTTTTCACGGCAACCTGATTATAGTCAGGGAGCCAGTGGTCTACATTGTTCACGGCAACCTGATTATAGTCAGGGAGCCAGTGGTCTACATTGTTCACGGCAACCTGATTATAGTCAGGGAGCCAGTGGTCTACATTTTTCACGGCAACCTGATTGTAGTCAGGGAGCCAGTGGTCTACATTTGTCACAGAAACCCGATTATGGTCGGAGAGTCAGTGGTACAAAATTCTCAAAGCTACCCGATTATAGTCAAGGAGCCTGTGGTGCAGCTAATGATGTTCAAGGGTTTTGTAATGCCGGTGAGTGCTTGGCGTTGGAGGACGATCGTGGGAGGCCATTGGTATGCCGCGAGGTGCGTCCGGTTTTTAAAATTAAAATTTGGGGTTTTAACGGTACGGCGTTAATTGACACGGGTGCTAAGCACTGTATTGCGGGTCATACGCTACATGCGCTTCTTTTGAAAAAAGGACAACTTCTCGTTTCCTCAACGCGTCAAATCAAACTCGCCGATGGTCATGTACGGAACATGAAAGTGCTGACAACGAAATTATCAGTCACTCTAAGACACAAAGTCATTAAGATACCATTTTTGATTTTCCCCGATTCTGATAACAATGAAACACTTTTAGGTATTGATTTTATTACAGCCGCAGGTGTAGTTATCGATTTTCACAAGGAGGTATGGTATTTTGGTGACAATAATGTCGATAAATTCAAACTACATTTTGAGCCTGTCTCTCGTCAAGTTACCTGCTCGTCTGCAAACGTTCTCCGTGATGACGAGGGTATGCACCTTAATCCGGCGGAGCGTGTTGCGCTCGCTGAAGTCCTCGTCAGAAACAGCAAGATCTTCGAAGCAGGGGGAGCCCCTACACCGTATGCCGAGCATTGCATTGACACAGGTAATCACTTACCAATAGCCGTGCCGCCGTACCGTCTCACCCCAGCGAAGAAAGAGATGATGCAGAAAGAGATTAACAAAATGCTCGAGGAAGACGTCATTGAAGAGTGTGAGTCAGCTTGGTGTTCTCCTGCGCTGATGGTCCCAAAGAATGATGGTAAAATAAGGTTCTGCGTAGACTACAGACGACTCAACGCCATCACCAAGACAGACAATTATCCAATGCCACGCATTGACGAACTCCTGCAGTCGACAAAGAGAAACTGCTACATGAGTACGCTTGATCTCCGCTCCTCTTACTGGCAAATAATCGTCAGAAAGTCTGATAGAGATAAGACAGCGTTCATTTCTCCTCTTGGAACGTATCGATTTAAAAAGATGCCGTTTGGTCTCAAAAATGCGCCGGCGACATTTCAGCGTTTGATCGACCGACTCCGATCCTGCGCCGCTCTAAAGAATGTTACTATTCTAACATATTTAGATGATATTCTGATAATTTCTGAAGGGTACCAGCAACACTTGGAAGACCTGGAGGCGTTGTTCCAGCGTCTGGCAGAATTTAAGCTTCAGGTGAATCGCGATAAGTGTGCTTTTGCCCGCGAAAAAGTAAAGTACCTTGGACATATCATCACACAGGACGGGATCTCGACCGATCCACAAAAAGTAAGTGCTGTTGTAGAGATGAGAGAACCTGAAAATCTAAAGCATTTACGAACCTTCCTCCAAACATGTTCGTGGTTCAGGAAATTTATTCCAAATTTTTCAAAAATCGCCGAACCACTTACTCGATTAACGAAGAAAAACAAAACTTGGACATGGAGCCAAGAGCAAAGCCTAGCTTTTAACGAATTAAAACGTCTCCTTACGTCTGCACCAATCCTGATACAACCGGATTTTGATAGCCCGTTCATACTGAGGACTGACGCCAGTAATTACGCGTTAGGAGCAGTCCTCCTCCAAGGAGAAGGGAATGAGGAGCGACCTATTGAATATGCCAGTCGTCTGCTTAATGACGCAGAGCGCAATTATTCCACCACTGAACGTGAGGCGCTTGCCGTCATTTGGGCAGTCGAACGATTTCGGGCATATCTCGATGGACACCCGGTCATAATCGGAAGCGACCACCAACCCCTTCGTTGGCTGCTTTCATTGAAATCACCAACAGGTAGGTTGGTCCGTTGGGCCCTCAAGTTACAATCCTTTGATGTCAAATTCGAATATACGCCGGGGAAAGCCAACGTTGTAGCAGATACACTGAGCAGACCAATATGTTCTACGGAAACACGTGGCAGTTGCGGTGTTTGTTCTGTTATATGTGATCTGCCAACGAAATCGCCTAAACAAATTCGTCAGGAACAAACTGCTGACCCCGAGCTGGTAAAAATAATTTCCGATCTTGAAAGTAGAGATGAAGTTACCTCACAAAGATGGTATGAACGTGGATATATAATGAATCAAGGTGTTCTATATAGATATAATCCTGATTCAGATTGTGAGTCCCCTCAGCTAGTCGTTCCAACTGATCAAATTACGAATATCCTCAAAGAACTTCACGATTCACCTCTAGCAGGCCATCCCGGTATCGATCGCACTTATCAAAGGGTATCGCAAAATTATTATATCATCGGGATGCGCCGATTAATTTCAGAATATGTAAAATCCTGCATTCACTGCCAAAGGTATAAGGCATCTAATGCTAAACCACCTGGACTCTTACAAACTCCAGTATTAAGTCAACGTAACGAAGTTCTTGCCATAGATCTTTTTGGACCGTTACCACCAGGAGACCAGGGGGAGCGTTGGGTGTTTCTCATTGAAGACACTGCCACAAGATGGGTAGAATTATTTGCCCTTAAGGATGCTACCGCGGAAGCTTGTGCTCGTGTCCTCATTGAAGATTATTTTTTGCGTTTCGGCCTCCCACGCCGAATTATATCTGACAACGGAGTACAGTTCGTGTCTGCTGTCATGCGCCAATGCATGTCTGTTTTGGGGGTTAAGCAAAATTTTGTTCCACTGTACCATCCCCAAGCAAACCCAGCAGAACGTAAAAATAGGGATCTCAAAGCTATGTTGGCTTATCTCGTAGAAGAAGATCATACATCTTGGCCAAAGAAACTGCCTCTGGTGCGGTTTGCCCTGAACAGTTCCAAAAGTCGAACGACAGGTACGTCACCAGCATATTTGTCTTTTGCCCGAGAAATGAGATGTCCAACAGAAGTAACTCACGATCTCCGTGCCATCCTCAATAAAGAAAATTTTAATGAACAAATTACTCCGTACCTTACAAATTTTGTCCACTCCCTCTCGGCAATACGAGAACGTGCTGAAATTGAGCAAGACAAGACGAAACACTATGCCGATAAATCTCGCCGCCCTGTGTTAACTTACCAGGCGGGCGATTTGGTACTACTCAAATCTCACGTGCTCAGTAACGCCCCAAAGAACGTCACAGCAAAATTTGTGCCTAAGCGTGATGGTCCATACCAAATTACGGGTAAGGTTAGCCCAACAACATATATTTTGTCACATGTAGATCGTCCTAACGAAATATTAGGCAGATATCATATCCAGGACCTAACAAAATACAAAACTTGTGAAAATCGATCCACTCCTAGGCCAGTGATACCTAAACGTAAGAGAGGTAGACCGATGACAAATGATAAGGTGCTAGTCCATGAGCGAGGGCGCTCCCATGAACTAGAGGGGGAGGATGTAGCAAACCGCAGCACATCCCTACCTCAACGCATAGCAAACGGTACCACAACACTACCTAAACGGTCCACGCGCGGTTGTCCTCCCGCGCGGTATTCAGTTGAGATTAGAGCTTAAGTATCGACGCACGCCTCTCGGCGCATATACACACGCGCGCTTGCCCTGTTACGCGAACCCTAGCCTAGGTATAAGTTGATTCATGTAACTGTGAGTGAATAAATACCAGTGGAAAGTTTCTCGTGTTTCTTTATGTGACGGGACAGACCGTATCTCCCCTCATAAAACTGTTTTAAACATGTGTTTTAAAACAACTTGTTTTAATCATGCCAACCCTGGACGTGATTGAGCAACAAACATCCAAACATCCAAATATCCAAACATCCATACATTGACATTTTAAAATATTAGTAGGTAGTAGGATAATCCTCCTGTATGGAGTACTGTTCGTACCTTTAGAATGAGTCGGCTGAGTATCCGCTGGAGGCTCTGGAATCGATGGCGAGACGTGCTAAAAGGCTCATAGGCAATGACACCCTCGTACGAAAAAGACTGCAAAGTCTCGAACATCGCCGAAAAATTGCTAGCTTATCATTTTCAGATTCAGTTCGGAGAGTGTGCGACTGATTTGCACGATCTGATACCACCTTGCCCTATTTTCTATCGGAATGTTCGCAGCTCGATAAAGCGACATCGTTTCATGGTTGATGTTCCAAAGACACGAATGAAGTTATTTGACTCTGCTCTTATGATAAAAACGCCAAGGCTGTGGAATACGTTGCCTGAGTGGGCATTTCCCGATTGTTACAATCTTTGTGTCTTCAAATCGAGAGTGAATTTGTTTTTTCTAGGTAAACACGTTCTGATTATGACATTTACTCTCTCCTTGCAAGATAAGGCCCCGTCAAGATAAGGTCTTAATGGTAGTCTCAGTAGTAGTCAACGTTTTATAGACTGCCTAAACTACGTTATTTAAACAATAGCTTTAATTAGGGCAATAGTTTTATCACTGTAGTAAGTGTATGATGTGTATCTATTTGATTTTGCCGATTAGTAACAATGGTATTATTTTTTTATGGTTTTATGGAAGTATCAGTTATTATTGAATGATTTATCCGAATTCTGTTATCCAAAAAAACAAGTAACTGGTATCGGTAAAAAATCTCAATATTACTTTTAATGCAAATGTTAGGTACCTTCCGAATGCTCCATCTGAGTAGCGATTCTAAATCCATTCCGTTGCATCCGACGCGGAATCTCATTTCTCGGTCTTTGTCTTATCTGTTCAGCATGACAGAGACAGAGATTGGTCATTCCGATTCCGAACCATTTGGATTGCTAAACAGAAAAGCAAAGACTGAGAGATGGGATTCAGTGTCGGATGTAACCGAATGGATTTAGAATTGCTACCCAGAACAGTTTGCACTTCTAATGCCTGGCGCCATAACTGTAAAACTCAATTTCGGGGAGATTTCCCACAGCCTGGTATCAGTGGATTCGACAATCGCCAACTGCCAGTGTCAGCTGCCTAGATGCAGTGCTGCCAGCAGGCGGGGTTGCAAAAAATTAAGCTAATAGAAAAAAAGGAACTTTTTGTACTGTTACGGTCAAAATTACAAAAAAAACCTTTTGTCCACACTAAGGAATGCGTCAAATATTATCCTAGGGTTTTAAACAGTTGGAACGCCCGCCGGTAGAGTAGGTAATAATAATTCTTTGAAAGATGCACTGGAAATGTCTTTCCTGGGACGTGCAATGATATTCGTTCACATAACATGCAAATGCGAAGACAGGCAAGTGCAAATCAGAATGTGAGAAACCATAACTTATTTTCTAAAAAAAAAACAAAGTAAATACTGATATTAATTTCCAATAAAACTAAGACACTCGACCAAATTTCATAGGAATCTACCACTATATCGTTTATATACAGGGTTATTGGTAATCAGCCTGCATCCTTTTAAGGGGTTGTTAGGTACATTCAATACGTCAACTTTTGTTCTACAGTTTTTAAAAATTAATGTTTTATTTTTATTTTACAAAATAAATAAAAAATGTATTTGCACGGTCTAAAAGCATCGAACTCTCCGTAACAATTCGTAACAAGAGCGCTTACGCTCTTTAACGCGCAAAAAAATATGTGCCGAAGTGAATAAACACTAAAAAGTCACTAAACAGTACAAAAAAGGGCAACAAACACTATTTTTTTTTGGGTTTTCTATTGAGTTTTAACGAAAGTTGTAAAACAAAAGTTGTTTGTTTAAATATACAGAACATGCCCTTAAACGGATGTAGGCTGATTACCAGTAACCCTCTATAAGTAGTAAGCAGATTTTAGTTTTTTGTTCATTTTTTTTCAGAAACCGGCATACCGATTTCGATAAAATTTATAAGGAACATCTCTGAACTATGGTCTACCAAACATCAAAATGGATGCACAATTGGCAGCGCTATCGCGGTTACGCCATACTATTGCACTAATAAAAGCTATTGTTAAAATAACGTACTTTAGGCAGTCTATAAAACTTTGACTGCTGAGAGTCTATCTGAGGCTCGGGCCTTATCTTGCAAGGAGAGAGTCAATGTCGTAATCAGAATCAGAATCAACTTATGTTTTTATGGGTCTCATTTTGGTTTAGCCTCACAATTTCGCCAAAAATCAGAATCGTTTATTGCTCTGTGTGTATAAAAACTTCTAGAGTTATACATACAAAAAATACCTCCAAACCTCCAATCGAATTGATAATCTCTATTTATTGAATTTAACTATATTTATTGTTATAACAGGTGCAATCATTGCACCTGTTATAACGGCGGTTTTAAAAAATATATAAATTTGTAATGTTTTGCTACATACGGTAGCACTGCACCGAAATACGTTTTCGAGTTGCACCATTTTATCCATAGATGGCACAACGAGTCTTTTTGTTTTACGTATTACGTATCTGACTGCTGAGTGATTGTACGTACTTACTGGATTATTTTATTCTACTTCCTTAGACATTTTACATGAATAAAACAGGGGTATTTGCGACACAAGAACGGTAGGTTTCTTTTTAAATTAGGTTAATGCATGTCTTAGGCATTCTAACTAAGTTACTGCGGGCAGAACATCACTCCGCCACATGAACACACGGACATTGGACTAAACTCGTACATTATAGTCTTTAGACTACAAGAAACAAGGACTCAATTGTCTATTAAGTACCCTCCTATAACATATCAAAGTTAAAAACTCCCTGCGTCATACTATAAGCTTTTTTAAGTGAAAACTTCTTTTAGCGCGTCACACACAGATTTTTCGTAGGCTGTAAATTGAATTCTAGCGTCACGCTCGGGAATGATAAGAAATCTTCGGGTAAACTCGGGACCATGGCCATTGGCCATCTAGAAATGCGTCAGTTTTTCCCATTGGCCATCTAAATAATAATAATAATAATTAGACCGGTCTCAGCGCCGGTGACCGGTGATGTGATCATCGATATCACCGTACCACATGACGAGAACCTCGTGAAAGCCGAGAAGGACAAGCTAAGCAAGTACCTTGACTTGGCTCACGAGGTTACCGCCATGTGGGATGTTGATTCGACGATCATAGTCCCAATAGTCGTGTCGGCAAACGGCCTTATAGCGAAAAGCCTCGACCAACATCTCAAGAGGCTTTCGCTAGACGGTTGGATCAAGGGTCAGATACAGAAGGCAGTCATCCTAGACACAGCGCGCATCGTCAGGAGGTTCCTCTCTCTGCAGCCCTAACCACCGGTAGCTTGGGCCCTGCCCCGTTGCTGGCGGCACCCTAGTTTTTAAGTTTTTTATACGAGTAATGTTTATTTTATTTATATATTATTACGTTATTTAATATTATTATATAAAATAACGTACTTTAGGCAGTCTATAAAACTTTGACTGCTGAGAGTCTATCTGAGGCTCGGGCCTTATCTTGCAAGGAGAGAGTCAATGTCGTAATCAGAATCAGAATCAACTTATGTTTTTATGGGTCTCATTTTGGTTTAGCCTCACAATTTCGCCAAGAATCAGAATCGTTTATTGCTCTGTGTGTATAAAAACTTCTAGAGTTATACATACAAAAAATACCTCCAAACCTCCAATCGAATTGATAATCTCTATTTATTGAATTTAACTATATTTATTGTTATAACAGGTGCAATCATTGCACCTGTTATAACGGCGGTTTTAAAAAATATATAAATTTGTAATGTTTTGCTACATACGGCAGCACTGCACCGAAATACGTTTTCGAGTTGCACCATTTTATCCATAGATGGCACAACGAGTCTTTTTGTTTTACGTATTACGTATCTGACTGCTGAGTGATTGTAGGTACTTACTGGATTATTTTATTCTACTTCCTTAGACATTTTACATGAATAAAACAGGGGTATTTGCGACACAAGAACGGTAGGTTTCTTTTTGCATTATGTGTAAGCCTACGTACTAGTTCAATGCGCCCTAAGATCAATTGGTTTTACACATTGATATACAAAGGTTAACATGACTGTTTGTAATCCTACTTCCTACTAATATTATAAATGTCAATGTTTGGATGTTTGTTGCTCAATCACGTCCTAACGTATGAACGGATTGGGCTGTAATTTGGAACACAGTTAGATTATAGTCTGGAATAACACATAGGTAGGCTACTTTTTATCCCGATAAAATAACGGGAACAACGGGAACGGGAACTACGCGGGTAAAACTGCGGGGTGCTGCTAATGGGATGTAAATAGGGATATTTGGTAGTGGTAGGACTCTTGGCAGTCGGCCTGGGGAAGTACCACACCTTTGCCAGCTATTCAACCGCCAAGCAGTAATGTGCAAACATTACTGTGTTCCGGTTTGAAGGGCAACGTTTCCAATCCATTATTCCGCAACTCCGTACAAAAAATCATGCGACAAGGAGAAATATCGAGGGTTGCAACCAACCCTCTCTTCGCCTGCACTCAGTTGGACAGCTTCCTAGTGCCGAATCTTATTATTTTAAGCCCTTCTATCACCCTACATCGGTCTCCTGGTGGTTCATATGACCCATACATTTTGTTCAGGGGCATGTAGTCTATTACGCATTATTAACAGTTTCAGTAAATTGCAAATTTTGTTGTCGTCAAATAAACTTTTTGGTCGCTACAATCACTGATTTTAGGGTTTTGACATATTTTCCAGTTTCCTATGTTTCTTGTTTTTAACCTAATATTTTAACAACAACAATAGATCAAGCGCGGATCCTGTGGGAGAGGGGGAGGGGGGGGGGGGGGCTGGGCCCAGTAGGTGGACCACTGATTTAAAAAAAAATAGCAGTCATATTAGGAACTGCTGATAGAAGTGAAAACTAATAACTCAGAATTTGATAGCTTATTTTGAAAACTACGCGGGTTAAACCGGAGGGCGTGGCATGACCATCTAGAAATGCTGACGTATTTCCAATTGGCTTACGCATTTCTAGATGGCCATGCCATGATGGCCAGGCCACGCTCTTTCAGCATTTTCCATTGGCTGATGCATTTTTAGATGGCCAATGGCCTTGGGCCCGAGTTTATCCGAAAATTTCTGATCATTCCCGAGCGTGACGCTAGAATTCAATTCACACCCCACGAAAAATCTGTCTAGGTGCGCCAAAAGAAGTTTTCACTTCAAAAACATGCATGGACTTACCGCACAGTTTTGTGACTTGACTATGTGACCCGGCCTCCCTGGAGCCATGTGACCCTCCCCTGGAGCAAAAGCCGGATCCGCTCTCTTGAATATAGAGCGGTGAGGTATTTTATTTCTCCATAAGTGAAAACTGAAAAGAATATTGCGCGGTAAACAAATTAAAAAAAAATTGGCAGTCATAGGAACTGCCGATAGAAGTGAAAGCTTATAACTCAGAATTTGATGGCTTTTTACCTTGGAAATTACACGGGTGTAACCGGAGAGCGTGTCTACGCCATCATGGCATGGCTATCTAGAAATGCGTCAGCATTTCCCATTGGCTCACGCATTTCTAGATGGCCATGCCATGATGGCGAGGCCACGCCATGATGGCGAGGCCACGCTCTTTCAGCATTTCCCATTGGCTGACGGATTTCTAGATGCCCAGTCGCCAAGGTACCGAGTTTACCCGAAGATTTCTTATCATACCCGAGCGTGACGGTAGAATTCAATTTACACCCCACGAAAAATTTGTCTAGGCGCGCCTAAAGAAGTTTTCACTTCAAAAATTACTTCAAGGAGGTTCTGAGTCTGCGTATTTAACAAATTAAAACAGCTAAGTAGGTACTAAATATGAGAAGTTCGCCCGTTCGGCCCGAAGGAGGTAGAAGTGAATAGGTTTAAATGATGTTTTGAATTTCACAAACTTAGTGCGCACGATGTTCTAAATTCAAATTTACTATCTTCACCTCTACACCTCTAGAGGTCTCAGTCTTCCACGACTTTTGCACTTTCGCTGTTATAATATTAGAAGCGTAGGTACCTAGGTATTTAGGGTGTTCATGGTTGCTGTAACCCCGCCTTTGGACGTCGCCTGAGTCCAACTCTCGCAAACCGAACGTGTACCAGAAACGTAATAGCTAGGTAGGTAAAGACAGAGTTTAAAAGGCTGGTTTGACCCCGCGAGCAGTAAGTCCACCCCTGCCAGGGCCGAGGGAGTGGTCTGGCGGTCCGGTATCGGCCGAGCCTCTCTCGCAGTAATTTATGCAGCGCCGTCTGAGGATGATTTCCCCCGGGCCGGCGCCGGCGTCTCGGCCGGGTCCGATACTGCCGCAGACATGCACGGAATCTCTAATTGCGGACATGTCGCACACTCCGTATTTTTGGCGGAATTGACGATCATTCTAATTCAACTGACTGGATCGGAGTTAGGCGAAATAAGCAATGAATATCCTTGACGACAGTTTTTCCTCTAATTTGATTATAGTATACAGTAACGGAACGAATAGCGTATTGTGCCTGATGGTAAGTATCACGCCTGCCCATAACAGCACAGTGTCACGCAGCTATTGAAACACGAAGCGTCCAAACTATCACCATCATCACGGCGCTCGTCATCCAGAGATGTAACTACATAAGATTTATCTCTATGCCCTGTAATTTATCTGGAAACATTGCCCTTTAAACCGGATCACAGTAATATTAGCACATTACTGATAAGCGGTAGAACAAAGGTGTGGTACTTTCCCAGTAGGACTCTGCAAAGAGTCCTAACACTACTGATATCATGGATACTACGGGTAATCATGTAAGTAATATTATACTAATGTTGTAAGGCTTAAGAGTTAAGAGGATATTTGTTTAAACGCGCTAACCGCAGAAATTACAGGACGTTTCAAAAACTTTTTCACCGTTGGATTCCTATGTCCGTGATCCCTGAGTGCTATAGGCTATATTTTGAACTAGTAGCATCCCGCGGCACTACCCGCGTAGTTCCCGTTATTTTGCCGGGATAAAAAATAGCCTATGTATTCTTCCAGACTATATACAATATATGTTATAATCTTCCTGTAGGTATTCCAAATTTCCCCCCGATCCGTTCATACGTCACAACGTGATTGAGCAACAAACATCCCAACATCCAGTCACCAAAGGGAACAGTGCGATTCGAGCGGTTAGTATGTACCTAAGTGTAGAAGACTTAGCTATGATCAGGCATTTAATAACTAGCCCCTCGTCCAGCTTCTCAGCCGACGCCGCACTGCATGCAATTAGTCCCAGCTCTGTTTGCGTAAGACCCAATCACATTGGGTCCAGCCGCTCGCCGCCCGCTCCCTAATGGCAGAAGATAAATGGACGCCATCCCGAGGCAGGGTACCGGATTATTTTACAACATGTCTAATTCCGGTATGGGTTTAACCACAGGAGAATCTCGTTAGGTACGTTCTGACTCTCTAAATTACTGAGGAAGTTTTAAATGAAATCATTCTTTTCTGCGACACCGGCTCGTAATAATTGTACTCATTTGTGAACATAGCGAAGTCGATTGATGGCTTGTTATGTTATTCTTAGTAGAAAAGTGTTTCTTATTAATGTGTAACAAATTCGCAGTCACAAGGATTGACAATACAACATTTTTGCAGAGTCCCAGTCCCTTGGCGGTATAATGACTGGCAAAGGTGCGGTACTTCCCTAGACGTACTCTGCAAAAATCCTACCACTACAAAAAAGAATAATGAGACGTAATAGCTTCAGAGAAAGTAAGCAAGGGTGTTGCTAACAGATTGAATATCGGTTTACCGGAAACTAAAACCGGTACCCGAAGTGCAGCCCTGCAAGCAAGATCAATACACAACAATGCATGTCTTAGGCATTCTAACTAAGTTACTGCGGGCAGAACATCACTCCGCCACATGTACAGACAGACATTGGACTAAACTCGTACATTATAGTCTTTAGACTACAAGAAACAAGGACTCAATTGTCTATTAAGTACCCTCCTATAACATATCAAGGTTAAAAACTCCCTGGGTCATACTATAAGCTTTTTGAAGTGAAAACTGCTTTTGGCGCGTCACAAACAGATTTTTCGTGGGCTGTAAATTGAATTCTAGTGTCACGCTCGGGAATGATAAGAAATCTTCTGGTAAACTCGGGAACATTGCCATTGAACATCTAGAAATGCGTCTAGAAATGCGTGAGCATTTCCAAATGACCATCTAGAAACGCTGCTGACGCATTTCTAGATGGCCATGATCATGCCCACGCACTCCGCTTCACCCGCGTAGTTTCCAAAGCTATCAAATTCTGAGTTATTATAAGTTTTCACTTCTATCGGAGGTTCCTATGACTGCCATATTTTTTCTCAGAGATATTACCTACAGGGATAAGAGAGAATAATCTTTTAATGTCTCGTTGACTCGTGTAGTACAGTTCTAGATAGTGATTTGGCCTTCTTGAATTGGAATTGCTGCGCGACATTGTTCTCTGATTGTGCTGTTGTGGGCAGCCGTGTTACGTGTTACTTACTAGTTTGGTGTGCATGTCTTGGTCGTCTCGTCATCGTAGTTGTAATAAAAAAGCTTTTGAAACACTTAAGAACTTAAGTGTAGGTCTTCATTTGAGAAGTACTAATTTGCCAACATTGTAAGAAAACTAAAAAAACAACGGGACATACATCCTGTAACCAAGAATAAAATAAAGGGCTATGTGGTCGCTTAGCGCGAAAGCACTTACAATAAATAACAAGAAATAAAGGTAGGTATATTACAAATACCTATTTAATAATCATCTAAATATGTATTTTCTCATACATATTTATTTTTCTAATATGTACCCAAGACCCTAAATAATACAAAACGCAACTACACTATAATAGTGTTACCACTTTGACAATAGGTTGATACTATGGCGGACACTATTGGCGTTTGAGAAAGCGGCCTTTTACAGAAATACCTAATCAAAATAAGAAAAAAATCTCTCCATTACATTTCTCTTTAAAATGTATTGCTTAAGATAGGGATTTCCATTATTTGCCGACATCCGAGATCAGCATTGGAGACACGAGACACCACATCGCGAACAAGGACCTCGTCGTATAAATAAAATCGTCTCTGGTAATGAAAGCCGCAACAGCGTTGTCTCATTTCGCTCACGTTGCGATATCATACGAGTGTAATCTCAGTCTGTCTGTTTCTAGTTTATATTTCGGCATTTTTTCTTTTATTTGTCATAAATATATTTGCACTTGGCTGCTATCTCGACTGATGTTAAGCGACGATACGGTCTACGATGCTACACGCTTACCTAGCAAAAAACTCAAGATTTACTATCCATGGCCGTCTTTTCAAAATGAAAGCAAGGGCGCATCCAGGGGCTGAACGATTTTTGGATGTTTGTTGCTCAATTACGTCGGAGAATCTGCACGGATGGGGTTAAAATTTGGAACACAGATAGATTGTAGTCTGGAATAGCACATAGGATCCTTTTTATTGCGGAAAGATAACGAGAACGGAAACTACACGGGTGAAGCCGCGGGATGCCGCTAGCTTAATACTTTCAACCTTTTGTCTGTCATATCAGCAATTCAGAACACCTTTGGGATGGGTCGGCTAAGCACCCGCTGGAGACTCTGGAATCGAGAGAGTTGCCAAAAGATTCAATGGCAACGACAGACACCCTAAATTAAAAAAGATTTCATAGTCTTGAACATCGCCGAAAAGTTGCTAGCTTATCGGTTCTTTATCGGTTACATTTCGGAGAGTGTGCACATACACTAATCTAACACCACCTTGTCCTCTATTGGTCATACTGCTCGTAGCTCGAAAAAGCGATACCGTTTCAAGATAAAAATACTCGAACGAAAAGGTTTGCCTCTATTTTTGTGGAAAAAAAAGTTGGCAGTCATAGGAACTGCCGAAAGAAGTGAAAACTTATAACTCAGAATTTAATACCTTACCTTGGAAACTACACGGGTGTAACCGGAGGGCGTGGCCTCGCCATCATGGCATGGCCATTGGCTCACGCATTTCTAGATGACCATGACATGATGGCGAGGCCACACCCTTTCAGCATTTCCCATTGGCTGACACATTTCTAGATGCCCAATCGCCAAGGTCCCGAGCTTACCCGCAGATTTCTTATCATACCCGAGCGTGACGGTAGAATTCAATTTACACCTCACGAAACATTTGTCTAGGTGCGCCTAAAGAAGTTTTCATTTCAAAAAAACGTCTAGTCTGAGGATTGCGTTGCCTAAGTTTGATTTTTCGCGATGATATATAATAGATTGCAATCTAGGTGTCTTCAAATCAAGAGCAAATATGTATCTTCTAAGTAGGCACGTTCCATCGTAGCGAGATGGCGGTCAAGTGTACAGTGTGAGCACAGTTATTCTATACGCTTTGTTACAGCCTTTGTTCTTACGCAGTTGGTTAAAAATGATGAACCGGCGCCTACTCACTATGTGATCAAAAATCCATGAGTGTGGAAATGTGTCGGATCCGGCAATTCCGCGCGACACGGCTGGCGCGCCGCCCCGGGGGAAATCAGCCGGACGGCGGACGCCGGACGGAATCCTTGCGAGGACCTAATTACACTCGCCGTATTATACACGCTCGCATCCTGCCTTTTAATTGATATTATATTCATCTAAATTATCTAATAATAATGATCTAAAACCGAAAAGTCTCGACCAACATCACAAAAAACTTCGCTCTTTCGCTAGACGGTTGGACGGCGGGTCAGATGCACGCGGCGGTCATCCTCGACACAGTGCGCATCGTCAGGAGGTTCCTCACTCTGCAGCCCTAACCACCGGGAGCTTGGGCCCTGCCCCGCTGCTGGCGGCAAACTAGGTTTAGGGTTTTATAGTATTTTTATGTTAATCTTATATATAAAATTCTCGTCTTACATATAAAATTCTTGTGTCACAGTGTTTGTTTCCTTACTCGTCCGAAACGGCTTTACTGATTTTTACCAAATTTTATATGCATATTCAGTAGGTCTGAGAATCGGCTACTAGCTATTTTTCATACCCCTAAGTGATAAGGGTTGTTCACCCCAAAATTTTTTTTTAAATTTTCGGTAAATTTTTTTTGTTTTTATTTTTTTATAATGTGGTGTTAACAAATACATACAACCCTAAATTTTTACCGTTTTATCACGAACCCCTATTTTTTAATAGCCATTTTAGTGATTTAATCATTTGACAGTGAACGCCTCCTAAACGGCGGGACCAATTTGAATGATTTTTTTTGTGTGTGTAGATTGTTTGTGTGTGGATTCGAGGATGGTTTAGATTCACAAATAAGCCCGGCAGATGACGCTGCAGACAGTGTCTAGATTATGATCCGAGCGAAGCCGGAACGGGCCGCTAGTAATTAATAAATGAGTGCCTAATCTAAATAAGTACCTAATCTGCTTCACATTTTTTATATATTTGATAGCTTTACACTTGACCACCATTTGGTGTGATGTTAAGGTCTAAGATGGAGCGTGCTTACATAGAATAAACCGATTCACTTTCGATTTGAACACGCCAACTATAAACATAAACTATGCTGTTGCGGTAAAAGTTACGGTGGTCTAGTCGGGAGAACGGCGGCTGCCGATCCGGAGACCCCGGGTTCAAACCCCACACGCACCACTGTCTTTTCGAAGTCATGTGCGTAATGCCGCTAACTTAAAACGGTGAAGGAAAACATCGTGAGGAAACCGACATGTACCTAGAATCTTTCGAAGTCATGTGTCATCCGCCAACCCGCACTGGGCCAGCGCAGCGTGGTGGATTATGGCCTTAACTCTCTCTTTGCGAGACAAGGCCCCGAGTCCCAGCAGTGGGAACGTTTAGTGGGCTGTTGATGATTGATGATGCTGTTGCGAGGGACGGTTTTGTGCTTTTCGCTCCACGCTTGTAAAAGAACCGCGGATTGTCAACGACACGGTAACATGGAGTTGTATTTTTAAATTATTATGTTTAATATCCAATACATTTGCAGATTTACTACCTAATGCAAATTGTTAAATTGCGATTAAAATTTGAATTACATTATTTATATAATCACTTTTCAAAAGAAGCCAAACCTAGCGGGAGCCTAGGATGACTCTCACTAGAAAACTTCATGTGCAATTTGTTTAGAAACGGGAAAAAGTGGGAAGATGTGGTACCGATGCTGAGTTCCGGAAACTGGACCAATGAAGAATGTAGGTAGGTACTGGAAGTGATAGTCCAGATTCTTAAATTTGTACTTTGTATTCGGATACCTAATTAAAATCTGGGTCATATGTTTTTCCTTTCAACTTATTAAACCCTATAGGTATGGATATGGTAAGTCACCCTTATTTTTATTGTTTTTGTGTAAAAAGTTGTTATTTTTTATATGTGTTAAAATGAATAGTTCGAAAGTAACTGACTAAGATCACATTTAAGGTATGTCTAGTTTATCTTTTGCGGAAAACTAATTTTATGGCTCCCATCTCATATGAACGGGAAATGAGCTCCCATTACACCCATGTATGTGTCCGGTAATGGGAGCGATTCACTTTTTTGTAAAATCGTTGTGTATTTAATACTAACTGTAATGTAAAACATACCTAGATGATTATTCTACGAGTTCCTAATAAACAAATATATAAAAAAGTTATTAAATGTTCTTTTTATGAATGTTTTTCCTTAGTAGGCTCCAATTTTATTACCTTGCGTTCTCCTAACTTATTTTTTTGAGTTTTAACAATTACTTGTTAGCTTAAAAGAGACCGGACGGGCTGACCCTAGTGTCTTGGAAGAATGGAAAGTGCCTTATATGGGACGCTACTTGCGTCAGCACTGTTGCTACCAGCTACTTGGGTTGCACGGTTCACTCGCCGTCAGCGGCTGCGGAGGATGCTGCTGAGAGGAAGGTGAAGTACAGCGCGCTGGTGCCGATGTAGGAGTTTGTACCAGTCGCCGTGGAGACCCTGGATTGTTGGGGGGCGGAGACTAAGGGATCCCTTTTGGCGATAGGACGCAGGCTCCGGGAGACTACTGGTGACTCCCGCTCCGGGTAGTCCCTGGAGCAAAGGTTGCCCATTGCTATTCAATGTGGGAACGCGGTGAGCGTCATGGGCACCTTTGCACCGAGAGCAGTTCGGGGATTAATTTTAAATGAGTAATTAATTGTAAAAAAAATATTGAAGTGTGTTGTGTATTAAATTAAAAAAAAAAACTTGTATTTTATGTATAAAAACCACAGAGACGAATTTCTTAGCATTCCATGAATTCACCGTGCTGGTGCCCGGTCCATCGTGTGGTAGAGAGATAAATCTCGCGTAGATCCCGAGATTTGTGTTGCTCCATGCTGCACAGAACCAAATGCTTTCTCTAGGTCTATCTAGCAGACTGTTATTTGTCTCTCTTGTGTTCTGACATCTTTCAAACTTTCTACTAGTAATGTATTGTGTTCCAGGCAAGAAGCCTTTCTGGTGGTTGGGCCTGAAATATAGGTACTTCAGGGTATTGTTATTGTCATTGAAACATGTGGTCATTTTTGTTTGCAATTTATACTGAAAAAGATTTTACAAATTTTATTGGTTAGTCAGGTTAGTGTCTTTTGGATGAGTTACTTCATGCATTTTAGGGATCAGGACAAAAATTGCTCTTCCGAATGATTCTGGAACTTTCTTGACCATATCTTAATATATATGAATATATAAAAGATACGTTTACGAACTGATGGACACTTTTTATGCACTATGTAGAGAATGCCATCGGGGCCTGGAGCTGGTTTAGTATTTAGTTTTCTTTTTAATTTGATAGTTTACTTCCTCTTCAGTAGGTGGGGTGCTTTGAAAGTTTGTCAGAGGATGATTAGGTCTTTGGATGTTTGGTTCTACGTACGAGCGTTTAGGCACTTCGTATGTGCTTTTAAAGTAATCGTAAATTTGCGCGTTAGTCAAGATAAGCTTTATAGATAACAAAAGGGTTTTTATCAAAGTCTACTTCGTGTTTAGCTTTGTTAAAATTATCACGATTTTTACTGATTTGAAGCGATACTCCTTGTATTAATTTAAGGATTGATCTTAGAGCCCTGGACAGTTGGTGACTTAGACGGTTGTCGCCCATGGTTTTAGCTACACGAAGACGTTTTGTTAACTCTCTTTTCTTTCTCCGCAATTTCATTTTTTCCTTGTTATTTTGAGCATAATAAGTTGATGGTGGATAGTGCTCAGAGAAGTATGTATAGATGGTGTCCTGTAAAGTTTCTACTTGGCTGTTTCAGTCTTGTTCTGAACCAGGATGTTCTAACAATATTGTCAAGTTTTGGTCATGAACTCTCCAGGTTGAGTTTTTTAGACTGGGTATGCCAAGACGTGTCCTGATGACAATTGACTCTCGGTAGTTTTCACTCGATGGTTCACCTTGGGATAAATGAGGGTCAACTCTATCCATAGTGTTTGTCAAAGTACTGACCGACGGCTGTCGTGTATCAACACCAGGCTCGTCTCTTGTAAATTTTCCCGCACGTAGGACGTCTTAATTCGCGCCATTATTCTCGACTGGTGGACAGATCTTCCGCCTCGCCTCTCGGATTGTCCCAGGCGTATTTTTCTTTTTTGGACTTTTAGGAATTTTGATTCCCGGGCTTGGCTTGCTAGGCCTTCACCCTCGACTGTCTTTCTAGCAGTCAGATGTCTTTCCATCCGTCAGATGTCTTTTCCACCAGCCATCTGTCTTTTCAGCGTCATCTTGTCTCTCCGGGCTGTCATGTCATGTAGCATAATATGCAGGTAAGGTATGCAGATATCGTTCGTTACCAAATTATCGTCCTAGTTCCGAATCTCCCTGACGACCCCCCACTTTACATACGCAATTAAGTTCGGTCGGTCAGAAAGTCCGTGATTTTTTTGCGTCAATTAAACCCATGAGTCTGGCGAGGCGGAGGTAGAGGTAGCGCGAGGTAATGTCATTTGGCGGCTTGTTAGGGCTGATTGCGGCCGCGGAGCTTGTAATGAATCATGTTATGATTTCGGATATTTGCGATGCCGTGATCAAAACGTATTCAGTGGCTGAGTACAAATATCTTATTAATCCTCTTAATGTTACAAAATAGCATATTAATATTTGTCATGTAATGTTTCCGAGATAAAAAGTAGTCTATGTGTTATTCCAGACCGTCGATATAAACCATTGTTTACGCACTACCTATCTACTTGACCCCTAGAATTGCTTGTTAATAGTTAGGTATATTAGTTGTTGACAACGAATAGTGATATGTAAAAACGTCCGGCGTTCACCATTTCCTGCAACCGATTAGAACGGAAAGAGTGAGCTCACTCTTCCCGACAATGGCACAATTCCGTGCGTCTGAAGTTTGGGAGGGCACATCCAATGGTTTGTATCAATGTTCCAGACCATTGTCTATCTGTATATCAAATTGTATCCAATCCTCTCAGTAGCTTTGCGTGAAAGAGTAACAAACATAATATATTCTTACAAACTTTCGCGTTTATAACATTAAGTAGGATATCATAGTTTGGATGTTTGTTGCTCAATCACGTCGTAACGTCTGAACGGATTTAATTGAAATTGGAACACAGATTTTAGTAGTGGTAGGACTCTTAGCAGAGTCCGCCTGGGGAAGTACCACACCTTTGCCGGTTATTCTTCCGCTAAACAGTATTGTGCAAACATTACTGTGTTCCGGTTTGAAGGACAATATTTCCAGAGAAATTACAGGGCTTAGAGATATAACAACTTAGATATCTGGGTGACAAGCGCAGTGCAGTACTAGGTAATGATTTGGACTCTGCATGTTCCAATAGCTGCGTGCCACTGTGCTGTTGTGTGGCAGGTATGTTGCTTACCATCAGGCACATGTCTTGCTCGTGTCGTCATTCTTCATTTAAAAAGAAAAAAAAATTGGCAGTCATAGGAACTGCCGATAGAAGTGAAAACTTATAACTCAGAATTTGATAGCTTACTTTGGAAACTACACGGGTGTACCGGAAGGCGTGGCCTGACCATCATGGCATGGCCATCTAGAAATGCGTTAGCATTTCCCATTGGCTCACGCATTTCTATATGGCCAATGGCCGTGGCCCCGAGTTTACCCGAAGATTTCTTATCATACCCGAGCGAGACGCTAGAATTCAATTTACACCCCACGAAAAATCTGTCCAAAAGCGCGCCTGCGCGTCAAAAGAAGTTTTCACTTCAAAATGCTTGGGAGGTGTCAGGGGGCATTCTGATGGAACGAAGTTGTACAAAATATTGCAACTCTTTACTGTTTCTGTTGCCCTGGTACTGGTACCTAGGGGCAAACGCAACTCTTTTATATTTCTGTTGTCCTGGTATCTGGAGATAAACGCTGGGCTGTTGGAGGTAGGTAATCGAAACTCTTCACTGTTTCTGTTGCCCTGGTACCTTCCTTTTATAAGTAGGTCATAACTATCAGGGAAAACCCACTCTGGCAACTCATTCCACAGCCTAGACGTTCTTATCACAAAAATAGAGTCAAACCTCTTAGCCCGTGTCTTTGGAACATCAACCATGAAACGGTGTCGCTTCTTTGAGTTACGAGCAGTCCTTATCATATCCAAGTTTCATATCCATATCCGAGTTCTTATCATATCCAAGCGTGACGATTGATGAATCCATTTCACAGCCCACGAAAATTCTGTCTATAGCGCGCCAAAAATAGTTTTAACTTAAAAAAAAATGTAAGTATCTAGGAATCCATGTATCTATGCAACGGAATCTTTGAACCACTTTCATTGTTTTTGAAGGTCAATATTTCTATATCTGGGAGACAGGCAAAGCCAGCGCCAAGCAGTGATCATGACTCCATGATCAAATAGCGGCGTAACACTGCTGTTATGGGTATACTGTTGCTTACCATCAGGCACATGACTTTCTCATCCTGTTACTCCTTGCTATAATAACTTTAATTTAAAAAATCCGACTGCAAAAATCAACAGGTAGAAAAAACATTAGATACTGTCTAAGGATACTTGGGCGAGTGAGACGAATCTAACGATATATCTTAATTTTCTTAATGATCAAAATCCATCGAGCAGTTTGGAAGTTTTTTTTTTTAAATAAAGAGTGACGGGACGAGCAGTACATGTGCCTGATGGTAAGCAACATGCCTGCCACATAACAGCACAGTGACACGCAGCTATTGGAACATGAAGAGTCCAAATTATTACCTAGCACTGCACTGCGCTCGTCACCCAGAGATCTAAGCTGTTATATCTCTAAGCCCTGTAATTTCTCTGGAAACATTGTCCTTCAAACCGGAACACAGTAATGTTTGCACATTACTGCTTGGCGGTAGAATAATTGGCAAAGGTGTGGTCCTTCCCCAGGCGGACTCTGCCAAGAGTCCTACCACTACATAAGAATAGAAGATACGTGGGAATAAAGAAATTTGCAAACATACAAGATACGCGCGAAAAACATAACCCTTCTTTTTGCGGGGGAAAAAGCTTGTAGCAATTTCATTTAACTCTCTACAAAAGCTTATTTCTACCGAGAAACTACAATATTTTTGCAACTATGGACTTGCAATATAATAGATAAAAATAAATATTAGTTACAAGTTACACTTTCTAGTTAAAAATCTGTAGAAATAAACTACTAAGTCGTTTGTTTCTTGCGAAAGTTGGATAAAGAATAATGAAGAACTAGTAGGTACGTACAGAAACGAAAATCGCAATTCTCGCTCCGTTCGTTTGACGGACATTTTCCAAATAGTGCACAAAAAATATGTGGATTTAGCAACAAACATCTGAACTTTGACATTTATAATATTAGATATAGTTTTTAAACTTTGGCGTTTTGATCACCCAATCAATGAGACGACTCGCAATATCTTCAGTCTCCTCGTGACCACGGTGCTTTTAACTTGTAACACTGTCGGAACGTCGAGCTAATTTAATGATACTTACTTTCTTAGATCGTGATTAAGTTATATTATGTAATATTTACAATATTTGTAGGACCAGCCATTCTTTGCTTAATTTAGTGCTAGGTTACATTTTTAGACTAGAATCATAAGAACGTTGACATTAGAATCCGTACTTAATTCGTTTAACATCAAACCACGCACGGAATCCCTGAGGTGCGAGACGCCAAAACATTTTCGCAGATTTCCTTATAAGACGCCAGCAGCCGCCAGATTTCTTCATTGAGAATGATCTCTCATGCAAATTCGCCATAAATCGAGATCCCCAGCGTTCCCGGGCCAGGCAGTATATCATCGACCAGGCGGCAAATGCGTGCGCCCTCCGTGCCATAAACTGAGATTTTTCAATGCGCCCGAAAATAAGGAGCGTATCTTACTCCCTAGTTGACAACGCTATAGATCAAGCAGTAGGATTACTCAGCACATTTTATCTGCTAAAGCGTATTATTTTTTCATAATCCCATAATGTTTGTCCAAATATACATTGTTTTAACCTTACTACAAGTACAAGTAGCGCCAACTGCAAGATTATAGATTCTGAATCAGGAAATCAAAGTTTTCTGACACTAATGTATATATAGAGTAGTACACCTACGAGTACAAGGTCCTATTGCACAGTTGGTGAGATGTTTGTATCGAGAGGGTGTGGTTCCGGAGGAGCCCAAAACCTAGGCGTTCCCAAGGACAAATAAAGAGTCTAGGGTTTGCTTCCGAGACGACGATGTGACATGCGGCTGAACCAGGCTGCGATGTAGGGTACTAGGCATCAAATCGTCGGTATAACGATGTCAAGACGGCAAGTCGCGGTGGGCTTACCAGAGATTCCCCGCAATCCCTGATGGAACCCCGGGGAAGGTTTTAGTGGATAGAGACACCGGAGCACCACTTGTGGTCTTGAGTTTGACGTAACCCGACCTGCGGCCTGCGGACCTGCTCCCTCCTCAGGCTCCCATCAGGCGGAAAGATGGCGTAAATAAATGCCATGTCATGTCACACAAAACACACACATTTAAATTTGCTACAAATTATTGCTTATTTCATAAACATGAGTGATTCTTGGTAATTTTTCTTACTTCATATTTCAGTTGCACTTCTGTACAGATTGGTCGCTGGTTTATCTGTTGAGAATCTGCGAACACGCCCGACGGGACATTCACCGCAGCGATCCCCGCTCCGCACTCACACGCAACGCTCATTACCAGGACTCTTATCACAATGCAATAAAGCATATTTCCGCTTAATAAAGATCAATTTGTGCAAGTTTGATTTAGCATAGAATGGGTATTAAATAATGGTGTATTATACATGAACGTTCACATTTAATGGAGGCCATAGGTTTAAATCCCTTCTGAAATTCTGAGTATTGATGAGCAGATATATGCCTAAATTTGTTATCACCGCTGGTTTTATCAGTAAATCACTATTTTATAAAACTTCCGTTGTCCCACTGCTGGGCTAAAGACTACCTCAATTCCCTCCACTTAATTCAGTCCTGAGATTTCATCGTTTAATCTTTTTGAAACGTTCCGAGGTCGTCTTTCCACCGCGTTAGAGGAATGACCCTGGGGGCGACTGACCGATGGCCTCCATTCTGTAGTAATCATTTGAGAATCGCCATTTCATATTTTTAACCGATTGCGAAAAGATCGATTTTGATGATAATGTTTTTTTTAGTACGTCATAAATACACTACTATTAAAACTTCGATCAAAGTTACAACGAACTACAAGAACTATGTGTACTATGTATATTATTATGTTACATGAGCGAGTCCAACTCGCACTTGGCCACTTTATTTTTAAGGATATTGCCTACAACATACGTGAAAATCACTTATTAGAAAGTACGTGAAGTAAGTAATGTTTGTATGTACCTTCATTACCCCATATCTCAAAATTGGCCGTCTAAGCAAGTTAGCGAGTAAGCATGTATTCTTAGTACTCAATCGTCCACATTTCATTCATCAGAAAATAGGTGACGTCTGGGAGCTCTGGGATCTCGGACTATAATAATAAATATAAAGTAAAGTAAAGTAAAAAGGTATAAATGTGTAATATAAAATATGTCAGAACAACGTTTACGGGGACAGCTAGTGGTTTTATAAACGTCTCGCAATTTGGCGGTGATTACGTGAAACGTCAAACGTTCTGTGAGCAACGAACACACATAGCAGCTGAACGGAAGATATACGTAATCATTTAATCCGGTATCGAGTCCTCTCGGTTTGCGTTCATTGGCGAGGTATCTGCTTCCGTTCATATAATTTTAAACCAGGTCAGACAGAAAGAACATTGTATAACTACTATTTTTGAAATGAGGAAATTTTTAACGATGAAACCTTTTTTAATCCTCGACGCACGTATGTTGTGTCTCTCTCTGTGTTGTTGTCTATGGCATCGTAGCTCATAAACATATGAATCGATTTTGATTTTTAACGTGACAACGTCTAATAAATCAATGAACGCTGGCTGCATGCACCAAAAAGTGTCCCGTTATGTCCCGTAACGCTCATTGTCCCGTAACGCTTATTGTACGCTTGCACCGCATCTATCAATGTTTGGATTAAACTATCGTTCGTAAACCAACCGACTTTACAGACAACTAAATTTATTTTTGTTCGAAAGAATAATTAGACTAGTTGAAAGTATTCTATGCAATATTACATCAGAATCGGTTCAGCGTTCAGCCATTTCAAAGTTATCAACTTTTTTGTTAGTCGCTAGTGAGTTCAGTGAAGTGTATGTAATAAGTGAAGGTATGTAATAACATACAGTAAGCTATTATACTAAATTCGCATCTTGAATGCTTTTTAATTAAATCACTAAATTTAGCCAAATGTAATAAATAAGCCTTTTAGCTGCGGTAGGAATCTTAGATTTATAATGGGAACTTGGTTTACATACAAACATAGCCGCTTGCTTCACTTTTGGCGACTCGATTTTACAATTTTGGCGGGAAAACGGGTGTCAGATTACCTAAGTGCGTTTGTTTACGCTTCGGCATATGAAGTGCCGCGTTACTTGTACGTGTTTAAGCCCATTATTCTCAAAAGCGTTTTAAAACGCTTCTAGCGGTATTGTTTGTTTATAATTAATGTACTTAAAATGTAAACTAACATTTTTGACACTTTAGGTACTTACCTACTTGTTTTACATTCTGAAACAAACTTCGTCGGCTGTTTGGTTAATCAGAGAAAACTAATTATTTGTTTATAAAAAAACGAGTAGTTGAACAAACATCAAAACTCAAAGATAGGAAGGAGGTTGTGGTAAAACAAAATTGCAAACAGCTCTGCTGAAATCATGAAATATAACATCTTGTACCGGCGCTTCTTCACTTTGAGTCTCGTATTCGTGTATTTTGTATTTGCCACATTAACCCGAGCTTGGCACAGACGAACGTGATTTATATAATGTTTGTCTTATTTGCGAAAAACGTCATTTGACGCTAATAGAGATTTATAAACAGATTGTGTCCGTTTTTGTGTGTGTTGGTAAGTTTGCTATTTTTGTGAATGTTTTAAATATTTCAACCCGGAGACACGGCGAATTCAGAATAACATTCAGTTTTAAGCAGTAATGTAGGTATGTAACATTACTGTGTACCGGCTTGAAGGGCAATATTTTCAGAAAAATTACTGTGCTAAGACCTAAATAATAATGCTAGTAAATGATTTGCATTGTCCGTGTTCAAGTAACTGTGTGGTATTTGGATGAAGGGCAGATTTATTACTTAACTTCAGGCACATGTCTTGATGTTCGCGTGACTCTATGTTATAAAAAACAGATCTAAGTACAAAATGGGTGAACATATAATGTCAAATTAATTATCGACATTTGTTTATCAAATCACTTTAACAAAATTAAACAACGGTGTCACTTTATTGATAGGTAGCTCGTTAGCTCGGTAGCTCGTTAGCTCGGTAGGATTTTGAAAACGGATCATTAAAAGACACAATAATTCAGAGATGATGTAATTCTCCACAAATACCTACTACAAACAGATGTTTTGGTAGCTCGTACAAAATTGTCAAATATACGAGTATAATAAATGCAATGATGACGAAGATTGAGATATCAAAACATTTTCAGAATGTCGGATGAGTGCAAAAACCGATCCGAAATAGTTCCCATTTGGAGCACAGGTGCAGGCGCGTGCCCAAAATATAGCGATTCTGTTCATCAATTTGGAAAATAAATTTGATAATCAAACATCGACGTTAATAACTAGCAGCGTCCTGCGGTTATAGCCACTTTGTTTCCGAGAAAGGCCCGCAATAAAAAACAGCAATAAAAAAAAAGTGCTATTCCAGAGTAGTAATGCAAAGTTCAACCCGATTCGTTCAGCTGATCCAACGTGGTACAAAGCAGCAACAAACATCCAAAATTTTCCAATCCTTCCACAATTGTTATATTACAAATACAAATTATTTAATGATAATGAAAAATTACAAGTCAGAAATGAAAACATAATATGGTTACTCACACACACAATATTGTGTACTTATGCATGAAATAATTCAATTCAATTCAATTCAATCATTTATTTATCAATTTGGTACATGGGTACACTTTTGAACGTCAAATTACAGATATATAAGGATACACAATGTCAGATAAAACAACAAAAATTAAATGCAAACAAAACAGTAACAAATTATGAATACGGTGAAAATAAAATAAAATCTGAGATTAAATCAAAACTGAATAAAATTGTTACAATTCATTCAAATTTTCCAATGTCAAGTGTTTCCACGCCTTATTGTCCCCTAAAAAATCTTGTACTTTATAGTATGCTTTTTTAGTCAAAACTTTTTTGACTGCCAACTTAAAAGATTTGTCACTAAGACTAGTTAGGCAATCAGGTAACATATTATAAAACTGAATACAATTGCATCTGAATGATTTCTGAATTTTTGAGAGGCGTGTTCTGGGAACAATATACTTTAATTTATCTCTCGTATTATAATTGTGCGTATCACATTTCCTAGTAAAGCTATTACAATGCTTTCTGGCATACATTATGTTGTGGTAAATATAAAGACTTGGCATTGTTAAGATATTGATTGTTTTAAACAATTCTCTCAGGGATTCCCTGGGCCTCAACTTGTAAATGTACCTGATGGCTCGTTTTTGCAATACAAAAATAGATTTAAGAGCATCTGCAGCATTTCCCCACAGTAAGATTCCGTATGCCATTATAGAATGGAAATAGCTGAAGTACACCGTTTTTGCTGTAGCAACATCAGTCAGTTCTCTTATTTTACGGACTGCATATGCCGCTGAGCTTAGTTTCCCCGCTAGCTCTTTAATATGCTCTCCCCATTGCAACTTGGCATCCAGTTTCAGGCCTAAAAATTTTGTTGCATTGGTGAAACGTAACTCCTCATTATCAATAATTACTGGATTTAAATAATTGTTTCTAGCTAGTGAAAACTTGACACAATTTGTCTTTTTCGAGTTTAATGCTAAACTATTTACACTAAACCAGGTCAGTGCCTTGTCCAGTGCAAAGCCTATGTCATCAGTATCAGTCGACTTCCTTTCAATATCAAACAGTAATGACGTGTCATCAGCGAACAACACAACTTTAGAAAAATTTTGCATAAGAAAAGGGAGGTCATTGATATAAACCAAAAACAAAAAAGGACCCAAAATTGAGCCCTGGGGAACTCCCACATCCACACGCAGGGAGTCAGATAATACACCCTCTATGTCTACACTCATCGTTCTTTCGGAGAGGTAAGATGTCAGAATTTTCAATGCTAGATTTCGGACTCCGTAATGAGATAATTTGGACAGCAAAATATCGTGATTGACACAGTCAAAAGCCTTTGACAAATCGCAAAAAATACCAATAGCGTCTTTAGAATTTTCCCAAGCGTCATAAATACTACCAACGAACTTTGCAATGGCATCCGTTGTGGAACAACCCTTCGAAAAGCCAAACTGACCGTGAAAAAATAACCCATTACGACAAAAATAAGCATTTAGCTGATCTAAAACAATTTTCTCAAAAATTTTACTAAGTGCAGGCAAGATAGATATCGGCCTATAATTACCAGGTAGTTTTGTGTTACCAGTTTTGTGAAGCGGAATGACCTTGCTATATTTCATAAGATTAGGAAATACACCACTCGTTATACACTCATTAAAGATTTGGGAGAGGTGAAGTGCCAAATCAGATACAATATTTTTCATAAATTTTACGGACATACCCCATACATCTTCCGCATTTTTTAATTTTAATGACTTGAATGTTTTTATAATAATATTTGGTGTCACTTCGTGAAAACTGAAGTCTACAGTGGAGGCAGGTACGTTTTCGGCTAGTAACCGATTTGCTTGTTTAGGACATGAAATCAGTTTCTTTGTAGTTTCTTTTGGGACCTCATTGAAATACTTAGCAAATGTATTTGCAACTTTCTGTTTATTGTCACTAAGTACATCGTTGCAATAAATTTCCATTTTTGGCTGCGCTTTTTCTGATTTATTAGTTTCAGATTTGATGATAGACCATGTAGTTTTAATTTTATTGTTAGATTTTATGAGCTTGTTTCTAATGTGTATTGATTTAGCATTCCGGCAAACAGATTTGAATATTTTACTGAATTGGCGAACGTGATTTTGAAAAGGCTCATCTTGTCTAAATGCCCTTTCACTATAAAGTTCAAACAGTTTTTCCCTAGATTTGTATATACCTGGGGTAGCCCATTCATTAAATTTTATTTTATTAGAATATAACCTCTCTTTTAAAGGAAAAACTTTATCAAAGTTATCTTTCAAAACGTTGAAAAAATTGTTGTAAGCTGTGTTTGGGTCATTAGGTCCCGAACTAATATTAGATACACACAAATCATTTACTATTTTCAATCTATATACATTTAGCGTCTTTTTGTTTATATTTCTAGTATTTATTAGTTTGTAATCCATTACTTTATTATGAATAAAAGGAATTCTAATTAACTGACCCGTGTGATCCGAAGTCAATTTGTTTATAACGGCTTTGTCAAGTAACTTACAACCACAGAACACATTGTCAATGCAAGTTCTTGAGGAGCCTTGTATGCGAGTTGGTTCATAAAAAACATTTTTTAGGTCAAAACTTTTAAATAAGTTGACCAATTCTCTTTCCTCTCTTGAACTTTTTAGTAAATTAATGTTAAAATCACCTACAACTATCAAATCCTTTGACTTCCTGCTCAATCGACTCATAGCATCTTCCAAAACAGAAAGAAACTGCTCAAATCTTGAACTAGAAGAGGGTCTGTATACATTCAGTATTGTATAGTTTATAATCTCAATGCAAGACAGTTCAATATGCCGCTCCACACTAAGCTTAACAATATCATCTCTACTCTTGAAATCCAAATTTTTCCTAACAATAATTAGGGATCCCCCTCCGGTGGTAGTCAGTCTGGAGAAGTAACTCCCAACCGTTTGATCTGTGAAACCAACTTTTAACTCAAAATCCTTGATCCAGCATTCCGTCAAACACAAAATGTCAACACTATCACTTTCCATAAAAAGGTTTATCTCTAACTCCTTTGTTCTACAACTTTGAATATTTTGGTGCACTAACGTAACGCTCGGTGCGGATGCGTTGGGAATAAAAAATTATCGATATTGTTCGATGATGACAGATCATGTGGTATGTGAATTGTACCATCAAAGGAGTCTGACACTATACTACAGTCAACACCATGAGTCGTTATAACATCTATAACAGTAGAAGTCGTTCCAATAGGTGAGTCAAAGTTATAAACTAGGATATCACACAATGTGACAATACATTTCTTATTCACTAATGAGTTAGATATATCAAAGTCTGTCAAGTTATTTGAATCAATGATTTGAATATTTTTGCTATGACAAGTGCCATTATAGATGTCAAGATTGATTCTATACAATATATTATTATATTTTAAATTATTGCCATATGGTATTGTAAACAATATGAATTTATGCGATTTGGCGATTTTGTTTACTAGTTCTAAAGATTCACTTGTTTCTTTACTGTTTCTCCTCTGTTTTTCAGTTGCAATTAATACGTACGTTGATGGTGTCGGGTTTTTGTTACTATCCCTAAACATGCATTTTAATAAGTTACAATATGATGAGCCAGGACTGCAATAGTTTGTGATTTGCTTAGGGATATGATGAGAGAGACGAATTCCCAGACCAACACCACATTTGTCCGAGTAGATGTAGAAGGGGTTGTTCTCCTGAGGTGAAGGTTGTTTAGGTAAGTCACAAAATGTCTGAGAATTCCTCTCATCCTCCAAATCACAAATGCTTGTGGTGATACCTGTTTCCAAAAAAGTGGAAGTATTACATTCTGTAATCTCTTCTTTCTTGTCCATAAAATTTTGAATTTGAGTGATTTGTTCTTCAATTAAATGTATTGTATTTATTGTCCTATTTTTCTGCTCCAAGCTAGTGCGATAGTTATTAATCAGTTCTATCAGTTTTCTGTTCTCTTCCATTTGTAGCTGAATAAATGTATTCCTCTTTTCAAGTTCTTCTGTAACTAAGGCATTTTCTTTTACTAACGTTTCATTTTCAAAACAAGCACATTCAATATTTATCTTTGGCATTTTTTCGGAGTTTTTTAGTTTCATGCTTGCATTTCCGTTCACAATTTTAGTAAAATTTCTGTATGATACCATTTTTCTTTGATTAAAACTCTGCTGTACTCTTTTTGAATGTATCGCTTTATTTATTTTTAGATTCGGCTGGTTTCTATACATCAAATTATTAGCAGAACTGGCCAATAATTTGCTATACTTTGATTGTAGCTCATTAAAATTACTTGTCATTAATTTAAGTTGCTTATAAATAGGATCGATAGTCTCTGAAACTTCAGCCTCGTAATCTACTTTTTCTTTTTGTAGCGCAGATATTTTTTCCTCGAGCACGTTTTGGTCCTCAAGTAAAGCCGAAATGTTTTTTTCGCAATCCGTCAGTTTTTTCCTAAGATTATTATTTTCAACGCAAATAGCTTCGAATTCTGCCATATTATTCTCATGTTCAATCGAAAACTGCTTAATTAATCCATCTTTTTTCATTATATCTTTTTTCAATTCTTCGATTGTTTTTTCATATTGCTTTATAAGCTCCTTTGAATCCAAGTTCACAAATTTCATATCAAGGTTATCTCCGTGCAAAGCCTTTCTTCTTTGACGAGTAGTCATAATGCAGTTAGGTATATGATAAATTATTCAAAAATTAAATTTAGGTAATGTTGTTGGACAATTTTATAATTTAATCAGTAATTTATTGATGTCAAACTATTATACTGACAAAATGATCAGTCTGTCAAGCACGTATATTTTTAGTCTGTTTCCGCTCGCTTTGCACTTTCAGTTGTCAAAGTCATCTCTGTCAAAGTTACACTGACGTGAGACGTGACTCACATTTCACTTTCATGGTTTAGAAGTTTAGAATAAATGAAGGCAGTTAAAAAAACAAACAAAACGGATGTGCCAAGTTAATGTGGTGATTGGTGATTGTTTACAGTGTTTTAGCCAAAAATTGCAAAATTAAATCCGTTACAATGGATCAGCAAAACCGATTTTACGTTAAAAACAACGATACGTGTTTATGTAGTGTTAAAAATACCTCTGTGGTGTCTCTTCAAGATGGATAGTTCCTTCAATTGGGTTCTGGTACTGTGTTAATTCCTTTTAACACTTTTTTTCTGTTTATTTGCTACACTGAATCACACAACACATTATTAATAATAATTATATATATATAACGATTAATTACAACGATTTCTCTTACAATTTACCACACTAAAAACTCAACATATATTAGTGTTTACACATCTGTTAGTTTCAAAAGATATATTAGTATCATTTCATTCTTTTTTTCAGCCATCTGTCAATGAAAATGCTTCACCCTCCATTTCAGCTTAACCCAACATGTATCGATTACTTTATATCGCATCCCTCGTTATCCAAAAACACGTCATTTCGCTGGTCGCAGAAATCACGGGTCAACTGTAATGTGCCACCAATTTATCTGTTTGGATGGACAGATTTGGAACTAATGTTAGATAGATACAAATACGAATCATTTATTAATAACCGCGGGTTACAAATCAGAAACTGAATTTAGTAATGTTGCTAACACACAGCATCGTGTATGTGAAAAATCTATACTAATATTATAAAGCTGAAGAGTTTGTTTGTTTGTTTAAACGCAAGGATCTCAGGAACTACTGGTCCGAATTGAAAGATCATTTTTCTATTAGATAGTCCATTTATTGAGGAAGGCTATTAATATTTGGTTGTTTAACATTACGCTACTATCAACAGGAGCGGAGCATGAATGAAAAATGTATAAAAACGGGGAAAAAATATTGCTTTTTGAAAGCTTTCGTTGCGTGACAGCATTCAAGCAACCTTTAAAAGATAGACACAGTCATGCTGTAGGTTTACCAAATTTGTTCTAAATTTGAATTGGTTAGACCAATTTTCCATCTAGATGGCGTAGCAACGCGCGCGCGGTTCAGCTAGTAATTAATATAACAATTAAGTAGAATTACAAAACTTTCTGCTATCATAAAGTATTGATATGGATAAAGAAATTATAAAGATATAGAGATAAACTCTTTTAGCACAAAAAAACAAATTCAAATTGTTAAATTAGCTGTTTGTAAAGTCGGTTGGTTTACGAACGATATTTAAACGTGACAACGTCATAACAAAACATTGCTAGATGCGGCGCAGCGTACAATGAGCGTAACGGGACAATGAGCGTTACGGGACAATAAGCGTTACGGGACATAACGGGACTCTTTTTGGTGCATGCAGCCGGCGTTCAACGATTTATTAGACGTTGTCACATCAAAAAACATTGTAGGTAGGTACTCGTATTTTTCCTTTTGTTTCACAAAAAAAACAATAATAAATAAATCAATATTGACTGGCCTCGTGGCTTAGTTGGTAGTAGGTCTGCCTGCGAAGCCGAGGTTCATGGGTTCGATTCCCACCCAGTGCAAATATTTGTGTGATGAATTCTAATGTTTGCACTGTGTCTGGGTGTTTCTATGTATAATAAGTACCTATGTATTTAAAACTATATAAGTATTATACCAGCTATCTGGCCGCCATCATACAAGCTTTGCTTATTTTGGGGTCAGATGGTGTTCTGTGTGAATTACCAATATTTATTTATTACTTATTTAATAAATATTGGGGACAATTCACACAAAACACCATTTGACCCTAAACTAAGCAAAGCTTGTGCTATGGCGGCCAGATAGATAGATAGATAGATAGATAACTCTTTATTGTGACACAAAAACAGAAATATTACAGTAAAATATATAGCTAAGTATAGATAGCTGATATAATACTTATTTAGTTTTAAATACATACTTAATTATAAGTACCTGGTTGACCGAGCTTTGCTCGGTTTTTTTTTCGTAAAATTATGTTTAGGAAGATACGAATTACGTACTGATGAAATATCACTACATACCTAGTATAAAACGCTTCCCGCTGTCCTTCTCTCCCTACATACCACATATATATTTAGATCTTTCAAACCACGCAAAGGATTTGATGTATTTTAAATAGGTCCCCTAAGCATACATAGGTACATAAAAAGGATTACAAAAAAGTCCGTTGTTGTATATATCTATCTTTAACGGCTTAATATTGCTTAAAATCGCTTTGTAAATAAGGTATTATTGACGAAGCGATTTAAAACAATATTCAATTGAGTTCTTAACTTAAATAGGTTCATTGTGCATTTCATATAGATCAATATAGGCCTTAGGCACATCATGTAATTTAAATTAATGCTTTCGAGGATATTACCGATTTAATATGCAATGCAATGGGACATTTTTACCAGCATTGCACCCGTGCAAAGCCGGAGTGGGTCGCTAGTGAATAATTTTCTTTTTTTAATCTTGCCGGAATAACATAAAAAAAATTTAACGGGATATTTTTTCAATAAAGCATCTTCGAGTCTTGCTTAACAGCGCCATCTATTATACTGTTATACTGTTGCTGTATCAGTTAGTTTGTATAGGAACATTAAGTTACAAGTATTGTATTGTAACTTACATTTATCAAGCACAGATTCGCTCCTGTATGGAGTGAGTACTGCTCGCACCTTTGGCATGGATCGGCTAAGTATCACCTGAAGGCTTTGGAATCGATCGAGAGACGCGCCAAAAAGCTCATAGGCAACGACACTCTTGTGCGAAAAAGACTTCAAAGTCTTGAACATCGCCGAAAAGTTGCTAGCCAATCGGTTTTTTATCGTATACATTTCGGCGAGAGTGCGACTGATTTCCATGATCTTATCCCACATTGTCCTTTTTACATCGGAATGCTCGTAGCTCGATAAAGCGACATCGTTTCATGGTTGATTTTCCAAAGACACGAACAAAGAGATTTGACTCTACTTTTGTGATAAGAACGTCTAGGCTATGGAAATACGTTGCCTGAGTGGGCTTTTCCCGTTGGCTACAACTTTTGTGTCTTCAAATCTAGAGTGAATCGGTTTTTTTCTAGGTAAGCACGCTCCATCGTAGACCGCATCGTCGTTTAACATCAGGCGAGATGGCGGTCAAGTGTAAACCTATTAAAGTTAAAAAAAACGCCAATACTTGGATAAAATTTGTTCGTGTTTTTTTAGATTCTATTAAATTAGAAGGACTCACAGAAAATGAGGAATTTGAAAAAAATGGTTTGATCTGGTTTCGAACCGCGCACTTCTGTATTTGAAACCGCCCAATTTCTCGGTTGTGATATAACGACACTAAACACAATCATGTACGAAATACGCATTCGTATTCTAATGATATTGTAGCAATTCTTAATTGCTTCAAAATGCGCTTAAAACGCCGTTTTTGACCCTACCTAAATCCTAGCTAAATCGATTTATCGCCTCCGAAACCCCCTGCATAGAGACTAAATTTCATCAAAATCGTTGAAGCCGTTTCCGAGATTCAGATTCTGTATACTAAATACATATAAACATACATCCAGGAATTGCTCGTTTAAAGGTTTACAAATAATAGGATTTTCTATGAAGAAAACATAAGCGACTTCAATTTAAAATAAAATTCAGACACGACTAAATTTTATAAGAAGCTATGAATGACTACGTGGACTATTAGGAAACCGCCACACCAATTTCCATAAAATTTATATGAGGTCACCTCTCAAGTATTTTGTACCAAAAAAATGAAGATAGCGGAGCTATCGCGCAAGATACGTACCAGAATATACAACAGAATTGAGAACCTCCCCTATTTTAAAGTCGGTTAAAAAGATAAAAATTTTGTCACGTAAGCGAATAATTGATTATTATTATTGGTCTAGCCTCAAACTAAATACTCATAGGCTTAGTAGTGCAACGCCATCTATAGTTAAATACAACAGTCAGTTTGTGCAGATAATTCGCCAATAGGATTTTTTTTCGGTTTTTTGTTAGAAAATACTTAGCTACAAATTAAATACAACGATATTAAGACGTTGATAAAGAGGGAGCCCTTTTTATAATAGTTTTTCTCAAAAATAAAAACACAAAATGAAGAATGAGAGAGGTAACAGCCATCAGGATTCGAACCGAGGCCTCGTAATTTCTAAAGCGACCGTTTCCCATTTGCGCTAAACAGACGACGTGCCGAAATTTGTTATCGTATTCTAATGACATTGTATGAGTTTTTCATTGCCTCAAAAAGCCTCTAAATTGACGTTTTCCTTGAATAAAACCTAGCTAGATCGATTTATCGTCCCCGAAACCCCCTGCATACAAAATTTCATGAAAATCGTTCGAGCCGTTTCCGAGATTCAGATTCTATATATATAAATATACATATATAGGTACAAGAATTGCTCGTTTAAAGGTATAAGATACGTACAATGACGAAGATATAGTGCTCAGAAGTTTCGAGTTACGTCACTTTCGATTTTTAATCCTACTAATATTATAAATGTCAATGGATGGATGTTTGTTGCTCAATCACGTCCTAACGTATGAACGGATCAGGCTGAAATTTGGAACACAGATAGATTATGGTTTGGAAGAGAGAGACGTACTTCTTAGCATTCCATGGATTCACCGTGCGGGTGCCGGGTCCATCGTGTGGCAGAGAGAGAAATCTCACATAGGCTACTTTTAATCCCGAAAAAAAAAACAACGGGAACAACGGAAACGGGAACTTCGCGGGTAACACCGCGGGGCGCTGCTAGTGATTTGATAAAGCAGAAAATACGTGTGTGATATTTTTCCATAACCTACTTGACGAGATAACTAGAATTAAATATTTTTGATCCATTCATCATCCCAATAAAATTGCCTATTGGTCTGGGCACAATTGCGTGACTCTATATATTTTTTTATGGGCGTTATTTTTTTATCATAAAAAGAGATAAATGCGGAACCGAGATCCCGGTGAATCCATTTCTGCTGCTGCCGGCTTCCCCTTGAGTGTTTCAGTGTAAAAGCTTGCTGCCATTACACTGCAATTAGATTTTTATGCCGGCTGAGTGGATTTTAAGGATTCGAGACACGAATCGTAAATAGGTATACTACAGGGAGATACAGAGCTGCTGAACTGAGCGACAGGTTGCGTTCTCCTCATCGTTCCGAATAACTGGTATAACGGAACCGAACCTAAGACGAAGGCAAAAGCATTATTTTATAGTATAGAGTGACGAGACGAGCAAGACATGTCTGATGGTAAGAAACATGCCTGCCACATAACAGCATAGTTACACGTAGGTAGTTGTTGGAACATGTAGAGCCCAAATCATTACCTAGCACTGCACTGCGCTCGTCACCCAAAGATATAAGATGTTTTATTTCTATGCCCTGTAATTTCTCTGAAACCATTGCCCTTGGAACCGGAACTCAGCGATGTTTTCGTGTTACTGCTTGGTGGTAGAATACCTGGCAAACGTGTGGTACTTCCCTTGGTGGACTCTGCAAAGAGTCCTACCTACCATACTACTTACTTCCATCGATTTAAATCAAAAGATGTGCCCTAAGCACCTTGAAATTGTTAACAAATTGCGTTTCTGTGTGTAGCGTGAGTGGTTTACAGCTACCAATTTACTTGACCCCTAGAATCGCTAGCGGCGAGGTATGTTGCGGTTCTACTTAGTTTGGTTGTTGACAACGAATAACGATAGGTAGGTATAAACGTCCGGCGTTCACCGCTTCCTACAATCGACTAAAACGGAAAGAGTGAACTTACCCAACGATAACATAATTCACAATCCATAATCCCAACATTAAGTTTGGGAGGGCACATCCATTTATATCGATGCTTACTACCATCTTGACAGTAATTAGGACTGTAAGGCAATCTATACTACTTATTTACTATTATAAAGCTGAAGACTATGTTTGTTTGATCGCGCTAATTTCAGGAACTATTGATCCGATTTGGAAAGTTATTTCACCGTTGGATTTATACGTGATCCCTGAGTACAATAACAGGCTACATGTTTACCACGCGCAAAGCCGGAACGGACCGCTAGTATATTATATAATTTTGTAAGTATACTGTACCTATGTTTGACAGTGTTATCAGTGATGTGTTTCATTTCTGCTCCACACACAAGTAACACCTAAAAAACTGCCGAAAGAAGTGAAAACACGCGATCTAATTTTTTTATATTAAACAGCTCTAATGTTGCACAATATGTCACTCGTATAGCTACATACACATTGCTATTACGCGTGTCGGTGACGTGAAGTTACGTAATCTCACCAATACAATTAGCGTCTAACGCGCACGTTCTGGGCGTCTACTCTCTTCCTACGAAAAACGTAATTTCGAAATAAACTCGCGACTTTTCTACTCCGATTTTACTTCGTTTCGTCCGATACAACATTGTTAGATGTTTAAAAATGTTCTAAGCCTATTGTATTAAAGTAGGCTTAGAACATTTAAACGGACGAAACGACGGATCGAAGTAAAACCGGAGTAGCAAAGTATCGAGTTTATTTAGAAATTACGTTTTCGTAGAGAGTATTTTTTATAAAGAGTGACGAGATGAGCAGGTCATGTGCCTGATGGTAAGCAACATGCCTGCCACATAACAGCACAGTGACATGCAGCTACTGAAACATGAGGAGTCCAAATCATTACCTAGCACTGCACTGCGCTCGTCACCCAGAGATCTAAGATGTTATATCTCTAAGCCCTGTAATTTCTCTGGAAACATTGCCTTTCAAACCGGAACACAGCAATGTTTGCACATTACTGCTTGGTGGTAGAATAACTGGGAAAGGTGTGGTACTTCCCCAGGCGGACTCTGCTACGAGTCCTACCACTACTAAACTTGAGTTGTAGACGTCCAGCTCTGCTGGCCCGACGATACACCGCTGTGCCGTCGCTACCAGAGATCATCATGTTGCTGATATACGGACTTATAAGATTTGCCGTTACCAAAGAATGGTCAAGACGTTTTCACTTCAAAAAACCTACCTACTTATTGAAGTGAAAACTTCTTTTGGCGTGCCACAGAAAGATTTTTCGGTGGCTGTTGAATAAAGCGTTACGCTCGGGAATGATAGGAAATCTTCGAGTAAACTCGGGAAATGGCCATTGGTTGTGAGCATGGCTATATAGAAATGCGTCAGCATTTCATGGCCAAGACCTCCGGTTTATCAAATTCTGAGTTACAAGTTTTCCTTCTATCGGTAGTTCCTATGACTGCAATTTTTTAACCTATTTCACGTTGGTGTGTTGTTAGCGAGGTACTGTGGGCATCACAGCGGAGTGATTAGACTCGCGTGTAACGACTTCTGTTGGCGATCGGGCCCAATCAGTGGAGTAATTGAATCTAAACAAATTATCCCACACACCCCCGCCCCCGCTACCACCCCCGGCTTCTCCAAACACACCAGACAACAACTAAACTGTCCTACGAGACTTGTGACTTGAACGCGACAAAATATATCCACTGTAAGTACCTACTCTTCTAACCATTATACTCACAAAAAATTGGCAGTCATAGGAACTGCCGATAGAAGTGAAAACTTATAACTCAGAATTTGATAGCTTACTTTGGAAACTACGCGGGTGAAACCGGAGGGCGTGGCCTGGGCATCATGGCATGGTCATCTCGAAATCCGTCTGCATTTCCCATTGGCTGACGCATTTCTAAATGGCCAATAGCCATAATGGTCGCGAGTTTACCCAAAGATTTCTTATCATATCCGAGCGTGACGCTAGAATCCAATTCACAGCCCACGAAATGTCTGTCTAGGCGCGCCTAAAGAAGTTTTCACTTCAAAAAAACATTGATCGACAGGTGGGGTAGCAACGCGCGCAGGGTAAGGCTACTTTTACCTTAAAAAGAAAAAAAAATTGCAGTCTTAGGCCAATAAAAGTGAAAACTTCTAACTCAGATTTTGACAGCTCACTTTAGAAACTACGCGGGTGAAACCGCAGGGCGCTGTTAGTCTGGAATAAATCTTCAAAGCATCGTCTAAATAAGTCTTCCAATGACCATTTAGACTAAACGGCCATGCTTCTAACAAGACATACGTCAGCATTTCTAGATGGCCATGCATGGTCTTGAATTCACCACGGAACATCTGTGTAATGGGCCAAAAGAAGTTATCACTTTAAAAATCCGAAAAAAAGATGTTTCCCAAATGATTTTATTTTGTGTTTGAATGGGATCGCAGTGTGTTCGCACCCTACGTCCGCTGGGCCCGCCGGCCCGCCGGCCCGCCGGCCCGCCGGCCCGCCGCGCGCCACCCTCCGGGTGAATTAGATCGAATTATATCCGCTGCGGTCACATCCTACTCATGGAACACGCAACCCGTAACATTTTCATTCGAAACGAGGAGGATTCATTATTTTCCTGGGAGATTTTAGATGAAGCGGTTTTTGTTAAAAGTCTGCTCATTCAAAAATTTTATTTAATTAGTAGTGCATTAAAATGAAGGATTCAAAGGATTAATTTTATTTTAGTAATCTTATTTTCGTCAGTTTTACAATCGTTCCCGCGCTTTCTGCTCTATCACAGACTAAATAGAGAGATCACTCTATCTAGATGGCCATGCTAAGAAGCGTTACTCGACAGTTACCACACTGCAGCGTCCTGTGATTGGCCAACGCTTCTAACTGGTTGTCACCTAAGTAGTTTATACAATTTTGCCGGCAGAACCAATGTCGTAAATATGAAAAACATGTTTATTATGGAGTTTAGAGAGGATTATTTCTTGGAACCGATAGTAACGATAGTAACAAAACTGAAAAACTATCTAACAAACTGATTCATTTAACCAGCAAATTTAATGTATTATTAGACCAGCCATAACTTGTGACATAATTATCTAATAACATACATTTTTAGTCAGATTATTTCTAAGGTACACATTCCTTAAACTGTAAATAGGGTTTGTGTTCATAGTTAGATTTGTTCAAGCAGATATTTAGAGCACTCATCTTGTCCAGGTTGGTTTGAGCGAAACAAACTATATCTAACCCCGCATTTAAATTGCGGTATCCTAGGATCCTCCACGATTTAAATAACAACTTTACAAACAAACCGTTGTTTATTTTAAACCCAGTTTCCCTCTAAAACGGGTGGACAGCAAAAAGTCGTAGAATAAAGCGGTTATATTGCAAGTTCGAATGAAATTAAAGCAGTTTGTGAGTTTTTAATTTTGCCCGTTGCGGTTCCGTGTTTGCCCTCGCTTGCATTTTGCTTTTAATTTGCACAATTTATTGGCCTCGGTGAAATAACTTGCGGAACATTTGCGGAAGATTGCGTGAATATTTGTGTTTAAAGAAGTGCGGTCATTAAACTTGTACCGGAACTTAGAGTGGGAATACACAGGCCGCTTCTCACTCCTGCTGTAATGAATGAGTTCGCGCCATTTTTTAAGTGAAAAGTATTTTTAACCGTTTTATTAGTTTTTCTTTTGGTGGGGAAAAATCATACGGGTTCTCGGAGCAATGGAGCGATCGTGCGCGTTAGATGCTTTTTAGATGGCTGAAATTTTGTAAGTTCGCGGCACTGGCATGCGCAATATGATAAATCTAACTAATGTGTAATTATACAGTATCTACATCTGTAGCTATAAATGCAAATCATCGACATAAACCATTGGATGTGCCCTGAGCACCTTGAAATAGGTAATAAGCTGCGTCTGTGTGTTTAGCGTAAGTGGTTTACAACACCACCAATCAACGTGACCCCTAGAATCGCTAGCGGCGAGGTAAGTTGTGGTTCTATTTATTTTGGTTGTTGACAACGAATAGTGATGGGTAAAAACGTCCGGGGTTCACCACTTCCTGCAAACGAGTAGAACGGAAAGAGTGGACTCACTCTTCCCAACGACGACATTATTCTGTGCGTCTGAAGTTTAGGAGTGCACATCCAATGATTTATAATTTATATCGATGGTGCAACTGACGTATTGCTCGTACCTATACATTTCAATTAGCGGCCATGGAGAGTTACTGAACATTTCTACGTACAATAATTCAAGTTCTGTTACAAAACTGTGCCGTTCAGTTTTTATCTTTCCACTCAAACCTCCGGCGGCATAAAACGAGCACTCTAACACATTATTCTAATGAATTTGCAGAACAATCACAGTAAAATCTCGCACAAGGACAAAATGAAATATTCAGAGAAAACATCGTTAAAAACGCGTCGGCTGTAGACGAGCTCGCTCGTAAAGCGCGCCGAGTTACGCCGCGCCTGGAGGTGTGAGACGGGGACTCCGCGGATTGTTGGATGATGGCGTGTCCCTGTGATGGCGTGATGCTTAATTCTTTATTTACAATCCGGGGCGTGAAAATCATGCTTCACGGTTTACTTCCGGGCGCAGTAACGTTCAAATGTAACGTGAACATTCAAACGTAAAGCCGTGTACTCACGTACGAACTTCGTTGTGTTGCATGACACACAACACGATGTTCGTAGGAGCGTAACACTAAGGAGCATTGCACACTTTGTCCGTCAAACATACCACTATTCCAATAGTATGTTCTGTATGGACGGTGTTCGAATATCACTTTTGAAGGTACTGTAGGAGCACGTATGTACGTGACAGATTTAGTATATAAGCAGATGACAGCGGTCGAGCGAATAGTCCCTCGCCCCGCGTCACTTGTACAGTAAGAACAATATAGTCAACTTCGCTCGCGTTTGTTCGCGTTCGAGATTGCCATTCAAACATATTGCTAGTTTAAAATTATCTGATTGAAAAAAGAAACTTCAAATTTTAATTTAATTGATACAAAACTATTTTTATAAACTTTTAGAGCAAAGGGCTTTTCTACATCAAACCGATAAGAAATAGTCGCACGTTATACTTTTCTTGGGATCTCCAGAGTCTCAGGTCCGGCGTAAACCAGGTCCATAGCCTTAAAGCAGAGTAACCTTTCGAGAACTGACTGAGGAGTTAATTTAATCGAATCGTCAATATCGAAATCGGGGAATTGAATGTCTACAGAATCAGCGGAATAACGGTTGTAACAGTACGAAGTGAACATTCAAATCTGATGTTTGTGTTCTCACGTGCGTACACGGCTTTACTTCCGTCGTGGCTGCGAGGTGGCCGTGTCAACTGGCTCGCTGTTAGATGGATTGTAACTGCCGACGTTGCTATTATTTTTTATATGTTGCGTGGAAACGCGGCCATAAGTGGGTTTGTTGCGAGTTAAATGTCTATGGTGGGCTGTGGTCCAGTGCAGATGATAAAATTTTGGGGACATTGGCAAAAATTATATGGAGCTCCAGGGGTCGATATTGTACGATCCCTAGGCTGGTTCAATGAAAATACTAAGATATTGATTAAATGTAATTTATTGCTAATAATATTGATGGGATGCAAAGTGCTGATTTTGAGTGCTAATGAGTACGCGACGCGGTGGTCAATTACGAACTAATGATTGACTGCTTGATTTGTGTAGAGGTGCAAATATGATGACTTAACAATTAAAATGAGGTGAATGAGGTGAGTGTACGATGCATAGCTCGTACATGCTCCCACGGGCAAAGAAGAGGAATGATTATTACATTATGATGATTATTATTATTATGATACAGTATTAAGAGGTACTAGAAATTTGTCTTTCGAGAGTGAGGGGAAACGCTACGACTGATCTTTCGCGGAAATATGCACTGCACTACATCGTCCTTGATTTCAATTCTTTCACTGTCAATGTTTGTGTTAGGCGAAGAGAGGGTAGACGTCGTCGTTGTCGGTTGCTGATGGCGCACTCCAACAGGTGCAAGTGTCGTCCTCTGGGGTGGTGTTCTCGCTGGTGACGTCGTAGAAGTATCTGCTCGCGGTTTCCAAAATCTCCTCCAAACCATTATAGCACCTACTATGCTGACCGCACCCAGGATCAGGTAGATAAGGATGTAATGATGTACGTCATGGTAATTTATCTCGCTGATGTTGGGACTCTTTTCTTTCATTTGTTGAATGTCGTGTGCAATAGAGTCTAGGGCTTGACGACTGTCGTCGGTAGTTTGGTTTATGGATTCCCACGGGATCGATATGTTTATAATGTCATTGATAGGATCCAAGTTTGGGTGGTAAATCATCGGCTTTATTTTTAAAATACTCTGATCGTTGCTGTGAGCGAATATGGTGAACTTGTCATCTTTCAAGAAACAACCATAACCTATGCTAATAATTCCAGTGACGTTTAATTGTTCAATGGACATTTGATTCTCGCATACAATTCGTAGTTGGCATTTATCGCAGCAAAAGAATAGGTATTTATTCAAACTGTTTAGTTCATTCCATTCATTGTCACATGTTAGTGTGCTGAATCGACATTGTCCTGTGGTTGGGTCGATTTCACATAAGCTGTCTTCCGATTTCATATGAAATGATGGTTTTCTCAAATAGCAAAAGTATGTGTCTGTATTATGCTGACACGAACTGACGTCATTTTTTGAAATCTTTATATATGTATCCTTTGCTAAGTTGATAGCAATCAGTTCTGATACAGGAACTATTTTTATCATGTGAAGCTGGCTGCTTTTGATAGGTACTGGTATTATGTTGTAAATTTCATAGCTATCTCGACTTGTGAGTGGAACGGAAAGTTCAAAAATTAAGTACTCTTGTAGCATTCTTGTCTTTATATGTAGAAATTGATATATATTGCTGAAATCGTTGTGCGTGTTTTTGATAGGCAAAGATAGATCTTGAGATACTTGACTTGAGATAATACTTAATTCATTTCTGAGTTGTTTTGGGGAAACCAAGTGGAAGTTAAATTTTCCATGATAGATATCTGTTACGGTGTTCAACAGGATTTCTTGAATATTTTTTAGATAATTCAACATGTTGCTTGCTGTTATCGTGCTTAAAGTAAATTCTCCGAGTTGTGCTAGTTGATTCACTTCTTTGTTTTGTGAATTAATTGCCTTTTCAATGTCTAAGGAATGACGATTTATTAATTTCCTCATTTTATCGATCTCTTGTTCTGATCTTTTAAGCAGATTGTACTCGGCTTCTACTACCGAAGTCTGATTTCGCCATAAGTTAGCTAGATGCTGTTCATTTTTATTTAACAAGGTGATGTCATTTTTATACTGTTCGGCGAAACGCGAGTCTAATACTCCGAACAGAGAGTTGGCTACGTAACCGACACCATCGATAAGCCCTCGCCTGTGTCTCGAGAGGCGCGTGTCCGAATGCTGATTAAGCAACAGCTGGTTATAGTAATTTAATTCGGAGAAACTGTGACGTAGCTGCATGACACTGGATTCGCAATGTGTTTTTGCTTTAATTTGAGAGCACATGGTATCTAGACATTTTAAGTATTCCTCAAATGTTTTAACACCTTCCCAGTATGGATCCATGTTGTAGTATATAACAATCTTCCAGTTATCTCGTATTAATTGCATGTTGCTTATTTTATCGAAGTAGAGACCTTGTTTAGTTTTAAGTGAACTTATGTTGTATGCTGACTGTACTACATTTACTATGCTCATTAAGTATAAAAATGATATTGCGAAGGTGATGAAATTACCGAGTCGTTTTCTGACTGTCTTTTGTTGCTGTGGTTGCGGTACTTTATCGTTAACTACATTGCAATGATTGTATGTGGTTGATTCGGTATCTTCAACGTTTTTTGTTTCTATTGGTAAGAGGGATAATTTGACTACTGGTCGTTTTATAACACCGTTTTTTGTTTTTAATGATACGACTCTCACAAACTTATCAGCGCCGGGGTGTAATTCAATTACTCTTCCCATTGCCCATTTACCTGCTGGTAGGTTTGCGTCATTAATGGTAACTAAGTCGCCAATTTTTATATTGCAATTAGGTTTTCTCCATTTGCATCTTGAAGTGATCTGTGCTAAATATTCAGTACGCCATCTTTTCCATATGTCTTCAAATGTTTTTTGTACTAGGTACCACCTTGTTCTCATGTCGTGTTCTGTTTCTAACACATCTAAGGTTGGGCCGTTAGTTAAGAAGTGGGCAGGAGTGAGACAATCGAGGTCTTCGGGGTCTTCATTCAAAGGACAGAGGGGTCTCATGTTGAGACACGTTTCCAACTGAGCTAGAAGGGTCGACAACTCCTCGAATGTGAACTTTTGCTCTCCTATCACCTTTTTTGTGTGCTTTTTTAGACTACAGATGGCAGACTCCCAGAGCCCTCCTGCTGAAGGCCAGGAGGCCGCGTTAAAGTGCCAAGTGATTTCCATTTCTGTAATCTCATTCATAAACTGCTCATTGAATATTTCTGTTAACTCTTGGTATTCTTCTTTCAGTGCTCGATTTGCTCCAACAAAGTTAGTCCCATTGTCACTATAGATGTGACGGGGGGTGCCTCTTCTAGCGGCCATTCTTTTAAGTGCTGCCAGGAATGATGAAGTTGATAAGTCTGATACGACTTCTAAATGTACTGCCTTAGTTGACATACATATAAAAAGTGCTATGTAACCTTTTGATGATTTAATTCCTCGGCCTTTACTGCTTTTCAACATAATGAAACCGGTGAAATCGACACCCGTGTGATAGAACGGTCGGGCCGGGTTACATCTTGCGCTAGGTAAATCTCCCATAATCTGGTGCTGAGGAGGATGATGAGGCGTGTTTTTTACGCAGGTTACACATTGTCGTAGTCTCTTTTTAACAGCTCTATTTCCGCCCATTATCCAAAATTTCTGCCTTATAAATGCAAGTGTTAGTCGAGGTCCACCGTGGAAGGTAAGTTGATGCGCGTGATCAATGACTAAGTCTGTAAGTCTACTAGAATGGGATAGAATGATCGGATGTTTCATTCTATCATTAATTTGAGCGTTACGCAACCTCCCCCCGACCCGAAGAATATTCATTTCGTCTAGGAAGGGGTTCAAACACAATAATTTGCTTTTGTTGTTCAAGTACTTTTCCTTACTTAATTCATGTATCTCGTCTTGAAATTCGATGCTTTGTGTAGCTTTAGTCATTAACGTTTTTGCTTTATTTATTTCTGATAACATTAAGTAGCTAGGGCGTTTTGTTTTGTTATTTGAGACAAAACGAAGTATCCAAGCGATAACACGTGCTGCTCGGGAGTAATTGTTTGAATTATTTAATATTTGTAATATGATGCTTTCATTGTCTTTCTGTGCTACATGTACTAATTGATGTTTCAATTCTTTCTCCGTAGAATATTTTTGGATTTCTGGCGTTTCTTCGAATGCTGATAGCGAAGGTGGTCCATACCACCATAAATTATGTTCTCTTAGTTTCCCGATGGAAATTCCTCGGCTTGCGCAGTCCGCCGGGTTCTCTTCAGATTTTACGTAATGCCAGCATGTTGACGGCATTATTTTTTCAATTTGCTTCACTCGGTTTGACACGAAAGGTTTCCATTTGTCTGGATCTCCATTTAACCATCCTAGGGTCACCATGGAGTCGGACCAGCCATAAACCTTAAATTCGTATTCGGTGTAACATTGTTTTACTTTATCCATTAATTTTGCCAATAAAAGTGCTCCGCTAAGTTCTAATCTTGGAATAGAAACTGTTTTATTTAATGGTACCAGTCTTGTTTTTGAGACAACCATAGATACGTTGTGATTAACAACTGCGTAGATTACGCAGGCAAATGCTTTGTTGGAACTATCACAATATCCATGGAGACTTATCACGCATTTTTCTGTGATTTTTAACCATCTTGGTATTTTAATAAATGCTATATTAGTGCTAATATCTATTTTACATTGTTCCCATTGTTTAATGATGTCATCGGGTAGTTTGTCATCCCATTTGGAGTTTGTGTTCCAAACTTGTTGAAATAGTAGTTTTAACTTAGTTATTGCAGTTGCTAACCAGCCAAGAGGATCGAAAAGTTTTGAAATATCTGATAAAAATGTTCTTTTAGTGTTCTTATTTGAAAATTCAAACGATGACTGGAACATGAAATTGTCTTCTTTGGGACTCCAATATAGTCCTAAAGTCTTTGCTGTGTGATCGCATTTAAATGTAAATACTGGATCATCTGTATTTATGTTGCTAGTGATGCTGTTTAATATCTCAGGTTCATTTGACGACCATTTCCTCAGAATGAAGCCGCCTGCCTGTAAAAGTGCTTGTAGTTCGACAACTGTTTTGGATGCTTCTTCAATACTATGTGACCCATGAATCAGGTCGTCCATATAAAATGATTGTTCCACAATTTTTGATGAAACTGGATACATTTCTCTTTCATCTGCTGCTAACCGTTTTAATGTCATCATTGCTAAAAACGGAGCCGCTTTCATGCCGTATGTAACGGTCGTGAGTTGATAAGTTTGAAGTGGTTCGGTAGGTGAGTCTCTCCAAACGATTTTTTGTAGAGATTGGTCTTGTTCTTGTAGGTCTATGTTACGGAACATCTGCTGAATATCTGATGTGTATCCAAACTGATATTGTCGCCACCTCAAGATAAGTGACTGAATATCTTGCTGTAAATTTGGACCGGTGTACATTAAATCATTTAAACTTTTCCCGCTAGATGTTTTTGATGATGCATTAAAAACGACACGCAATTTAGTAGTTTCAGACTGCACTCGATGAACTCCGTGGTGAGGCAAATAACATTCCACGGGCGTCTGGTTGCGAGACTCGAGTTTCATGTGATTTAATTTCTTGTATTCATTCATAAAATCCTTATACATGCTTGATATATTTGATTGTGTACTAAGTTTTTTCTCTATGTTTCGAAACTGTGCGATTGCGATTGATTTTGAAGTGCCCAAATTTTCTTCATATTTTTCTTTCAGTGGTAACCTCACGGAATATCTTCCACAAGGTTGTCGTATTGTGGTGTCGTTGTAGAATTGTATGCAGTGCTGGTCTTCTGACGACAAATTCGAGTGCTCTCCGAAGTTTGTCTCACTAACGTCTTCTATTTCCCAAAAGTGTTGTAGATCTTCAATGTTATTAATAACGACGTTACAGTGGAATGTCTTCATGCTTCCACATAGTAACCATCCGAGTTGGGTTTGCTGTGCTATAGGTTCCGATGTATCTTCACCTTTAAGTATACCTCCCATCATGATTAGAGAGTAAATATCTGCCCCGAACAGTATGTCTACGGGACTGCTTATGTTGAAATCTGGATCCGCTAAGTTGATATTTTTTATGTGTTCCCACGTCGGTTTTGCGAAGGTTTCATTTGGCAAATTTTTGATTAGATTTTTCATAATTAAAACTTCTGATGTAAAAGTGAAGTTATTGTAAATGGAAGCGCAAGTCAATGTCATTTGCCCTTTGCAGGTATTTGGTGTTTCTCCGACTCCAAAAATCATACCCTGACATTTATCTCTTTTTATTTTCAAAATTTGAGCTGCTTTCTCTGTTATTAAAGAGATCTGAGATCCCTGGTCTACAAGGGCCCGAAATCCATGTGTTGTACCATCGGCGGCAGTGATGTTTATTTTCGTTGTAGATAAAAGAATTTGTGCCGATGTCGCACGTGCTATCGTATTTGCGGTTTGTTGAGGGGTTCCATGTGCCACGGTGTTTACGCTCTGTTGTGGTGGCTCATTATGTGTGGAACTTATGTCCGTTCGAGAAGCGGTAGTTTTATTGAAGAATTGTCTATGTTCATTCTTGTTAGTGCTGGCCTCGTGTAAGATAGTATTGTGTTTTTGTCCGCATGTCTGACATCTTTTTTCTGAAAAGCAGCTGCTGGAATCATGTTTGTGAAGACAATTCTTGCACAATTTTAAATCAGAGACGACTTTTAATTTTGTGGTATTCGGTAAATTTGCGAATTTAGTGCAATTAAACAACGCATGTCGTGACATTTTGCAATATATGCAGTATAATGAACTCGCAGATTGAGCATTGGTTGCCGTTGTCAGCACTCTGGGTGCATTGACATGGTTATTGTAATTCGATTTATAATTATGAAATTTTCCACTGAATGATGTCGCAATAGGGCTATATTGCGAACTAGATTTTATGTTTGTCTCTTGTTGTTTGTTGCTTCGACGTAGTTTCTCGAATGGCGTGAATCGATTTTCTAGAAAGTTCATGAGCTCATCCAAGTTCGGTATTTCTTTCTTGTTTCTGATGGAATCGTTGTAGTCGGAAAGCGTTTCAGAGTCCAGTTTCTGAGCCAGTAAATGTGCTATTATAGGTTCCCAAGTTGTAACTCCTAGTTTTTTAATACCGTTAACGCTCTCCATTGTGACGTCATGAAGCTTCTTAAGTTGCGGTAGGGATCTATGCTGCAACGTTGGTAGAGTTAATATGCTATCTAGGTGTGAATTAAAAATGATATTGATGTTATTGTAGCGCCGGTGTAGTATCTCCCAGGCTACATCATAATTATCGTTGCCAATCTGTAGGTGTTGAATTAGCCTCTCTGGCTCTCCTTTTAACTTGCATTTTAAAAATTGCATTTTTTGAGCTTTGGTTAGAGCAGTGTTATTATGAATGGAATCACTGAATAAATTTTTAAATGAAAACCATTGGTGATAGTTTCCGTGAAATACAGGGATCTCCAAATGCGGTGTTATGTGTTCTTTGTTTGCTGTCGACCACTTCTTTTCGTTAAGCTCGTCTTTCAGCTTTGTATATATAATTTCGTGTTCGTTGAAAACTCGTTGGTATTCTCTGTCTTCCCCATTAAGTTCGCTGTCGATATCGATATGAAGTGTATCGACTGCTGACCAACGTGATTGTAATGTTGCTATGGCTTCGTCAATTTTCCACTTGGTTTCCAATTGTTGCGTGTTGATGTTTTCTATTGTTCTACAAAGGGCTCTGAAAGATGCCGACTGCTTGCGGAGCATGTCGTCCAACTGGCTGTTAACGCCCCGTGATGCAGTAGATTGAATGCTATCATCTCTCCCCGTCATGTTTCCATATCGGTGGCTGAAGCCGACACGCGGTTCTTTCGATATTGCGGGTCCACCTTCCATGATTTTATATGCTGATTAGGCAACTGATGAGTAATATGTAGAGAAAAAATGGAAATCTCTTACTTGAAAGCCGATGATTGTGGGGTCAGTGGGATGCTTTGCTCGGTGCTGTGCTCGATGCTGTGCTCGGTGCTATGCTAAACTCGACGGCTCTGAGTCAACTTCTCAGGTTCGTCAATACAAATGTGCTTGAGGCGAGATCTCTTCAACTCCCTCCTGTGCTGTGCTGTGCTGCTTGTAGCGAGCCAATGGACTCGCTGATGCTATGCTCGGTGCAGGATGTTTCCCAAAAACCGTTGTTTGGAGTGTACTCCACAATGCTAGTTCTCCGGAAAACAGAACGTGGCACTACACGTATCACTAAGTGCCGACGACACTAAATTAGGTCACACGCGTAATGGTTAATCCCGTCTTTCCGAATAGACTCGAAGGACCATGTACGATCCCTAGGCTGGTTCAATGAAAATACTAAGATATTGATTAAATGTAGTTTATTGCTAATAATATTGATGGGATGCAAAGTGCTGATTTTGAGTGCTAATGAGTACGCGACGCGGTGGTCAATTACGAACTAATGAATAATTGCTTGATTTGTGTAGAGGTGCAAATATGATGACTTAACAATTAAAATGAGGTGAATGAGGTGAGTGTACGATGCATAGCTCGTACAGATATTTTAAAACGACGTCACGTGTGTATGACTTTGCAGTAGGTACTTTACTTTATTTTAAACTGACTTCAAAAAGGTGAAGGTTCTTAATTCGGTTGTAGGTATGTTCTTTTGGTATATTACGCGAAAGCTCCGCCGTTTGTGAATTAATTTAGTTGATTATTTATTTGTTTTGGTAGGGCATCATACTTCAGAGGTTTTTATTCGAAATCATTGTAGTGGTTTTGAAATATCATTAAAAAACTAAAATTAGGGTATCCGTTCTTTTAATAAACTTTTTTTCACAAACCGACATGTGATAACCAACGTTAGACAAACTCACGGGTAGTGAAATGATTATTTAACAAAAAAATATTTAACAAATTGGTTATATCTCAAACTAATTATTTGACAAACATTCATTCTATAACGTATTATTTGACAAATGATTCTTTTAATATTTTTGTTAACTACCAAATGCTTAAAAACAAAACCAACGCTTAACAAATTTTCATTTTATAATGTGTTGTTTGGCCAACAAATCAATTTATAAAACAAACATTTATTAAATTTGGATAAAAACTTGATTGTAATTTTTGAATATCTTAGTAACCACACCGGGACGATTAGGTTACTTATCGTCCCGACTCACTCCACCTAGTCTTGTCGCTACTACCCCTAGAGTGTATATAAAAATGCGGGAGCCAGTAGCTTAAGGGAGGACCTCCGTAGTGGAGCGCAGGCCGAGTATGGAGAAGCGACACTCAGGGCTGACCGCAGAGCTTCTGGCGGGAGCCCACCCGGAGTCAAATCAGTGATAGACCCTAATCGGAGTGGTAGGCAAAAGTAAATCACAGAACCAAAACAGAATTGATAGTTTACATAAACAATGTATCGGGTACTTTTAAAATATTTGTTATAAATTCTAATTTGGTCAATGCTAAATTTGTAAAAAGAATAATTTATGAAATGAAAAATGGCCAAAAAACAAAATGTCATTCGATACATTGTCTAAGTGAAACGTTTGCCATGCAATTGGTTATAAAATGATGGTTTGTAAAATAAAACATTTGTTGATGTAAGGTATTTTTGAAATAAATATCATGCGAAACGTTGTTTGTAAAATGAAACATTTTTGTATTGTAAAGTTTTTGTAATGAATACTATACGATTAGTTGGTTTTAAAGTGATATTTTGTCAAAAAATGTTTGTGAAACATTATAGATTACAGGCCCGTGAACAAAATTTACGGGTCAAATGAACCACCAGGAGACCTATGTAGGATGATAGAAGAGTATAAAGTAATAAGATTCAGCACTATGCCGTCATTTGTAAGCTGTCCAACTGAGTACAGTTGAAGAGGGGGGGTTCCAACCCTCGATCATTTCTTCTTGTCGCATGATTTTTGTACGGCGTTGCGAAATAATGGATTAGAAGAGGTATTGAAACTATATGGAACCAATGCCGTTCATAATCAAATGACCAAATTTGGTCTGTGAATCGTCGGCACATCATAATTTTTTCCGACAAACTAAAAATTAATAATCAAAAATTAATAATTTTTATAGTTTCCATACCTCTTCTAAGCTATTATTCCGCAACACCGTACAAAAATCATGCGATAAGGAGAAATGATCGAGGATTGGAACCCCCCCTCTTCAACTGTACTCAGTTGGACAGCTTACAAGTGACGGCATAGTGCTGAACCTTATTACTTTATACCCTTCTATTATCCTGGATAGGTCTCCTGGTGGTTCATTTGACCCGTAAATTTTGTTCACGGGCCTGTTGTCTATTAGTGAACCCTAAAATTAGCCTATTCGTATACCTGGACGACATATTCGTAGATTTCACACAAAATATGATATTTAGTCGAGTTTAATTTGAAGTCCCTCAGAAGGATATAATTACGGCTATAATTGACCACGCTGGTCCAGTGTGAGTTGACAGATGCTTTAAGATTAACAACGTCTATCGTCTCATAAGTACATTTTCAAATATATTATTTTAACTTTGAAAGGTTTACCACCATCTCGCCTGATGTTAAGCGCCGATGCGGTCTACGATAGAGGGTATTTACCTAGAAGAAACCGATTCACTCTCGATTTGACAACACCATGATGTAACCATCGAGAAAAACACACTTAGCCAACGCATTCCACGACCTAGACGTTCTTATCACAAAGTAGAGTCTAACTTCTTTGTTCGTGTCTTTGGAACATCAACCATACAATTTCTGTATGGATTGAATTTGCTAATAATTTGACACGGTTTGTAATCCTGAATGTTTATAAAATAATTTTAACAAAAAAAAGAACCGACTTCAAACACTAAACTAAAAAGTAAAAAATAAATCTCTTTACCACAAAGTAGAACGTACTTTGATTAATTTGAACAGACATGATTAAATAAGTATTTAACAATTCTGAAGTCGATCCTTCATTCAATTGTAGTGCTTTAAAATACTTAATTGAAACATTTTCAAACGCACTAGTCCACCCTTGCAGTTTTTAAAGGTCTAACGATTAATTTATTAGTTACAACGCGATTGAGCAACAAACATCCAAACACAGACATTTATAATGATGATGAAAGACAGTCCCAAGACATCTAGACGTAAAGTGCTCATCAATACAAATTAATCAAGCCCAAACACAAGATAATTTCTGTAAATCTTTGAGGAGTTCCCTCGACAGTATTTTGGCTCCATCATCAGATCGCTTCCAAATCTTAGTAGTAGTGCCAAACCAAAATAAATTGTAGTGCTTGTAAATACATAATGGAAAAATTAACAATGGCGCTTGTCGCCCCTACAATTTTTACAAGTTCTCTTCAATTTCTGCAGGATTCCATCATCAGATCCTGGTTTCCTTATTATAGTACCACCCTTGGAATGTCTCCTATCCAACAAAAAAAGAATCATCCAAATCGGTTCATAAACAACGAAGTTATCCGCGAACACACATAAAAAAAAAAAACTTTTTTACCTTTTTAAAAACCTACTTTTTTTAAAGTCGGTTAAAAATGATCGTCAAACTCAGCTGATAAATTCAAATTACGAATCAATTTATTTTCATACAATTAAAATAAGCTACACGAAAAAAAAAAATAGACCGGGCGCTGGGTGGAGTTTTCATAATTTGCATGCTTTTCTGAGTTCAAAACCGGTGGTACACCGAATGCGATCCTCATATTTTGCACGCTCAAATCCGTTCAGCGCCTGATGGCTATCAAAACCATCCAGTGGTCTCAGTGAAAGACGTTAGGTTACCCAACAAACATTTTAGTCGTATAAGTGGTAGTAACGTGATTCAAAATGCTATAAACATCGCACTGAAGTAATTTTGGCGTGTAACACGACTTAGTGCCTTTTATCTTTATACAACTTGTAGTCGTATATACACATCGTATAAACTTCTATACGACTGCTTTGCAAGACTGTTATACAACTTTCAGTAGTATTAACCAGTGCGTCGCCATAATAACGTTTATACGGATTTTACCCCAACATTAATTGTATTAGAGTCGCGAGAACTACTTTTACATGACGATCGTATTAGAGTGATAAATTGCATTTCTTTACGATTTTAAGCAAATGTGAGCACTTTTACGCAACTTTTAAATGACTCGATGTTCTATTAGTGTATAATAATTTAGCTTCTTACGTCTAATTGTATTACATCAAATATTTCTACACGACATGTCAAGACTAACCAAACTGTAGATGGTTCCGCACAAAATGTAATTTTGAAATCGAAAGAATTATGTCCTGTGCAGAGTGTGGGTGTAAACAATATGATGTAGCTTAAAACGCAGAAAGTAGATCTATTGGATCCATAGTATTTTTTTAAATGTTTGTTACCTGGTTTCTCGTGAATGGCCGGATCGATAAAAAAAAAAATGTTCGGATGGGTATGCTTCCCGAATGGTCCCATATAAATTTTATCGAAATCCGTGAGGTGGTTTTTGAAATATGAAGAAAAAACTAAAATTTTCCTACAATTTTGTCTGGATGACATGGTTGTAGATTTCACAAAAGTTAGGAAATGCGATCCTAACAACACAAAATTGTGTAAGTGCATTAATGTAAACTTGTGTTGCACTAAAAAGGGTACAATAAACTATTTTCTACAAAAAATTAAACCGACTTCGAAACCACAAATAGGCATTCAAAAGTGTAAAATAAACTGATATAATAATTATAAGCCAGTATCACAAGTCTAAAAGATAGTAGATAGATACTACCTATATACATATTTATATTTTATGGCTACTTACTACGTGCATAGTATAGTAGGTATCATTATCTATCTAAGTACTAGCTTTTTGACTAGGCTGGCACTGAGTTCAAATAGATGAGTGAGTAGCACTTATAATAATTACTAGCAGTGCCCCGCGGTGTTACTCGCGTAGTTCCCGTTATTTTTCGGGATAAAAAGTAGCCTATGTGTTCTTCCAGACTATAATCTGTGTTCCAAACAGCCCGATCCGTTCATACGTTACGGCGTGATTGAGCAACAAACATCCAAACATCCATACTTTCACATTTATAATATTAGGATATCAGTTTATTTTACGATTTTGAGTGCCTATTTGTGGTTTTGAAGTCGGTAAATTTTTTTGTAGAAAATAGTTTATTAAAGCAAGAGTAAAACCTTGCTTTACAAAGAATTTTGTTTAAGAGCTTACAAAACTATTAACAATCCTGGCCTAACTGGCCTCGTGACTTAGTAACTCTGTCTGCAAAGCCGATGGTCGTGGGTTCGATTCCCACCCAGTGCAAATTTATGTGACGAATGCTAATATTTAAAAAACATATATCATACACAACCTTTCAAAGATAACAACCTTTTCTACCTAACAGGCATTACGACTGATCCTATAATTTCATATTAAATTAACTCTCATTATGACAGTGATGATTATCTGGAAAAAAACTGTACTAACTTTAATTTTTATATCTTGTGTTTAAATTACTTTGTGATCATTCAAAGTTGGATGGGTAAGTAAGTCCATTTTAAAAGTATGAATTTATTAGAAAATTACATTTTACCATTGGTAAGCCCATTAAATTTAAAGTGTCTTTTGTTATGAAACCAGTTTCCTAAACGCAATAACGCATAGAAAATACCGAACGGTGATGTCACGTTTTTGTGTGAAATCCAAAATTGTGATTTTAAAATAAAGAATTTGGTTTTTTCACATTAAATTTTCTTCAACTAGACCCTAAAAATTTCGTTAATATGGCTGACAATAAACCGATCAGAAAGAAGCGCCCGGAATGGAAAGTCGTTTAAATGTTGTATTACGGTTGTGTCTTACACCTGAAGTCGTATATAGGCAGCTGGTAGCACGTTCTTTAAAAATATAGTTAAAAATATTGCTTATTTTTACGAATATATAAGGCGCGTTAGCTATATTGAGAAAAGTAGCTTAAATCACCCGATAACATTAATTTCCCAACAGATTTCTGTACTTGAACATGTTTCAAAGACGTAATATTATGTTGTTATGACGAAATTACCTTTCAAGTAATAACTAACATAGATTGTAAATTGTCGATTTAGTTTAAATACACTACTTTTTATCAATCACTTTACATCGAAATCCCTTATAAAAGTCCTGGTGGATGCTACTTATTCGATAAAATGTCCTAAAGTAGTGGCAATTACCATCATAACTCGACGAAAAGAACATCTCACGACGTCTATACAACGTCTATACAACCACTACACGACCATGTAGCTAGTTATACGACTGCTACGTAACTCTATTAAGACTCCGATTCGTATAAAATGGGCCTATTTTCGGTTTTTTTTACGTTATAGTGACGTATTTGCGACCAGCGTATAGAACCAAAAGTAAGAATCGGCACGTTGTGGCGACCTATAAAATGTTTGTTGGGTAGGTAGTTCGTCCCCAGCGGCCGCAGACGGGCTGGAAATGAACCGCGGCGTGATGTCCGAGAGGCTTCATTCTTATATCCTAAATGACCTTCCGTACGAGCCGCCTGGTATGACGACCTATATCTCATACACCCCGCCAAAGCTCCGTACACTTGACGCCAAACTTTACCTCTGAATCGTCCTGATTATCATTTTATAGTCAATTTTTTGTAGCTTGTTTTTACATAATTTTAACATCCTTAAAAAAAGAGGGGTTCTCAATTCGTTTTGATATTTTTCTTTGTGTGTATGTTACGCGGTAGTTCTGCCAATTGTGAATCAATGTTGATGGTTATTTTTTGTTTGGCGGAACATTGATAGATACGCATACATTTTTGATTGAAATTTTACGAGGATATATCTACGACACCAAACATTCCAGGAAAACATCTAAACATTCAAATTTCTAAACGTTTACAGGTATACTCTTCTAATATTAGTAGTAAGAATAGTAAGAGATATTCCATAATTGAATATTAAAGTCTAATTTAGAACTGACATGTTTTAACATATTTCGCATCTCTTCATTTATCAAGCACACAGCTAGCAGCTGTTCGAGTGAGGCTGAATGACTAATTTGTGCGTTCCTCTGACTCTGCGCGGGTGACGGCAGTACGGGTGTTCGGGAGCCACGGGGGTAATTATCTAGAACAAACTGTTTTAATTATACATCTCCATTAGAATTTGTTTTCCGTACAATTAATTTCGATTCAAATTAAGCTTAGATATTTTTTAAATTAAACGGGAAAGTTTCCTGTTCCTGTTGACATGATATTATTATGAATTATACTTACTAATATTGCACAAGTGAAAGTTTGAAAGAATGTTTTTAACAACTCTTTGTAACACAAATCCCTTCTGTAGCTTTTGCGTGATAGAGTTTTTTTAAAGTAACAACATTGTTACAAACTTTTGCGTATAAAGTCAAAGATCTTTATTCATAAATGTACAATGTAATGTAAATGTATATTAGTAGCGTAAATGTAAAATGTGTATTAGTAGGATTGTAATTTTATCTTTTCAAATGGAAAAAGCGAGCGAGCGGAAAATGGAGCGTAATATAAAGCATCTTTTTATAACGGGAAAATAACCGGTAAAAGCGATAAATACGTCATATCGAATGGAAACCACGCAGGTAAAACCGTGGAGCACAGCTAGTAATTTTAATTCTTTATTAGTTTATTCAATTAGATGCAAATAAACACAGTAATTTAAAATATTCTCAGATTTTCACCTGGTAAGTTAAACAGACAACACCAGTCCTCACAAAAGTCTCAGTAACTTTATTAGCAAGCGCGCTCCATCGTAAACGGGGTGAGTTGGCGATCACGTACAAACATAACATTGTTAAAAAAATGGCAGTCATGAAAATGAATAATTATAATTTTAGTATTAAATTAAAGAGCACTAATGTTGCACAATACATCACGTGTATAGCTACAAATGTACTGTTGTTCCTCATGTCAGTAACGGGAGTCCAAAAAAATATCCACCCATCCAAATAAGTAGTAGAAAGTAGAAACAGTCACATAGTTTTCGAGCTTATCTTTCGCATTCTTGTGGGTTAGTTGCATAGGAACCTCTCAGGCGGATCACAAGCAGCCAAACGCGCATGTCCCCCTACACTGCTCCACCGCCGTTCTGACGATACGGTGCCGCTGCTACATTTGCAAAACGGGGACGCGAACCCAAAACAAACCTACCTCCTACCAAAAACTGTTCATCCAACTTAATACATTTTCACTTCAAAACTCAGGTTCCGATTTTCATGTGGAACTGTTACATTGGAGCGATCTTACAGCTTGCTCGAAAGTGCACAATCGCCGCTGCCCGGGGCCCAATGAGTGACAGGAAATAGGATCGGGTCGGCGGCGGCCTAACTGCGGTGTCGGGGAACAGCCACGCCGGCGATACATGTCCACTCCCAAAATCTTTTAGCATAAGCAACCCACTAAATGTTTCTCGGGGCCTTCTCTCGCAAGGAGAGACTCAAGGTCATAATACACCACGCTGGCCCAGTGCGGGTGGATGATACATGATCTCGAAAAATCAGGTACATGGCGGTTTCCTCACGATATTTTCATTTTCCGTTTTGAATTAGCGGCATTACTCACATGTAGACCTGTTGAAACTTGAAATTAATGTAAAAAAAGATTAATTACAATTAAAAATGATTACCGGATTAGGTTTACAAGAAATGCTTATGGTACGTACATGGACGCATAAAAAAGTCGGACGTAGTCTCGCTGAAACAAAAACTATGTCTATAGAGTCGGCCACATATGCACGTGTGCGTTGTCACTGATAGGCTAACATGCACACATACAAACAAGTTTGCGCGTGGAGTGACCACTGATGTGCGTATGTGTGCGTGTTACTCCGTATGTGACAGCGCATATTATGTGGCTGAATCTATAGATACAGTTTTTGTTTTAGCGAGACTACGTCCGCCTTTTTTTATACGTCCATGGGTACGTCTAAGGCTTTTACAATGGACCCCAAACTAGGCTGGCAAACTCCTACATTCAGTTAACAAAAATAGTTTGGTTTGCACATTACTGCTTGGCTGTCGAACAACTGACAGAGGTGTGGTGGTACTACCGCAGGCGGACTCTACAACGAGTTTTATCACTACAAAACTATTTCGATGCACTTTTATGCGTGATGTTTACCTGAGAGGTATGGTTCATAACATCGGAATTACTCGCTATTTTATTACGCGCTGAAATTACTACATTAAGACTCGCTTCACCATTTCACGTCGGTAAATATCCTGTTATTGACAATACTAATGCAGGAAATAACCGTACCTAATAGCACAGCTAGTAGCTTAAAATTATATCAGATTTGTGAATGTCAGAATATAATTACCTAATAATGGATACGCAGGTCGTTTTATTACTTTATCCTCTTTACTACGAGTATAAATATACTTTACAAGATTTAGATATTTTCTTTGATAAACTGAGCAAGTTTACGGCCGAAGTCCTTGCATAAGTATCTCGGCTTAGGCTTGTAATGTGTTGGTATGTTCATATTAGTGTAGCTACTGTTCGTCCCTGAGGTAGTAACGGCGTATCTTGGATTCAGGTACGCCGGCCCCGATAATGTGCTCCATAGAAGGACCCGGAGACGGCAAACCGTGGCGGGTTCGTGGAAGAATGCGAGAGCGCTCAGGGGTTGCCGCTATTAGGTTCAAAGGTGTAGGTTTCGTGGAGGTTTTAGTTGGTAGTCACCACAGAAACCTAAATAATAATTACCTTATTATTTAGATTTCTGTGGTAGTTACCATACCCGTCTTTGGTATCGAGTCCGACATTACCCGACCATCTCTTACATTGTCAGTTGTGTAGAATTAAAACAAGCGTATAAAAAGCTAGCTCGTTCTCATTCCTGTCTCAATATTTTTCAGATTGATGGTGATTTAGCAGCAACCTCTCTCTCCTTGACTCTCTTCTTGCGAGAGAAGACCCCGAGTCCCAGCAGTGGGAACGTTTAGTGAGCTGTTCATGTATCAACAAACGTTCAACATTTCGCATTTGTAAACTTAGTAGATAGAATTATAAAATTTAACATAAAAACATCCAAAATAACTGTCAATCAAAGATTAAAAAAAACCAGACCCTGGACGAATTATTTTAAAGTGGATTACAGGCTAGACAATCATTTAAATAATTTCCATGCAGGGCGGAGGAGTAATGGCGCCAGACACAATCCGCTTTATTTACTGACTGAAATTAAACTGCGTCCTCTCTAAATGTTTTCCATTTGGTTAAATTATAGCGCGACTTGGCGAGCGAGCATTGTGCTCGGCTGCATGGGACGGACCTTAAGGCGAGCACTCAAACGCGGTAAGGCATCAACATAGTCAAATGATTTTCAACCATTCGTCATCATTTAATTCCTCCGAAAATAAAAACCGACTTCAATTTATCGTTAAACTCAGCCTCGACTAAGTTTTATAAAATAAAATACATAAATACATATTCGTGGACAATTCACACACCACCATCTGATCCCAAACTAAGCAAAGCTTGTACGGTGGCGGCCAGATAGCTGATATAATACTTATATAGTTTTAAATACATACTTATTATACATAGAAACACCCAGACACAGTGCAAACATTTGAATTCATCACACAAATATTTGCACTGGATGGGAAACGAACCCACGACCCTCGGCTTCGCAGGCAGAGCTACTACCCACTAAGCCACGAGGCCAGCCAATATATAATTATAATTTCTACGATAACGTCATCCAGATAAAGGTAATCAACATTTTAGTTTTTTAGTGATATTTCAAAAAACACTTCACCGCCTTCGATCAAATGTACCTATGTGTGACCACCTGTGAATTATGAAAAGTGAATAAACCATCAAAATCGATTCAGAATTTGCGAAGTTATCCTGTAACATAAATAAAAAAAACCTACAACCGAATTGAGCCGAATGAACCTCCTTCTTTTTTTCTGTCTTCTAAGTAAGTGCGCTCTATCGTAGACCGTATCGCCGCTCAACATCAGGCGAGAATGGATAATCACAAACTTGTCATCGATGACAAAATTATGATTTCATTACCTTAGGGCTTACCACCACACAAAACTGCGATGCGATGCGATGCGACGCCGCATCGGAGGAAGGGCACCCACACAAAACTGCGATGCGATGCGATGGGACGTCGTATCGTACGAAACCACTAACTCACGATTTATGTAATTTGAAAAACTATTCAACTGTATGGCAAAGTTAGATTAGTTTAATTTCGTTTCACTGGCGGAAAACGTACTCGAAAAGACGAAATTGTGTTTGAGTCAGGTTTTGTAATGGTACGACTCAAGTAATGGTTGTCACACCGTACTTAGATAGAATAGTAGATTGTTAAAACCGAGGATCGAAAGAATCAATTCGTATAAATACGTCGAATATTTAGACGAGTGCAGGGAGGCCGGCTATGGTCCGCTTTTCATTTTGAATATGAGGAAAATAAAAGTAATTAATTGTTTATCTAATTTATTTATTAATAATATGTAACATTATTACTAGTACTTATTTAAAATAACGACAATTCGTGAAATTAAATATTGAATAAATAAATATTGGTGGACAATTCACACACAACACCATCTGACCCCAAACTAAGCAAAGCTTGTATGATGGCGGCCAGATAGCTGATACAATACTTATATAGTTTTAAATACATACTTATTATACATAGAAACACCCAGACACAGTGTAAACATTTGAATTCATCACACAAATATTTGCACTGGGTGGGAATCGAACCCACGACCCTCGGCTTCGCAGGCAGAGCTACTACCAGCTAAGCCACGAGGCCAGTCGAATTAAAACTTACAATTTTGTTTGGAATGTTTATGCTGTTTGATATTATTATGACAAATTTGGCTATTCTGTAAAAGTAGAAGACTCTGGTATTTCTTCAGACGATGGATTCCATTGCGGATACTTCCTGGAAGTTGTCGGCTGAGGTGAATTGGGGCGTATTTTTATAGTTTTTGTTAATTTGTTTGAAATCTTAGTTTTATTTTGGACTGAATCCTGAATGTAGCCATCGGCGACTGTGCTGGATTTCCAGCCTCCATGTCTTTTTAAAAGATTATTACCTATCTATTTTTTTGGATTCCGTCACAGATACCAAAGAGAATGTAATATACAGATACATAACAGATTAGTATCCCGCTAATTTATGTCGACTTTTTAAATTTTAAATATGGAACTCATCGCGTAATTGTTGCGGCTTATTCCGCTCCAAGAAGTTTGCGCTAAGTTCACACTGGCTGTTTAGAAACTCACATGGCCGCAGCATTTTTTTTGTATTTTTTTTCATAAAGCTCTTCACAGCTGACAGTAGTTATATTTTTTAAATTCATTTCAGCCCTATATAGGTGGGAAGTAATTTGTATGAGTTTTTTCATCTCTATGGAAGAAAGCAGCATCTTCGTTCTTCGCAATCATCATCAGCACTTCTTGTGGCGGTATCATGTCGCGGTCGCTTTCTCACCCCAAATATGGACGAGGAGAGTGACAGCTGTCACAGATGCCATACTCGTGAACGAGTGCTGCTTAAGGCCGATTTAAACTGAACGAACATAGAGCTAGAGCTGGAACAAGAGCATTCTTTCTCGATCTTTTAGTGTAAACGAAAGATCGTTCTTAGCGTTTTCTATATTATATATTCCATAGAATCTTTGCGAACGCAAACAAAACAACGAAAGAATGCTCTACGTTCCTTTACACCAAATGAATTTGATACAGTGGGGATAGTATGAGCATTCGCTCGACTGATGTAAATCTGCCTTTATGGGAGTTGAATTGCTCGTAGGCTCGTAGCACACGTAGAAGTTAGAGCTTAAGATCGTACGTTTTAGCATTTGTGCCACTACGTCTACTAATACTAGTAATAACTACAATACTAACTATAAATGTTGTGTGTGAAATTTCCACTAATACAAATAAGGAAATCCGAAAGTTTGGATGTATGTTGCTCAATAACGTCTGATCGGGTAGAGTTGAAACTTGGAACATAGCTAGGTCATAGTTTAGAATAGCACATATCCTACTTTTAAAATGGAAAAATAACCGAAACGGGAACAAATGCAGCACATTGCTAATTTTATGCATGCGTTCCTCAACATATCGGGAAAAATATCATCCAAACACTGCACATATTTCAACTTTACCCCTGCGTTTCCCTCCTACTTCTCCGAAAAATCACCCGCTGAAAAATTAGCAAAATTTGTGAAGCACGATAGCTTGAAACTTTAAAGTAGACATTTCAAATACCTGGGTACGAGTTACGGCGGCGTAAAACAAGTTTATTATCAAAGTTAACTTTTACGGGGCGAGAAGAGTCGAGAACCACGGAACTCCTGCGCTCGGGGCTGCGGGCGTTACTCGTAAACCTGAGAACGGATTCTTCGAAGAGGTGTAAAATATTTAACAGGTATAAAAATATGGACTGTTAAATGTAATTTATTGTCACAGTTTTCAAAACATTTCAAAATTTATTGTTGAGTGGGTGTTAATGTATATTTTGGTACTACCAGCGCCCGGCAGGTTTATCCGCATCGTCCCCGTTCACGATGTTTTCTCGGAATAAAAAGTAGCCTAGGTGTGTGTTATTCCAGGATGTGTTCTAATTTTGTTCCAAATATCAACCCGATCCGTTCAGATGTTTCGACATGATTAAGCAACAAAGATCCAGGCATCGAAACTTTCACATTTATTATATTTGTAGGATAATTTATTGAAGAATGATGGGTAAAACGATGCCAATAAACACGTTTGCTAATAACAGCACAGTGCTATACAGCTATGTATATGAATAGTATAAATCACTGCCTACCACTGCACTGCACAGTGGTATATATTATGTAATTGTAATGATGAATTGCATTAAAGAAATGATCGGCGGATATACTGGCGAACTTCGTATAAAAGCCGCAGTACCTAGAGTACCTATTTCTTGTTTTTCATGTCTTTACCTTTTTTTCTTGATGAGTCTTGTGCAAAAGTTATGCTCGGATTAATTTGTGGTTTTTTCTCAGCAGCGCTGTGCCTAGAACCAGACAAAAATGACAAAGTGAAAGCGAGTGCCAATGAAATTGTAACTTCGAAAACCTCAATTTCTTGATCACGTTGTGGACAGTGTAGCCCGGTCAAGTACAGGGACAACAAAAAAGGCAGGATTCCCTGTTATTAAACTATATACCAACAAGTAATTGAGATGATGACTGGGTCATATATATACCATTCTAATTAGCCCGTCAGGTAGATACGTGGAAAAATATAGGATATACATTATCAAATCATTAAAAATCGACAAAGATATAGGTCATATGAATGGCGTCACATTTTTTCATTTTTTCATTGTGACGTCACGTCTTCATAAAAATCGTACCAAAGCCGTGACGTCACTCGAAACTTCCAATCACTATATCGTCGTCATTTTTGAAGTGAAAACTTCTTTAGGCGCGCCTAGACAGATTTTTCGTGGTCTGTGAATTGAATTCTATCGTCACGCTCGGGTATGATAAGAAATCTTCGGGTTAACTCGGGACCATAGCCATTGGCCATCTAGAAATGTGTCAGCCAATGGGAAATGCTGACGCATTTCTAGATGGCCATGCCATGATGGGCAGGCCACGCCCCCCGGTTACACCCGTGTAGCAAAGTAAGCTATCAAATCCTGAGATAAGTATAAGTTTTCACTTCTATCGGCAGTTCCTACTACTGCCAAATTTTTTTTTGTTTGTGAAACAAAAGCAAATCTACATATACCTACAATATATTTTAATAGTCTAACTGACGATCTAATTTTAGTCACCCTGCTAAAGTGCGCTAATGTTCCCCTGAGGTCGCTAACGTGTCTCGCGGTCGCCAGCGGTAGATAAATCTGCGCTCACCTCGGCCGGCGTTAGTCCGAGCTGGAATTCATTACTGCGCTGGATTTAATCTCTTCGCAGGGATCATTTAACATAGGAACATGAACATCTCTCATGCCTTGATTCTTGAAATTAACCGCATTGAAAGATTAAGGGTTAAGAGATTATTCATCGTGAACCTCCGGTTGGCGATTCCAACCTAGTTCTTCAGATCCTTCAGAGATTCTTCAGATCTATATAAATTGATTCACCTATTTGCCCTGTTATTGTTTTGAAAACTTTGACTTCCAAACCTTACTAGAATAACTGATAAAGATTTGGCACTTCCACATGCTGACTTTATGAGAGTCCTACTATACCTAAAAACTTACTCAAAGCGTAAAATTAAAATAATGTTTCAAAGGATCTCATTCAGTCACAAAGGGTCATAAAAACGATCTGAATGGCTCTCAAAGAGCACTAGACCTAACAATTCACTCGTCCTCAGTGCTTTAGAGTCGAAGTCGAATTTAAGTAAGAAGGCGCAATACCAAGTGTTACTGAGCACGGAGTCTGTAGCACTAGAACGTTAGAAATAACCTTCACTCAGGCCAAAGTCAATCTTTAATGCTGGCTCTTCACTTGGTTATTAGTACTAGTGGTTATCAAGTGGTTGAAATTCGTCCACAAAGCGATCTTGATCTATTAAGTTTGACTTTCTCAATTTGAACACAAACTTTAACATCATACAAAAGAGTATTTATGAGTGTGTCGAATACATGGTAATGTGTTTTTGAAGTAAAAACTTCATTTGGCGCACCACAGTCAGACCGAATTTTCGTGGGCTGTGAATTGAATTTTAGGGTCACGTTATGGAATGATAAGAAATCTTCGGGTAAACTGGCCATGCTCACGGCCACGCCCTCCGGTTTCATCTGCGTAGTTTCCAAAGTAAGCTATCAAATTCTGAGTTATACGTTTTCACTTCTATCGGCAGTTCCTATGACTGTTTTTTTTTATTTAGTGTATTTGGTGCATAATGTTAAACATACATTAAATTAGGCATAATATATTTTTTCTCTAGGTATGTAAACTGTGTGTGTGAAATTTCATCCTTCTTTATCCGCGTAATTTTCTTAAAAAGCGTTAAAAAAATGTTGTTTCACTTATTATTATTATTCGCATTTTTCGTATTTGAATTCTCTTTTTCGATTTAATTTTAGATTTGGAGTTCCACACCTCTGCCTGTTTTTTTCCTGCCAAGCAGTGATGTGTAACATCACTGTGTTCCGATTGGTAAGGCAATGTTGCCCGAGAAATAATAGGGCATTGCTGTAAATGCACAGAGTGCTGTGCTATGTAATGTTTGAACTCATCTTCCAATACCCGCGTGTTACTGGTACTGTTATGGGCAGGCATGTTGCTTACCATCAAGCACATTTCTTGCTCGTCTCGTAACTATATATTTAAAAAAAAATTGAACTCTCAAACACGAGTAACCATGTGAAGAACCATCATATGTATGTTGCCAGCCTTCACTTAGGGTGATATTTAAAATGGAACATTAATACGTCTGAAATATACTAAGTGGCGAGCTTGTCGAGTAATGCTGCAATTTGAACAAGCACTAGTCACCACGCAGTAGGCACTAGGCACGTAACTGAGGTCTGACAAAGGGACATTAAAATGAAGAACGTTTTGGATAATGCGCCCTTGGAGCCTCAAGTGTCGTTAAAACCGTATTTATGGGCTCGCAAATTTGACTGAGCACCGCCCAGCTTGGGACTCAAGACATAGGCTGAGTATTTGTGTGTTTGTCTGTCGCCAACACAGATTTCGCAATACGACCGAGTACTGATTAACAGTGCAGTTCAAACTATTTCGACAGTTTTAAGTATCGTCGCTTAACATCATACTAGGTGAAATGAAAAATTTATTTCGTTAACAAACGGTGCTCATCAATTTAAACAATGTCTTAGTCAGTAATTTCAATCCAGATGGAAAAGCATTGTCACCCAAGCTAGGAGTTAACCTGTGTGATGGCGTGACAATACCCTCCGCCGGAAGAGTAGAAATTTGTGTTATTGTTGCATTAGAGCCATATAGAGATGGTGATCAAGTAAAAACCCATAAAAAAAACAGGTTTACACATGACCGCCATCGCGCCTGATGGAGCGTGCTTACCTGGAAAACACTTTCACTCTCAATTTGAAGACCCTAAGATTGTTACCATCGGGAAAACCCCACTCAGGCAACGGATTCTACAGCCCACAGTTACTATAACAAAAGTAGAGTCAAACCTCTTCGTTTCAGTGAAATTGTATTTCACGTTTACCTATGTTTCTATGTTTATTCTTGTTTCAGTGTTGTTTTTTTAATAATAATAATAATTAATAATAATTTATTTCCTTTTAACAACTTAATATTTGTAATTATACTCTACTACTCGTATAAAAATCATAATTTCATCGAAATTTTACTTTACTGATTATGTACCGAAAGAACTATCTAGACAAAAATACTAAAGAAGGGTTAAGGTTTTCCACAAAAACCTACGACTGTAACATCTACCTTTAGCATTATTGAATTTCTTACTTAAATAAAAGTGTGTCGCGCGAAGTTCAGAGACAATTAACTCCAAGCTGTATCTGTCTGTAAACTTTATAACTTTGACACAACTGTTTAACTCATATAATGTATATCTACTTCCAAGCGTACGCGGTGATGCGAAAAGAAACAGTAAAGGCCTAGTTCGTTATTTCGTTGATTTTATTACCAGAATATAATGTTTTGTTTTAGTATCTTATCCGCTGTATCACAAATAGGTATATATTTCAGCTCAATTGGTTTTTTTTTGTAGTTCGTACTCTGATTTTACTTTACTCAAAAACTTTACAACCTTTTGGTTCCCCCCAGAACTCTTGGGTATTTGTTCGAAATATGGTGGAATATTTATTTGAGAGTGGAGAGCGCAGTCCAATACACATTACAGTTTTAAACTATTTTGGTTCAAAATATTGAGAGTTAAATTAATATGGATTTTCTTTGTAGCTGTGGGTTTTTTTGCAGAGTCAGTTTTGGGGAAGTACTTACCATACCTTTGCCGTGTTCAAAATGTATATTTAATTTCTTTTCTTTTAATTTATATTCTAAATAGCTATTTGGCGCTGTGCTGTTATAGGCGGGCGTGTTGCTACCAACACCATAAATTAACAAAAAACGTTACCTTTCGCGTGATTTGTTCGCCAGGTCATTAACGTACAAAATCTCTAAATCCTCCTTGAATCCTAGTTGAAACAATTGGTTATTCCAATTCCAAAATCACCCTCGACAGAACGTTCCAAACACCGACCTACAGACAATACACGCTATTTCAATTCTCACTAGTCGCTCGGACACGTAGTGTTTTCACGGCGTCTGCCCAGGAACGGCATTTCTCAAATCACTCGACTGTGATCACGGCGATTCTTGATGTCATTCGGTATGTGAAATTTTATACAAATAAGCTTGCATTTATGAAGCGGATTTCAGAATAAAACAATACATAGTTCTAAGTCATATAATATAGATGGCGGGAGTGGTCTTTAGTAGGTACCCACTACATTGTCCGCATCAATAACATATCCTAATGAGCCGTTTCCAGCAAAGAATTAGTTTTTCTAAGATTTTAATAGTGGTAAGACTCCGCCTGGGGATGTACCACACCTTTGCCAGTGATTCTACCACCAAACAGTTACGTAAAAAAACATCACTGGGCATGTTTGAAGAGCAATGTTTGCAGTGAAATTACAGGGCATATAGAGAATCTTATATCTCTGGGTGACGAGCGATGTGCAGTATAAGATAATGTTATCCAACTATTCATGTTCCAATAGCTGTGACTACTGTACTGTTGTGGGCAGGCATGCTGCTTACCATCAGGCAGATTTTCTGTTAGTCTCGTCACTATATACTAAACTAATTGGCGTTATTGAGTTTTTTTAGTAACTCTTACTTACTAAGTTACTAACATCAACCATAAAATAATTTCATGTTATGAACCTAATAGGTACCTAATCCATAAAATGTAATATTTATTATTATCAAACATCATAGTGGGCCTAGGCAATTATAATCAAACAGTTTATCTACATATATTTCTTTTTTATACGACAGCAATGTATGCGATCCAAGACGACCAATTTTAAAAATATGTCTCCAAGGCTGTAAATACGCCGAACCTCAGCAAACACAGTCGTTGTCCGTCTGCCGACGCAGCGATCCTCGAATTAAAAGTTCCCAGCTTATAACTTGCGCCGGAAAGCTTCGGGCGGCGAAACTGTGCCATTCCGAATATTGTTATTATGGTCGGTAAATATGTCCATATGTCCCTTCCTTTTAGCTCCTGGTACGGCCTAAGTTTCGACACGGCCGCTCCTAGTTATGACGCCGGGAGCGAAATGGGGTTGCCAAGTTTTCCACAACCTAACCTGCTAAAATGTAGATGCCAAATTCAAGTTAGAAAATTTTAGTAAAAATTATATTTTGTAATCGAATACCATCAAAAATGGTTGTACATAAATTTAACAAATAATAATGTGTACATCAAATGTAAGCATCTATTATCTTGAGACTCTTAGTAGCGGCATTACTTTCAACTTAATCGGCAATTGTAATTTATACGGTTATCGTTAATCATATAATGTAGAATTATTATGGATCGTACTCGTATTTTTAGGATACATGAGAATCAAGTCAGAAATTAAAGCAATTTTGTTTTAAATTCTGTAGTATTCTAAATACATATTTATTTTCGTATTCTACAAAGGATAACAATGGATTTGTGATAACTTGAACTAGTAAAAACTGTTATAAAAATGAAAATTATAATTATTACAGAGAGGAGCTGATTGTACCTACTTTTCTCGTTTGGGTACACTCAGCGGTCCCGAGTTAACCAGTGAAGCGGGAAAAAATCGGAGTGCGGTGTGCCAAAAGAAGTTTTCACTTCAAAACTTGACACTCTAGCTACTACTGGCATGCAGTTTATGAAGCGGCGCGATTCATGGCGGGGTGCCCCATTTGCATTTCACTTCAAGTTTGTATATCCTATTTAAATTCGTTGCAATTCTACTCTTACCAGAGTATCAGATGAATGAAAAAGGACACGCCATACCTAGGGGTTATGGATATTCGCCTTAATATCTGTAAGAGAGAAAAATAGTTGCCTATTGCACCGTGACATTTATTTGCACCTGCTTGTGCAATATCAGTCGTCCCACAAATTTATTTTCTAATTTTAAGCTATCTTTAAAAAAAACGTGTGCGTACTTACTCCTTAGAAGTAACTTGACTGATTTTTCTGAAATTTAATAGCAATTTTTGGTTTTTAGATCAATTATTTCATAATAAGGTAACCACCGTTCTTTGACGTGAAAAAAGTTACTTACATGCAGTGTTACAGGAGGTAGAAGGCGAATGAAAGAGACCATGGAGGAAATAGACATGTTATACCGACCGCACATAAAGTGGGATAACAGTAGGCGAATGATTATATAAAGAGTTACGCCACTTTGATATTTCATTCGGTCAATAATTTATAGTAGATCAACTGGTCGATTAATAGCATAATAGATTGCTTGAAAGTCAATTGATTTCTGAACTGACAACACTAGCGCCTGCCGACCAGTCGTTCCGCGGCCGCCGAGGCTGCCATAACAGGAAAGATGTGCCCATAGGGAAAACGAGAGTATCTAAGTAATGGGACTTAATAAATAATAGCGATAATAATAGCGGTTCTATGACCGAGTTTCCGGTCCGTTGTGGAAACTTCTTTCTTCGGACGAGGACGTATCGTCGTATTTCCTTTATGGCCGCCGCTAAGTGTATTACAACTCCCGTCTCCGTAGTTGGTAGCTTATGTTACAGCACAATGAGCTACTCGCTATATTGGCTAAACAAATCGAAATAAGATGACATATTGTCACATTCCAAGAAAAGACAAATTCACCGTAAAAAAATTTGAGTACAAGCAATTCGGTACAGAAAGAGAGAAAAACTTTTTTATGCACACTAGAAAAAAAAATTAACAATTCAAACAATTACTTATGTCAAGTGCCAAAGGCAAACGTGTAAACCGCCGTCTTATCGCTAATAGCGATCACTTCCAAGCCTCCATTAGGTAGAGTGATGACAGAGTGCAAAAGTAACAAAAGAAGCAAAGTAATGTGTCGTCACTCGTGACACATAAAAATAGACTACTTAACAAAGAAACATAACAAATTAATGCAACTATAATAATAAACATACACAAATACAGAGATACACATACCAATGATAGTGAATATACAGAAGCAAAACTAAAGAAAACAAATAATTTTCGGAGAGATAGTTTATCGGTACAGCAATTTTCGATGGTTGTGAGGTCAAAGGAAATCAAAAAGGCAAAAATCGTACTAAGTAAGGTTCTGGAATACGGAGGATGGACATCAGAAGCAACAAAAAAGAAACATTTTCTGTGTTCACAGATTATTTATGCTGGACCTTCTATAAAAGTAGCGCAACAATATTTATTTCATTTTATCTCTTTCAAAGCAAGAATTCCAATTTTAAAAATGTTTTCGCCCCGATCTTTGCCCGGCTTTAATCCAATAAGAGTCTGAGTTTGACTGGAGTGAGAAAACTGCGGGTAGTTCTAAAAAATCTATTTCACGTTTGGTCGCGTCGGCCGTAGAGGTCGTTAATGTCGCCGGTGAGTCAACGCAGGTTTATGTGGATTCGGGGGCAGATCCGCGATGCGGAGATAAGGCGACGAATATGTTCACTACCATCGATATAAACCACTGGATGTGCCCTCCCAAACTTCAGGCGCACGTAATTATGTCATCGTTGGGAAGAGTGAGCTCACTGTTTCGTTCTAGTCGGTTGCAGGAAGCGGTGAACGCCGGACGTTTTTACCTATCACTATTCGTGGTCAACATACAAAATAAGTGGAACCACAGCATATCTCACCACTAGCGATTCTAGAGGTCAACTAGATTGGTTGTGTGTAAACTACTTACGCTACACACAGAGACGCCGTTTATTACCAATTTCAAAGTGCTCAGGGCACATCCATTGGTTTATATAGAAACTAAAACGATTGTATTAGGTCACAATTTACTATCTTGGACTAAAATTGCACCCATAATTTTTAAGTGAAAACTTCTCTGGCTACGTTGAGCACTGTTCTTAGAAAATGTTAGGTACTTATAGGTTCGAATCATCGACACGTTAATGTACAGGGGCGTAGCGTTAGAGCAGCGACGGAGCAGGGAAGCGGATGGTACGCAGTAAACACTTGTTGTATGGGTGAAATCTTATGAGTTTGTTTGATTGACATGCGTAATAGCAGTATACCTGTAGCCACCGATATAAACCAGGTTATGTGCCCTGAGAGCACCTTGAAATTGTAGGTAATAAAGTGCGTCTCTGAGTGTCTCGTAAGTGGTTTACACACAACCAATGTACGAGACCCTAGAATGGCTAATAGCGCCGAGATATGCTGTTGTTCTACTTATTTTGGTTGTTGACATCGAATAGTGATAGGTAAAAAAGTCCAGCGTTCACCGCTTTCTGCATCCGACTAGACCGAAAACATTGAACTCACTCTTCTCAACGATTACATAATTCCGTGCGCCTCAAGTTCACAAGGGCACATCTTTTGATTTATATCGATGCCGGAAGCTATAATTTCTGTGGAAATTGTCCTTCAAACTGGCACACAGAAATGTTTCCAATGGCTATCAGTAAAATCCTAGTTATATAAGGTGTATGATTTTCTTTATTTTTAAAATGACACTGTCTCCTAAGAATTCGCCACTTCACTCGCATTCTTACATTTTCTCAATATTGCCAGATTTAAAATATTTAGGAGTATTTTTGCTAATATCAAAAATATAATCAATTAATAACCTACGACCCTAATAGGTTTGATATTTGTAATAAAAATCTAAAAATACAAGTGACATTTAATTGAATCGAATTTTATTTATAATAATAAAATCAATTTATTTCAGGTTCCTATGACCCATAATACAAAAATACAATTATAATCAGTCAATTTCAGAATTAAATTAAATAGACGCAAACACAAAATGATCAAGAAAAAATAATTAAATTTAAAATCCTTCATCATTACAATTATTAGAAATCAAGATCAGTAAAATTTAAACACACTAACACATGAACACAAAACACAACGAACAATACATAAGGTCAATAACTCCGCACAAACGGCGCTACTGGAACATGCTTGTTACAGCACCGCCGCAAGTAGGGGCAGTCCAGTCTATCAGCAATCATTGCCAGGATTGTGTTGGAGCTGGCCCGTACTCTGCTCACCAGAGAGGCGCTACGCCTGCGCATAGTGGTGTAAAAGCAGGCGGTGCGCGTCTCCGCAAACATGCCCGAGGCGCTGCAAAAACGGGGCAGCCCCACCACAATCCGAAACGCATTATTATACAGAACACGGAGGTCGCTATAGCTCTTATGTGTGTAATGAGCCCACAGGCTGCAGGTGTAGAGCGACGTACAGTAAGCTCTAAAGAGCGTGATTTTAACTTCTCTTGAACATCTGGCAAACCTGCGAGCTATCATGTTGGCTCTTATTTACAACGACCTCCGTTCTCTTTCTATATCTTCATGGTCCTTGAGATCTGTCGTAAGAATATGCCCCAGGTATTTAAATTTGTCCACAATTTCAAGGGGAACCCCGTTTAAGCTCACTGGCGGTATATTTTGAGGACAAACTGGGCCAGTCCCAAAGACCATGAACTGACTTTTCGTCACGTTATATCTCAATCCATGATCACAGGCATACTCCTCGCATATACGCATCAATTTCCTCATCCCACATACCGACGCGCTCAGCAACACCATGTCGTCTGCGTAACTAAGATTATTTACACAAACTCCATCTATATGGCAACCCACATGCTGACTGCTGAGCGAGACGATCAGATCGTTAATGTAGAGGTTAAAGAGAGTCGGGGAGGTCAAACCGCCTTGTCTGACACCGCATTCAAGTTGATACTGCTCTGACATCACCCCCGCCCATCTCACACAATTCCGCTGATGCTCATACCAAAACTGAAATATGCTGATGAGCTCCTTTGGTAAATTAATGCCCTCCAGCTTGCTCCATAGGACATCATACGAGACCAAATCGAACGCTTTGGACAAATCGAGGAAGCAGGCGTACACTGGTGTTTTTCTTTTAGTGTAGTAGTTAACGGTGTGCTTAAGGCACAGTATCGCACTCTCAGTTGATAGGTGCGGACGAAAACCGAACTGGTTGTCATGGACAGTCACGTACGTGTTCAACTGTGCGTTAAGCAGACCATCAAAAACTTTTGCCACTACGGTAGCCAGAGAGATGGGCCTATAGTTATTTGTATCGGCTAAGTCACCCGTCTTATTTTTAACTACTGGTACTACCACAGTTTTCATGAAATCAGCTGGTAAGTGGCAGTGATTCACGCATAGGGAGTAAAACATTGCTAAAACTCGTGAGATATGGGGTCCGGCATGCAGGAGGTGCTCAACACTAAGCCCATCATGACCTGGAGATTTACCACGAGTCATGTTCTTAATCACCTTCGCAACATCTCTCGCACAAAACCTCGTTCCAACAAACTGACCGCTCAAATTAGTATTGAGCACCGCCCCGGCAGGACCTCGCACAGATTGGACTGTGAAATGCTCCTTAAAAACATTAGCAATTTCAGTAGGTTCACTCACCCCGCCGACGCTCACAGGAAGTCCAGGTCGTACATTTGTCTTGTTTGTACTCTGCCAAAAACCATTGAAATCGCCTTTACGATGCTTTTCAGCGAGGGCATCCATTCTTATCTGATCTTGGTGATCTTGACACCATTTTAATTTATTTTCGATTTATGAAAGCAAAATTGTTAGATAAAATAAATACTAAACGCATTATAATACTAATATGATCACATTATACAAGCAAAATGTTGAGTGTTTACCTATTATAAGTGTGTAAGTTTGTTGCCGTAAATCTCTGTAACGGCTTCACTGATTTGAACGAAATAAGATAATCATAATTTATTAATAAAATGCCATTTTACATGTCAACAAAATAATAAATACATAATAAATGTCATTAAATAACAACTAGTAAATGTGCCGTTGCACTTAATCATAAATTCAATGTCAAACTTATATTTTGAAATTATAAAATTCATCAAAGTCATAAAAAGACTGCTCGACAAGCCATTTTTTAAGCTTTACTTTAAATGGATTTAGGTTCTCTGTTGCCGTGACGTCATGGGGCAACTGATTGTAGACAATCGGAGCCATGACATGCGTCAACTTGGAGGACTTAGTGAGGGAGTGTGGGACCGCTGCCAGCTTGTGCCCAGCGCGTGTGGGGTACGAGTGCCGGGCACCGCACTCCTGGTACTCGCCGAGGTTGACCCTGGCGTATACTGCCACCTGATAGATGAGAATGGCGGGTAAAGTCAGTACCCCAGGTCCTTGAAATAAGGGCGAGCCGGGGTATCCCACGGCACTCGCGCCACACACCGAACCGCCCGTTTTTGCATACGGAATGCCCGTTCCCAGTCCGCAGCTCTTGCCCACATTTCAGCGCCGTATTGCAATTGCTTATTGATACGTTCCATGTACCACATTGTACATTACCTTAATTACTAATAATACATAGGCTACTTTTATTCTGTTAAAGTCAATAATCGTTTAACCGTGGGTTACATGGCAGGACGCAGCTAGTAAACTATATTTCAACACGTCTCTGAAAAAAACATGCGAAAATTGAAATTTGACGTTCAGTCATCTGTTGTACAATCCCTCGCGGATTTCTCCAAGCATCCAAAGGTCAGTGTTAAGTACGTATTGTCCGTTCAATTTAAAAAAAAGTAATGTCACCCAAGATAGGTATATCTCCCAAATACCTTCAAAATTGGATTCTTTACAGCCATTACGGTTTTACGAGAGATATTAAATTCTGCGGACTGAGAAAGACATTCTCAGACATTGCCCTGTCTTCAACCGCTGAAAGTGCGTCTAAAGGCTCCTACAGATTCCCACGAGAGCTAAGTAATCTCGCTCCTCGTGCAATCAAGTCTTGTCTTACTTTTATTATCAATATCTTTGCAAAATTGAGTAATATTTATATAGATATGTATATACGAGCAGTGCCCCGCGGTAGCTCCTGTTCCCGTGAATATTTTTGTTAGATAAAGTGTGACGAGACGTTGACTTTTTTTATTTATTCTTGGCCATGGATACTACCTGTCTAACAAAGTTTTAAATGTTGCCATATGTGTGGCGCCAATGTTTTATTTTGCGAAACTGATACAAAATGAAACATCGGCGCACCATACAAAATTATGGTGAAATTGAGAACTATCTTTAACCTGTCTGTTAGAGCTTGAAAAGACCTCATTAAAAAATAACTTCTACAATTTATTTTTTTGCCAGTTTAATCAAATCCAAACGTAAGTCAAATCAATCAAAAATAATTTCCAGATATTTGTCCGTGTTTTTCACTACAGTATGTGGCCGGCATTAAGATCCAGTGCTTAGTTATTTAAAGTGACGATGCACCACGTACAGTAGCCAGTGGAGGACGGAGCATGAATACTCATGAGCCGGCAATACTCCTGCTAATGCGTCCGTTTACTGGCAACACTCGCCTTTTACGAGATTACTCCTAGCTCTTAGTTTTATCTGCAGTTCCACGGATTTCGGAACGCATTGACAGCTGCCTAAATTTATAAAAACCAAAACGTCTGTGACGAAATAAGACGACAGAACAAATAATGTTATCTACCTATATGGCTGCGGTCCGTTTGGACTGAATGTTATATTGTACTAAAACCGTAATGACCAAATCTCAAAATGACCTTTTCCCATAATGACTGAATTTCAAAATGTCTTTGATGTGCAATGTCCGATAATCATAATGTCTGACAGGACATGTACAATCAGGCGCAACATCAGTACTTCATGCTAGATTATGTTATAATCTTTAGTGGATAGACCAGAAAACTGTCATTCTCTATACCTCTACACTCGTAGTAGGTATACATACATAAAAATAATATTCCTCTGTATATCCTTTAAATTATGCATTTGATCATTTGATGATCTTAGCAAAGTTGTTGTGCATGAGCCAAAGAAGGTTTCTGCATTGGTACGACCAATTTTCGACAGGTGGCGTTGCAACACGCGCAGGGTACAGCTAATTAGACATCAATTTTATAAATTCTTACGGAACAAATGCATACAGATTAGATTCATTCGTTTTTAAGCAGACGGAGAACTTCTACCCTCCTGGCATGGCTTTGACTGTGACTCCGCTTCCGCTATCACTTAGCGGGGGTGGGTGGTTGGAGGGGCGAGTCTCGGGATGGCATGACATGAATTTAGTTTCATCCTATCCTACTAATATTATAAATATTAATGTATGGATGTTTGTTGTTCAATCACGTCCTAACGTATGAACGGATCGGGCTGAAATTTGGAACACAGATAGATTATAGTCTGGAAGAACACATAGGCTATCTTTTATCCCAAAAAAAAACAACGAGAACAACGGGAATGGGAAATACGCGGGTAACACCGCGGGGCGCTGCTAGTAGCCTTATATGCGACCTTTTTTACACGTCACTAGATTATCTGTCACCAATGAAGCGTTTTCAGAATGACAGTTAAGTATAAAACCTGTCAAAAATAGTTCTCATTAGCGCCACAAGTGGGTTTGGTGTTTTATTTTGTTAGATAAATATGACAGAAGACCCGTCTTCTCATGACCATGGTGGTTGTAACCACAGAACAGAATATCAAGGTTGTAACGCTGCCGGACCGTCGAAGTAAAGAAATAATAATTTAAATCGTGATTCAGTTATGTATAACATTAACAATGTGTTCGAATCGCGAAAACAATATTTGCCAAGGATTGTTTGCAAGTGCTCGTCTATCTTGTAACGTCACTCTTTCTCGATTATGTGTCTTAACTTACTGCAGTAGCTGAAACTATGCCTATGCTATAGCTATTCATTAGACCATAAACTAACTGCCTTCTAAATATCAACCACGTCCGCTCAGCCGTTTCAACGTGATTAAGCAAAAAACATCCAGACTTTGACAATTATATTATTAGTACGAATACGCATGTCGGTAACGTAAAATCCCGCGCCGCTGCTGTGACGCTATGTCGCCGCCGCCACCTCCACCCGACATAATATAACCTCAGTGACGCAAATCTATAAGATTTACCCATGACAAAAAAAAATCACTTCATTCATCAAGATCATCTAATATGTTTATGACACGTCTATGTCTATGTTCCCTACTATATTTCTATCGTCTATGCTCGCCTGTGTTGATTTTAATTCTTAAACGGACGGCAGGTCGTGGTTCATTAATCAACCTCATATGACCAACACGACACCTCGTTCAATCTTTCAGAGTACCACTCAATAATCAAGCGCTGTCACCGCAACATGCACCTTATGGCTACAGCAATAAGACACACAGACTTCCAACTTCTACAACACAGCGGTAACAACGTATCCGTAGTTGTGGTTCGCAATATGTGCTTTATTTCAGGTGTGGTAAAGGTGAAATTGGTGGGAAATGGTGCAGAAATCCAGTGTCATCATAAATCTGGTGAGACACTTCGTTACGGGGTGACCGCCGCCGCCGAACCGCCGATTGAGAAGTTTGGCGCGCTCTTGTCTCTCGGGAGAGGAACGGATGACTATGTTCCGAGCCATGCACTAGACAGCTGCATTCGATTGTAAAAACTAAATGATCCAATCTGAAAATCGATTTTAAAAAAGCTTTCTAGTATTATTACCCCTGGGGTATTTATTTATCATGGTAACCCGTGAATAACCTTACCCACTAGAAGTAGTGGGTAAAACAAAACTTGAACTAACCCGTGAATATGCAGGAACCTGCACCGAAAAGACGAGAACTTTCTCCACTCTATAACTACGATAAACATCCCGTAATTGTATGATGAAAAAGTAACAGTTTGATTATAGGTGTCAAAATATGCCTGAAAAATAGCGGCTGGAATTTAAGAGCAAGAACAATTTAAGAGCAATGAGCAAGTGTGTTGAAAAGAAATTTACAAACATACGAAATACGCGCGAAAAACATATTGCTTCCTTTAAAAAAAAACGTTAAAAGTCGGGTAAAAATGTTAAACATAGTCTACGATCGTTTGTATGTATGCACATTTTTTTATTAATCCGAGAAATGCCACCAATCCTCGTGGATAGCGAGTGAAACCTCGGGTACCTCGGTGCGGGTATTAACATAACTACGAAACAATTCCATTTTATTTGTTCCGAAATACCGAGCTATCAGTTCTCTTTGAGAGCGAGTAATTAAATTGAATAAATCATGCGTAAAAAGTATTCGCCGATACATTCAGTGCAACCGAATAAGTAATAATATTATGCGAACAACTTGATTGTGAGGATGGAACGACAAACATTGGGAAACGAGGGTAATCGAATTAATAAACTGCGTTTCACAAGTTCGTCGGACGAGTTTAAAGGTACGAACAGACATGCTCATTATTAGCACGTAAGCAGGATTTTATTGAGCAAGTTCTTATTAGTACCATGTGTGTCGGAATATTGCTAGTAATTAGCATGCTTATTCTGAGCGTGCTATATATTTTTTTTTAAATAAAGAGTGAAGAGACGGGCAGGGCATGTGCCTGATGGTAAGCAACATACCTGCCACATAACAGCACAGTGACACGCAGCTATTGGAACATGAAGAGTCCAAATCATTACCTAGCACTGCACTGCCCTTGCCTGCGGAAACATTGCCCTTCAAACCCGAACACAATAATGTTTGCACATTACTGCTTGGCGGTAGAATAACTGGCAAAGGTGTGGTACTTCCCCAGGCGGACTCTGCGAACAGTCCTACTACTACTAAAATCAATCGACATTTGATTTGCAAACATGCTACCTGAAGCGCGTGCAGAAGGACGTACCTACTACAAGCGAGCCTGGTGCCAAATAAAACATGTGTGCGTTTGCTTTGACCATTCTTATTAATGAGTTTATTTAAGACAAGCATGCTTGAATGCAGGAAGCAGGAGTGAAGCCTACCTACTTCCCACACACGCAATATAAGCGCATCAAGACGTCGAGTTGCGGAAAACAGCTCGCCTGCGAATGCGAATACGAACAAGCTAGCTTGATAGCTGGCAAAATGTGAACAGTTATTGCTTATGTTTAGTAATCTCGTGAGCTTGTTTTCTTTGACCACGTCTGCCAGTAGTAAGTACAGTCCGCGAGGTATAAGCTGAGCTTTGCATTAGTGTGAGTGATCACATGCATACGCATCTATTACCAAAAGTACAGTCAGACAACAAACTCTTAAACAACAAGCTGACATTAACTATCCAGGATCAATATGGTCATTGCGAAAAGAAGTATCTCTTTTAGGATTCAAATGGTCAAGGACAGAGAATAACAGAAAAATTTTAATGGAAAAGCATGAGATCCGTCACCTACGTATAACTTATTTACTTAAAATTTCCGAATACCGTATTCAGGGCAGGCCTATCGTTTATACCGATGAAACATATATTGACACCACTCACACTTCATCAAAATCATATTCAGATGGCAGCACTTCTTTCTGGTTTGAAGAAACACCTTATTAAGAGAACATGGTCACAGCGTCCTGCGTCTGACTGTACTTTTGGTGATCACTCACACTAATGCAAAGCTCAGCTTATACCTCGCGGACTGTACCTACCTATATAGCTTGCTTCAATACACAATATGACACACAACTAGAAAAACAATTGACAATAAATAAAGACTCTAGCGCGCCTGAAGAAGTAGCACACTTATACCTACCAATTATTCTACCATCAAGCAGTAATCTACAAACGTCACTGTTTCGATTAGAAGGGTAACAATGTTTACCCAATAGTTTCAGTCAAAAGATCATCTCATTCCTAATCGGCAGACATGTCCATCCCATCCCTACAGGTGACACTGGCAATTGAAGAGTTAAATTATAGTTTTGTTTAGATTAACCTGAGATTACACTCATCAAATAAAGAGATCTAACATATAATTATAGTAATTTTGGGTGTCCTAGTGGCTTAGTTGGTGGTAAGTCTGCCTGTAAAACCGTTAGTCGTGGATTCGATTCAAACCCAGAGCAAATACATGTGTGATGAATACAAATATTTATTTCTATGTATGTATTACTAAATTAAGTATCCAATCACAAGCTTCCATGTACAAGCATGCTTTGTTTGTGGATAGATGGTCTTATGTGAGATATTTCCATCAATATTGTAATGATTGCAGACTCCCGCAACAAATCGCAGCAGTGATCGCCGAGCCAGGCACGGAAATGTTTCGATCAAAACAAATTGAAACAGAAACCTTTGACAACATACACCAACCAGTTTATAAATTTTGATATGAAAACGTAATCAGGCCAGTACATCGGGGCACTGTTGTTTTATGTGTAGATTCCTCCAGTTATTATTTTTGTACAAAAAATATTTATTTTAACAACATTGCGCCATAACTTTGTCATATTATCATACCACTGACATTGCAGCTACGACAGATATGTGAGGAAGTTACATAGTGGAAGGATGTTAGATCATACCATGTTACAGCTTAGCTACGCATACTATCACCGCATAACTTCGTTGCAAAGCTCAGATATGCCCCTAATTTTATTGTATTTTTTTTTAAATGTTTACTTACTCTCGACCGCCATCTCGCCTGATGCTAAGCAAATGTTAAGCAACGATGCTTGCGTTCTACGATGGAGCATACTTTCCTAGACGAAACCAATAATTAATTCACTCTCTAGACCAAGATTGTCACCATCGGGAATAACTCACTCAGACAATGAATTCCACAGCCTAGATGTTCTCATCACAAAAGAGCAGTCAAATCTCCTCGTTCGAGTCAACGTAAACTATGAAACGATGTCGCTTTTTAGAGCTATAAGCAGTTCAATAGAAAAAAGAGCAAAGAGGTGGTATGAGATCATGGAGATCAGTTGGACACTATCAGTAATGTATCCCAAACAAACCGATAAATTAGTTAAAGGTTACAACAATGTTCAAGTGTTTTCGAAAGGTCGCTGTCTATGAGCCTATTGCTATTGGCAAATCTCTCAATCTAATCCAGAGTTACTTCCTTCCAAAACCATTCAGTAGAAATATTGCCTTGAAACAAATGAAAACTACGACGTATCAGTTGTCAAAGAAATCACATTTTAAAAACATAAATCTCAGTAAAAAAATTGTAATTATTTTCCCCCAAAATGAAGTCCTGGGTTGGTCCGATAAGCGAGGTGCAGTGACATAAATACAGGCAGCTGTCGGCCTATTATATCAAACGAACACTTTGACGGCATTTTATGCATACAATTTCGATAACATCTATGGGAAACATATTTTATCAATTTCATTTGGTTGTGTGAATAAGTAAAATAGTTTAAAGAGAGGTTTGCTCATCGATACGACAATGTATTGTTTTTATTCTTATTTTAACAGCGGCCCGCGGTTTTGTCCTCCCAGTTATAGCCTATGTGTATTGCAGACTGAAATCTATGTTACAAATTTCAATCTGATCCGTTCAGATGTGGTTGAACAATAAATAAATATCTTAACATCCAAACTTTCGTCCTTGTAAAATTTTGATAATAGGATAAACTTTGGGAGTTGCTTCAAATGAATATGCAGCGTTATATCCTAAAATTCACAAAAACTTCATTAGCTACATATTTATGTGTGAATTGTACTCACATTCTTTTTATTTTTTTCTCAAAGGCTGTCTTCAAAGATATCTAATCAAAAGTTCAATCTTCAATTGTATCAGCTCACAAGATCAATTACAACTCGCAAGACAAACATCTTCAACGCACTCGGCGACCTTGAACCGGCCGATTCTGAAGAAGCAATCTCGACAGTGAGCTCGACGTCGAACTCGCCTCGGTTGCAACTCCATCTTAGAACCTGTCATGAGTTTTATTTTACCAATCGCAGTTTTAGCAATAGCTAATACAATCTCGTGGTATTTAGAGAGATACAGAGGTGATGAGCGCAGCGGAGTGCTATGAAATAATTTGACTGCTTCAAATTCAAATAACTGTGCTGTTATGAACAAGCATTTTGTTTACGATCAGACGCACGTCTTGTTCATCTTGTCACTGTATCTTATTAAAAAATGATTACAAACATGAATAAAACCAAGATAATAATATGTAATGTAATTCAATGATATAATTTGATAGCCCACATTGGAAAATACGCGGGTGAAATAGGAGGATGCTGCTGGTCTGGAATATATCTTTAAAACATGGTCGTGTAGATATGTCTTCTACAAATGGCCATCTAAATTAGTCTTCTAATTATGGCCATCTAGAATTGCGTTAGGTCCCGAGTTCATCCGCACAATTCTTTCATTTGCGACCGTGACGAAGAGCTTTATTCACAGCCCACGAAAAATCTATGTGTTGTATGCCAAAAGAAGTTTTCACTTCAAAAACAAATATTAAAAACGAGCTTATAATCCACCTCACGCGAGAGCTCACCCGAATAAGAGCAAATGAGCTGAGTGAGGTGAGACTCGTCGGCTTTTCCAGAATCCACGAGCAGGCCCGCCGGCCGTCGCGAGGCGCGGGCCCGCACACCCAATTACTAACACAAAGAACCTTTGACGACACGAGACTTACCAGTAATTAATTCCTTTACAAAACTCGCGACTCCACTTCTCTCGCAATTATTATTAATCCCGGGGAACCTGTCGCCGTGGATTTGTATTATTTACTCCACTCTACAGTTAATTGATTATATTTTGACTCGAGTTCGGAGACGAGGTGCTCGCAACTTTGAGAATTAATGAGTACGGTGATGTGAGAAGAACTGTTATTTTGATTGTTGTGACATTGAGAAATTTAATTAGGTACTTACCTAATTAAGTGTCTACTTTTTGAGTGATAACTTTTTATGATAAAAGCGGTTTTACTCACGTAGTTTTTGGGATTAAAAGTATCCTATATGTTATTCCAGGCTATAATAATTGAACTGCGTTCCGAATTTCAACCAGATCCATTAAACCGTTGCGACATGTTTGAGCAACAAACATCTAGAGATCCAAACTTACATAAGAATATTATTATCACTGAGTAGGAATAAGCTAATTGTTAATTTGAAGTGGACCGTGATGAACATCCAGGTAGTGGAGTGTTTTTTATTTTTTTATTAAATTTAGCAACTCCACAGACTCCGGAGTCCGTGACCTTTGTTTTGCACTATTCTAGGATTGGGAAAAGATAAAGAAAATATGGGAGAGTAGGGGACAGTTCCATCTTGATTCTAGTGAGTCCGATTTTTCTGAGCCACCTCCTCCCGGGCCAGAGCCTCCATCACGGCCGCAGGTAGTGGAGTAGAGACCGTGGCGGGAGAAGAGTACCGGTGTTACAGTGCGTCGTCCTCCCTGCCTCCCTGCCCGCGGCCTTGCGTGGTCGCCAACGTCTATGATGGCGGATGCGATGAGGCTGTAAGGGAAGAGGAGTGCCAGTATATCGGTGCGCCGCTCTCCCTGTCCTCTGCAGCGAGTCTGCCGCCGAACGATAGTGACGGGGCCGAACATCTGGCTCGTCGTGGGGTAGCCGGGAAGTCCAGACGTGAAACGTGTCTGCCTATTTACTGGTGGATCCCTGACTTGGTTCCGGCGTGACATGGGTGTACTGCAACTCTGACAACGGCAACCCCTGAGGTGGGCCCGGGAACGGACAGGCCGCGCCGGGAATCGCGGAAAAAAACGAGAGTGTCTCCGCGTTTACCCCAGCAGCAGAGGCGGAACCCTGAGGTTTTCATCAGGAACTCCACCACTCGTGGTGTCGAGTCTACATTACCACTATCTAAATAGGATGGTCTGCCCGACCATCCTATTTACACTGAAATGTTTATGTAAATGCGTTTTCTCAACACAAAAAGGGGTATTTGAGATAACCCTAACAATGAAACTTAACGTGTCAAATATCTGAAAAATTCCCTTCATGGCATGCTCGGACAAAACCTAGATGAAATGAAATAATTATACTACAGTTTCATAGAACACATTATAATCTACAGCAAATGTCGTAACATTATACAATTTGGTAGTAATAACAGTCATATTTCAATTAATATTTATTGATTTAAAACATTGAATAAAATTATTTAAATTGAATGTTTTAAATTAATCCCTGTCGCTTTATTTAAAAAGATTTGTTCATAGCTTTTTACAGAAGTTTGGTTTTAATAATCATTCCTTTCAAATGATAATTTGTCGAAATGGTCCATTCCAGTGTTCCATTTGTGAAATTAACGTTTCATATAAATATTAGCTGTTTTCACGTTCATTACAATTTCGAATACATTATAAGCAACCGCAAAATGCGCTTTCATAATTGACGGAAATAACTACTACCCTAACATTATTAACGTACTTATTTTTGTAGAAATTTATTATTTAGAAAATCATAAAGAGTGAAAGGATGAACAGGACCTGTGCCTGATGGTAAGCAACAGAGGGGCAGCCGCCCATAACAGCACAGTGTCACACTGCTATTGGAACATAAAAAGTCCTAATCATTATCTAACACTGCATTTATGTCTATTTTTTTAACGGACAGAGCCTAACAAAACTAAATTACAATGAGAACTACCTACACTACATACACTAAACACTGATCACCCAAATACCATTCAAGTCTATGGATTTTTCGGATGTGCTTAATGATTTTTAACACGCTTTTATTAGCTTCACTTGTAACTAACTATGTACGTATGTAAGAAAATCTAGGAATCTTAATTTGACCCACTTCCCGGTCTTCGACTAGGATGAAATTTTGTTTACACTCAGTTCTAATGACGATAGGTACACGACTAGCTAAGAAACGTCAGTACAAATCTAATATGGCGGCCTTCCCAAGATGGCAGACTGCCTGTTTGAAATCCACCCCCTTGATATGGTATCAAATGAAAGGGTTTGCTGTCAGAAATGCGAAAAAAAATAGTTACGTGACTTAAATCCAATATGGCGGACGTCCAAGATTACGATAGGCTATTTGAAATACAGCCCCATTATATGGGTATCACATGAAAGGGTTTGCTGAATGGGATACAAAAAAAATAATCACGTTAACTAAATCCAACATGGCGGCCGTTCCAATTTTGTAATTTTAAGTGCGTGCTAAAAGCGTGTTTTTTAGTTTTTTTAACTATTATTATTTATGTCTATACCCTATTATTTCTCTGGAAACATTACCTTTCGCACCGAAGAACTGTTTATGCCATGATAATTTACATTTTATTTTTGAAATAAAACATTTTATTTGTATTTCATAGCGGTTATGGCTATATTTTCGCGATCGCTCTGCAATGTGCAACGTTGCAAGCGCCCGCAAACCACGAGGCTAAGCTGCGACGTGAATAGAAATATCTAAACGATGCGACTGAGAACGTAACTCGAAGCTACATTCTTAAAACTCTTATCCAAAATGGCGTGAAATACGCGAGCGTTTTACGTTCCAAAAATGCACGTCATATACAGTGGCATGCATTTTAAACAATGTTCTCAAGTTCTCATGAACAAAACAGAACAACAGGGGGGGGGGAGTTGCAACCTTCGATCTGTTTCCCTTGTCGCATCATTTTTATACGGCATTGCGGAAAAATGGACTAGAAGAGGTATTGAAACTGTATGGCACCAATGCTGTACATAATCAAATTACCAAATTTACCCTGAACATCAACGTATATTATTCCGCAACGCCGTACAAAAATCATGCGACAAGGAGAAATGATCGAGGGTTGCGACACCCCCGCTTCACCTACACTCAGTTAAACAGCTTACAAATGCATAGTGCTGAATCTTACTATTTTCTACCCTTTTATCATACAACATAGGTCTCCTGGTGGTGCATATGACCCATACATTTTGTGCACGGGCCTGTAGTCTATAAAGAACACTCTCGTTAAAATGTAAACACTGGCAAAGTGCACGGATATCACGTCTGTGGTGGTTAAAGTTTCATATTAATAAATCTGTAAATGATCGCTCATTATGTATTGCGAGCCACCGTAACGTACTACCGCCGCCGCGAATGGCGCCGGTTGTTCTTTACGCCGTTTAAATTGGAAAATTGAAAATCCCCGCAGTCCAGCCCCGTCCCCGGGGCAGACTCAAACCCCCCCCCCCCTCTCCCTTCCGAACCTGGTATTCCACTACTTTATATATTTCGTTTTAATATTTATAATGCATCAGATTCAAAGTACAGACTTGGATTTGAGGCCCGGGTTCAAATCCCACGCGCACCATTGTCTTTTCGAAGTTATGTGCCGCAATGCCACTAACTTAAAAGTAAACGAAAGTAACTTTAGTACCTATTAGTTTACTAAAAGTGATTTTAGTTAGAGATCGCGTAGTTTTCATCCTAAATTATTTATTAGATACTAGTAGAATCCCGCGTAGTTCCCGATTCCAAAATTTTCCCGTGATAAAAAGTAACCTATGTGTTAGTCTCGAAAATTATCTTATATAAATAAATTAAGTAGTGACAAGACAAGCACGACATCTGTTTGATGGTAAACAACACGCCTCCCACATAACAGCACAGTGACATACAGCTATTGGAACGTGAAGAGTCCAAATCATCACCTAGTACTGCACTTCGCTCGTCACCCAAAGATCTAGGATAAGCCCATCTCTAAGCCCAGTAATTTCTCTGGAGACATTGCCCTTCCAACCGGAACACAGTAACGCTTATACATTACTGCTTGTCGGTAGAATAACTGGCAAAGGCGTGGTACTTCTCCAGGCGGGCTCTGCCAAGAGTCTTACCACTACAATATGTATCGAATTTCATTCAGATCCCTTCAGTAGATTCTGCTGGAAAGAGCAACAAACATCTATGTAGTACTAGCGGCCCGTGCCGGCTTCGCTCGGATAATAACCTAGATACCAACTAAAGCGCCATCTGCAGGGCTGATTTGTGAATCTAAACCATCCAGGGCCCTACCTAAACGTGTACAAAAAAAATCATTCAAATCGGCCCAGCCGTTTAGGAGGAGTTTATTAACAACGAAAAGTGGCATTGATTTTTATGTATATAGATGTACATTGTACATACAAACACACTTTGATGTATCTATAACATTAGTAGGATTTTATAGTAGCTTCGTATTCGTATTCGTATTCGTAGGCGGGCTGTTTTCCGCAACTCGACGTCTCGATTTTATAGTAGCTTTTTGAAGATAAATGAAAATACTGCTTAATGATATGTTTCCACATTAAACATTGGTGTTAGAATAACTGGGAAAGTACAACGTAAATTAGTGTTTATTTTTAATTTATAGTCCACCCCATACAAAGTTCTCTTCAAGTAGCAAATCTCTCAATACCTTTTTATTATTAATAATTACCTACTGTTATTTATAAAACACAAAAATGTGTTTCATTTAAAGTGTTAATGCAGTGTATTGAGTTTTATTAAGTCCGTTATACAATAAGCATTTATTTCTGTATATTATTAATTATTACCCCAACGAGCGACTTTAATTTAAATAAAACTTGCTCTCAACTAATTTCAATCCAATTTACGAAATAAAATACTGTAACTACTAAACACCCAAGACAGCTTGGTTTTGTAATAAATATTTAATATAAATGAATGTTATAACATAGATTGGTTAACAACGGGAACAAGGTAGCAAGATTGCCTATATTATTATCTTATATCTCTTGCTCTGTAAGTACACCCTTACACCCCTGAATGCCGGGGTGTATAACTATCATTACAGCATAGGTTTTGGAATTTGAAAAAAGAACTGTCATACGCATTTAAGATTCGATGGCAAACAAAAGCAAAATTACTTCTAAAATAACAGAAAATATAAACTTGAAATCACCACGTCAAAGCACATCATCTGAGCCATTTTTTAATGAAGAAATAGTACCAGTCAACTGCCGCCATTTACGATGCAAAAACCTCAAGTCACTCAAACTCAAGTCTTATCATCACAAACTCATATTCAAACTATAAATATTCCTAAAAAGAACGTGACCATATCTCTTACAAATTGTATTAATTTTAATTAAATACACATTTTTTTCTTCTTAATAAATGTTCATTGAAACCTGCTGTCTTGTTGTTTACTAACCTCACAATCGATATGTAAAGCAGAGTATTTATCTCGGGCGTAAGCATCAATTGCATACTCGGGTTAATTAGCGCCTTCGCTTCGCTCAGGCGCCAAAAACCTCGTATGCAATTGATGTCATACAGCCCTTGGTTAATAATCTACTATTACACATGATGTATAATAATTATTACCTATATTCGTATTTTAATGACGTGTAATAACACAGTTATGAATAAAGAGTTGTAACTATGATGTAATGCACGCAAAATTAAACTTTGTCAAGAACAAAGTGGACAAATTGATAGTGAGAGATAATATTACTATAACAGACAATTACCTACCCACAATTTGTTTTTTTATATAGGCATAAAAGCTAAAGCATCTCGCCTATCAATAAATAAACATTTATTCTTCCAATCAATTGAAAACTCAATCATTTATTTATTGAAATTGTTTAATACCAATTAATAATCTGTAAATGTCTGTAAAAATCTGTAAATGTGTTGCTGATGTAGATGTCTAACATATTTTTATTTCGAATTTTTTGATTAAATTCCCCAGAAAGAGTACGGTCAGACAAATGACTTCATCTATGTCTGCCCACTCCGCGGCCGCTCGCGCACTAAACAGGATTAGGTTATCAAAACGCCTGGACGAACTAAGGTGATGTTTACACTGCCCCGCACCTCGCGGCGTAGTGCGTGAATGCGTGTTCCATCGATGTATGTTTGTATAGAAAACACGCATAGTCCAACACATTGAAAATGTGAAAATCATCCACGCGCGTTCTTGCAGATCACGCACCTACATGCAGAGAAACACGCACGCGCGTGGATGCGGGCGAGACTCAAGTAGGTACACACCGACGTGAATCCACAAAAAAGCAACAATACGTGTGAGTGTGTGAAAAACTCACACGATGATGCAAATCTGTACTCCCGCAAGTACGCGCGTAGCTGCATTGACATGCAACATGCAGGGCGGTGCTTGTTAGCTTGTGAATCAGGCTTCAAGCTTTTTGAATCAGCTTCTACATAAAATGAGGAATCTTTATTTTTAGATAATGAGCCACTGGACGACCAGGACATGTGCCTGATGCTAAGCAACACGAACATATTGGAATACATAGAGAATACATAGAATCACGAACTAGCACAGCACTGCGCTCATCAACCAGAGAGAGAGACAGCGATTGCGATATGCCTTTTTTTGTTTAAACTTTAGCTGGTGGTGGATTATGGCCTTGTCTATCTCTTTGCAAGAGAATACCCTGAGTATGACAGTGGAACATTTAATGGGCTACAGGCTACTTATGTGCATAAGATAATAATATATATAGAATATCTAAAATCAGTTACTAATAACCTACAACGTCCAGCGTCTGACCGCTCGATCGAGGCATCATTTGTCTATATAGCGACATTATCAAACCACAATGCTAATTTGCGAACAGAGACTGCGTCGCCACTTGTGTCTGGTGATGATTGGCGCCACTATCGTTTATTACAATGATACTCGAAAGCAGTTGTGTGAAAGTAACGTAGTTCGTCAGTTTCAGCAGAGGTCTTCAGTGGCGGCGCGGTCTGGAAGTCGAGGTGACCTATTCGACCGGCGCCGGCGGCTGCGGCTGACCCTCGCAAACATCGCACACCTCGCGCTGAGGACCGAATAACCTCAATATGGGTTACCAAAACATTTCTTGCATTTGGATTTTTTTTATTGAATTGAGTGACCATACAAGCAAATATGTTGTTTTGTTTCTATTTGTGATAAGAACAACGCATTACGCAGCAATTCAAGTCTTTGTGTAACAACAACAAAAAATAACGTAACAAGTAACGCCTCCATCCATTAGTCCAGTGCAATTACGGAAATAAATAAACATAAAATGATGTAGTTTGGGGATTATGAAGGATCGATAGAGGGGTGTATTCTGAGCATATATTCCAATTTGAGGGATTCTGGCGAGGTCAGCTCAAGGTAATTTTGATGAAAACGCGTTTATTTCGGTATCTCGAGACCTGTTAGTGTAAGGCAAAAAATTGTCGAGACATTTTCTCTTCTAAATTAAATTTACCTACTTCACCGAAATCCACCGACACAATCCAACAATGAATTTTGGGTCCAGCCCTAAGTCCGGAGGTGTCGCGGATTTGTCACAGTGTTGCGGAGGTGTCGCAGTGGCGCGGATTTCGCTCGGTAAAGTAACACATGACTCTGAAGGTATTGTCATAACAGAAAAAGTTCAAGCAAAAGTTGTTTATTATTAAAAGATCTACACTTTAGATTATCGGTAAAGTTTCATAAAATTGAACGGTTGGGGAGAAAATGGCGAAACATAAAAAAAGAGAGGAAAAAATTGGCAGTCATAGGAACTGCCGATAGAAGTGAAAACTTATAACTCCGAATTTGAAGCTTACTTTGGAAACTACACGTGTGTAACCGGAGGGCGTGGCCTGGGCATCATGGCATGGCCATCTCGAAATGCGTCAGCATTTCTTATTGGCTGATGCATTTCTAGATGGCCATGGCATGATGCCGAGGCCACGCCCTTTCAGCATTTTCCATTGTCGGACGCATTTCTAAGCTAAAAATTGTAGGTAAAAATGTTAGTAAATTTAATTTAGAAGAGAAAACGTCTCGACAATTTTTTGTCTAAAACTAACAGTTCTCGAGATATCAAATTAAACGCGTTTTCATCGAAATGACCTTGAGCTGACCTCACCAAAATCCCTCAAATTGGAATATATGCTCAGAATACATCCCCTTTTGATCCTTTATAAGCCCCAAACAACATAATTTAATGTTTTTTTTTAAATTTTTTCCGTAATTGCACTGGACTACATCTAACAGCACAACGGCATGATATATTTTGAACAAGATCACATCAAATCATTGCGCAACGCTCGTTACTTTCTAATTAACTATGGTTTATTTATTTACCTTATGATAGCTATGAAAAATAACGCATCGAAACTATTATTTACTTTTTTTTAATAAAGCCCGACTCGATTAATACTCGGATTTGACGGTAAGCAACAAGTCTGACCATATCATCACAATGAAGCTAATGAGCTTAAAGAGTCCAAAATCACGGCCCAGCACTATTTTAGTCACAAAATTAATATCGCTATCCTGACCGTATAATTTAGGTTTTAACATAATCACAGAAGTCACAGAATCGAGGCGATTCTAACACGCTCGTCAAGCGCAGATGTAATTTAATTTGCCTTGTAATGTCACTAGCAACATTGCACTTATAATCACAACACAGTAATGCACATTATTGCTTGAAGACTGAATTATGGGAAAAGGTGTGGTACTCTTTAAAGGCCTGTTCACACCGGAGCGGTATTCGCTGCCGCCTGCGATTGCGAATACCGCGTGGGTAAGCGGTAATATTACTGTTTACACCAAAAAATACCGCCTACCCAGGCGGTACGTACAAAATACCGCGCAAAACCCGCGCGGATCACGCGCGGTATTTACCGCTACCCACAGCGGTAGCGAATACCGCTCCGGTGTGAACAGGCCTTTAGTTTTTACAAAGTTTGTCTTTCAGTTTGTACAAAGACTACTAGTCTTACCGTATTTCGTAGTACCGGTTATTTACTCTACCTTTTATTTTATGCCATAATCGGTCCACAAGTAAGTCAAACTGAACAGCTACTGTAGTTCAAAGTAGCCGAATCCCAATTCTCGCTGGGTTGAGATGAGTGTATGCTCGATTAGTTTCTGCTTTGAAGAGCGCCGACTCGGCAGTGACGCGGGTCTGTCACCGCCGCTCGACCAGAAACAGAATTAATGTTACGAATGGATTTACAATACACGGGTTTACTTATCTGGTACCGTATCACGGACTCTGGAATAGTAGACTGTTAACCGAGGGTCGAAAGAATCTATTCCCGAGGTAATTAGAGTATAGGTTTAGTCCTGTAGTGTGTAGTAGTACTCTTGGCAGAGTCCACCTGGGGAAGTACCACACCTTTGCCAGTTATTCTACCGCCAAGCAGTAATGTGCAAACATTACTGTCTTCCGGTTTGAAGGACAATGTTTCCAGAGAAATTACAGGGCTTAGAGACATAATATCTTAGATCTCTGGGTAACGAGCGCAGTGCATGCTAGGTAATTATTTGGAATTTCATGTTTCAATAGCTACGTGTCACTGTTATGTGGCAGGCATGTTGCTTACAATCAGGCTCATATCCTGCTCGTCTCGTCACTCTAAGCTTTAAAAAATAAATTAAAAAAAGTCCGAGTAGGAATTGATTCTTTTACCCGTGTTAAACACTCTACTTTTCATTTCGAATATGAGGAAAATAAACCTAGTTGTTCATCTAAACTATTTATTGATAATATATAACATTATTAGTAGGTAGTACCTATTTAAAATTAATTGTCAAATTAGAACAATTCGTGAAATTAAAAGTTACATTTTTGTTTGGAATGTTTATGCTGTTTGATATATTATGACCAATTTGGCTATTCTGGATATATGTAAAAGTAGAAGACTGATATTTCATGGTGTCAACATTTCAGAATCGCTTGAACTCATTTTTAATATTAAAATCTTAGCATAAAATAATAATCTTTCAAAAAAATAGGCAAGAATACCTATGTTTTTAAATGCCGGGTCACACAGAGGCGATCCGGTAGCGATAGCGATCCGATACCGAGTATGGGATCGCGCCCGCTTGCTGTGTGTCAGGTTGCATACAAATTCGAACATTACAAAAAATATCGTCTCGCTATCGGATCGCTATCGCTATCGGATCGCATCTGTGTGACCCGGCTTTTAATTCTGTCATAGAGACATAACAGATTAGTATCCCGCCAATTTATATCGACTTTTTAAATTTTAAATATGGAACTCATCGCGTAATTGTTGCGGCTTATTTTGCTCTAAGAACTTTGCGCTAAGTTCACACTGGCTGCTTAGAAACTCACATGGCATTTTTTAAAAGTTTTTTTTACATAAAACTCTTCACAGCTGACATTAGTTCTATTTTTAAAATTATGAATTATTTAAATTATGAATGAACTTTAAATGAAATATGGGAAGTAATTTGTATGAGTTTGAGAGTATGAGTAATTTGTAAGAAACTCTCTGTGTGTACACACAGAGAGTTGACAGTCACACAGTCTGTCACACAGTCTGTAAAAAAAAAACATTAGTTAACGTTCTGTATTTTAGTCGAGTTATTTTCAATCACGATAACCTCATCAAATCAGATAAAGTCAATCACATAAGATCAGCTCTCATCGTATTGCTCCGACAATATTTTCAAGAGTCAATTCCATCTCTCCAGCATCTTCAATCTGAAGCTATCTATCTGCTGTCTGGAGCGACGACGGCGACACGACGCAGCCACAACACAACGGGGCTTGCGGGGTCGTCAGCTGACCGCGATATAACTTAGATTTGCAATATCATCGCTGTGAGGTTTGAGGAATCAAAAAGTTATCATACTTATATTTTAAACGAAAAGTTTGGATGTTTGTTGCTCTGTTTAGCGAATTGGATTGAATTTATAACAAACACTCTTAAATTATCACTCAAATTCTTAATTCTTTAACTGTTTAAACACACTATTACAAAAGTAGAGTCGAAATTCTTCGATCGAGTCTTTTGAACATCAATCATGAAACTACATCTGTCTTTTTTTCCCGCTATGATCAGCCTGATAGAAAAAGATCAAGAAAATATTAGGTTATGCAGCTATACTCTCCGATATGTTTCCGACAAAACACGAATAGATAAACCATAGATTTCGATTTTTTTTTACCTTTGAGGTAAGGTAGGACAAACTATGCAGATGTGTAGTTGAGAAATAATCGTAATCCTATCCTACTAATATTACAGATGTGAAACTTTGGATATTAGGATGTTTGTTACTGATCACATCGGACCGGTTGAACGTACCGACCGGGCTGAAATTTGGAACACTTTTAGAATATGTGCTGGAGTAGCACATAGGGTTTTCATCCTTATCATTAGGGTTTTAGGCTTATTAAAGGAATAAAGCTGGTAAATCCGCGGGATGCTGCTAGTAATATCATAAATGTGAATGTTTTAATGTTTGTTGCTTATAGAACAAGCGTTATTAGTTAAATAAAATTTCTGGCCAGTCCGTACCGTATGCCGTTCCGTGTAAACGGTCCGTCAAGTGTCCCTTCAAGGGTCCCTTTGGTACAGGTCTCACGTCTCATCTTGTAAAGGGCAAAAAAAGCTTTAATAACTTTTTGTAACCTTTATGTCAAATAAATCCTTTTGTTTTTGTTTCCAGCCAGTAACTCGCCTCCGTAATCCATAACGTTATATTGTGACTTTTATGTCTATGGATTCACATATATCGAATACTTCGAAATCGTTTGTTTTTCTAATTTTGTAAAAATGTTATGGGAAGTTTGTATGTTTCTAGTTTCACATAGTTTGTGCCACTTTTTTACTGCGACGAAGAGAGGAGAACGGCCTGATATATGTAAGTGCATTATCATCATCAGATTTTATTTCTTTCAATATCGATATTTTTTTATTTTTTTAAAATAAATATTGGTGGACAATTCACACACAACACCATTTGACCCCAAACTAAGCAAAGCTTGTATGATGGCGGCCAGATAGCTGATATAATACTTATATAGTTTTAAATACATACGTATAATACATAGAAACACCCAGACACAATGCAAACATTTGAATTCATCACACAAAAAATTGCACTGGGTGGGAATCGAACCCACGACCCTCGGCTTCGCAGGCAGAGCTACTACCAACTAAGCCACGAGGCCAGTCACGAGCCGCAATACGTACTCGTACTATCATTTCACCTGGTGTTAAGCTACGTCCAGTAGATGAAGATAGAGTGCGCTAACCTAGAAGAAACCCATTCTTTATAGACTTGAAGACACCCAAAATATATCCATTAGAAAACACAATACAAACAAAAATTAAGTGAAACCGAAAATATTTGTAACATCAACCAAGAAACGATCTCGTTTGCTGGACATAATGCACATAACATTACATAGATAATTTTCAGATAATAATAACAAGTAATGTTCAACTCTGAAGCATTACATCAACAAGGCAGTCGTTGCCTATGAAGCTTTTTGACACGTCACTGGATTGAGTAAAAATCCTCCAGCTATTACTTAATCGATCCACTCTAAAGATGCGAAAATATACCCCATAAAAGACAAGACTCCATATAAGATTTTAGTATTAGATGTTTTACTACTAAAACGTATTTATTTCGGTCCTCCATGTCCATTTGTTAGCAGCATTCATAATGAGAGTAATCTAGAGAATGCCTACATTATGGTGTCCATAAAACGTGTATAAATTAAGGTTGAGCGATCCTCGTCAATTATGTGAGTGGTTCAACTGAAGGCTGCGTCGTCCGGTGTAACTGTGGCATTAATATGCGAGTAAAAATTTTACGCAGACCCATTAATGTGAGTAATAAAATACCTACTTACAGAAAAGGGACAGACGCAGTGGGGAACAGTTGCAAACTTGTCCGTTTTACTCATTGGATAAAAAAATTGGCAGTCATAGGAACTGCCGATAGAAGTGAAAACTTATAACTCAGAATTTGATAGCTCACTTTGAAAACATAACGGGTGTACCGGACCGGAGGGCGTGGCCTGGCAATCATGGCATGGCCATCTAGAAATGCGTCAGCATTTCCCATTGGCTCACGCTTTTCTAGATGGCCATGCCATGAGATGGCTCTCACGCCATACGTGACCTGGCGGTCACGCCTTTCACCATTTCCCATTGGTTGACGCATTTCTAGATGGCCAATGGCCATGGTCCCGAGTTTACCCGAAGATTTCTTATCATACCCAAGAGTGACCCTAGAATTCAATTCACAGCCGAGTAAAAATCTGTCTAGGCGCGCCAAAAGAAGTTTTCACTTCTCACACATAGATAGGCTACTTTTATCCCGTGGAAATAACGGGAACGACGGGAACGAGAACTACGCGGGTAAAACCGCGGGGCACCGCTAGTATCAAATACGTGAGCGACGTCGTATCTCCCGTACTGTATCCCACGGACCGTGGACCCACATTTTTATTACGGGAAATGATAAAACGGTCACTCTCCCAAATAAAACACAAATGTGGCCGCTTCTCGGAGCGTTACGATATATACGAATTAGTACGAAAACGTGCTTAGATACCGCACTTAAATTAGCGCTCGGAGATACCGAACAATGGCCGTAGGTACTCGTGTGAAACAAAGTGTTGTGCTATCTAATACTCGGCGAAACCGAGAATAAAATTTTATGAGACATTTACTTATCGCGTTAAATGTATCCGGAGTAAGTTTAATTCGTTTCGCTGGCGACATGAAACCGTATTATTATTTTGATGGAGCAATGAAAAGTACAATCAAAATTGAAGCATAAATCAATTCGGGTTTTTCATTTTTATTTTACGACGAATGTGTATTTAAATTGCGCGAGTCTGATAAAAAAAGGGTCGATGTCTCCGTGAAGTTAGATTTTATGTTTAAGTAATAAACCATGGTATTACGCGGCGGAGAGAAGTGATCTGATGGAATAGATGATATAACGATTTCGTGATTATTTTGTTCTTTGTGGTCGTAGCGAAGTTCGTAACACCGGAAGTACTACGTACTACGCGGCTGGCGTAGCTTGCTCTCGTAGCTCGCATTACCGTTTTGTAGCTGGGCGGTTTGCATTAAATTTTTTACGAGCACATAAATAAACGCGAATGCTGTGATAATAATGGGGGATGGCTCGCTATTTAACTGCGCTCATTGCGACGCGAATTATTATTTATTTCCCCTCCCCCCGTCCCCCCTACCGCCAGAGGGCGCCCCTGAGTCGACGTCACGAACAAAATGCGACAATTAATTATAAATTATGCCTACCAGCTATTTGTAGTGTAAATACGATTCATTAATATGTATGAGTCAATTTTAATCGGATCTTTATTGTACCGCGCCTGTTTTACTGTCAAATATTACATGCAGTAAAATACGTACGATTTAATTTCGATACGCATTGTTTTTAACCGACTTCAAAAAAAGGAGGAGTTTCTCAATTCGGTTGTGCGATTTTTTATTTGCGTAAACATAATATTATGTAGATACATTTTGGTGTCATTTTTACATTTAGGTCCATTATGTTTTCCTCGTGAGAGGTATGCACACATTTACTCATCCATTATGATCAGATTGATTGCAAATAAAAAGATTAAAATTATACAATTTGGTTGAAAAAAAAAAGTAAATCTAAATATTCAATGTCATTGTCAATCGCCAGAGGTTGAAATTTATCATGAGTTACAATGAATGAATATGTACTGATATGGATAATTATAATGTCGAGTATTTCGTAATACTTTGTGTGTGTGATACGCGATAGTACCGCCAAATGTAAATCGATTTTTTAAATTCTTTTTTACCTGTAACTGGGCAACGTATTCGAAATATAATTTTTTTTTGTCGAGTTTCTGAGTTTAATTTTAAATTTAAGTCGGTTGATGGTTTTTCCGAGAAAATACAATTATTTTGTTGCGGATGATTTTACTCCTATGGTCCAGCTATGAGACTAAACCGGCACTCCAACTTCGATAAAAAAAATATGGAAAAAAAACAAAAAAAAAAACATCCAGAAAAAAGGACCGTCAAAACCGATTCACAAGTAGAAGAGCTATCGCGCAACATACATAGTTGGTCTGAGGACATATAACAATGAAAAAAAAAACATACAACCGTATTGATAGCCTCCTCTTTGATGATGTTGGTTAAAAAAGAAGTCTGGATCATACTGATGGCGTGATGGCTAGCCTAACGAGTGAAATCGAAAGTCAAAACTAGTTTCAGTATAAATCCCAGACAACAAAGATTCCTCTAAATAAATATCTTTAAGTTTCGACTGAACACAAACATTTATTTATTAGTATTTTTGTGTGAACTGAGGTAGATCTCTCGGGGACTTAGTTTAGTTGTACAAACAGCTTTACAGAAATATCGGTATAAAAGTTTATATTTTATTATTTAGGTATCGCTATTCAAACGTTCTCAGGCTTACTAAGTTTGTTTATTCAGTAAAATAAGTTCTTAACGCTTACATTGAGAACAATCAAATTTATCTTTGCAAAGAACCTGTATATTTAAGCCAGGTTAAGGTAAGATAATATTTGGATACTTGTTTTAAGATTTTGTGATTTGATTTGTAAGCCAAAGAATACTTACCTACGTGGTCCACTTCATAGGCTGTCTCGTCAGTAACCATTAGGCAAAGATATTTTTTATTTTTGAAGTGAAAACTTCTTTAGGCGCGCCTAGACAGATTTTTCGTGGGGTGTAAATTGACTTCTAGCGTCACGCTTGGGTATGATAAGAAATCTTCGGGTAAACTCGGGTTCTTGGCGATTGGGCATCTAGAAATGCGGCAGCCAATGGGACATTCTGGAAGGACGTGGCCTCGACATCATGGCATGGCCATCTAGAAATGCGTGAGCGAATGGGAAATGATGAAAACTGCTAGATGGCCATGCCATGATGGCGAGGCCACGCCCTCCGGTTACACCCGCGTAGTTTCCAAGGTAAGCTATCAAATTCTGAGTTATAAGTTTTCACTTCTATCGGCAGTTCCTATGACTGCCAATTTTTTTTAACTAAGATTGGTTTGCACATAACTTCCATCTCGCCTAATGTTAGGCGATGATGAAGCGTATATAATGTAGGAGGAATCGATTTGCTTGCGATTTGGAGAGCCCAAGATTATATTCACAAGGGATATAGAATACCTTTTATTGGATGTTTGTTGCACAATCACGTCGGAACCACTGGAACAAACATATAAGTATAAGACATTCATGAAACAAACATAAAAGTAGGTACAATAAGTACGACATCGATAGTCTCAGAACTCGCAGTCCATAGGAACAATAAGTTATTCAGTTCAATTTAGTTCTTAACCAAGTAGATGCGATTATTTGGTAATCCCAGGCCTTGAATGGGATTACTTGGGATTAGGTTTCTATTGAATATCCTGCGAATTACGAAGTTGAGCAGTTTGAGAAGTGGCTCGGCTGAATGGGCGCCGGCCGGCCGCGATTTATCAACTCTCTGATAATACAGGAGCGATACAAGTTAGCAGGTGACGCCTTTCATTGCCTGAGACGTCGGAGATTAAAGTTAATTCTATGGTGTACAATGTACATTGCTTAGATTTCATTTATAATATAGGTACATTTCTACAATTAAGAATCAAGCAACTCGTCTCTGTTTCAAAATCAAACCAGCATATTTATCGCAATCTAAATCAAAATATTAGTTGGTAGTACCACACTTTTGCCAGTTATTCTACTGCCAAGCGGTAGTGTTAATATTACTGTGTTCCAGTTTGAAACGTAATGTTTCAAGATAAGATAAAAGACAGCTGATTGGTGCTGTTATGTTGTGAGTACACGTGTTGCTTACCATCTGGTGCGAGGTTTGCTCGTCCCGTCTCTCTATAAAAAAATCGAGTCACGTTGTTTACCCGAGATGAACTCCTATAGTACTGAATCGCTTTTAATCAAATGTCGCATACTGTGCAGTCGATCTAAATTGAGAGATAAGAATTTATAGCTCAATACATGGCAGAACAGTGTAAACGGGGTCAGCTAGTTTTATATTGGTAATAATGTAATTTACTCCGAAAAAACAAAAACCCTTTTTAAAATGAGACTGGAGTGTATACTCGACTAAATTCTATAATTTTGTAAAATGTACGATTCCGTCGCGGTAAGTTTTTTTTTTTTTAACTAAAGAGTGACGAGACGAGCAGGACATGCACCTGATGGTAAGCAACATGCCTGCCACATAACAGCACAGTGACACGCAGCTATTGGAACATGAAGAGTACAAATCATTACCTAGCACTGCACTTTACCTTATAACACCTTATAACAACAAAAACAACGCACCGATTAACTATGACCTACCGAACAAAATAAAAACCATAAATATCGATTTAAGATTGACGGAGCTATCGCGTAACATACCTACAACAAACAAAACATACAAACGAATTGAAAACCTTTCTTCCTTATTTGAAGTAAAATACCTTGTATCTGTAGTTTTCCCCTCTCTTGTATATCATTCATAAGCTTGTGTAAGAGTTGGCGGCCGCGGCTGCGGTCGGTTATTGCACAACTTAGCTGTTCGTTCGATGGAGAGTTATTGATACAGAAACTTGCGGTTATTGCATTAGAGTGCTTTTAACACGACCACGTTTTATTGGCCGCCGAGTTATTGAGCGGGGAATGGAGCTTTTTATGTTCATATTACTTATTGCATGTCCATATTGTAAACATAACGCAGGATTTAATCATGATCTAAATTATTGTGCTATAATAGTTTTAAAAATTAAAAAACACGCTTTCCGTCACCTTTGAACGGCCGCCATGTTGGATTTAGGTTACGTGATTATTTTTTTCGTATCCCATTCAGCAAACCCTTTAATTTAATACTCATATCATGGGGGTGCATTTCAAATAGCCAATCCGCCATCTTGAATGTCTGCCATGTTGGATTTCAATCACGTGACAATTTATTCCGTATTTCTGACAGCAAACCCTTTCACTTGATACCCGTATCATGGGAGTGCATTTCAAATAGCCAATCCGCCATCTTGGATGTCTGCCATGTTGGATTTAAGTCACGTGACAATTTTTTTCGTATTTCTGACAGCAAATACTTTCATTTGATACCCATATCATGGGGGTGGATTGCAAACATCCAGTAATGACGTTTCTTAGCTAGTCATGTATTCAGTCATCAGAACTCAGAGCGTGTGCAAAATTTCATCCTAATCGAAGACCTCGAAGTCAAATTAAGATTCCAAGATTTTCTTACATACATAGTTAGTTACAAGAATTACCTCGACGTTTCGGCAGCGTTCCAACCGCCGCCGTGGTCACGGGAAAACTACAATATGAATTGAAATCGTGAAAGTGTAAACCCTACATTTTTATAACCATAGTTGGCACACATTTAGAAACTAGGATCTGGAAACTAGTTATTTAGACCGTGTAGGATTTAAAAAATGGCTAAGGAAAATCGTTACAATCTTGGTGTTTTCAAGTCGAGTGTGAATCTTTTCTTCTAGGTAGGCACGCTCGCTCATAAACCGCATCATCACTTAACATCAGGTGAGAAGGCGGTCAATTGTAAAGATAGGTGATGCAAACTGGCCAAAAAACTATTAAGGCTTAGCTTACATGTCTAATTTATTGTATAAACAATAATCATTTTGTAAAGTGTCCATGTCAGTTGTACGACCTCACTAAAACAAACAGAAAATTTACTCTGTACCTACCATCTTTTCAAGGTAAATTATCCGCCTCTACGTACAAAACCATGAGTTCAGGTTTCTCGTCTTTACGTTATATAACCTAGGTGTTTTCAAGGTAATTGTAAATATACCACCGTTTACCGACAGGTAAGTTCATTATTTTCAAACTAACGCAGACATATTCTTATACGAGTATGTTTTTAAATATTCTATGTACCTGCAATTTACCAATTTCCTAATAAAAATTCCAATAAAAATCTATATATGTATTCGCGTCAAAAGTATTGCACTTCTGCCATTTTTTTAAATAGGTACAATTAATTTTGTTTTATTTTAATCTATAAAGAAATGTCATGATTTATTTAGCCTTTCATTAAAATCAAAATATGCTTAGTTTAGTTGAGTCTAAGAGACAGGCGGAACTTTTATGGATAAAACTATATTACAACGAGAACTACACGATATCTACACTAAATACCTTGCCTAGGTACTTAAGTACACCATAGGTACACTAAGCACATCTAAATTATCCATAGACCGATGAAGGTCTAGATGTAAACAAGATAGAATAAAATAGTAGCCTGTTTATAAAACTCGAAAGTCGCGCGACAGTTTGGAAATCTCATTCGACTTATATCGTATCTGTTCGCAATAAAACGCACCGCACTGTCAAATAACACCGATGCAGCTTCTCAACCAAATGATTTGAAAATACTTTTCTCGAACAAATCTTATAAAAGTTGTGAGAATATCTCAGTGACGATCGTGGAGCTAGATTTATTCTCCAAATCGCATTTCTTCGAATTCACACGACTTCGATTCCAGCGAACCTTATGGCATTAAGATGTCTACATTCACGTCGTTTTGTCTGTGTGAACAGTTTTTCTTTCAAGATTTACTTTTCTAGAGTTGAAATTGAATCTTTGACGGCGGATCTCTGTGTGGTTTTAACAGTCTGGTTTTATTACTTATATCAAGTTTATTTTGCTTGGTTTGCAGTTTCAATAAAAAAAAACATATAACAGTGTGATATATACCTACTTATGTACAATTAAATTCAATAAAGTTCACCTTACAAAGCAAAGTAGGTAATATATGTCTTCAATGTGATATTACTCGTATGTTGCTTTTTTTTATAAAGTATCTATGGCAGTTAGCCTCACATGGCTTCTGCTGGCTCATAAAATTTATAAATAAATTAAAATTTGACGACAGTAAAAGCCGCTTGAGGTCAACCGTCATAGGTTCATAATAGTAAAAAATAAACTATTTGTATACGAAAAATTAAATCGGCTTCAAAACCATAAATAGGCACTCAAAACCGAAAAATAAGTTAATTTATCAATACTATAAGCGCTACTCACTCATCTATTTGATATCTGAAGACGGCGCCAGTCAAGTCAAAAAGCTGGTACATAAATATTATATACGTAGATAGTAAGTAGGTAGGCATAGTCGAAGCATGCCTGAAAACATTTCATATTTACCACACTCACTGTACATTGTTGTACTCAACAAGTACTACATCTCGTTAACGATTAGCGCAAGGGCACATCAACCGGTACGATCTCGGCATGAGCTACCATGGGGAGGAAAACTGAAGGATAGGCTTGATTGTTCTAAAAGAGTTACCTAACGGCCCTAAGCGGTGAAGATCTGATATCTACTGATTTATAGTCCGTATGTAGAGCTGATTTACAATTGTTTTGTTACCCGAAACCTTTAGATCAATGTTCGCATATCCTAAAAACTAAAACTAAAGCTTGGCCATTAGCTAAAGCGTAAAAGAGCGCCGATAGAGCAACGTTTCCGAATACTAATTTGAAAGTTTTAAAAGGTGCGATACGATATTCCCGCCGAGGCACGAATCGGAACAATACGAGAGAATACAGAAAAGTACAGAAAAGTTCCGATATAAAGTTGGCAATTCCAATTTTGCGCGGCCTTCGGATAGTCCGCAAAAAGGCTCGACGCGCAAACTTTTTAATTTCTAATTTCGAGCCAACAACTAGGTGAACGAAAATTTCCGGAAACATTTTGAGGTCGTTTTTTTTGTACCGCAGTGTGTTCCCCAGTGGACGACACAGAAAGGAAACTCTTGTTTTATAGAAATACAAATATATGAAAGTTTTGCGTCGGGATGGTTCTTAGAATTCTTAAGTTTCATTACTTCTACTTCTGGAATAGAATTGTCCAAGTAACGTTAGAGATTATAACACATAGCCATTGGTTCCGACAATTCTACGAGTAGGTACTTCTGAGTATCCTGCTCAGACATAAATAAAGAAAAATCACTAAAAAAAGTAATTTTCCGAAGTAAAAAATGTTCCAAGCTGCTTGTTAGATGTTAGTAGTAAGTTTTTTAGTACTAAATGACAAGCATCTTCAGTATCTCTCTTCACAATAAAAACTGAAACTGATTTTATTCTAGACAATTGAAAGATTTACATGACCTTCAGAAGTATTAAATTCTTGAAATGCCTAAACTGTCTTTATCTGGAACAGTTTTGACTCGTCCACAAGCTAAAACAAAAAAAAATTGGCAGTCATAGGAACTGCCTATAGAAGTGAAAACTTATAACTCAGAATTTGAAGCCTACTTTGGAAACTACACGGGTGTACCGGATGGCGTGGCCTGACCATCATGGCATGGCCATCTATAAATGCGTTAGCATTTTCCATTGGCTCACGCATTTCTAGATGGCCAATGGGCGTGGCCCCGAGTTTATCCGAAGATTTCTTATCATACCCGAGCGTGACGCTAGAATTCAATTCACACCCCACGAAAAATCTGTCTAAAAGCGCGCCTGCGCGCCAAAAGAAGTTTTCACTTCGAAATACTTGGGAGGTGTCAAGGGACATTCTGATGGAACGAAGTTGTACAAAATATTGCAACTCTTTACTGTTTCTGTTGCCCTGGTACTGGTACCTAGGGGCAAACGCAACTCTTTTATATTTCTGTTGTCCTGGTACCTGGAGATAAACGCTGGGCTGTTGGAGGTAGGTAATCGAAACTCTTTACTGTTTCTGTTGCCCTGGCACCTACCTGGCCGTTTTTACCGAGTTTACCCGAAGATTTCATATCCGGTCCGATCCATTATCATATCCGAACGTGACGATTGATGAATCCATTTCAGAGCCCACGAAAATTCTGTCTATAGCGCGCCCAAAGAAGTTTTCACTTCAAAAATAGAATTAGCTCTAATTTAGTTTTAGAACAGCTCATTGTGTATTGATCGCTGTTTTCGAGTCAATGTCATAGCAAGTCTAGTTTCCATCCTGTTTGTCCCATTGCACTGTGTCAGTATCCAGCCAAAACGCATCCTCTATGCAATATTTCGGATCAACTCAATCGGTCCTGTACTAAGATTCTGAAAAGATGGTTTTGGGACAGTTGACGACCAATATTTCGTAAATCGCAATCCCAAATCTAACAGTACAAATTTGCGATACATGACATGCCACACATCGCAGTATGAAAATGCGTGCGGCCCCCCCTGTTACAACAATGGCTTAATATCGTGCAGCAACAACATTTCCGTCATCTAAAAGCCGATTTAAACTGAACGAACATAGAGCTAGAGCTGGAACAAGAGCATTCTTTCTCGATCTTTTAGTGTAAACGAAAGATCGTTCTTTATTCCATAGAATATTTGCGAACGCAAACAAAACAACGAAAGAATGTTCTACGTTTGTTTACACCAAATGTATTTGATACAGTGGGGATAAAATGAGCATTCGCTCGTCTGATGTAAATCGGCCTTTAGATAACTACGCAGCTGTAAATCGTTGCCATTATTGTCTCCTCCTACACAGTTCACAATAATATAAATTAAGCCACTCCTGCTGTGTATTGTACCGGCTGGTTTATTTCCTGGCTTCCACAGCACGAGCTAACGAGCCTAGTGTGGGGCCAAAGGTTAAAGATAATGCATTGTATTGTGTATATAATATTTTGCATTTCTGTAATCTGGTTCTAGTTGATTTCACTGGACAATAGCGACAAAAAAATAATTTTAACAACGTTATTTTCAGTGTTGGTCACCGGATCACTTATTTCTGTTCATGGTACATCAAAGTTTAAAATAGCTTACAGTTCTTACTACTAGCGATTTAAAGCATGTGCTAACTTCCAACTGTGACACATCAAGTACAATCACAGGTTTTTAGGGTTCCGTAAAACGTAAAAACGGAACCCTTATAGATTCGTCATGTCTGTCTGTCTGTCCGTCCGTATGTCACAGCCACTTTTTGCCGAAACTATGAGAACTACACTGTTGAAACTTGGTAAGTAGATGTATTCTGTGAACCGCATTAAGATTTTTACAAAAGTTTAAAAAAAAAACAAAAATTAGGGTTGTCCCCCATACTGAGAACTGAAACTCAAAAATTTTTTTTTCATCAAACCTACACTTGTGGGGTGTTTATCGATAGGTCTTCAAAAATGATGCTGAGGTTTCTAATGTAATTTTTGTCTACACTGAATAATTTGCGCGAGAGACGCTTCCAAAGTGGTAAAATGTGTGTCCCCCCCCTCTAACTTCTAAAGTAAGAGAATGAAAAAACTAAAAAAATATATGATGTACATTACCATGAAAACTACCAACGAAAATTAGTTTTAACTCGATCTGATGAGTAGTTTTTTTTAGTACGTCATAAATACACTTTTATTAAAACTTCGATCAAAGTTACAACGAACTACAAGAACTATGTGTACTATGTATATTATGTTACTTGCTGCAACGGAACCCTTCATGGGCGAGTCCAACTCGCACTTGGCTACTTTATTCAACAATATTACAAAAGTACAATTTCAATGTCTTCAACTCGACAGCGAATAAAACTTTTTAAGGTCGAGAAAGATTTTAGTTTTTTATAGCAGAAAGTAACAAAACGAGCAGGACATGTACCTGATACAAATACAAATACAAATACAAAAATCTTTATTGCTGTTTGTAGGTAAGATAAGATAATACAAAACATTTTAAAAATTGTTCCATACAAACTGGCCTCTGCGAGAGGCATGCAATATGTCTGGCAAGACAATTTGTTACTTAATTTTTAAATAAAAACAAAAAAAAAAAATTTAAATAATAGTCAGCTGATTAAAGTCTTCTTCTTCCTCATCTTCTATTAATTTCTGGTTTTTATTTATGTCATCTGATTCTTCATCTTCGATTAATTTCTGGCTTCTATTTGGTTGTGATATATATTTGTGTGAGATAAATGTTTGGTGAGCACAATTTCGCCATCGTCTTGTGTTTCATCAGGATATTGTCTTGTGTTTTTTGAGTTTGATCAATATGTCCATCCAGGGTCTAAGGTCTTGCATTAGTAGATCTTGCAGTTCATCCATGTGAGGAGTGTCAAAGAATGTATAAAGTGCAATAAATGTATATAATCAAAAAATCAAAAATGTCGTTAATTATAATATTCATGTAAATACTCAAAGAATGTCAAAATGTAATACAGTACAAACTAATTCATCATGGTACAATATATCATTATTTGGTCTTATGTCAGTTGAATGTCAAATTTCATAATGGAATAATAATATCTATTGAGATATTAATGGAATAAGGTTTAAAGATTGTAAAAGTTTCATGTTAAACAATGTCTAAAATATTAGTATTCCAATTAATTTCCTTATCATTTAAAAATTCAGTTACAGTATAATAGCATTTGTGTATAAGCATTTTTTTTAGTTTACTTTTGAACATTGTTATGTTAAGTTCTTTTATGGCATTTGGCAGCTTATTATATAAAAGAGGAGCCATACAAAAAATGCTGTCACTCATAATCTTTTTTTTGCGTTTGTCTATGAGCAGTCTACACTTATGGTACGCAACAAGCCTGCCCATAGCTGCACAGTGACACACACATATTGGAACACGAAGAGACCAATAGTGAGATGACTGCAACATGGCTGCCCATAACAGCAGTGTCAAGTAGCTATTTGGAACAAAAGTAGTCAAAACCATTCCTAGTTCTACACCGCGTTCGTCACCCAGAGATTTATACGATCACCATAAGATAATTTATATCTATGTTCTCTAATTTGAAACAAAAAACATTGCTCTTGAAACCAAAATACAGTGACGAATTCACATTACATTTTGGCGGTAGAATATCTGGCAAAGCTGTGGTCCCCAGGCGGACTCTGCTAAGAGTCCTTGCACTACAGAATCTTAAAGTCGAGAGTGAATCAAGCAAACATTTTACCGTCTCTTAGCTAAAAAGCTTAGAAAGACTTGAGTGAGTTTGATGAATGAATAATGAAGCGGTAACCACAGTGCAACAAACAGCCTGCAACAATGCCGCTCGCTGTACGCGGCAGAATGCGTCTGTCACACAACAAAACGCACGAAACAATTGTTTTACCATTTCGCTCGTCCCGAATGTTTTCTGTTTAAAGTTTGTTGATTTGCAAATGGGATTTTTTGTTGGAACAAAAATAGCGTTGTAGGTTTTGTGAGTCAGATTTATGCACATTCATTACACTGGCTTAATGTTTCATGTTCTACGGCGAACGGAACTGAAGCGAGATTATGCACATTATTTGAACAAGATAAGATTATTTGATACTAGCTGAGGCCCGTGGTGTAACTCGCGGCGTAACAACCAATCGTAGTAACGGAATCAGAAGTAGTCCATGTGATGATGCAGGTAATTTACTTGTTAAACATTGTTCAAATCCATTCGCTGTCGCAGATGTAAGAATGAATATACTCAACGCAACATACAGAGTTAATAATACATATACTGTCGCCTTATTCATTTTAGTGTGATGATAGATAGAAAACTCTTTTTGTAACATAAACAAGCCTAAGTATTGAAGTAAACCACTTCAAAACCAGCACCACAATTGGCGCCCCTAGGTACTACTGAAAACATCTTTCGGTTACAAAAATAATTATTATTAATTGAAATTAAGAAAATTCATTGCGTCTTTATCGCAAATATAGCGATAAAGACGCAATGAATACTAGTTGCGTGGTCGACAGCAGTTCTACCATGTGCGATTTGCTCCTCGTTTACTTATCAATGTAGCACATGTCAAAATTAAAATACAATGAAAACTACACTACGCTACATACCTACCTAACTATTTACACTTAGCACATCTGAATTATCCATAGACCAATGAAGGCCTAAAGATAATCATGATGATTAAGACAACTTTCAGTCGTTAGCGTACATAGCATGCTGGCGGCATTACCACACTGAACGGAAATGCTCGTACGTAGGGCCGAATAAACGACATCATTTTGGTATGGCGTCACTTCGACCACACGCTCGGAAAGGTTTTTGAATGTTTTCAAGCCTTTTTGTCCAATAAAAATTTAAAAGTATTTACCTATTACAATTGTCTGATGGTCGTGGTCAATTAACTTTAAACTTACTTAACTTTAATCTTGTGAACATTTGCACTTTGGGCTGATGTCTGATATAAAGATCCCTATTATAAACTTATTTGCGATTCAGTAAAATAGACTTTGTGCTCAGTAACAAAGTTTGTTTGATCAAACATATCTTTGTAAATGATTCGCGTTTGTATAATCAGATCAAGTTAGTAAAAGTCTGAGTCTTGTTGAAGTCTCGGTGTGAAGGAACGCAGCTCGCACCGGGACGTTGGCCTTGTTTTCATTGCGGCCGCGTCTGTTCTATCACAATAGTTGAACATTGTCTTTCTCCCCCCACCTCTCACCTCACGACTACCCCCCACTTCAAATGGGAGGGGGATAAGTTAAACAACGTCTTGAGACGAAGGCTTAAGGCGCAGACGTCCGTAACTTAACTTTAACTTCAGAAAAAGAAATGGAAGTAGTTTCATTTAATTTCCTGCACTTCTAGGTGTGAACTGGGACAATGGAATATATTTTTTAATCTTCTCAATCTTGAAAATTAGTTGAAAGAGATAATGGACTTATTTCTTTGCCTTTGAAGGTGCGATATAAGAATAAATTAAAAAGTTCACTTAGAGCCTTTTATCTTCTTAATTTATTCATTCAAATGAAATGTGAGCTAAGTACAGGTAAGTTAGTCTCAAGTTAGGGCTAAGTTGAGCAACTTTAAGTTTTCAGTTGCGGCATAATTCATTAACATTCATGGCTGCGAGCGTCATATTTGACGTTTAATTTTAATAATGGCGCTTGAAGTTTCTGTTCGAGAATAGATTTTATGTCATTGAGTGTCTATTATCTTAAAGTTATTCAGTGAATAATTATAATATTATTATTTGGTTAAGGGCGTTAATTCTATGAAATATGGAAATTACGTTCTTGTTAAGATAATTCAGCGTTGAATTAATTCATGTTTGAAAGCATTTGACGCAAAGAATGCTATCACGGCGTGGAGTCTGGTGTAAAGACATGTTTTAATAATAAAAATATGCGTCTCAGTTGTGTTTCATATTAGAAAAGCAGTGAGTGTGTTTTGGCGAGATTTATGTATTCGACTAACATTAGTAATAGTCCCAAAAGACCAATGTCTGTCTATCCGTGTTTTGAAATTCGTTTTACCCATGAATATGATGCAAGTAGCTGCATCGAAATGTCGGGGACTCGCTCCACCATGTATATCCCGTAATTAAATATTACTAGTAAAAGGAAGTTATAGATAATTCGTTGAACAATACAGATAGACTAGTCGTTTGATTTTCAACGATGTTTAAAAATTTCAATTAAATTCTGTAGTGGTAAAATAATTCTTTACAGAGTTCACTTGGGAAAGTGCCATATTTTGAAAGACGAATGAGAACATTTAATACCTATTAAGATTTCATCATAATTGTTTTTCGCCTGTAATCGTCTATTAATCTTAGACGTTTCATCATGTACATTGTACACCCCTACTTATATCATGTGTTAGTCTCATATATGCACGACTTGTGATTTTCCAAATGGCATCATACCGTGCAAAAGGTGGGACTCAATTCTTCTTTTGCCATCTAGTACTACCAACTTACCTGAGTCCACATACCGTATCTTTGCCTGGTAAAGCGTCCAAGCCGAGACTACTTACGGCACGGTTAAATCTCGACCATTCCACAATATGGAGTTACATATTATATTAGGAAGATGTGTACTCATTAGCAAAAGCAGCCCAACTGTTGTTCTCTCTGTTGGTAATCAGGGCCATATTTTTTAAAAGTGACTATAATTTATAATAACTCAAGACCATAATTCACTACATTGACCTCATGACACAAATTTCTTCGAAAGGCTTTCCAAATATGCTAGTTTCTACATTTTGCCTTCACCGATAAAGCCAATGGTAATGATAAACTCTCACGTCTGCTCTTGTAAAAATAGCCAGATGTACAGACGGGGAGCTGTAACCACACGATTGTGAAATTCGATGTTCTAGCAACTAACTAGGCCGCGGGATTCCAGAGTAGGTATAATAATTTAGTTGTGTTCCAAATTTCAAGAATTTCTTTAATACGTTCCGACGTCATTCAGCAACAAACATCCACACCTTGACATTTAAAGTATTTGTAGGATAATCGTAATTTTCTCTATTCAAGAATAGGGAAACAAACAAAGATTCAGGATATTGCTAGTTAAATCAATACACCAGTCATCCCCTTAATCCATCAATTGTACGGTTGACATATCAGCGCCGGCGAGACTGCAGCTCGCGCGGTCAACCGAGCCGCCTCATTTCAACCGCCACATCTCAACCGCCATGTCTCGGCCGCTATATCTTAACCGCCTCATCTCAGCCGCTAACGTCTCATCCGCCTCATCTCGGCGGTAGAATCTCAGCCGCCTCATCTTGATCGTTCCGTCGCACAACACTGCCGATAAATGTTGTTTAAGCTATTTGAACTAATAGCAAATAGACAGCTTTGTTATCTTGCTGGGTTCAGTCCAGGACGATTTATTTGTTGTTTCTTTTAATGATGCAATTTTATAAAATTGGTGGGTGGTTGTTTGTTTGAATGGTTCTTTAAATGGAATTAAAAGATACTTACACTAAAAGCCACGGTGTCCTAGAGACGAGAACGTTCAATTTAATAAGCGTGTGGTTAAATCTCTTCAGCACATTTGGCTCTGTTTCAAAGTGCATAATAGGGTTCAATAGTGAAATAAAAATAGGTAAAAAAACTTTTTAAGTTAAGCGGTTTTATGTTAAACATACCTACATTGCAATGTTTAAGATAAATGTACTAAAAACCAAAAAATAATAAAATAGATACAGTCGTGGGAATTATAAACATATGCATAGACTAGACTAAAATAAAACCGTAGGGCACGTCAATTGTCTACAAATACTATTAGTCTATCGATTTAATGTGCGATAGAAGAATCGTTTAATTCGTCGTTAGGCAGTTGGCCCGCAGACGGTGAGGAAATTACTTACTATTTTCTTGCTCATGGAAATTCCAATAGTTATACACTCCATGTAAATAAAACAGATGTTTCAACTTGTTTATCGTTGGACATTCACACTGCTGGCTGGCGAGGAATCGTTTCACTGCTCGTAGTTTGTCTTTAATCGACAAAACATATGATAAAAGTACTACTCGCTTACCACTATGAAACCCTAAAACTCACTTATAATCGAGCTTGCTAGCTTGTTTCCATATTCTAGCCCTACTTATCACACGTCCATCGTTGTCGGTTGAACAACTGCCTAATTATAGTGTAACATTACAAAACAAACATTTTAATCAACGATTGTAGACAATTGACGTGCCCTACGGTTTTATTTTAGTCTAGTCTATGCATATGTTTATACCTAATTCCCACGACTGTATCTATTTTATTATTTTTTGGTTTTTAGTACATTTATCTTAAACATTGCAATGTAGGTATGTTTAACATAAAACCGTTTAACTTAAAAAGTTTTTTTACCTATTTTTATTTTCTAGTTTTTAGTTTTTATTTCGCATTCTGTTTAATTCATTTAGTGCTTCATTATTGCAAGGTTTCTTGCCCGTTAGTTTATTGCAGTCCAACTCTTCTATACGTAGTCCCTGCAAAGATCTTACTCTACTAAGAGCCACGTAGGCTTGACCTTCTTCAAACAGTTTCGCACCTAAGTATACGACTGCGTGATCCACAGTGCTGCCCTGCATTTTATGTATTGTAGAAGCCCATGATAGTATTAAAGGCAACATTCTTCTTTCAGTCGTCCCGTAATTGTACATAGCTGGAAACTGTATGGCTTTCGGGTGTATAAGATGTACTCCGTCTCTTGCGAAATCAATTCGGACGGAAGGTACATCTGTTGCATACATCTGAGTTCGACGAAATGGAGGCCAAACGATTTCGTTGATGTAGCCTATAGCCATTACTAATCCCTTTGAAACGTCAATATTGGACCGATAGTCAATATCTTGGATTTCAATTTTTAATAGTATATTGTATTCTGCTTCTTGAGCCCTTTCATTTGATACCCATATTGATGGGATTAATAAAACATAAATTATCCGCCATTTTGTAGCGGCGGCCATCTTGAATGTATAATGATAATGAATAAACATAATTGTATTGTCACCAAAATCCAAAGTGTATACAAAATTTCAGATTAATCGGCTGACAGGAAGGGGGTGAAATTTGAATTACTACATTTGACCCAAGAATAAATAATAAATAAAACAAACGGGGTGAGCTAAATATGAAACCGTTTAATTAATAAAACCGTTTAAAAACCGTTTAATAATAAAACCGTTTAAAAAAACATCGCGGGGAAAGCGGCATGTTCTACGAAATACATTTTTTGAGGACCAGAGTGGTGGATTATGGCCTTGACAGTCTCCTTGCGAGAGAAAGCCCGAGTCCAACAGTGGGGGAACCAACAGTGGTGGCGGTGGCTGCGTAACGTCTGAGCAGCGGCGGAGTAGGAGACTGGTGAAATAGCAGTATATCTGTAGCTATATAGGTGCCGTATTGTGCAATAATAACGATGTTTCGAGTTTCGATCCTTTTCGTTTCAAAGTCGATAATAATCAGTGTAGAACTACAAAAATAAGAAAGAATATAGTAACAACCACATGATTTCCGATACAAATTACAAATAATTTCCAAGATGTTCTCAAAGAGCGAGGATCAGGGCTCCTTATCTCTCCTACATGTAATATGTTTCCCTGCGAACCTTCCTAGCCCGGCCTGCCGCTATCGAGCCGTGTATCTACCTACCCCGACCTTTCCTACGTTACATCTGTGGGGGAAAGATTCCTTATTATAGTGAAGGTCTGTGAATCAATATTTTTAGAACCCTTCTTTATAATGTCCCCCGTCGAATATGTTTGCATTATGTACGGTTTGGACGAAATTGAATACGGTGGCCTCCAACTATCCCACTTACTAATATTATAGATGTGAAAGCTAGGATGTTTTCGATTAATCACGTTGGAACGGCTAAATTGTACATAATATGTATGTCTAGAATAGTTAATGTACATCTTAGACGATTTTTATCGCAAAAAAATAATGGGAACGGGAAGTACCCGGGTAAAACCGCGGGGCGCTCCTAGTCGTTAATGAAAAGCACGGACCCAGGAACCCGTGAAGTATAATAATGTTCCACAATACAGAAACAGTAAGGCATTTTGACACTTCTTTTAAAACGGGTAGAGCCTTATTTAGCAAAACTAATTTACTTACAATGAGAACTACACTACCTTCCTAACTACTTACAGTAAGCAGATCTGAATTACCCATATACCATATACCAATGACAGTCTAAAGATTGTCAAGGTGCTCAAGTCCACTACTAGTCAGAAACATGCCCAGCTTGCTGGTGGCATTACACCTTGGCACTATTGTCTGTTTATAAAAGAAACACGAGTGGATTGAGTTGTGCCCGAGATCTGAAATAAACAACTCGGTGCTGTGTCCCGGCAGCTAGTCTCGGCCGGAACCGGTCGAATACATCAGTGTCGGAGCAAGACCCGTGCTGGACGACCGACGACTTCATACGATGTAGATGCCGCTTAGCACCATCACACTCATGTTACCTGCAACATCTTCCAGCTAGAATGTGAAAAGTAGTTTTAGTGAGGATTCTTCTTCTGTTCTTCTTCTTTATTTAAGTGGTAAAAATGGTTAGTTTTATACTGACAGTATAAAACAAACCATTGTCCCACGGTTTCATATGCATTATTTCTGATCCCGTATTATTACCGGAATAAAAATTAGCTTATGTGTACGAGTATGTACCTACCAATACCTTCAGAAGTTGCGTGACAGACTTTCAAACATCCGTACATACTCACTTACTCACAAACTTTCGCGTTTAAAACATTAGTAAGGGTGTGAAAATTTGATGTTTGTGGCTGTGGATTGGGTTGAAAGTTAGCAAACAGGTTACAGTCGGGGCATACACGTAGAGTATCATATGCATAGGCTCATATCGTGTAAAATTGACGGCGACGCCAATCTGATTAGCATCTATGACGCTAATGTGTTGACTGATCTACATCGACTTGGCACATGAAAGTATGTGTGAGGGATGATCGTAGTCCGGTGTACCGGGCGGGGGCGCCGCCGGGCGGTGCAGTCTAGTGTGCGATTAGATCGGCAAATCCGCGTGCGAGCCGCTTACGGAGGCCGGGGCCGCGCCGGCACGCGGCGTAACCTACGGCGCAGATAATCGAGCATATATTTGAAACTGCTTTTTTTAAACTACACATTTTTTTTTATTTATTACTTCGCAACGCTATTGCAGGTTCGGAAGACTCGGAAAGTAAGTACCACTTGCTGTTTTGCCACATCTTTGTTCATTGCTGTATCGCCATGCAGAAATGTTTGAACAATATTTCGAGAAATATTACAGGGCACACAGAATTATTTCTGGGTGACAAGAACAGCGCTCTGCTAGACAGGGATTTGAAGTCTTTGCGTTGAATTAAATTTATGCGAAATATTTGTGTGGTAACTGTTCAGTGTTGGACAGGCGAGCTGTTGGTGTGCGTGCTTGTCGTTAGGAATTCACTCTCATGTTTTTTTCCAAATTCAAAAGAAGTTAAACCTCAATATATAATAAATACTATTCTTGTAGCTAGTGGTCAGACTAGTGGTAATACTCTGTGTCCACTTCGGCTCATCCATCCGAGCTACAGCGACTCAAGCGGCTATCGAATCATGAAGCACTTACTCTCGGTCGCTGGCGGCCGCGCCGGCCGACTTCGCACAGATAGATTCATCATCGACGGCGTCCATTTTTGAGGCACGTCGGACGAGCCGGCACGTCCAGATATAGCCTATTTTCATCTGTCGATAGGATTAGCCAGTCCAACAGACAGATGGACGTTCATGTCGAACTGTTCCGTTGATGTTTTAAAGCCGATTTACATCATACGAGCGAATGCTCATTCTATCCCCATTGTATCAAATTCATTCAGTGTAAACAAACGTAGAGCATTCTTTCGTTGTTTTGTTTGCGTTCGCAAAGATTCTATGGAATATATAATATGGGAAACGCTAAGAACGATCTTTCGTTTACACTAAAAGTTCGAGAAAAAATGCTCTTGTTCCAGCTCTAGCTCTATGTTCGTTCAGTTTAAATCGGCCTTTAGACTACGATGTATTTACTCGGACATCATACAAAATGAATGATGTTAATACGTTTTTACTAAGAATACATTTAACATTTTTTGTATTTTGATACTTTCCCAGGTGGACTCTGTAAATAGTCCCCAGAACGTGTGGCCGAGTGGGTCAAATACTATGGCTGTGTTTATAGCTATACATGTTTTAGTATTATAATTTATTTTTTTAATACGGGCAAACTCTTAATTAGCAAAACTAAATTACAACGAGAACTGCACTATCACTGTCCTTACTACTTTAATACACTGAACACGTCTGAATTATCCATATAGGTACCAAGGAAGATCTAAAGATAATCAAGAAGTTGATGCCGGCTACCATTCGGCAGCGTGCCCAGCATGGTGGTAGAATGACTACGCTGAATGGAAATCCAATTTCATTGGATTTTCAGTGGATTTTTATTTTGTTTCTTACTCTATCCTTCAAGTACTTACTTAATTTAAATTTTCACCATCATGACATATTTGTATATGTAATTACATAATTAGCTTTCAGTTTCTGCACCCATTAAAACCACGGTGGCTGATGACGAGATTGTACCATCTCACAATCGTTGGGTTCCAGGTTTGATTCCTGCCCGCAACTCTCAGTATTTTTTGTGTACATGTGTTCAAGTTTGCGATAACCACTGGCTTTTTGGTTTAAAAGAAAAGATAGCGAAGAAACTTTTCCAAAAGAGATATCTTTCGAAAACACGAAATATCCGTCAACGCACAAGAGTCAAGGCCATAATCCACCCCGCTGGCCAAGAGCGGGTGGTGGATGACACATGACTTGGAAAGATTCTAGGTACATGTCGGTTCCAATTTTATGTTCGCAATGTTAGTTAGCAACATAACGCACATGACTTCGAAAAGACAGTAGTGCGTGTGGGATTTGAATATGGGGGGGAACTCCGGATTGGTAGGTAATCACCGCTATCTCGACTAGACCAGCCGTAACTGTACATTTCTTTACATGTACATTGTACAGCCACAAAAATAAAGAATCTCGAATCTCATCACATACATAATGCAGCAGTTTTTACGACCAGCTATAAAAACTCCTTCATATCTGTTAGCTATCAGTAATGTCAGGTATAAAAGTAAACAGAAGCATAAACACTACGTAATCTGAAAGTTACAAAGCACTCAGGCGGCTCTTAAGCTCAACTGCCTCAGCTTAAAATTTGGCCAACTCTAATATTCTTGGAAGTTTGAGCCCTTATGTATTTGGCGAAGTTTGCCAACTTAACAAGCTTAGGTTTCGACAATACTAACCTAAGTCACGACGTTAATAGCCTCAAAGCTCTGCTTGAACAAAGATTCTGAATTATAAAACTAGTTTAAGATCAAAACTAACTTAAAGACGATAAAATTTTAGCTTCAAAATGTACATTTTTCTATCGTTCATTAATGTTTGAAGGGCATTATTCAGATATTAAGAGATTATTTAATTATCTCCGAAAAAACAAAAACGAACTACAATTTCAAATTTAATTAAACTGCTCGAATAAATTTCATTAGAAACTACATTGTCGACATACATATAAAATGGCATGTTGAGGAGGCGTTTTGTTTACAATCAGGGACATGTTTTGCGCTTTTCGTAACTATCTTAAATAAAATAAAAATGAGTAGTCATGTGGACTGATGGTGGATGAGGATGAGGATAAGTGAAAACTTATAACTTAGAATTTTAGTACTTAACAGAGCTACTAGTAGACTACAGGCCCGTGAACAAAATTTACGGGTCAAATGAACCACCAGGAGACTTATGTAGGATGATAGAAGGGTGTAAAGTATTAAGATTCAGCACTATGCCGTCACTTGTAAGCTGTCCAACTGAGTGTGATTGAAGAGGGGGGGTTGCAACCCTCTACCATTTCTCCTTGTCGCATGATTTTTGTACGGCATTGCGAAATAATGGACTAGAAGAGGTATTGAAACTGTATGGAACCAATGCCGTACTTAATCAAATGACCAAATTCGCTCTGTAAATTACTTGTACTCTGTAAATTTTTCCGGCAAACTAATAATTAAAAAGTTAAAATTTATAATTTTTATAGTTTCAATACCTCTTTTAATCTATTATTCCGCAAATCCGTACAAAAATAATGCGACAAGGAGCAATGATCGAGGATTGCAACCCCCCCTCTTCAATTGCACTCAGTTGGACAGCTTACAAGTGACGGCATAGTGCTGAATCTTATTACTTTATACCCTTCTATCATCCTACATAGGTCTCCTAGTGGTTCATTTGACCCGGAAATTTTGTTCACGGGCCTGTAGTCTATAGATGTTGCACAATACGTAACCTGTACAATAACTACAGATATACTGATGTTACGCATATCGTGACGCGAGTTTACAAGATTTCACCCAACAAATGAGTGTCTAAGGCGCGTGAACCGCTCCGGTTCTCCATCACTGCTTCGACGCTACACCGATCCTTCGCGTGACATGTCTCCATGTCGGTCACGCAAACCCATAGGAATTCCCCACCACAAAGTGCTCGACGCGGCTAAAAAAATAGCCACCTAAATAAAAACGTAATCTAAACAAACGAATTTTAATTTAACTTTGCTTAAATCATTACCAAACACTCGGAAACTTTATTATTTTGTTAAACCGTTTAAGTTTAATTTTGCTAATTCCCACATCCTTTTGTCTAGAAAAATGTTGAAAATATGCAAAAGTTTTGGCCGAAAAAAGCTGAGGAAACGACCTTTAAAAATGAGGTCAGGTTTTTTATGAAGTTCTCTGAGTCCGATCTCTGCAGCTTGTAAGTTGTAGTGTTTCAACGTTTTTACGAATTCAGACGTCATATGTGTTTATGAATAGTAGCGCCCCACGGGTTCACTTGTGCAGTTTTCGGTCGTGTTATGTTTGCATTGTTTAGTAGTTATATGTGGCTAGCAACACCCCGTGGGTTTACCCACGTAGTTCCAATTCCCGTTATTTTACGGGTATAAAAGCCTATGTGTTACCTATGTAACATGTCCATGTTCCAAATTTCAGTCCGATCCATTCAGACGTTACGACATGATTGAGCAACAAACATCCCAACTTCCAAACATCTAAACATTAACATTTATAATTTTGGTAGGATTCTAAAATCTGTGATAACTTAAATGACAAAACAATGTCTGCAAGGTTAGCTAATCATAAAATGAATACAGGGGTTTCTATCCTACTATCCATAATACGGATATGTCTATGTGTGGATGTTTGTTGCGCTATAACGTCGGAACTGCTGAAATTTGAAACACAACTGTGTTAAATTATAGTCTAGAATAACACATACGTTACTTTTAATCCCGAGAAAATGGGGAACGGGAACTACGCACGTAAAACAGCAAGGTGTTGCTAGTGTATTATATCTTCGGCCTGTATACCCACACTGCTCATGCTGGACAAAGGTCTCTCCTATAATACGCCACGCAGCCCATCCTCGGTCTTACGTTTCCAACTGCTACCAGCCATCTTTCGTATTTGCTGGTGTATTTGTACTTAAGCATATATTTACTTACAATTTTAGAGGTATAAGTATTATGAGCTATCTGGGTCACACAATACAAACTTTGCATACTTTGGAGCCAGTAAGTGTGACATGGAGATAGGGATACCCACCAATGTTGTCCGCTAACATAATAATATCTTGTGTTTCAGATGCCAACGCACACACACAACGACGTTAAAGTGCGTCCCCCAGCATAACGAGTTTTTTTGTTCCAGTTCTCAGAGCTATCTACTCATTAACCAACACAAATATCAACTGGTAAAAAATACATTAAATTACTACAATTTCTTGGCTTCAAAATGGTAGATGAGGATTTTTTCGAGTTTATAATTTTTGAGCATAAGCTTTTTTTTGTAAATAATTAATGCTGAAAGTTGTATTTTGTGTCAGAATAAACCACTGATTTTGCATATTTACATGTAATTTCCGCTATGATATACAATTTTGTATTACAAAGTTTGCTAAAAAAATTTAGTGACTTCAAGTGACTTTTTGAATAATCTAGTGAGATTTTAATAATAGTCTGGGGACATTATTTTTTGTCTAAGCGGCAACACTGGTCACGCTACAAAACGCTTCAGTTTTCTTTCAACAGGCATCGAGAAAACGCGTCTTTTGTTGTGAAAATGTCAAGTGATGATGATGAAGTGATTATAGCATACAATTTTATTAGAAGACGACGAAACAGGGGAAAAAAGTATTGGATTCATCCATACATCGAAAAAAATATAAATTGTAGATTGTTTGTTGCTACCAGAGACATACAGACATGACGAATCTATAAGAGTCCCGTTTTGGGTACGCAACCCTAAAAAATGACAAAAAACTCAGTAGATCTAGTGACAAAGTCACAGCAACTAGTAAAATGGCAACACTGCAATAGTGACTTTTTGCAGCACGCATGCATCCTGCATGACGAACGCAAGACGTGCGGCTGTCGTGTCGTTGTCGTTTCGTGGACACAGATTACATTATTTGTACGCAAGATGCAAGCATTCGTCTTGCATCCGATAATTGTCTAAATCGTGCGGATATCGTGCAGCTACGTGGACAATTGGCCTTACACCAACGGATAGGCAATTCCATTACAAACATTTTGGTAGAAATATTATTTTCAAAAGGCCAAATTCTGATTTTATAAAGAGCTTATTCTAAAATTTGAGCGTAAAACAGCGACAAATCCTACTCTTTTTCTCTCTTGCTCTTTCTTGCGGTGTGTGATGAGGTAAGAAATACTCAAGGTCATTTGCTCGGGGCACGCCCTTAAGATACATAATTCTGAAATACTCAAAACAAACGACAGTCAAACTTAAAACGTAAAATCAAATAGGTAGTAGTGCAGTAACTTTATACATTACAGTATGCGTTAAATCCGGTAGATCTGATTTTTTGCAGACTTGTTTATGATGTTGGCCTAATGATTGTCCCAAGTTTGTGACCTCGAGCGACGAACGCAACTTTGTCAAAAATCGAAAAAACCGCGAAAAAATCGTTTATTTTTCAAATTTTGGCGATTATAACCCTAAACGACTAGTTTTTGTAAAAACTTTCTTATGGCGTTTATAAAGAAGACTAAATTTGCTACAATATGATACTAGAATTGTCTCTGTACAATTTTTTCGATTTTTGACAAAGTTGCGTTCGTCGCTCGAAGTCACAAACTTGGGACAATCATTAGGCCAACATCATAAACAAGTCTGCAAAAAATCAGATCTACCGGATTTAACGCATCCTACTCCATACATTCAGGCGACAAAGTTACTGGACTATAGGTAGTAGAGTAGTAATAATACAAACGTTTAAAAGTTAGACAATAACCGGAGCAGTTAGGCGGAGGCATTACTACCGGGATCGAGGGATTAGCGCCTCCGCAGGTGGGAGCCGGCATCCGGGAACCGCGCACACTACTGCGGAGTCAGTACATTCATTATTGGTTTCTTAACCCCCGACCAAAAACAGAAATTTTATAAGTTTGACGTCGATGTCTGCCTGTCTGTAGCACCGTATCTCTCAAACAAATGTATCGATTTTATTGTGTTTTTTTTTCCATTTCAAAGCTAGTTTCTTTGCCGTGGTTTTAGCTACCTTTAGTTTGATTAATATCGATTCAAGATGGCCGCTTCCGCAAAATGGCGTAAAAATATTTTTTCACAACCTCCCTAAATATGGTATTGACAAGTTTTATTAGTCAAGTTTTTACTATTACGAATTTCAAATCCAAGATGGAAGCCACTATAAAATGGCGAATTACTTTTTTACTTGCCAACACTCCGTGATAACAATTGAGCGCGAGCTGGGTGTCTGTTTGCGTGTACACACCTGGTGTTGTTCGAAGCCGAGCTGTACTCATCGAAGACGCCGAGTCTCGAACTAAGTACTCGACACTTATGTTTCGGAGGTTACGGAAATACCTAAAGCCGTAGTACCTTCAAGTGCTTCATTTTCCAACTCCCACTAATCGCCCATTTCCAACGACTCGATCAAATAACAACCACTTGCTTATTAATGAGTATTCTATTGTTTGTCTTCCGAATTCAACGATCGTTTGTTATTATTCACTGTTAATTGGGAGTGAAATAACCTTTAACTAAAATAAATGTTCAATGCTGGCACTCTGAAACACTTTTTAAATAAATAGATTGATATAATTTACACATCAATGCGAAAAAAGAAACAACAGCATTAACAATAATTTTACAAAGTGGTGTACCTATCAGCTAGCGACCATTTCGCTCCTTTAAATATCTCCCAGGTGGCCTTGGAATGAATTAATTATAAGTGTGTTCTATTGATCGCTTTTGTCTTCCACGATAACTTGCTTCACGACCGTCTTTGAATAGTCACAGGTATTAGAATTTGAAACACAAGAACCCGAATTTCCGCATGAGTCTCTGGTATGTTCTATTGCTGTTGCATAAAACATAGGATGCGGCTACCGAGCCAAGGCTTGTCGTTCGTTAGACGAATGGTTTCAGTGTACTTGCGAGACTAGGATGGATGGATGCTTACGCCTTAAGATTACTGAGATGGCAATACCGTATAACAATTGTTTTTCTTTCATTATATGTTTGTACTAGACTGCCATCTCGCCTGATGTTAATTGACTATGTGATCTACCATAAATCGCGCTTACCGAGAAGACACCGATTCACCAATTGAAGACATCTAGATTATATCCATTTGGGGATTCCCACTCAGGCAACGTGTTTCACAGTTCCTGTTCTTAATGTCAACGTATCCAAAAAATATCCCATCTCCTTTATACGACATCAGAGTCAGAACTCTTCGTTAGAATTTTTGAACATCATCCATGAGTGTCGCATATTTAAGTAACGATCACTGTTATATACTGTCAGATGACAGTACAATCGGCACATTAAATCATGAAGATCTGTCTCACACTCTCCGAAATATATCCGACAAAACCCCGATAATCTTGCAACTTTGCAACGATATTTAATATTTGTACAACAATTCTTGTTCGAACAAGATAGGGCATGACAGGGTGACACAGGTGTGATTTCAAAAATGAGCCTCCCAGTAATACCAGCCAACTACTTCCAGCTGTTAAGATAACATGGAATCACGCTCGCTTCCGCCTCCGCCGAATAAACAGCGGTCTCGGTTCGGCTGCACGGCTCCGAGAGCACTCCGCGGATGCTCAGTAACTACGCACGAGTAACTTGATTGCTGGATTAAGTACACAATTTGGTAGTTGTTCTATCGTCGAGAAGTGAAGCGCAAAATTTACTGTTGGGTGATGGGAAGTGTTTTAGCGAAATTTAAGGGTAAAGAGGTATGGAAAACATTACGTAGAACTAAATTGAGATCTACACGATTTTGAATCAAATCTTGGCGTTTCGGTCGTGTTACAATAGTCTTGATTACGAAAAGACTGCGTGGTCAATGCCACCGAAACGTCACATTCATTGTTGTAGTAGGTGATCCTACTATAATAATACATTTGAAATTTGGTAGGGATGGATGTACTTATGTTTAATCTTTAGCGCAAAAACTATTGAAAGCATTTGGACGAAATTTGGTAACTACATAGAGATAGACATATTGTAAGGGTATCCGGGGGTCAAGGGTTGTGAACTCAATTGGTGAAAATTGAATTCCCAAACCTCCCCGGAAAAAAGTTAATGTTTAAGTATAAAATAAAAAAATAAGACTTTTTCAAGCGTTTATTGATAGGACACAAAGGCATACATCAATACTAAAAAGGGTAAAAGGCCAGGGGTTGATCGTTGAGTTACTGTTCCTTCAAAAGACCAAAAAAAAGGAATTTGAAGAATTCCTCGACAACCTCTAAATTAAAATTTGGTTATTCCCAGTACAGGGTCCTTTAGTAAAGATGGGTAAATTCCGAATACCACCCTAGGTTAGAGAGGGGTTCAGCAAAGGCAAAACTCCCCGGTTAGGTTAGATAAGTAATTGGGCAAAAATTAACCCCTCCTTACAGCCAGGAGCCTATACTGTTACCGAGAACTGACAAGATCAACCAAAATAAAAGGGGCAAGAGGCCTTCATCAGTATGGTGTAAGACCGTGGAATTTATAACTTTAAATCCAGTTGACTAAGTATGGTAAGTGACCAAACCACAAATTACAAGTACAAAGTCAGTTCCCACGCACTAAGAATAAACCGTTGAAATAACATTATTAGGTAATTGGTGTAAGACCAAGAAATTTATAACTATATTTATAGTAGATTAAGTAAGGTAAAAGACAACATTACAAATTACAAGTACAACGTCAGCTTCAATGCGCTAAGTGTTGAACGTTAAACTAACTTTAGTACACTCTAGATACAATAAGGTTTATCATATCCTATTGATAATATGATAACAACCGACAAATACCAAGTCAGTTTCAACGCGCTAAGTGTTGAACGTTAAACTAACTTTAGTACACTCTAGATACAATCAGGTTTACAATAGCTCCTTAATGATATTATATCCACGGACAAAGACAATCTTCAAGTACGGAGGGAACAATCCGTCAGATTATGACTGACTCTCAGTCACTTACAGGAAGTATGGTATCCAACGTATAGCGTTTACACCTAGTTTACTCGGGTGAAAAAGTATCTTAGGTTATAAAACATAGAAATTGGTTTATAGAGGTCAAAAACCTGACCTTCACTAACCTAACACGGCCCCTAGCCCGGCCTGGCGAATAGGCCTCCACCACTCTCCATTTCACTCCACCACCACTCACTCCACCATTTCACTCACTGTTAACCTAACCAAAAAAACCTGTCGGGTTCCGTCCTGCGCTGGCGAGCGCTGTCCCGGCCACGAGGCACGAGCTCGGGGTCGACCGCCGAACTGGGCGCAGCCCGGGTCCAGAAACCGCCAGACACCATCACACCACACACCAGGACGTCTCCAACAACCGGGGGCCTCCCCAACACAGCTCACCCACCACAACAAAACACCTCCTACAAAAGAACAAACAAAATTAACAACGTGTTCGTCGGACACCCGCCTGCCACGCGGCCTCTCGGTACATTTTTATACATTCGACTTACCCCTTTAGGAAGGTGTGTTCAATTAGAGACGCTTAAGACAGGCCCTCCCATGCGCACGACGCGGATGGCCGCCGCCACGGGACACGTCACTAGAAAAAACACGTTATCACTTTTCTGCGACACGAACAATCGATCGATCGACGATCGAACCAGCAAAATCACAGCACATACTCACCACAATCAAACGATTCAGGACAATATAATAATTAATTAATAACGAGGCGGCGGTCCGTGACCGCCGCCCGTCAAGAAAAAGATGGCCGCTCCCTTCCCTTCCGCTGACAAAACCAGCTAGTGACGGGGTAAAAACTCAACGATTATTAGGGATGTCCGTATATCGCTCGGCCGCATAGAGAATCTATGCGTTCCGATTTACGGGGAAAAAAAAAGGGTTACAGTACTCCTCCCATCACCAGAATTTTTCGAATGGAAAGAGAAAAATTCAGACGGCCCTCCGTCTATACACCTATCAAGCACAACACCCTACAGCTTCAAACTAAAATAACAAAGAAAACCGAAAACAACTAGCAAAAATCTGGAATTCTATACAAAGATATCCTTAAAAAGATGTAGATATTGTTCTTCCTTATGTCCAAATAAGTGGGCTGGCCATAAATAACGATGAGGGTCGCACAACAGCGTCTCGCATCCTACCATCCACTCGTCGAACATCCAGTAAAACAAAAATCCTAAAAGTAAAAACTAACTTAATCCAACAACAAAGTCTATTCAAAATATTCGCAAACCGAACCTAAGGTTCTCAAACAATTCAGAAGTTGATTAGGGTACACATAACTACTGCGACACATAATCAACCACAATAGTACAAGCTTGGCCAATTGGTTCAAAGACGAACAAGTCTTCTCAATCATCAACGGCACCTACAGCAGGAACAGATACTCGGAGAGACGACAGCCTCTCATCAGCAGGTAGATCGACCTCCTTCAAAAAAGCCTGGTAAACAAAATTTACCTAAAAGGGTATAACAGTACAACGCCCTGTTAAAAAGTCAAGGTTAAAGACACGAGTGGGGGGTAGATCCCAAACAACGTGTAAAACTACAGAATCTATAAAGTAACATTCACATCTTCTGAGTTTATAAATGTCAGCATACTACGGGTCAAACACCGGCGTATGATAAAGAGTCCAGAACGCGAGAAAGCGTTCGGTACAACGTTCTCAGAACCCTCATTAGGTTCCCTACAACAGCACATGTGAAACTCTGCCACACAACACTACATTAACCGCTAGAATACTACGGGATTCTATAAAAATCGACGTCAGCATCAGCACCACCACTTCCAGCACATCCACAACATGGTTACCCAGAGCCTAGCTCAAAAAGGTTTAACTTCTGATCGCGACAACTTAACGCGGGTACAGAAATAATATAAGTCGCGATTCTATACAAGAAATCTGCTAACTCGTCATACTCAAGTACAAAAAGATCTATCATCTGCTAACGATAACTCAACGCTAGTGCAGAAATAGTGAACAACAAAGGGTTACCTCAAGCCTAAGTCAAGAGGCTTATAATCTCTGATAGGGACATCCCAACCCTGATACAGAAATAGTACAATCAATAAGGTTATCTGCTCGCGACAACTCAACACGATTACAGACATAGTAGAAACAATAAGGTTACCTCGAGCCTAGCTCAAAAGGTTTATCAACGGTGAGCGACAATCCAACGCTACTACCGAAACAATATAGAAGGCGATTCTAAATAAGAATACCGCTAAACGTCATCATAAAAATGTTATAATATCAAAATAGCTAAAGTAAGAACAATATAGGTATAAAGCTTCATCAATTGAGCTCCCTATTTAAGTATATAGTTATCCGGAATGATATCACAGACATACATAGTATAAGAATTCATTCAAAGGATGCAATCGATGCACCTGTCACCACAGCCTCACGGGGTTACTGAAAGAAAACCGACTATCACGGCGATCTCCCAAGCGTAAAACATCTGGAGCTAAATTAAAAGCCTTCCAAAAATTAACACCTAACAATACAAAATAAACCACAAATATTAACCTCTAAATATGTACGAGCATCTATTCTATTCACACGAACCATTGCTGCTTCTAATCTAGATTGTTCAAAAAATCTACCTACAAAATTACACCAATCAGACCACTCGGCCTTAGAAGTTAAACAATGGCCCGTCCTGTTCAGTTTTTTGGCTGAACACAACGAGAACAGTTTCTGATAGTAACACCCTTCTCACCACATCGATAACAAATAAGAATAGGAGGCGCCTTACATGCCTTCAGGATATGACCCTTAGTCCTACACCTTACACAAAACTCGTCTACCGCAGCCACTGCAACTTCAAAATCCGGAGGCTGGAAATCCTCCAACAGCAAGTTCTTCAACTCTTTCCAATTATGAACGTCATCGCGTATACTACGATACCATAATAAAGCATCATCCGTAAACAACTCCACAGCCGAGGTATATAATTTAGAGGGGTTAATATGTCTAGACGAGCTTAACTCTTCCAATCTCTCCAGGTAAGCATGAACACTACCCTTTCCATTAAACTTATGGTTTAGTGCGTGAACATTTGAAACTCGGTCACACGAAACCAGGCGCACAGCAGGACCACTACGAACTTCCTCGGAGTCAGCGACTGCATCAGCTCCATCAGCAGTTCCCAGCTCCTCAACAGTAGGGTCACCTTGAGCTCCACACAACGGCTTATCATCTGCAAGGGTAAATTCAACACTACTACGAAAATTTTGCAATATGCGATCCATCTTCTTAGTGATAACACCCAAACGTTCGTCAAGCTGAGCTTTACGGACACAGTCTTCCTCGAGGGAAGGTGAAAGGCGACTCAACCGATGAAAGAGATGATTACCTAAAGCTTGTATCCTATTCAGATATTTTAATAGTAATGGGCGTCGAGCACAAGTCTCCTCTAGTTCCCCTAGTTTACCCTGAACACACAGTAGTTCGGCAGAAATATCACCCTCATAAGTTACAATTTCATCAGTTCTCATCTGAGCATTTAACTTTTTCACCTGAGCTCGTAACTTTTGTATATTATCCTCCGGAAGGGCATCGCGGATACATACTTCATATTTCAACTCATCAACATTCAGTAAATGGAAAGATATGGGACGTTCCTCCATATTCAAAGTCTTAAGTAAACAGAACTATACTTAAAATTAGATAAACTTAGGAATATAGCTTATGCTAAAAAGTTATAATACTAGCCGCACAATACAACAGTAGTTAAACAATATTAAACCGTTATCATTATAACAAACTCAAAGTTTATATGTTGAAAAGGTAACAGCAACACGATCCAGAATCGAGCAACAGACCGAAACCAGAGGTAGAAGACCACGATCGATGACTTATAGTAGTTAAGCACGTCTTGAAAGCTTTAAAATAATAAAACAATAAGAAAAATGTTATATAGTGTCATATAACCAGCATATAGTCATATATATGATCTACAAGTAGCCTAGAAAGGTAGAAAACTTCACATACAGTCGGTAAAGTTAAAAAAGTAACATATAGTGTTATATAACTAACATATAGTCGGGTATAGTAAAAGAATATAACAATAAACAGGCAATGACAACTCAACAAAGCCTAAAAAGTAGAAAACCCCACATATATTAAGTAAAGTTAAAAAAAATTAACATATAGTAGTCTATAGCCAATAGGTAGTCAGATATAGTAGAATAATATAACAATATCCCGGTAGTTATAACCTAAAACAGCCTAGAAAGAACACAGAACATCCTATAAAGCTTCAATAACGTGCAAAACATCCCATACAGTCTTATATAGCGTTATATAGTATATATATATAGCGTATAAATGCTTGAAAAGGTCCCTGAGTTCGGGCGCCAAATTGTAAGGGTATCCGGGGGTCAAGGGTTGTGAACTCAATTGGTGAAAATTGAATTCCCAAACCTCCCCGGAAAAAAGTTAATGTTTAAGTATAAAATAAAAAAATAAGACTTTTTCAAGCGTTTATTGATAGGACACAAAGGCATACATCAATACTAAAAAGGGTAAAAGGCCAGGGGTTGATCGTTGAGTTACTGTTCCTTCAAAAGACCAAAAAAAAGGAATTTGAAGAATTCCTCGACAACCTCTAAATTAAAATTTGGTTATTCCCAGTACAGGGTCCTTTAGTAAAGATGGGTAAATTCCGAATACCACCCTAGGTTAGAGAGGGGTTCAGCAAAGGCAAAACTCCCCGGTTAGGTTAGATAAGTAATTGGGCAAAAATTAACCCCTCCTTACAGCCAGGAGCCTATACTGTTACCGAGAACTGACAAGATCAACCAAAATAAAAGGGGCAAGAGGCCTTCATCAGTATGGTGTAAGACCGTGGAATTTATAACTTTAAATCCAGTTGACTAAGTATGGTAAGTGACCAAACCACAAATTACAAGTACAAAGTCAGTTCCCACGCACTAAGAATAAACCGTTGAAATAACATTATTAGGTAATTGGTGTAAGACCAAGAAATTTATAACTATATTTATAGTAGATTAAGTAAGGTAAAAGACAACATTACAAATTACAAGTACAACGTCAGCTTCAATGCGCTAAGTGTTGAACGTTAAACTAATTTTAGTACACTCTAGATACAATAAGGTTTATCATATCCTATTGATAATATGATAACAACCGACAAATACCAAGTCAGTTTCAACGCGCTAAGTGTTGAACGTTAAACTAACTTTAGTACACTCTAGATACAATCAGGTTTACAATAGCTCCTTAATGATATTATATCCACGGACAAAGACAATCTTCAAGTACGGAGGGAACAATCCGTCAGATTATGACTGACTCTCAGTCACTTACAGGAAGTATGGTATCCAACGTATAGCGTTTACACCTAGTTTACTCGGGTGAAAAAGTATCTTAGGTTATAAAACATAGATATTGGTTTATAGAGGTCAAAAACCTGACCTTCACTAACCTAACACGGCCCCTAGCCCGGCCTGGCGAATAGGCCTCCACCACTCTCCATTTCACTCCACCACCACTCACTCCACCATTTCACTCACTGTTAACCTAACCAAAAAAACCTGTCGGGTTCCGTCCTGCGCTGGCGAGCGCTGTCCCGGCCACGAGGCACGAGCTCGGGGTCGACCGCCGAACTGGGCGCAGCCCGGGTCCAGAAACCGCCAGACACCATCACACCACACACCAGGACGTCTCCAACAACCGGGAGCCTCCCCAACACAGCTCACCCACCACAACAAAACACCTCCTACAAAAGAACAAACAAAATTAACAACGTGTTCGTCGGACACCCGCCTGCCACGCGGCCTCTCGGTACATTTTTATACATTCGACTTACCCCTTTAGGAAGGTGTGTTCAATTAGAGACGCTTAAGACAGGCCCTCCCATGCGCACGACGCGGATGGCCGCCGCCACGGGACACGTCACTAGAAAAAACACGTTATCACTTTTCTGCGACACGAACAATCGATCGATCGACGATCGAACCAGCAAAATCACAGCACATACTCACCACAATCAAACGATTCAGGACAATATAATAATTAATTAATAACGAGGCGGCGGTCCGTGACCGCCGCCCGTCAAGAAAAAGATGGCCGCTCCCTTCCCTTCCGCTGACAAAACCAGCTAGTGACGGGGTAAAAACTCAACGATTATTAGGGATGTCCGTATATCGCTCGGCCGCATAGAGAATCTATGCGTTCCGATTTACGGGGAAAAAAAAAGGGTTACAATATATGTACGTATATATAAATACTAGCGGCCCGTTCCGGCTTCGCTCGGATCATAACCTAGATACCAACTGCAGCGCCATCTGCCGGGCTGATTTGTGAATCTAAATCATCCATGGCAACTCTAAACTTTAATAATAAAAATAAATTACATATTAACTAAAATAATAATTAAAAAATTAATCTCCGAATAACCCACCTCTAACTGCTCCCGGCGCAAAAGTGGCCATGATGCTCGCCGCGTTCCCACGCTGAATGGCAATGGCCAACCTTTGCTCCAGGAACGCGCCAGAGCGGGAGTCACCCGTATTCTCCCTGAGACTGCGCCCCAATTCTGAGAGAAACCCTTTAGCCTCTGCGCCCCAACAACCCAAGTTAAAAATAAATGTTTATTTTTATAAAACAACTAGCGGCCCATTCCGGCTGCGCTCGGATATTGTCATTTAAAGACTATTAATCGAAATAAAAACTATCCTATCTCTCAAATTGAACCAGACTGCTCGCAGTGTGCCAATTTAGTTTAAAATCGGTTAAGTAGTTTAAGAATCCATCGCGGACAAACATCGTGACAGGAGATTTATATATATTAAGATAAGATTTTAGATTTGCCATAAGCTCCGCAAAATTGGTAAAATCAGTAAAGCCGTTTCGAAGGAGTAAAGTAACTAACACTGCGAGAATTTTATGTATAAGATAAAGGTATAGATAAAAGTTTGGAATAACACATGGGCTAATTTTTATCCCAGGAAAATAACAGAATCGGATACTACGCGGGTGAAACCGCGGGGTACTGCTAGTACTATAAACACTAAAGTTTAAATGTTTGTTGCTCAATCACGACGGAACGCCAGAATGGATCGGATTAAAATTTAGAATACTTAGATTATGGTCTGAAATAGCACATGGGTTATATTTTATCACGTAAAATTATGGGGCACTACGCGATTAAAACCGCGACGCGCTTTCAGTTTTATGTAAAAAATTATAAACCATTCATGAAGTTAGTAACAAGGAATGCAACAAATTTACCACCTCCTAAAATAGGTCACGAAGAAAAACAACGACAACAAAGAGTGACGTATGTAGTCACGTCCTGAGGCTCGCGACAGCCGCCATCGATCTGCTGCCAACAAAACACACGGTATTTGTGTTTGGTCGCTGATAACAACGGACAAACAAACCGGACAAACACGCCGGACGGCGGGGCGTGCCGGCCCGGGTCGCGATAGCCGGGCATACGTCCGCCTCTGAAGACGAATCTAATTTTTCTGGGCCCACGGCATTGCAACTTATTACGAAGAACGCAATCGATCAGTCAGTACAGGCATTTCCAGATTAACATTTTTTACTAGTAGTGTGAAAAGATATGGAGGATTACATATATCTTTTCAGAACTCAAGTGCTATTGCCATATTGTGACAGCAGCCATCTTGGTCCGATTTTCCACAAACATTAAAATAAAAATACTCTCAACTAATTTACCTTCCAAACAAAAGACTGTCGTATTTTCGTCGAGGCTTAAAAAAGCAGTTCCCCGTCGATACAGCAGCGATAATGACCTGGCAGCCGAGCCCCGAGCCTCGAGCCTCCAGCCGCCGTCATTACAGGCGCCTGCAAATATTTGAATGACCCAACAATAGATACACAGCAGATGAAGCGACGCCGGAACACGTTGTTAGTTTTTACAGCGACGCCCCACTCGGGCGCGGGAAGGTAGATTTCTAGTTTAAATCGCAATCGCTAAAGTAAATATTGTGGAACGATATTGCATTACAGTATATTCTATCCAGCTCAGATATCTTACTCTTATTGTGGTTCCGTGTAGCAACGGAAAGGTTTGTGAAGTGTTAGAAGTTTGTTGATATTTATAATATCTTAGCTACGTTTTTTCATTTATTAGATTTTTTTGTGAAAAAATAACCTATTTATTTCCTACATGATATTTATCTTTAAATAAGTCACGATAATTTGAACTCTTCATTTTCAAATATCTGTAGTTCAACATCAGGCGCGTGTTTTTTTCGTCCTGTCACTAGCAATAATAAAAAAAAGTGGCCAAGTGCGAGTTGGACTCGCCCATGAAGGGTTCCGTTGCAGCAAGTAACATTATATACATAGTACACATAGTTCTTGTAGTTTGTTGTAACTTTGATCGAAGTTTCAATAATAGTGTATTTATGACGTACTAAAAAAAACTACTCATCAGAGCGAGTTCAAACTAATTTTCGTTGGTAGTTTACATGGTAATGTACATCATATATTTTTTTTAGATTTTTCATTCTCTTACTTTAGAAGTTAGAGGGGGGGGGGACACACATTTTACCACTTTGGAAGTGTCTCTCGCGGAAGTTATTCAGTGTAGACGAAAATGATTTTAGAAACCTTAATATCATTTTTAAAGACCTATCGATAGACAACCCACACGTGTAGGTTTGATGAAAAAAAAATTTTGAGTTTCAGTTCTCAGTATGGGGGGCAACCCTAAATTTTCTTTTTTTAAATTTTTCTGTTGAAATCTTAATGCGGTTTACAGAATACATCTACTTACTAAGTTTCAACAGTGTAGTTCTCATAGTTTCGGCAAAAAGTGGCTGTGACATACGGACGGACAGACAGACAGACAGACAGACATGACGAATCTATAAGGGTTCCGTTTTTACGTTTTACGGAACCCTAAAAAAACGAAGTTACTACAAAAATGTAACGCAAGCATTAACGCAAGCGTAGCTGCAAAATAGCGTGAAAAAAAAACTGTATCACTTCATGTTTTCAATCCTGTATAAAGAAAACAAAATTACATAAATGCATATCGGTAACGGTAACAGAGTAGTGAGTCTAATTCTACATCTCAAAAAATGCCCCTCGCGCTTTTCCTAAATTTTTCAGAAGATTTCACTTCAAAAATGTCAAACCAACGCAAGTTCTACATTTATAATGCTATTAAAACAACAATGAACGACGTAGGCGTATTTATAACTAGTAACATCCCACGTTTTTACCCTAAAATTTTCCGTTCCTTCTATTTTTAGTGGTAAAAAGACTGTCTTATTCCAAACTATTTATTAGTTACCTAACTGTGTTCCAAATTACAACCCGATCGATGGCTTCACATCGCATCGCGGTTAGGCAAAGTTATAGAGCAACACACATTCAAACTTTCGGATTTATAACATTAGTAGGATTATTCACAAAAGAATATTTCTAGAGCCACGTAAGTCTCAAGAATGCGCGAGACGGCACATCGTAAATTCCGCCCCCGAGAGCGTTCATATCCCGCCGCCGAATGCCGCCATATTCGGCAATAATTCGCGGCGCAATCTCGTGAAATCTCCCCACGAGACTCCCGAACTCGCGAGGTGTGTACAATTTTTCCTTTCTGTCTCCCAAATGGCGCTCGCTATAAATTTCCGTCGGGTGACTTGGGGCCATGAACAAAACGAGTTGCTCCTAAATAGATAGTTGTAAGTTGAAACCAGACGTATTTTCTAACTGCGAAGTAATACATTTAGCTTTGGTTGGACATTAGATCGTCCGTAACTTAAGTGACCTGATTACTTTTCCTTAATGACCTTCCTTATGTATAAAACCTAGCGTAATGCCCTAAATGTCTACTAAAAAAATCTACTACTTTCTGCCCGTGGCTGCTTTCGCGTATAATTTAGAAATAAAGTCATATGGAACTTAAAATTTTTCGAGACAAAGAGTAAATCTATGTGCTATTCCTGCTATCTAAGTACCTAAGTTCAGAATTCCAGACCAATTCAGTTTAACAGCATAATTAAGAAATAAATATTTCACGTTATTTTTAGATTTACTTTTACACTTTTGCATTAGTAGGATTTAAATGGTTCAATTGGGAGTTTATATAACTCCAAAATAAATTAAAACACTCATAATGAAGTCTAAACATACCTGCCAAATAAACCACTATGTTTTGTCTACATAATAAAATATTTATACATGAAGAAAACACTTTTAGTACCCCTTTTACGAAAAGTATGCGATGGGAGGAGTACCTATACAATTTCGCACATTTACCTTTACATTAGTTTACGTGGAGAAACAGTGCAAAATGAGATAGGTACTATTTTTTAATTAAGTATGCATAAAAAATACACAGAATCATTTTTAAAAAATTACTTAAGTACCATGGATTTGACACACATCAATTATACACTTTTGTTTATTTTCAAAGCCTGCAGCCATTTTGGCTAGCAATTAATTATTGAACTAGCGTAGAAAACCCCGACGCTTCAGTCCAAATTACCCAATACTTTTGCATCGCGGCGACCACGTGATATATCAATATCCTATCACCAGATCATCACTGACCTTTCTTACCACTCCAGGGCTAGAGTCTCCGCCAAGTCGATGGCCTCGCATGAAATATCACATAATTCCACAGTTATGAAATCACTCTGATGTATGTATCGTTCATGCGCCGCGTTCGACCCTCCGATCCGAGCTCCGCTTTCATTAAATTTCAAATAAATTGAAACACTATTGAGAGTAAACGGGTACGCTACAAATACTGTTACACTGATGGAAACTGAAGCTCGTACTTTACTTTGTATTCTTCGTAACAGAACTCCTTTGGCTTATGAGATTAAACTTTGTTGTTTGCAGGCAAGAAATATTTTATTCAGCTTTTAAAATTGTGCACTGAACTTTCTAAACATAGTTTAGGTGTCATGTGACGGAGTTACACGAGATACTTTGTCGTCATTTCTTCTTAACAATATTTTTAAACAAGGTTAAGGAAGTATTTTAAAATAAAATAATACCTTAATAATCACCGCCATAATAGTATAGACCAAATTCAGTGATGATTAATGATGATGATTATTAACATGATTGTCTTAACATTTATCACATTTTATCACGATACGAATTAATTAAAATTAATAGAGTAAGATCCCAGAGCTCCCAGACGTCACCTATTTTCTGATGAATGAAATATGGACGATTGAGTAGAGTTAGTAAGTACTAAGAACACATGCTTACTCGCTAACTTGCTTAGACGGCCAATTTTGAGATATGGGTACATACAAACATTACCTACTTCACATATTTTCTAATAAGTGATTTTCACGTATGTTGTAGGCAATATCCTTAAAAACAAGGTCCCAATACTCCCAGACACTTTCCGTCGGCCGTTTTGCTTAACAACTTCAAAATAATAATTTAACTTCACTTAAATTCTCATGCTCCATTTGTAAATATGTTCGTCAGACAACTATTTTAAAGCTTTTTCCAATAAGACAGACCAATCTAAGAGCCAATCATCCCCTAAACTCAATTTTAACTCAATATTTCCTAATAAATGTCTATATAATATAATAGTCTCCTGCTCTTACCCATAGGACATAGTTGAGTTTAGGGGATGATTGTCCCCTTAGATTGGTCTATCTTATTGTAAAAAGTAACAAAATAGTTGTCTGACGAACATATTTATTTACAAATGGAGCATGAGAATTGAAGTGAAGTTATATTATTATTTTGGAGTTGTTAAGCAAAACGGCTGACGGAAAGTATCTTTGGAACCTTGTTTTTAAGGATGTTATGGAACATAATTGAAAATCACTTATAGAAAATACGTGAAGTAAGTAATGTTTAGTAGTCGTTAGTATAATTGGCGTTATGCCGTTCTAATTGATTAAAAGTAGACTATGCTACAAGTAGGTAGGTAAAGTTGGTGATTACTGCTGAGGCACCATTAAGGCTGAGCCGAAGGCGAAAGCCTTAAGAGAGCCAAAGACGGTAATCATCAATACACACGTGTATCATACGATGTTTTTCAAGACACTTTTGAACTGATTTTTTAATGTAAATAACATTATAATATATAGAATGGCATATTGGGTGGTTCTGTGCCGTTGCTAAAAAAAAAAGTCGCCGACTCGCGCGCATTGCTAATCTGTGAACAAGTAAACAATAAACATTTTTGGCGCCCTTTTTTTTAGCTGTATTGTTTTTAATGTTTTTATTTGAAAATGTCGTCAGAGTTTTATTTATTTCCTCGCAAATATGTTATAAAACATCGTATGACATATTATGTGCGCTTTGATAATTACAGCCTCTGCTAATTATAGCTCGAACCGAAGGCGGGAGCTAGCAAAAGCAATGTTCTGTTTCCTCACCCTTCTCTTATCTTGGTCTACGTCTGCCAACGTAATTTATTTTAATTTAAAGAGTTTTAGATTTAAAAAAATGAATGATGCAGAACTCTAACCTATATGAAACCAATTCACTCTAGTCTTGAAAATACAGAGATCCTTCAGGAAATACGTACCTACTACAGTTAAAGTCAAACTTCTTAATTCATAAATGAACAATTTACACGTCAATTATTAATGAAATAAAAGAAATAGGACCCACATAGTATCGCAATAACCCATTGCAAAGTGTAGACAAGGTTTAATCGGGAAAAACGCGGGCAGACGCTAGTTTTAACTAAACTGAGTCAAATAAGAAGTTCCAGAGAACACAAAGCTATCAGCCATAGTTTCGCAGCGCCCAGGGAAATCATCAATTACTGAGCGCGAAACTTCATAAGTTTTCTTTCCAAATTGCATTTTCTTCGTCCGTTTCCACTCCTTCCCAATTAAGTGTAGTCGCGGGCCGCGTTGTAGCCGCGGGCCCCAATTAAGCAGCTGACCCGCGGGCCGCGGCCTCACCTCATTAACAAACTCTTTGTTCCCAAAACGCTTCAAAAGCATTCATTTATTATTTAGTTTCGTCACTGTAGTTTGGATTTCACGTCCGTATTTGCGCTGCCTTTGTTTACTTCGCTTTGGAACGTAACAAAAATTGGCAGTTTAAATTGGACTGTTGACTTTGCACTAATGTCGCACATTACATCGTATTAATATTTTAAAAGCGAAAGTAAGTTTGTTTATTAGGTTTCACATGAAAACAACTTGAACGATGATCGATGATAATATTAAGACCAGTAACGTAGGTTACTTTTTATCCCGGGAAAATAACGGGATCGAGTATGATACGAGTAAAACTGCGGGGCACTGCTAGTTCTACTATATATATAATATTATAATAATAAAATTATAAATGTCAATGTATGGATGTTTGGATATTTGGATGTTTGGATGTTTGTTGCTCAATCACGTCCTAACGTATGAACGGATCGGGCTGAAATTTGAAACACAGATAGATTATACTCTGGAAGAACACATAGGCATTTTTATCCCGGAAAAACAACGGGAACAACTGGAACGGGAACCTCGCGGGTAACACCGCGGAGCGCTGCTAGTAGTATAATAGCAGAATATATTTAGCTAAATAAGTGACTTATATAGCTAAACATATTCCGCTATTACACAACTTAAAACGGAGAAGGAACATATCGTGAGGAAACCGACGTATTCTTAGAATCATGCGTCATCCACTAACCTGTACTGGGCCAGCATAGTGGATTATGGTCTAAACTCTCTCCTCGCGAGAGAAGGCCCCGAGTCTCAGCAGTGTGAACATTGCTTATGCTACTGTGATATGTGAGCATGCATGTTGCTCATCATCAGTCAGACGAGTCTAGCTAATCACTCTATTAAAAAAAATTAGATAAAAAAAATCATAGGAATTGCCGATAGAAGTGAAAACTTAATAAGTATTCAGAATTTGATAGCTTACTTCAGAAACTACGCGGGTGAAACCGGAGGGCGTGGCCATGACCATAGCAATGGGAAATGCTAGCGCGTTTCTAAATGGGAAATGGGAAATGCTGGCGCATTTCTACATGGCCAATGGCCATGGTCCCGATTTTACCCGCAGATTCCTCATCATTCTCGAGCGTGACGCTATCATTCAATTCACAGCCCACAAAAGATCTGCCTGTTTTTGTAAAGAAGTTTTCACTTCAAAAACAGCAAATGCCAAAGCTTTTGCCGTTTGTAATTAACAAAAGTTAATTACATCGTCACTACATTTGAGTTGAGCTCAAGATTGGTTCCGAATTGTCTCACAAACTCTATTACCATTTACGAGAGAGCCGAGTTAGTTAGTTAGTCTAGAACTCTAGAAGCTAGTAGAGACGTCTAGACGTAATTTCGTTTGTTTGCTATCTAAACAAAATCACGCATAAACACACGCTGTTACGGCAGCCGTCTCTGCGCTGAATAAGCGACTTCACAATTAAACTTTGGAGTTACAGAATAGGGGCCGATTTATCACAGAAGTTCAGAAAAGTTGATTTTAACATGTTTAATTTAAAGTTGCAGTTCTTTAACATTATTTTTTGCTGCTTTTTAATATATTCTTAAAAACATTTCCATCCTATGAAGGTCTGGAATTAATCTACTTTAGCGATAAGGCCGCTGTTAGTAACTCTAGTTTATATTTAAGAAAATTAAAATAGTAAATCGTAGATATCATACAAAAGCGGTACGCGGTTTAACGAGCGTCATAGGTACTCGTTATTTTACCGCAGTGAAAAGAAGCCTATGTGTTATTCCAGGCCATAAACTATCTGTAACTCAAATGTTTACCTAATCCGTTCAGGTGCACCGACGTGATTGAGCAACAAAAATCTAAACTTTCGCGTTTATCACGTTAGCAGGATTTCTGCGTTTTATCTTATCACTAGCAGCGTCCCATGGTTTTACCCGCGTAGTTCTCGTTTCCGTTATTTTCCCGGAATAAAAAGTAGCCTATTATGTGTTCGTTCTTCCAAACTATAATCTGTGTTTCAAATTTCAACCGGATGCGTTACGTGATTGAGCAATAAACAACCAAACATTGATATTTGTACAATTAGTAAGATGTTCGTGGTTTATTTAAGTGCCATCAAGATTATATTTCCGTGTAATATCACCGAACAATATATATTTTATTATATTATGCTTGCAGAATAGTTCCCATTGTACAACTCTTTTACCTAGAAGTCTCACGTGAGTTGTCGCCGCGAAGCGAGACGAAGATATAAAAACGTTTAAGTCCAGTGAGTAATGCTAACAACGTGGTAATGCTACGTTTTCATATCCGCGCTGAAATGGCAAAAACTCAATAAAGCTGGCGGCACACCACGAGCTAGCTGTAGTGTTAGCTAATGTCTGTTGGGCTAGCTTAAGACTAGGTTATTTATGGCTAACTAGCATCACCCCGCATTTTCACAAGCGTAGTTGCCGTTCCCGATGTTTTCCGTGGTAATAGTTATAAATATCATCATCATCATCAACAGCCCACTAAAACGTTCCCACTGCTGGGACTCTGGGCCTTCTCTCGCAAGGAGAGAGTTAAGGCCATAATCCACCACGCTGGCCCAGTGCGGGTTGATAAATATATTTATGTGCTATTCCAGAATATAAATCTAATTGTATTCTAAATTTCAAAGCTAAACGGAAGCAGCAAAGCAAGAACGGAAAGCAGGAGTGTGGGCAAAGAGGTGCGAAGATGTTGCGATATATGAACAGGAACTTTTCGTCACTGGTGAGATGCGTATCAGGAATGTAGCAGCACACCAAACTCACAGTGAGTCCTCACCAAAATCCCCGCGTCACTGCCCGCTGTGCCAAATGGGCGGCGATCACGCGCGTGCACTCTCCTTGATAAAGGCCGCCCGACGCGGTTGAAACTTAGTCGGATTGGACCAACTATTTCACACGTAACACCCGTGAATTAGTTAAAACATCTGTCAGGTATGGTCTATATTTGAGCGTAAGTTTGTTTAGAAATTTTGGTTACCCATAGTTCTGTAGGCAGTTATATCCATCATCATCATTATCATCACCCTATCTTAGTCCACCGCTAGACACTGCCATGGTTCGCCACTCAGCCCTATCATCAGCGTTTCGTCTCCATCCACATCCTGCTGTTTTCCGTAAATCATCGCTCGATCCAGTCTCAGGGTATTCTACATTACGTTTGCCGATTTTTAAAGCTAGTTAAAGTCATCTGAGGCTAACAGCCATATGAACTGCTAGCTGGTGCTCTCAGTGACACACCAGCCTTACCCGGTGTTGCAGAATGGCCCTGTTGAAGACATTTGTTATGCTAATTCTATGTCTTACGCGAAAATATGAGAAGTGCTAACGTTGAATCGAGGTACGTAGGTACCGCGCCGGGAACGCTCGGTGTAAATGCAGGAGTGTATTAAACGACTTCGTATAACTCAAGGTATGCTTTGAGGAATGGGCTCAAGGATACCTTGAATCTTGGAGCTTTCATGTAACCAGAAGAAATTGGCACACGATTATCATATATTTCAGTAGTAGCAGAATTCTTTGCTGAGTCGGCATGGGGAAGTACCAGATATTTTTCAGTTACCTATTCAATAATCAAGGCAAAGTCACGGCTGGTCTAGTCGAGAGAACGGCGACTACGTGGCGACTATCAATCCGGAGCCCCGGATTCAAATCCCTCGCGCACCACAGTCTTTTTGAAGTCATGTGCGTAATGCCACTAACTTAAAACGATGAAAGAAAACACCGTGAGGAAACCAATATGTACCTAAAATCTTTCTAAATCTTGTGTCATTCACCAACCCGCACTGTGCCAGCGTGGTGTATTATAGCCTTGACTCTCTCCTTGCGATAGAATGCCCGAGTCACAGCATGCAGTGGGAACATTTAGTGGGCTATTTATGCAATAATTAAGCATAGGGGCAAATACTACCGTACTCAAGTTTGAAGAAAAAAATTTCCAGAAAAAAGGGCGCCCACCCACCGCGCCCACCGCGGTCGGCGCTAAGCGATCATTATACGGCGCGTGCTGAAGCCTCGACCAGCTCGTCGCTAAAAATGCAGACTACCCGCAAAATTAATGAGGTGTGAACACAATGTTGAATATTACCGCGTCGCTCGACTCGAGGGCGCTCGCCAACGGATGAGTTTTTAAGAAAATTCTCGGTTTAGCCCGCGTTATGGAAATTATTGTACACTCATACTCGCTGCCGGAACGGAGGAAATACTGTTCCTGCTTCATAACACATTGTCTTATTTGTGTATTCAACTAGATTATTCTTTAGGATTTCCTAAAAATGCTGGAGGAAACGTTTAGGCAACTTCCGCGGTAATGGATCGGACAATTGCTGTGTTATTTAGAAACACTGAAAAATTTGCTAGAATTTATGATTCAGTTAATTGATGCTATTTGATGATGCTGATGGTGTCATTGAAGTATAATATTTACCTCATCATTACATCCCAAAGTTGAGCTTAAGTCAGATTTCAGTTTGAAGGTTGGTTACAGGCTTAGCGCACTTACAGTTACGAGTTACGAGCATGCGAGGTGTTTCTCAAAGCAGGAACCTGAGCCGGAGAGCCCGAGATATTGGCTCGGCCTAGATTAGACAGTTTGGAGCTCCACGTGAACTATGCAAATATACCTTGTTGAAAAATCGACAACATATTTGTGGATCAATTTCACAAATTGTTTTCTTCTGCTCTCTGTAAGACAAAGGTTTTAGTATCAGATATTCCGATTTAAAGGGCAACATCTCTGGGTGACGAGCACAGTACAGTGCTAAGTAATAGATTTGGATTCTTCATCTTACAATAGTTGCGTGACACTTCTGTTAAGGCCAATCATTACCATACGCCACGTAGCATGCTCACCCTGTCACTTTATACGACGAAAAAAATACTCGGTTTCACCCGCGTTGTTCCAGATCTCGTTATTTTCCCGGGATAAAAAACTTGTATGTTGTTTCAGACTATATTATCTATCTATATATGTTATGCTTTTTTTTAATAAAGAGTGACGAGACTAGCAGGACATGTGCCTGATGGCAAGCAACACGCCTGCCACATAACAGCACAGTGCCACGCGCAGCTATTGGAACATGAAGAGTCCAAATCATTACCTAGCCCTGCGCTGCGCTCGTCACTTAAATATCTTAGTTGTTATATCTTTAATTTCTCTGGAAACATTGCCCTTCAAACCGGAACACAGTAATGTTTGCACATTACTGCTTGGCGGTAGAATTACTGGCAAGGGTGTGGTCCTTCCCCAGGCGGACTCTGCCGTATTTTACCACCATTTTTACCATTTTATTCATGTACCAAATTTTATCCAGATCGTTCAACTAGAACTAAAAAGGTACTCACAAGCTTTGGCGTTTATAACATTAATAATAATCGTAGGCTCTTCAGTGACAAACAACTCTATAGTTACTGACATATGTATATCACAGACACAAACTAATTACTTAGCGGAAACCATTCAAGTGTTTAATCACTGATACATCCACACATACACAGCACACACAGCGCACCTTCCGCAAACAGAGGGTCAAGGAGATAGCGATCTCTCGACGGGCTTAATAGCGCAACTTCGATATCTAAGGGTTAAGTAAATTAACTTAGATAAACAAGCCGTAAGTTACAGGCCCTTTATTAAAACTTGTTGTTTATTGTGCTCCCGCTCTCCCCGGCCCGCGGAGGAGATGGGAACTTCGGAGACAGCAGACGGGGACAACTTGAGTTGTACGAACAACTTTGATTCCATTTCTTACTTTTCTTTATGTTATGCTTTTGAGACGTATTAAGTTAAGTATCTGAATGACCGAGCTTGGCTCGATTTAAACACAGATAAAATAGCATTTCCTAAAAATGAAACCTAGCTAGATCGACTAATCGTCCCCTGAGCCCATTGCATACAAAATTTCATGAAAATAATTAAGGTTCTGTGAAAAAAAGAAAAACCTTTAAAACTTGGATGAAACCGCGGGCACAGCTAGTTATTAATATATTTATTATTACTTATAATACACATTTCTCACCCAACACCATCTAAACTAATAATAATATCATCATCATCATCATCAGCCGCAAGACGTCCACTGCTGAACAAAGGCCTCCCCTCTAGATTTCCACAACGAACGGTCCCGCGCAACCTGCAACCAGCGGTTTCCATATATGATAATAATAATATATGATTACCTAATTAAATAATTCTGCAAGACCACGTTTTATTTTTAAAATTAAGCTAGGCCTGCTTCACAAATTATATTATGGCAAACACAAAATGTACCTACGCATCAAAACATATATAGCTGTGAATACTATCTTTCATATTATGCTACCGTTGCATTTTAAGGTCCTGCCTAAACCAACGCTGAACCAAACAAGCCGTCAAATTCCAACAATTTCTTATCCCTGTCACCAAAACGAGCGTCCTCCCGGCGTCCTGGACGACACGTGACTACACAAATAATATAACGTGTGTATGATATGATGTGAGTGTGCGTTATGGCTCGTTTGTACACGGGTTTGTTTGTGTGTTTGCGCTACATTTAGCTGGATCGGCACACGGCGCTGTTTGCGAGGGTAGCTCGCGCCTCGCGCCTCGCGCCGAGTGCTGCATCTATACGCCTAGCTGCTCTGTAAACAGCGAGCGATGATTTTTGAATGGAGCTCAAAAGCCATTGTTCTAACTTTTTCTCGTTAAAATTTCATCACGTTTCCAGTAAATAATTCTGTATTACATTTTTCAGAATTAATTTGTGCTTACTTTTTTCTTTTTTGCAACACTTCACGCTATCTTCAACAATTCTCAAGACTAGAACTATGAGGTTCAATACAATCTATTTTAGTAATAGTCTAGGTTTTAGTATATTAGTGTATATTAAATTAATTAAAAGCCACAAGATCAGAATATAAATTACAAAACATACTACTTATTCTTAATCTGTCCCGCGATCGTCAGATCCCCGCCCAAAAGTGCCCATTAGACTTGCGGCGTTCCCACGCTGGATTGCCAATTGATTGATAGTCTAGGTTGCCTTAGAATAGGTTGTCTGAGTGGGCATTCCTTGTTATATATGTATATAGTCTGAGTGTCTTCAAGTCTAGAGAAAATCGGTTTCTTCTAGATTAGCGCGCTCATCACACTCGTAATATAGGTACAGTATCGTTGCTTAATAACTTGGGAAGACGGCTGTCAAATTAAAGCCTATTAGCCATAGAAAATCATTTACATTACTTGAGCATTTAAAAATAAATAAAATAATCGTTACAGTTTTTACTCGCAAATCCTAGTAGATATAATATAAAATAACGCTATTAAAACAACACCACATTACCAAACTACTTAAATATACAAATAAATTATACTTTTCAATATCAAGCCGAAAGTAGGACCTATTTATTTTATTTAAAGTTAAACATTACTCATATTATCCACTGATCCAACAGATATCAGAATAAATGATCCCCTATCTACACAGAAAGTAATACCTTAGAAAGATTTATCTTACGCAAATTATTTCTCCGAAGCAGTTTCAAAGCAACAATATTTCTCGCCAAAAGGGATCGCAGTAACGAGAATAGATTACCTTAATGTGAAACCCGAAATAACTCCTTTGATGAATGTAGTTAGACTTCATGCCAGTACTCAGACGAAGTGACGAAAACAATGAACTACAGCATTACTTGTATGCAGCTATTTACGAGGATGATACAAAACGCGGTAGAGTCGCCACGTGTCGGTGGTTTTCAGAGGTGGCTCGAACTCTAGGGTTGCCAACTTTCAGGTGGGACAAAAATATTCGAACAAAAAGGTGGCGTAACTTGGCGGCAAGTTTCCGCCGTCGGCCGGATTATGGCAAGACTCAAGCACGTTACAAGTTTGACGTCTCGCTGAATTATTTATTATTACCGCCGTTTGTTGGGAGTTTAATGCGATACATATTTTATTATGAGTTCCGGACAAATTGTAGGTAACAATGTATACTTATGCGTTATAGTTTTGAGCTTTGTATATTGAGCCGACAATTTTTTTTAAACTATTTTATGATTACTTAAAACTTTGCGATGTAAATAAAGCTTTACCTTAAATTTGTTTTGAGTATAGTGAAGGGACGAGCAAGACATCCCTCTGATGGTAAGCAACACGCTTATCCATAACAGCACAATGATACGCAGGTATTTGAACATGAATACTTAAGCCAAACCTTAAATACTTCCTAGTATTGGACTGCCATTTGTCTCTTTGTGCTTTTTTATCTGCAAATATTTCCCTTCAAACCGAACGCAATAATGTTTGGGAATTACTGTTTGGCGATATTATGATATGGTAAGCAGACACTGCAATGAGCTACTATTCGTACTTATTTTAGCATGACATAATATGGAAAGTGCAAAGAATTTGAGTCTTTTTTAATTAGGTATTTTTGCAATATACTTAGTTAAAATATTACATTATAAATAGATTCTGCCATTTTTATTCACATCATTTTGTACAATAAGTGATCTAATAGAAGAAACGCTGAACGCTTAATATAAAACCTATCTTAGTTAGTTTAGTCAGGCGGTTAAGGATAAGCCTATTTTTTTTTTAATTACTCTTATATTGTTATAAATTATAAATGTAAACGTCTGGATATTTGTATCTTTGTAGCTCAGTCACCTGAGAACGGCTGAACGGATCGCTGTCAAATTCAGAAGTTAGATTATAGTTCGGAATAACACGTGACCTACTTTTTACCGCGGAAAAGTTACGAGCACGGGAACTACACAAGTAAGACTGCCGGGTTGTCCTAGTAGATAATAAAGCTACATTTACTAAACAACAAATGAACAGATAATTACGCCACTCCCTTTGTTTGACTTCACACCAAGCCCCCGTGCTAGCCCCGACGGACGCGGTCATCAATCAACCAACACTGCGATGCCGCGCGACGCCGCACGACGCCGCACGACGCCGCACGACGCCGCACGACATCGCGCGACGCCGCGCAACACGTTACCGACAGTTCGTCGCTAATTGTGATTAATCGAGATATTTGAGACGAGCTAACAACGCGGATACAAGTGAAGCCGGATGTTTGGCCGGGGCGGTCCGGGGCGGTCACAGAATGGTTTATCAGTGATATCTATAGATACCATACTTACTATCCTACTAATGTTATACACGCGAAAGCTTATAGGTATGTATGGATGGATGTTTGTTACTCATACACGTAAAAACTACTGAAGGGCACTCCTTTAAAGGGATGAAATTTGGTACATAGATAGACAATGGTCTGGAATAACACATAGGCTACTTTTTATCCCGGGAAAAAACGTGATGTAAAGTTTGGATCATCCTGGCTTTGGCAGATAAACGGTACTAAAGCTGTACCGATCTAAATGTGTCAAATTATAAAGTCATATTTTGGTAAAACCTTCAAAATATTATTAAAATCACACCATTAGTTGCTAGACACTTAAAACATCGTGGTAAACACTTGCCAGACACCCATGTTGTATCAATGTCCATGCAGTTATAATTCTACTTTCGTCACAATTAGCAGCCTTATTATCATAAGCAGCCCACTAAAAGTTCCCACTGCTGAAACTCGGGGCCTTAGTACAATTTATCTGCTAAAACCAGGATGACCCAAACTTCATAATGGTCCATCGGTTTAGGAGAATACGCTGACAAGTTTTCAGCTTTTATAAAATAACGAAGGTCTGAGGTTCACGGGCTATTGCTCTATAGGTATAGTACATGAAATAAAATTATTTAGTTGTTATGATGTATTATTATTAGAATCTATGTTTATAACCCATTTATTTTTTTTGAATAGGTAAATAATTAGTGCCTACCCTATTTCTTTAACTTTATGTGGGTAGGTAATTAAAGATGGGAGTAATCAAACAAAGAGTAAATTGATTAATCTTTGTTTCATTACTCGCATCTTTCTAAGTTTAGATATTTGGTTTAGATCACTAGTAGCCACCACCATTAGTAGATGTAGATTAGTAGATAAGGTCACCATTGGCTACTATAATAATAATCTAAATTAACTTAATTCTCACTGTTAAATAGCAAACGACTTTCTTTGGTGTTTGGCGGCAGGACAGAGCAATTACCACTTCATTCACACCAGCCAACGTACAGACAAGTTAAAGAAACAACCTAGTGTACACTGCTGTACAGCAAAATGCAAATGACCCTATTCAGTGTCGCGTTACAAAAGAAAAAGAATAAAAGTGAAACGGAATAATAAGGAAAGGAGAAAAGGAATGTAGTTGTGGCGGTCCCGTTCGTTGGCGACTGCCGTTCTAATCAGCTGCTGAACAGGTCTGCTTGGACCAATAAATACACTTAGTCTGGAGATTAGTTTTAGGAAAATTTTGTGACTATCTGCGGCCACATGGAGGAATGAATATGTATAATATAATATAATAGGATGTACCGCAATCCCTACTATCTTATTTATGTACAAACTAGCAGTCCGCCCGGCTTCACCCATGCCACAATATATTATAACCTATAGCACTCAGGAATCACGTATCCTACTAATATTATAAATGTCAATGTATGGATGTTTGTTGCTAAATCACGACCTAACGTATGAACGGATCGGGCTGAAATTTAAAACACAGATAGATTATAGTCTGGAAGAACACATAGGCCATTTTTCCTGGAAAAACAACGGGAACAACGGGTACGGGAGCTACGCGGGTAACACCGCGGGGTGCTGCTAGTGTAATATATATATATATCCAACGGATAAAGATTTTTACAAATAGATCCTGAGCTTAGCACGTTCAAACAAAAAATCTCTTCAGCTTTATAATACGCTGCTTACCATAGACTTGCTTTTCTAAAAGAAACCGACTGACCCTCGAACTTGAAATACCAAGACTCCATTCCATCGGGAAAACTCTGTTAAGGCAACGCATTCCACAGCGACGTTCTTATTACAAAAGTGGAGTCAATTCTACTAGTCTAGTCTCCGAGTTAGCATCATTGAAAGGTCCACCATGAACGATGTCGCTTTTCAAGTTACGAGCAGTACCATAGAGAAAAAGGTTCACGTGATATTAGATCATACAAATCAGATGCACACTAATAACAAACACAACACGACATGGCCCCAAACTAAGCAAAGCTTGTACTGTGGGACCCAGATAGCTGATATAATACCTACTTATATGTTATGTTTAAATATTTATTATACATAGAAAACACCCAGACATACTACAGATTTTTGTATTCTTTGCAGGCAGGCTTACGACCAACTAGTGTTCTTGGTAGTAAGTCGGTTGGTAAGCCCTTCGACGATATGTATACGACAGAAAACCGATCAGCAAGCAATTTTGCAGCGATGTCCAAGACTTTGAAGTAACCCCATGTATCCCGTCCCTGTATAATTTAGTCCGAGCATGGAGCCAGTAATAGAGTTATCGCTATAAGTGCCGCCCCCGGGCCCGCTCGCGTTCATTAGATCGCAGCTGCAGATGCCATTTGTATTTACAACTTCACTTCAGCCGAGTTTTAAATTGCTTTATCAAACCGTCACGAGTTCCCCCCTTCTGAGCTCTTTTAATTGTTTCCTATTATACGAACAATAAACTAGTTTAAAAATTTAATTAAAAAATATATAGGAAGCATGAAATATTTACTGTTTTGACCATAAAAATCTATTTACAGGTTGGAAAACATCATAAATGAATTTGCTACTAAAAAATATTGATTTAACATTATTTTTAAATATTTGCAACTACTAACGGAGTAATGTAACGTGATGATTATGTTCTTAAATATTCTGCAGTTATCTATGGTCTTGTACCTATTAAAACCGTCGAATTACAAACTAACCTACCGTACGATTATAATCTCAAGCGTTATATTATAATCTGATGGTGTTGAAAATTTTACGGTGACATATTTATATACAACTTTTGATGTGTAAATTGACGCAATTATTTATTTTCGTTAAATAAATATCTACAGCGACTAATGTTCTTTGCCGCAGTGATACAGTGTCGCTGTAACGCAAAGTCCGATATTTTTTAAGTGAAACCTCTTTTGGCGCGCCACAGACAGATTTTTCGTGGGCTGTGAATTGAATTCTAGCGTCACGCTCGGGAATGATCAGAAATCTTCGGATAAATTCGGAACCATGGTCATCTAGAAATCCATCAGCATTCCCCATAGCAAGACTATGCTCTTGCCCACGCCCGCTCTGGTTTTACCCGCGTATTTTCCAAAGTAAGCTATCAAATTCTGAGTTATAAGTATTCACTTCTATCGGCAGTTCCTATGGCTGGCAAATATTTTAAATAATGCTTGTTCCGTATAATCGGGCAACATTATATCGGCCGCGAAAAATCATAGCGGATCTATGGTTTACAGCCGGCTGTCACTTGTACATTGTCTCTGGTCGCGGGAACGACAATGACATGAGTTTTTTTTTGTGGTTAAAACTGGTGTTTTTCGGATAAAAGCTTTAATATTGTGCGGGAATACATTATTAAAAGTGTTAATTACTACTGGATTAGTGCTGGAATATTAATTGTGAAGTGGCTGCTGGATTGGCCGCTTCTAGAACGCAGGATCGTTCTGGGGCGGGAGATCGTCTACGGAACTGTCTGGTTTGGTGTCCTACTTTCCATATTTCTCCTGCTCCCTATTCCTCTCGACCAAACTGGGCTTTGGACGACGCCGGGAACCCTACGTAAGTGATTTCTTTTCGGTACCTTGTTTGCAATATTAAAATCAGTATAAAAGCAAAATAATAATGTTCTAGACTTGCTATGGGTCCCAAGTCGGTATTTCTGGCATAAATACTATACATTTTTTGGTAGACAGAGCGCGGTTAGCCGTAAATACCCCTTTTTTGTTTTTAGTTTTCTGGGAAAATATATCGGGTAGGCCAGATATTTGGGGGTTCCCAGTTTATAATTTCTCCCCAAACTGTCGGGAAATTGGTATTAAGTGGTATCCGGCTTAATAGGTTGCGGATATAATTGTTGTGACATTGTCCGAACTTTAGGTTAATTTAAAATTTAAATTTAAATTTAAAAATGGCTTCGGATTTGGCCAACCAGCTCCGGTGGTTTGAATCCTTGCAAGGATTGGTCGGCAGGAGAGACCGGGAGGAGGCGCTATTAAACAGGGCAGAACACCTCGACAGGCGCCTGGAGATCGCTGAGAGGAGCACAGGATTGCTGCGGGATGCAAGGCCGCCTCCACCTGAGGAGCAGATGGAGAGGATCGACGTGGACATGCGGCGCATCCTGGATGTGTACGACGAGGTCTCCGAAAGGGTTCGCCAGCTGGAGAGGTCTCGTCAGGGAAGGGCGAACACGGGACCCGTCATCAGGGATGCGGGTTCGGGTGTAGTGGGACGCCTTCCCACTCTGGACTTGCCCAGGCTTACAGGTAACCTGCGGGAGTGGAGCGGCTTCCGGAGCATGTTCGCCTCTCTCGTGGATTCACGCACCGATTTGACGAGGGCGGAGAAACTGGCCTATCTCCGCACGTCACTGGAGGGTGAGGCACTCTCCCTGATCCAGCACCTGGAGCTGCATGACGACAACTTCGGCACGGCGATGGAGTTGCTGGAGACGAGGTTCCAAAACCCTCGGCTCCTCGCCGACGCTCACGTGTCCCAAATACTGGGGCTGCCGAAGGTGACTGAGAGGTCTCAGTTGAGGCCATTAATCCTCACGCCCGTGAAGGTGGCGTACAACGCCTTGCGCAGCTTGGGACTGCCAGTAGAACACTGGTCATTTCTGCTGGTCCACATCCTGCTGGGCAAGGTGCCGCTGGAGTTGCGCGCCCGGTTCGAGCGGGAAAGGGGCCTTCACGCCGATCCGAAGGTCTTCCCCACGTTCGAGGAGCTACTTCGGGTCCTGGAGTGGGAGGCGAGGATGGCAGAGTCGGCGCCTCAGGAGGCGCAGCCCGCCGCTTCAGCTCGTGGCCCTGCCGGAACAGGACCGCGACCTACCAATCCCCGCACTCAGGGTGGGGTAAAGCGGACGGCGACGGTGACGACTGCGTCGGAGCAGGAGTGCCCGAACTGTGGCCAGCTTCACGCGCTGGTGCAGTGTCCGGCCCTGCTTGCGAGGACGACTTCCGACCGACGAGGCATCGTTCGGCGGTTGCGTCGGTGCTACGGGTGCCTGGGGGGTCATTTGTACAATGACTGCCCCACGGCACGGCCGTGTCCTGGGTGTGGGGGACCACACCACCAGCTCTTGTGCACCAGGAGCGATGGTGCTGGTCGACAGCCCTCAGGGAGGGGGCCCTCCACGGGCGGGGGCGCTCCCACGCAGAGCCACGCATTGTACAACAATGAAGTGGCTACAGCGTGGAGCACACCCCCTCCACCCCAACTCCCGGCAGCACCGGGCAGCCCAACAAGGGGCGTCCTACACGTGGCTCGGTCACCGACCTCACAGCCCGCGCGGACGCGGGCGAACTGGAGAGGTGGAGGGGTGATACCGGAGTCACCACGGGGGCCAGCTCCCCAGCGTTATCCTTCTCCGCCGCTGGATCCGCGATTAATGCAATGGTGAGCGTACACGCCTCCCCTCCATGAGCATCCGAGGCTGGACTACCACCCGCCCTACTTTCAGTATGGCAGGGCAGCTGGATATGCCCCCCCTCCGATGGCCCTTATGACTCGGCAGCCATATTGGGCTGGGCCCTGTAGTCCGACGGGTTCGGACGGGCCTCGGAGGGATTGACTAGCCTCCGTTCCCTTGGCACAGGATCAACCGGTGGTCCTGCTGCCCACCCTCTGGTTAAGGGTTTGGGGTCCAAGAGGCGACTACGTCCGGATACGAGCGCTCTTGGACACAGGGTCCCAGGGGTGTATTTTGACAACCCGGGTTGCTCATCGCCTGGGCCTGGCTAGGTTTCCGTCACCGACTCCGTTGCGAGGAGTCGGGAACTCAGAGGTGCGGTCGGCTGGACAGACCCGCCTCTCCTTCTCGTCCGTACATTCCTATTCGGAAAGGATTGCGGTCAGGGCCACCGTCATGGATTCGGTTGTCGGTTGGCTTCCTCAGGCGGAAATAGATCCGGATCTTTTGTCCTGTACTAAGGGTCTCAGGTTGGCGGATCCCCGCTTCGGGATGGCGGGTCCGGTAGACCTTTTGTTGGGTTCTGATGTACTGGGTTACATCATGAACGGCAAGCCTAGACTGCTGGATCAGTCTTCGCTGATGGCGCTGCCCACCATCTACGGGAACGCCATTTTGGGAATGGTGGATGAGTGGCAGCAGTCGAATCAGGCTTCTTTTACGGGAACGGCCCTCGCTCAGATCATGCAGAGGTTCTGGGAGATCGAAGAGCCGCCTACCGTGTCTCGGCTGGATCCCGAGCACGTGGAGTGTGAGAACTTTTATCAGGCTCACACTCGGAGAATGGTTTCTGGGCGATTGGAGACTAGGCTGCCTTTCCGGGATAACCCCCCGCGTCTGGGCCAGTCTCGATCATTGGCCGAGAAAAGGCTCAGGTCCATGGAGCGACGCATGGCTCGAGATCCTGTACTTCGGGAAAAGTACATCGAGTTCATGAGGGAGTATGAGGCACTGGGCCACATGTCTCCGGCTCGCGACGACTGGTCGACCATGGACCACTACTTTTTGCCTCATCACGCCGTTTTGAAGGCGTCGACGGGCAAACTCAGGACGGTGTTCGATGGATCCGCTCCGACTTCGACAGGAGTGTCACTGAACCAGTGCCTCCACGCTGGACCGAAGTTACATCGGGATATTGTAGACATCATCCTGAATTTCCGTAGGCATCAGGTGGTGTTGGGAGCGGACATCCGTATGATGTTCCGACAAACGGTCATACACCCCGAGGACAGGAGGTTCCAGTTGATCCTCTGGCGGGAAAGTCCTCAGGACCAGACTCAGATGGATGGTGTATGAGTTGAACACCAACACCTATGGGTTGAGATCAAGCCCCTTCATTGCGATCCGCTCACTGCTGGAGTTGGCGGAGCAAGAACGGGCTCGGTACCCACGTGCAGCCGCAGTTCTGGAACGCGACCTGTACGTGGACGACGCGACGTTTGCACTGGTGCGCAGACGGTGGAGGAAGCTCTGTTGCTCCGGGATGAGCTTACAGAGCTTCTCGCATCTGGAGGCTATGAGCTTCGGAAATGGCTCTCTAACGACCCTAACGTCCTGGCTGGTATCCCGGACGATCACCAGCAGGATCCCGGGCTCTTTGAGGAAGGTGACGATCCGCACGGGATTGCGGTTCTGGGCATGCAGTATCAACCGGTTGCTGACATCTTCACCTTTCGGGTGGCACTGGAAGCCACACGCGCGTGGACAAAACGGACGGTTTTGTCCACCATCGCCAGGATGTTTGATCCAAACGGTTGGATCAGTCCGGTTCTGTTCGCAGCCAAGTGTCTGTTACAGCGACTTTAGATTCTGAAGGTCTCATGGGACGACCCCCTGGTTGGAGACTCGCTTAACATTTGGCTTCGTTTAATATCTGACCTCGAAACGGTCAATCGAGTGGCGTTGCCCCGGCGCATTCTGCCACCAGGCTGTAGCCGGATCAGCCTGCACGGGTTCTGTGATGCGTCCGAGCTGGGCTATGCCGCATCTGTGTACTTGCGTACAGTTGACGCTGGAGGCCACGTCAATGTCACGCTCTTATTGGGGAAGAGCAAGGTAGCTCCTATCAGGACACGACTCACTATTCCGAAATTGGAATTGAGCGGAGCCACATTACTTGCTCGGCTGCTTAAGCACGTATATCAGGAACTGTCCACCTCGATAGACATCCGGAAGGTCTATGCGTGGTCAGACAGTCAGGTCGTACTTGCCTGGTTACGAGCAGCCCCTCACACCTTGGAGACTTTTGTGGGAAATCGGGTTTCCCAAATCCAAAACATTGGACTGGACATGATTTGGAGACATGTCCCGGGTGAGTTGAACCCCGCTGACTGTGCTTCGCGCGGCTGTTCCGCGCCGGAGCTAGTTGATCACCCCTTATGGTGGGGTCCGGACTGGCTGCGGGAGCCAGAAGCTTCCTGGCCAGCTCTCGGCGCGGACTCGGAGCGAGCGGAGCTGCCCGGAGTCCGCGTGCATGCGATTGTGGCGGAAGTGCCTCCAGACCCTGACTGGTTGACGGGTCGTTACAGCAAGCTGGATAAGTTGTTGGGGGTAACTAGCTGGATTAAACGCTTCATCCACAACTGTCGTCACCCTCGTCAGAGGAGGAGTGACCAGATCGCCACTGTGGAGGAGCGTCGGAGTTCCTTGCTGCACCTCATTCGGCTGGTGCAGGGTGAGAGGTTTCCGACGGAACTTGAGGCGCTGCGCTGCGGTCGCGCTCGCTTGAAGGGTGCGGTCGCTAAGTTGAACCCTTTCACAGATCAGGATGGTCTTCTGCGCGTAGGAGGTCGGCTCCGGAAAGCTTACCTGCCGTACGGCAGCAGGCACCCCCTGTTGCTACCGAAAGGAGGTCCTCTGGTGGACCTGCTGATCACCGATCGGCATATCGGTAACGCGCACGCTGGATGTGGCGCGCTTCTCGCTGTGTTGCAGCGTGAATTCTGGATCTTGTCGGCTCGCAGGGCGGTCCGAAAGGTGCTGTTTAGATGTGTCCCTTGTTATAGGCTCAAGGCGTCTACCATGCAGCCCATGATGGGAGATCTTCCTCCGGATAGGATTTCTCCCTCGAGGCCGTTCGACGGGGTCGGAACGGACTTCGCTGGGCCCTTCTCGGTCAAGTCATCGACGTTGCGTAACGCCAAGTTCGTTAAAGCCTACCTGTGCGTCTTTGTGTGTTTGGCCACCAAAGCAGTCCACCTGGAGCTGGTCTCTGCGCTGTCTACGGAGGCCTTTGTCGCGGCGCTGGATCGCTTTGTAGCGCGAAGAGGAGTACCCTCTTTAATACGTTCGGACAATGGCACAAATTATCGAGGGGCGGCGAATTATTTACGCGAAGTTAATAATTTTTTAAATTCTGGTAATAATAGTTTAAGTCTGGCTCTCGCCCAGCGGGGAATCAGCTGGCAATTTAGTGTGCCGGCCTGTCCTCACTGGGGAGGAATTTTTGAGGCTGCGGTGAAGTCTGCTAAAACCCATCTCCGCCGTGTCATCGGGGAGACCGTGTTAACTTGGGAAGAGTTAGTCACGGTACTATGCCGCGTGGAGGCAGTGCTTAATTCCTGTCCTCTCTGTCCAATCTCGCCTGACCCTAACGATCTAGAAGTCTTGACGCCGGGTCACTTCTTGATCGGTCAGCCTTTAACCGCGTTGCCGGAGTATCCCTGGAAGGATGAGCGCCCCGGACGCCTGTCCCGTTTTCAGTTATTGCAGCAAATAAGTCAAGACTTCTGGAGGCGCTGGTCGGCCGAGTACTTGCATCTGTTGCAACAACGGGTAAAATGGACAGATAGGACGGAGGCCCCTCGGGAAGGGGACTTAGTATTATTAAAAGAGGCAAATTTGGCCCCCCTACTCTGGCGTAGGGGACGTATTTTAAAATTGATATCTGGTACTGATGGCACACCCCGCGTGGCGGAGATTCTGGTTTCTGGTTCCAGACTTCAGCGCGCGGTGTCCTCTCTGGCACGCTTGCCTCTTTATTAGATATACGTATTTTTCATGGTTAAAAATTTATTTAATTTTATTGCTATTTTTGGTAAAGTTTTTTTTTTTTTTTTGGTTTGATTTCCACTTTCGGGTCAAAGTTGGGAATTTCGTTTTATTTGGGGTCCGGATACTACTAAATACTGGTTTCTAAAATTGAGCTGGAGTTCAATTGGTCGGGGGTTTTGTTCCGTATAATCGGGCAACATTATATCGGCCGCGAAAAATCATAGCGGATCTATGGTTTACAGCCGGCTGTCACTTGTACATTGTCTCTGGTCGCGGGAACGACAATGACATGAGTTTTTTTTTGTGGTTAAAACTGGTGTTTTTCGGATAAAAGCTTTAATATTGTGCGGGAATACATTATTAAAAGTGTTAATTACTACTGGATTAGTGCTGGAATATTAATTGTGAAGTGGCTGCTGGATTGGCCGCTTCTAGAACGCAGGATCGTTCTGGGGCGGGAGATCGTCTACGGAACTGTCTGGTTTGGTGTCCTACTTTCCATATTTCTCCTGCTCCCTATTCCTCTCGACCAAACTGGGCTTTGGACGACGCCGGGAACCCTACGTAAGTGATTTCTTTTCGGTACCTTGTTTGCAATTAGGGGGTAAATATTAAAATCGGTATAAAAGCAAAATAATAATGTTCTAGACTTGCTATGGGCCCCAAGTCGGTATTTCTGGCATAAATACTATACAATGCTAATACAGTACAGTATCATCCATACAGATAACAGATTGTGTAGTGGTAGGGCTCTTTGCAGAGTTCACCTGGAGAAGTACCACACCTTTGCTAGTTATTCTACCGCCAAACAGTAACGGCAACATAACTGTGTTCCGATTTGAAATTAAAGAGCATATAGATAATACATAATAGGATGGATATTATTAGACTTAAATTTCTGGGGGACGAGCGCAATGCAGTGTTAAGTAATGAATTGAGCTTTTCATGTTCCAATAGCGTGTTACTATTCTGCTATAGGCAGGCAAGTTGCTTACCATCAGCACTTGCTGTTCGTCTCGTCGCTATATAATGTAAAAAATACTGCTAATGTTACGCAAGTTGCTAATGCGAACTCACAATATTTCACGGACCCAAAAAGCGTCTTAATACGTCCCGCGGTTTTACCGCCTAATTAGATCTGCTTTGGCGTTGCTATTGCGGTCTCTGTCATTTTAAAAGAAAAGAAAAGAGACGGCAATATTAAAGCTAAAACTGTCCCGACGTCGTGACGTCGGGCCACCGCCACCTGTCAGTAGCATGTTGGTGCCTCGAACCCATAAGATTTCTCATACCAAAAGTTTTCACTCCATGAATAAACACAGGGTACATTAAAATACACATTTTACATAATATAATTTTATGTTAGTCGCAGAATTCGAGAGTACATCAACTTTACTCAATCCTATTCACTATTCAACTTAACAATATCTAGTCTACTCTAGTAAATGAGTGCCTTAACAGTGCTTAAACCTCAGTTGCGTACTTAGCCCCAAGTACTACAATGAAATAAAGATAAAATAAGTCTGTAACAGTAAAATCATAAAAATAAACAGCTTTCAACTAGCTTTTAAACCGCTCCTTAGCATAAAGATTAAGCCCAGATTTACAGCTTTAGAGGGCAAGCAAGTATATTCTCTGAGGGCGCTCCAGACTCCAGAGCAACCGAGCGCAGCGTCGAGAGTGCTTTTTGTAAATTGGAGAATTACTATTCTTTGCGCGTCGCATTAACGGACAACAACGACTCCAACTCAGAAGTGGAGTAAGTTAAGGTCGTCGCACACCCTCCTGTTTTAAATCTGCACAAAGCCTTCGGGTGAATGGGAAACAGCCTAGAGACACGTCTCAGGACGGAGGCATTTAAAGTTTTAAATCTGTTTGATGAAAAAATATTACATTAATAAAAATGTTAATAGTAAAAGATTATTGTCTATGATAATTGTCTTTGGGCTGAAGTGTGGAAAGCGTTACATCGAGTGGGATTTGCCACATGGTTAAACTCTTGATGTCTTCAAGTCCAGAGTGAATTTGTTTACTTTAGGTAACCTCGCTCTATGGTAGACCGCATGATCACTTAACATAAGGAAAAATGGTAATCAAACCAAAGTCTAAAATAATCATTTCGTTGACAAATTCATGTAAGATCTATGGCAATCAGAATAGCCACTTTACGTGTTCATAGTTCGCTGTTTTCAGTTACATTTTACATATTTCACAAACCTAATGCTTATAGCATAAGCAACCCAATCAAGATTTTCAGCGAAGGGACTGGTTCAGGTTTCAGGTCTTCTTTCTCAAACAGAGAGTCAAGGCCACCACGCTGGCCCAATACGGGTTGACGGATGACGATTGAATCCATGGCCTCATGGATTTATGGAATATAACTGTTTTTCTTAACCCTCCACCGTTAAATCTAGTCATGACGACAAATGTACAAACAAAACGTACAGAACATCACTTGGGAAAATTATTTAAAAAAAATTGGCAGTCATAGGAACTGCCGATAGAAGGGAAAACTTACTTATAACTTAGAATTTGATAGCTTACCTTGGAAACTACACGGGTGTAAACGGAGGGCGTGGCCTCGCCATCATGGCATGGCCATCTAGAAATGCGTCAGGATCTCCCATTGGCTCACGCATTTCTAGATGGCCATGCCATGATGCCCAGGCCGCGCCCTTTCAGCTTTTCCCATTGACTGACGCATTTCTAGATGCCCATGTCAGGGTCAGGGCCAATCGCCAAGGTCAGGAGTTTACACGAAGACTTCTTATCATATCCGAGCGTGACGTTAGAAATCAATTTACACCCCACGAAAAATTTGTCTAGGCGCGCCTAAAGAAGTTTTCACTTCAAAAAGTCATAGATGCAGGTAAAATTCAAACCTACAACCTGATGATTATGCGGCGCACATACTAGCCACTATATCACCTTGGCTTCACATCGAATACACCAAAAGTTAAAATGACCAACGGTTAAATCCTCCGTTCATTGAGTCGAGTCCGCATTCAGTCACTGTGTCGCAGTGTGCGAAATCCATTAACAACTCCGAAACTGAAGCTATTAAAGTTAAACATTTTCTGGATTTCTGCTGGATTTCCGACACGTAACCTTTAAACTTAGTTGGAACTTAATTAAGTACAGATTTGTGCTGAAACAGAAAGCGTTCGGTTCCCGCTGGGGTCACGTCCGCGATCAGAATGCTCAAGGAGAAACATTTTAAGTTTTGGAATAAGAAATTAGCGAAAAATATTTAATGGCTTTGAATACGTATGCAGATGAGAGTCAGAAACGTAAACAGAGGCTATTGAAGTGAAAAATAATTTAGCCATGAAAGCGGTTTTTTGTTAAGTTACGGCTGGTCTATACTAGTCGGAAGAATGGCGACTGCCGATCCGATCCGATCCGTTTTTCGAAGTCATGTGCGTAATGCTGCTAACATAAAAAAAATTGGCAGTCATAGAAACTGCCGATAGAAGTGAAAACTTATAACTCGGAATTTGATAGATTACCATGGAAACTACACGGGTATAACCGGAGGACGTGACCTTGCCATCATGGCATGGCCATCTAGAAATGCGTCAGCATTTCCCATTGTCTGACGCATTTCTAGATACACAATCGCCAAGGTCCCGACTTTACCCGAAGATTTCTTATCATACCCGAGCATGATCCTAGAATTAAATTTACACCCCACGAAAAATTTGTCTAGGCGCGCCTAAAGAAGTTTTCACTTCAAAAACGGTGAAGGAAAACATCGTGACGAAACTGACATGTACCTACAATCTTTTGAAGTCATGTGTGGCATGGATTATGGCCTTAACTCTCTCCTTGCGAGAGAAGGCTCCGAGCCCCAGCTGTGGGAACATTTAGTGAGCTGTTTATGGTAAGCAGCTTTTGATTTGGGGAAAATGTTGTAGGTTCGCGTCAACGACATATTGATGTAGCGGCGTAGCATCAGAACAGCGGCTGTTTAGTACTAAAATTCTAAGTTGTAAGTATTGGTTAATGTACCTACACAAGCGGAACATAGTGTTAAATAAATACACTTTAAATTTAATTTGGTAGTAGAATATCTGACAAAGGTGTGGTATTTCCCGAGGCGGACACAGCAAAGAGTCCACTACAATGCTGGTTGCCTGGAAGAGACTGCTCTCAGCAATAGAGCCGCCACTTGTGGTGCTAGTTCCTAAGTGTTTCACAGTATTTTTTAAATTCGTTTGTACTACAAAAAAGAGCTTTATATCTATCTACCATACACAGTCTCTCTTATGAACGAGCAACCTTAAATACGCCAGAAAGCATTACCCCAAACTTTTCTATCCCGGCACTAGTCAGCGCATTTCTTCAGCAAAAGGTAAAGATAACGATTAGCCTTCCCGTACACTATAGTTTGTTAAGCTGACTCTGCTAATACACCGTTAACGGGCCGACTATATCCTTGATTCAATTATTCAATGTTGCCGCTAAATCGCGCCGCCCGTTAAACATTGAGATACGAGTGTTTGGGCATTTAATTAAAGTGTCTTTGGAGTGAGGAATGGCGGTCCTAGCAATTACGGGGTCAATAATTTAACTAGAGGTCCGTGATACGTTTGCTGAGCGATCTATCGGGGCTGAGGAGGTGCTGAGCGCAGAGGTCGGGAGTTATGTAGGTCGCGTGCGGTCGGCGCCGTTTTGACCTCTATTTGACACTTCTGGAACGATAGATACTATAGTACGATACAAGATTTAAAACACTATTTTATTGACTTAAAGGATAAAATTGATTAAAAAAACAAAAAAAAAACAATTATTATTATGTACGAAAAACCAAAAACCGATTTCAATTTAAAATTAAACACAGACACTCGACAAAATTTTATATTTTTTGTGTGTAAATAAAGTGTCCCAAGAGACCACGAGGTACGTTAACTTGTAGTCATGACAAAAATAGCCGAAATAAGATACGTTAACAATTATACACAACCACCTCGTTTGATGTTGAACGACGGTGTAGTCTACTGTGAAGCGCGCTTATCTAGAAGATACCCATTCTTTCTCGAGACACTGAGATTGTATCCATCTGCAAAAACGATAAAAGAGTCAAACCTCCTTGTTCTTTCAAGTCTTTCAAAATACCTTCCTAGCCGAGTTTGGGTTCTACTTTCCATTTGGCAAGTTGTAAATCCTACTAATCCTACTTCCTATTCTGCCAATATTATAATCTCTAATATTATCACTACTAATATTATAAATGTCAATGCATGGATGTTTGGATGTTTAAATATTTGGATGTTTGTTGCTCAATCAAGTCCTAACTTATGTTATGATTTTTAGTCTTTATTCATAATTTAGTCGAATTTTGTTATTTCACATTTATTACCACATTATTATGCATGGTAACTCTTGCGTTGAATTCCGGTCGTGCCAACCTACCAACTATTGGTTTCTTAATCACCACCTTTACAAGCAGTTATTTTACAGTGTACCAACCTACAAAGTTTAGTAAAATTAACATAAATAGTCTGGTAGTTGGCATACAAGGGTTCATTCTCATTTTTCTCATCAGAGCCGAAAGATGGTCGGCAGTAATAATTTATAGCATTGTTAAAATATAATTGTTGTACCTATGTACCTAAGTACCTATATGGAAATAAATGACACAAGGAGAACGAATAACGGACTTTTAATTATATCTCAGAAGAGGGAACAAAACCAGAAACGAAGGTATGTTGAAAAGTTATTTTTCAAATGTTGAAGTATTGATGTAACGCCCACGAAGTTTTTTTATACTTTATTTTAAATTTGGATTGAATAATGATACGCGTAATATAATGTGCAAATTAATGCGTGTGTGATGTGTGTTGATCCTCGGCCAAGGCAACTCTTTGGCAGTGTTCATCGTATACTCGCACGCGTTTAAGTAAGTTGGACATTTCATTGCTCGATCGGGGCTACTCTCTGATAGCATTGAAATGTTTGATGTGTACTGTACTATGCTAATCATTTTTCTTTCAATGATCTCGCGAGCACATAGTTTAATTACGAGTATTTAATTGGCTTTAATTTAATCGAGATTTGATAATGATGCGCGCAATCATGATTGTGTTAATGTATGTTTGATGTGCATTGATCCTTGGCCAAAGAGTAGCCTCTTTGGCAGCGTTCATTGTACACTCGCATGCGTTTTAAAATCGGACATTTCATTGCTCGATCGGGGCTACTCTCTGATAGCATTGGCATGTGTGACATGTACTGTTGTTTGCGCTGGTCAATTGAAAATCTCGATTATTAATGTTTAACTACCTCGCTTATTTTAGCAAAAGCTTGTTTTTATCAGCACATCAATATTTTATGACTACCCCCATTTATGATTGTTTTGAAGTCACAACTATTTCGTTCAATATCTTTTTACGCGACTATTAATGTTTGTTTTTGGTAATTGAAATTGTTTTTTTTCCGCTGGATAAAACTGAGCGAGTATGTTTTTGCTCGATAACTAGGTATGAGTGACCCACTTAAGATTTTGTTGAAGTTACAAATTATTTCAAACGCTATTTTAAAGAAGCGGTATTATTTTTGTCGAGACTGTGGATAACTTTTTCTATAACAAAAATGTATGTTAATCTTTCGTTTCAAAACCAGGATCCACTATCGTTGTAATGTCTATTTAAATTACGATTGTTTTATATTTCCGTTGAGCGAGTATGTATCTCGCTGAATATCTGACTATGAGCGAGTATGTTTCTCGCTCGGTAACTGATTATAAGCTAGAATGTTTCTCGTTCGATAACTGATTCGCTCGATAACTGATTCGCTCGATAACTGATTCGCTCGATAACTGATTCGCTCGATGACTGATTCGCTCGATGACTGATTCGCTCGATAACTGATTCGCTCGATAACTGATTCGCTCGATAACTGATTCGCTCGATAGCTGATTCACTCGATAGCTGATTATAAGCGAGTATGTTTCTCGCTTGATAATGGACTATGAGCGAGTATGTTTCTCGCTTGATAATTGACTATGAGCGAGTATGTATCTCGCTGGATAATGGACTATGAGCGAGTATGTGTCTCGCTGGATAATGGACTATGAGCGAGTATGTGTCTCGCTGGATAATGGATGAGCGAGTATTTTGTCTCGCTGGATAATGGACTGACTATGAGCGAGTATGTGATGGATAACATGTGAGCCAGTATGTTCCGCTGGAAAACGGATTGATAATAAATACCTCACTGTGTAACAGAGAAACAAATTTACAAATGTAATGAGTCCAATAGTAGAACTTCATTATTACAGATCTTCTGATTATTTAATCTATTAATTTATCAAAAATCAAATCAAAAATATTAATTGCAAGTTACATGACTCATAGAATTAAAATGTCACAATGTTTTTACAAAAGTATTTTTCAATTGCAATAATTTAAAATACAGTCATACAAACATGTCATTATGTTATTGAATTGTAATTGTGTTTTTGAATTAAAGTATTTTCTATGCTGGTGACAAATATTACAAGGGGAAAAGATTTGCTTGTTTATTGAAATAATATTTCGTTTCTCAAATAACGTGGTCTAACGTACCGCAGAGTTGCGTAAACGTCTGAGCTTGAATATTATGTATACCAAAGCAAGAGCATACCGCTAGTACTTGATAACTGACTGGACCGACTGATTAGACAGCTAGTTCTATTTTTGTTTATGAATGATTTAATAATAATTTATGGTATGAATAATATTCATGTAACATTGGAAAATCCTAAATCATACAGCTGGGTGTCTAAGGCTATGTTATTATTATTGGTATATAAACTGTAATTTTCGATTATTTGCATCAAAACGTTTACCTCGTGACAAAACACAATTTTAAGGCAATTCTCGAAGTTCGTGTAAAAAAAAAAAGGAAATTGAATCGCACAACTAGATATCTTAGACTGTGTTACTGTTAGTACGTAAACAGATACTGTCGGGATTTATGTTTAAATTTCAGAGAATACAAATATGCCGAAGACGATGTGGGTACACCCCGGGTCCACCACCTGGGTGGCGATGGACAAAGAAAAGTAAAAAGGTGCGGATTCTGATGTCATCTCTGATAATATTCTTCAGAAACTCGACCTAGTAATGAACCTCTTAAAGACCCGGAAGGAAACAAGTGAGCTGTGAATGTTAAAATGTTAAGTCTGTGTTAATTGTAATCGCGTTTCATCACAATTTGTCCCGAAGATTAGAGATCAAACCATTGATTGCTGGATAACATTAAGTTAGTTTGTACATAGTGTGATAGTGTAGTTAGCCAGCAAAATTGTACATTACACGTCAATTAGATAACTTTGACTTTGGCTTAAGAAAAGTCGACAAGTGTGCCATTATATACGGTCGAGATGACCAATAACGAAACTAATACATTTCTCGTCAAAACATGTTATGAAAATTAGATGGGCTAGCAAGAAAATCATTTGAGTCCTTGCCAACAGTTGTTTTCACTTGCGAAGAATGGCAGAATAAACTGCTGAAAATTTTCCAAAGTATAAAAAAAAATATATGGTCAACTTTTGCAAAAAAATAAATAATTAAATGATAAATCGAACTTCAAGCAATGATTGAATTTTCACGAATGGGTATTTTTATGCCAAACTGAAGACTGGTACACAAACATGAGATTACTGGCATAAAGGCGGTGCATTAAAATGTAATTTATGGATTACGGAATCGAACAATTAGGAATGGAGCACAGGCCCTTAATTATTTAGAGCCGGAACACCTGATCTGTTTTCTTTAATCTCAAAAACCACAAACTTATTCAAATAATAAACAGTAAACCATTATCAAGAAAATAAACAGATCCTAGTCTTAGTATAATTCACTCTAGGTTTAACAAAATCGAGTGCTATCGTTGCCGTTCCAAAGGCCACTCTTACTTCGAATGTTCTATACCAATAATGAAATGCAATCGTTACTACCGCGTCGGACATACATATTATATCATTAAATACACCTTTAAACGAAGCGAGTCTTGTATATATCTAGATAACTATATTATAGAATCTGAATCTCGGAAACGGTTCGAACGATTTATTTTCAATTAAATTACTAGCGGCCCATTCCGGCTGCGCTCGGATATTGTTATTTAAAGACTATTTTAATCGAAATAAAAACTATCCTATCTCTCAAGTTGGACCAGACTGCTCACAGTGTGCCAATTTAATTTAAAAACAGTTAAGTAGTTTAGGAATCCACCGCAGACAAACATCGTGACAGGAGATTTATATATATGAAGATATAAGTAAGGTTTCAGAGACGATAACTCGATCTAACTAGGTTTCATAAAAAAAAAACGCATTTTATGCACGGTTTTAGACAATTAAACATTGTTACATTAACATTAGAATGCGACGGTAAATTGCGCCACATAGCGCGACAGTATAGTACCTCAGGTGGAAAGTTGGGCGGTCACGAAATAGTAGACCCGGGTTCGAAACAAGACTTTCTCTTTTTCTTGTTTTTTTTTTTTAGAAAATCTATTACTATGAGCTGTAGGTAAGCCTTATCTGTAGGTAGCGTAAGTATACTCAGTGACCTCAGTCATAGATCGTAGAACCCAAGATAGGCCCTCCCAAACTTCAGGGCGCACCCAATTATGTCAACGTTGGGAAGAGTGAGCTCACTCTTTCCGTTCTAGTCGCTTGCAAGACGCGGTGGACGCCGGACGTTTTTACCTATCATTATTCGTTGTCAACAACCAAAATAAGTAAAACCACAGCAAATCTCACCGCTAGCGATTATGGGGTCAAGTAGGTATATTGGTTGTTTGTAAACCACTTACGATACACACAGAGACGCAGTTTATTACTAATTTCAAGATGCTCAGTGCACATCTATTGATTTATATCGATGACCTTAGTGTTTAAACCGAGCACATCTCGGGTATTCGGGTACTAAGTGTTGAAATCGATTAAATAATCAATTTCGGTTTAGATGGTTCTTCGAACACTTTTGCTAATTGGCCAAAATTTTTAGAAATTGCACAAGGCAATTTCTAAAAATTTAAGTACTTACTGTTTTGAAAGATAACTAATGTTTTACTGGAAACCGAACAAAAAGTGAGTTACGTAAATAGCATAATTATTAATAAATACCCAGATCAACTAGAGCCTCTCTAAGTAGAACAGACTTTAAAAATAAAATCAGCAGTAATATTTTTCCCGCCGAACGGGAATAGGTTAAAACCTGTAACAACGCAATAACGATATTATTCAAGAATCAAAATCTTATTTTGTTAGCCAGATTTTGATAATAAAACAAGAAAACTGTCAAGGAGAAAGGTTCAATCAAACTATTTCAAACATTTTCTGGGCAAAATAGTGGTTAGTCATGAGCGCGGTTGGAACAAGTGCTTGAGCAAGATTCAATGAGAATAAATAATAGCGCGATAGAGCGCACTGAAACAATTGCGACAGTAACTATGTTTTGGTTTGAAATGCCCGACTATTTAAGATATTTAATATTCCTCAAAATGCAACAAGTTCAGGTTTACAAGAAACTATAGACTAAATAAGCATTGGTATCCAAAACAATCAAACCAAACTTTTTCGCAATTTATTTAAAACATGTCTGACCCTGGGATTAGAGTAGTAGATGATAAACAGTTCTGATGGTAGTCCTTCAAAAGCCAGCAAAGAGAATGTAAATACTGACAGCTTTAAAGTACTGAAAAATGAAGTTTGTCATCAAATTGTCATAGAGAACTTAATATTTTTATGCCGTAAGATTGAATATAAAGTTTTAAATGTAATCATTTATAGTACATTCAATCTTAGTATTTTTATGAATTGTCTTATAATATTTTTCACAAATATGATTCGACTTTATTGCTATCATAAATACAATATACTTGGATTTGTATTGATCAAATAATTAAATACTATCTTATTTTAAAAGTTATAGATAGTAATGGTAGGATGATATATAGATATATGATTTTAAGTACTAACAATTTGATCTGTGTTTCTCAAACTCTCGATTTTGCATTCAAGACTTCTTTTCATCAAATTATTGATTCGCCTCGAATATCCTAGAACCTATCCTAGAACCTTGTAAAACAAAGGTTGAGAAATGCTGGTCTGTCATATTGTGGTGACATTGATTTGTATACATTTTATTCACGTAGATTTGGAATGAGGTATAAGATCTCCTAGCAAATACCCATTTCCGCTAACAAAGACATTTATTATTTTGACCTATAAGTAAACCGATTCCTCTGGAACTTAGTTAATGTCTAAATTCTCGGAATTATTGTACATAATTTATTTATTTTAATGGCTCTTTTGACACAATTTAGGAAATTGAGTTATTAGAATTTTATACAGTCTAATGTAAACTGTTTTACAGTGTAATGTAAATAGGTTTTCTGTAAATAGTCAGATGTTTGACAAGTAAATATAAATAAAACAATCACAAAATCTCTACATGTATATGATTTTTAGTTTGTTTGTCTAGTACTATACTTACTGTATGTGCAATTGTCTCACGTGAAATAAGACTTGCATTTGTTAATATATAACCAATATATTATTTAGATAATGGTCAAATAATTTATACAATTCGTATTTGTTGTACATTACTGTGTTAATACAGAAATTTGTTATTTATGGTATTGATAAGACATAAAATAAGTTTTGGATAAAAATCTTAATTGTATATAATTAAAAAGTTCATGTACTTATTTGCCTAACAGTTGAACATTAATTCATTGTTATCTACTTGTTGATCTACTTGTTGTTATTATATGTAGGTATGTATCTACATAATGTTATTTAATGTACTACCTACGTTAAACTTAGTTATATAATTTTGGTAGGTACTTTCTCTAGTTTGTATATTTGAAATTGTATTATTCACTACTATTATAATTTATGAGATTAATTAGTGTATGCCGGGAGGCAACACGTGGTCGGATGGCCGAATGTTATGATTTTTAGTCTTTATTCATAATTTAGTCGAATTTTGTTATTTCACATTTATTACCACATTATTATGCATGGTAACTCTTGCGTTGAATTCCGGTCGTGCCAACCTACCAACTATTGGTTTCTTAATCACCACCTTTACAAGCAGTTATTTTACAGTGTACCAACCTACAAAGTTTAGTAAAATTAACATAAATAGTCTGGTAGTTGGCATACAAGGGTTCATTCTCATTTTTCTCATCAGAGCCGAAAGATGGTCGGCAGTAATAATTTATAGCATTGTTAAAATATAATTGTTGTACCTATGTACCTAAGTACCTATATGGAAATAAATGACACAAGGAGAACGAATAACGGACTTTTATTATACTTATGAACGGATCGGGCTGAAAGGGGACGGCCCATGTTCCATGGGCATTTGCCCCACAGCAAAAGTGCAGGAGACTTGACCAAAATTGGATCATTGTATAAGATTTTTTAAATATATTGAGGAACCGTTAACGTTTTTATTCTGAATAGCGTGGTTTAAAAGATATCAACTTAAACATTGAAAAAAAATGACGCCGCAAGTAGGTAATCAAGAACGCGATTATGTACTTACTACTAAAAGAAGGTAGTAAATTAATTACTTAGCGACTTACTGTGCTCAAAATAATGTTGACTCAACGCAGAAGGACCGGAGATTCGGCAAAACCACAAAAAAATTACGAAACCTTTGGAAAAATAACGAAATTCCTTGTGTTGTGTGAGTTTCGAACGAATCGAGTTTCGAACGAATCGATTTCCGAACGAATCGATTTCTGAACAAATCGAGTTTCGAACGAATCGGATGTACTTTACGTAAACTTCAACAGAAGAAAAAAAGAGAAAAGACATGGCTGACTTTGAGTATAGTCATTAGGGTACTTTTTAATCACACCAATTTGCAATCCCCGCGTGGCACGTTAGTATTTAATGTACAGTTTGCATTATTTAATTGTATGTTATTTTAATTAAATAACTTTTTTAGGTCTCCGGGGCTACTTAAGTACATAAACTTGAAACGACTTGGCGCAGAAATGAGCCGTCTCCTTTGGTACACAGACAGCTTATAGTCTGGAAGAACACATAGGCTTTTTATCCCGGAAAATCAACGGGACCTACGCGGGTAACACCGCGGAGCGCTGCTAGTACTATAAAACTGAATAAAGATTTGTCTTGTCATATCTTAGGTATCTTTGTAACGTTACCCACGAAACGATGTCGTTTACATAACCAAAATATCGTATCACAGATTCAGTCGCCAGTAGGCTTAAAGTTAGAACGTTCAAATTACAAGTAAATATAATTTAACATTCATTCCTCATGGGTTCAATATTTGTATTCAATCAGTTCAAGGCAAAGAAAACAGAACCGTCGCGTCGCTAGGTCGCTTCGTGCAAGTAGGAGTACCACTCACTTATTTATATCAAAACCTGCGCGGCTGCCAAAGAAAAAAAGCTAAAATTCTCGTCTCAAGTTAGTTGTAGCTTCTTCAAAAAAACTAGACGATTGTCACTGTGTTTTGTATTTTGGCAGACATAAGAATAAGTCGTAAAGTATTTTTTATTCAAAACAATAGCTATTTTATAAATTAGATGCGGATAAAACCTCGGACAGATTCTAGTGTAAAATTAATAAAATTTCAACAAGAGAGGTTGTTCCCTGGCTTTCGTGTGTTTATGTGATTATGCAAAAGAGGTAAACAGATAATATGATAGAACATTAAATTGGAAATTAATAGAACCTTAGACTTATACAAAATATGTTCAAGTTATGTGCCATTTATTTAATTGCCAGCATACTAGGCACTTTTGCAATTGGTAGGGCTTAATCGTCTTGATCAGGTATATAGTACTTACCTGCAGTGAAATACTCATTGTAATTTCGTTTAGTTAATAAAATAAATATTCTGCCAGTATCAAATAAGTGATGAGTAAGCGTTAGAAATAAGCCATCTGTCATAATTTTGTCTGATCTGAACACTTGTTACGTATTAGTAAATTTCTTCCGAAGTTTGTAACATAACCTGACAAGGTCGGCGTTTACATCACACTTACCAAATGTCTCCAAGTCACGAGTACTGCCCCAGTTACCAACATCTCAGCACCTAGCTCCTACCTCGATTCCTACAAATAAATGTAGCAGCACTTGAGTCCTGTCATGCAAATTGAATAACCCGTTTGAATGGGCCATCAATATCTCGACCGAATTGGGACTCCTTTATTCAGCATTCGGGGCGCGGCGCAATATCCCTGAAAAATTGAGACCTGGCAGCGGTTCAAATAAATATACTCGGGGGAGACGTACGGGTGGAGCCAGTAAGGTTTCATATTATAAGCCTGGCTTTTTTACAGATGAAATAGACGTGAAGAATCTCGCACTTGCTGACTAGTGAATCTTGTCCTTTACTGCGCGTTGGTACTCAGTATTTTTTAAACTCTAATGTAGTACCTACTGCCAAAACCATAGTTCCTCTCGAGGTGCAAAGTCATTTCAAGTCAATCAGTTAATAAGTCAGTTGCTCAATTTAAATCAAGCACACAATGGTTGTTTTCGTGTGGAATATTTGCCACTATATTGTGCAATGACATACCGAATTTTGTTTTATATTTTGTGTAAATGTACAATTCTGACATGAAAATTGGCTTTACAAAACAAATTATTCTCAGTCAGCTAAGTTCTAGCTGAAAATTTTGGGCGCCATTGAGAGACGTTCCAAAAGGATCAGAAATAACTCCCTTGTTAAGGTACCTATTCTATACCTATCCATACCATTCTATACCTTACCGCTTATCATACCATAGAGGGTAAGATATAGTAGAAGGAAGATAATAATACTGGTAATGAGCAAGTTTAGAGACGAGCGCTTGTGTCTAGAACCAGCATTGATCAACTCACATGTAGTGTCTAAGGCCTTCAAAAGAAAACTTGCATAAAAAACACGGTAATTGTCCTTATTATACCACCGAGATTTGACAGGGTCAGCTGAGTTTCAACAAAAATAAGTCGTTTCTTCAACCTGCAGGCTCCAAGATTGCAAGAAGCACCATCGAGTCCCCGAGCTTGCATAACCGTATGTATGTATGTGCACTCTAAACGATCCGGAAACTGCTCGCCGCTGAGCGGAGTCGTTGAGTGAGCTAACATTTCTGTGCCAGTTGGTGTGATATTTTAAATTTTCTTTTGTAAATGTATTCGTAAATCTGTTTGGAGATGCAGAGAGAATTATAATGCAGACTTGTTTTTTGATGTTAAATAAAGAACAAAATTAATTTTGTATTTTTTCCCCATAGAACTGTTTTGCAGTGTAAATTAGTGGCGTTATTAAAATGGCTGGGAAAAGTGTGTGTAGCGGGAATTAAGAAAAGTATACGTTCAGCAGTGGACAATGAAGAGCCGAGGATGATGATGAAATATTCAAGTTTGTCATCACCACTAACTTTGACGGTGAAGCAAAACTACGTGAAGAAACCAGCATGTTACGAGAATCTTTCGAGGTCACGCGTTATCCACCAAGCTGCACTGGGCCAGTATGGGGAAATATGGAGTCAGATCTATCCATATGTGAGAAGAGGCAGAATCCCAACAATTATTTTTCTTCTAAAAATTAAAAAAACAAACTTCAATTGGTAGGCCAACCAAACAACCCCTTGCATTGAAACAGTGAAGTTTTGGAGTAAACGAAAACATTTTATTATATCTTAAACCAGGGGTCGGCAACGCGTGGCCCGCGACGCTATTTATACTTTTTTACTTTTTCACCATGTGGTCCATGGCTCCCAAAACGTTTCCGACCCCTGTCTTCAACGATTGAAAAAAGTTTGAAGCAAAACAAGAAATGTCACACCAGCTCAGAAGCTTTCGATTGATCAGTGAATATCCGATTTCCTACTATCTTACTAATATAAGAAAAAAGCTGTTGTTTGTGTTGTTTAATTCTGGTGTGCAGAATAAAGTGTTTCTCTCTGTAATATTAAATTAATTAAATTATTTTGGGAAAAACTGTATGCATGTACTAGTTGTTCTAGTTATATGAACCGCTGAAAAGATCTGGATGAAATTTGTTACATAGATAAATAGTAATCCAAAATGGTATATGACCTACTTTTCAAGAAAATTACGGAATTGGTAGCTACGCGCCTCAAACTGTAGGATGGGACAAGTACATAAATGAAAAATATACCAAAATAATTTTGAACTTCTTTTTTTGAAGTCGGTTTAAAAAAGAGTTAGCAGCCTTACTGTCCTACCCCTTGCAGAAGGTGAGTGCGATAAAATTGGTTTAGAAAAGCTATCGATGAACCGAGCCGTAGTTGGATGACAGTTTATTAGTCCGCTGGAGAATTCACACAGAAACAGAGAAATTATAGACTGACAAACTCACATTCATCACACTGATAGTACTCATGCGAAGGGTGAAAAGAATTGGCAAAACAGAGAAGTGAATCGTGCAGCTTTGTTTGTGAGGCTGGTCAAATTTTGAACAAGGACAGCAGCAAGATCTTGACGCAACACGTCACATTAAAAAACCTGCCTTCCTACGCCTTTTATTTGAAACGGAATTAATGGTAGTTGACCTCAAGTGGCTTCTACTGCATATCGCAATTTGGGCTACCGCAGAAGGTGCAGGGTCTTTCAAACCTTAATTTATTATAGAGCCACTTAAATACAACCACTAGCAAGCGCAAGTGACCCCCTTGTCAGGAAATAGAAATAATACATAGATTTTTTTGCCGATTACACCAGTAGAAGGATGAATAGATAAGCATCGGCTGAGCGAAATATATTAAATATTTCTATACTCGTACATGTATCTTACTAATATTTATAAATGTCAAAATGTTATTTAAGTTTTTTGCGCAATCAGGTCGACACATTTGAACTGATTACGTTCAAATTTGAGACAAAGTTACATTTAAGTCTGGAATAGCACTTTACTAGTTTTACTACTACTGAAATTGAAAACTTGAAAATAACGGGATCGAAAAGTGTGCAGGTATGATCGTGGGGCGCTGCTATTAGTTCTATATTGATTCATAGTAAGTGTAGAGTGTAGATGCAGAAACACTTCACTGAAAATAGTTTTGGCGTCCACCGATGCGTACAGAATACGTAAAAGACACTTATTTTCCCAATTAAAGATAACACATGAGAGCCAAATACTTGTGCGTGATCCGTAAATCACCCCCAGACCCTCAGATGAGTAATGCCGCTACATACGTCTACCTAGCTCGCAGCGAGGATTCAGGCGGCGTCTGGTTTATAAATTAACTACAATAATAAGTTATCAGCGCGGCGACGTATAACACAGCACCTCCTTAATGGGGCCCATCTATAACCACCGCCTACCTTTCAGCCGGCCTTGGAACGTAAGTAGGTTAAAATTGGGGTAGCTGGATCAAAAGAGATCCAGCTACCCCAATTTTCATTTATTCAATTATTCATCGTTACGTTTTAGTTCATGATGCTACCACCTACTAGCAGTAAAATAGATACAATTTAGACTCCGGTATAAGGTTACCAAAGTGAACGTTCGTTCTTATAGCTTGAGCATTCATTATTTGGATGCTGTCATAATTTGCGTAATCAATCGTCTTGACGGCGTGGAGACCGTCTATATTACATTTGACTATAATTACCTCCAACAAATATCCTACTTTTATTGTTTTATTCATTCTGATCGCTCACAAATTAATGTTCTAAGGGAATACTAAGAAATAAATAACAAAGAATAACAATTTAAATAAAAACTTTATTTTGCATACACCATTTTCTTAAACAAGTAACATTCCTGAGTGCACATGTTTTATGATGACAAATACAAGTATGCACATCATTACATAATTCATATTCCTTAAATAAATTTAAAAAGCTAGGACAGCTCTTATCTTCTAAATTATAAACACATACATCAGCATTATTATTATTATTATCATCATCACACAATATCTCCCTAATCCATAACATTTTTTCCTTGCCTTTTGTATAAATGTATTCGTATTCTTTTAAGAGATTTACAATAATATTTTTATGGTCTTTGTAGGGTAAAAAACCTTCATGCCAATATAATCCTCTATTCCTCTCTAACCAGCTAACTTGTTTTCTTTCCGTTTTACTCAGATCGTAAAATGGAAACGGTGGTTTGAACAGAAAAACTTGTAATTTCTGTCTGTTTACCATTGCTATTTCTTTTAAAATGAATTTATTTTCATCGGTTTTGAACCCTTGGACATCTAGAATTACACTCATGATATTTTGCGGACAATGTTACTTAAAGGTTTATACTCCACTAGTCGTTCGTTTATTATTAGACAATAGGCGGTCGTATTGTCAGGCACGTCTTCTAGGGTTTCAATCTCTAATCGTACATCTACAGGTCCTGTTTTCAGACTATCGTTTTGTCGTGAGCAATCAATAACAAACAGCGGAGCTTTTTCTTTAAACTGAAGCAAATCAAGCAACGGATCAACTGGACGGTTGTAATAAGACTGTTGAAATTTCGCATACATTTCGTATAATATACTGTATTTATTATCTTTAAAATCCAAATGTAATGCCTCATACGGATAATATTGTGAATTAAGAAATAATGTAACATTACTTAACGTACAGTGATCAAACTCGGAACAGTTGTTTGTTTTTGAATTTTTTCTTTTAGTTTGCAGACCAAAGATTACGTACCGAGGCTTTTCTAGTTGTGACGCCGTTTTAACTGACCATGAGTGTTTCATTGTTTTTGGTAATAACGGGTATTCATATAAATCCCAATTTCGAAATGCCATTTGTATAGATTTATCTTTTTCTAGAACCTTAAGCAAAGAGAGTCTTTCTCGGTCAGCTACTTTTACGTGGGGGACACGCCACTGTATTCTCTGTATCTTTATTCTGATGTCTTCTTCTTCCAAAATTTTGGCACTATTTAGGTTAGAGTTGTTTCTGATAAGAATAAGCTCATGCTTACAATTCATAATAATTTTGTTATAATCCTCTGCGAAACCCAAGATTTTATTTAATGGAATGATGGCACAGAAATAACCATTACTCTTGAAGCCATTTAAATTCCATCCCCACATTCCAGCGACTTTATTTTCAGCTATATTCATAGATACGTAAGATTTTATTGTAGTTGTTATACCAACATTTTTTGATCGGTCTATTTCAACACCATTGATCTCGTATCTAATATCTTGAAACAAAAAGGCTACAGGATTGTTAGTAAATTCTAGCGGCTTTTGAACAGGCTTTTTATCTTTTCCAATTATAGTTGCATGTCCCTCCACATAAATAAAACTTGCCGATGGCAATATGTATACATCTTGTTGATGGATTGGAATTCTAATTTCATCATTTTCTCCGAAACTGTTGTTGTAGGGGTTATAAGTATGAATTTCATAACCTTCGATTGAATTATCAAATTGCGGCGAATCAGACACCTGTAGTATACTCATATTATCACAATTTAAATCCAAGTGCTTTTAGAAAGTTTTTATTATTTTTTGTGATTTTATTTAAATTTTTGACACGTCTTCCTATTTTAGAATGGGGTTGAATAATGCTTTTATATTTTAAAGTACACTGTGTTTTATAAAATAAAATCATCTTGTTCGCCGCAAGTGAAGCCGCAGTTGTATTTGTTCTTTACCGAAATCAATGAGATTACTATTCTCATCTACGATTTTTACACACAGAGATGATATGTTGCTTTTATTTATAGGAAAATATATAATATTATTCGGCACTTCAATGTATCGATGACCAGGTGGGACGTTAGGTATAAATTCATGAATAATGTGTGTTGGGCATCCGTTGATATATGATCCTTTTATGAGATCACATTCGATCCTTATCACGGACAACGGAAGAATGTTGACTTGGCTCTCAGAGTCATGCCATTTATTAGCTTCCAACTTTGTTTTACCGAAACCTAGAAGCTGACCAATGTTGTTTTCTTTCTCGAAATGTACGTTCTTTGAAGAAAATAACGAACATTTTAAAGTATTATTATTTGGTTTAAGTTTGATGGTACAGTCATTCAGATGTCGTGATAAGTAATCTTCTATATCATACAAATCATACGTGCCTACAGGTATACTGAGTTCTTTTCCATCATCACCGTAATAAAACCTATTGTTTGCGGAATTAACATTCGATATTGAATTTGTAGCCGAGAAGTATAATAAACCACACTCATATCTTTCAGTCACATTCAAGGTAGGATGAAAATGTGATTCTAGCAAAGACTCACGTCCAGTGATGGTAATCGTAGAAGACATGATCAAGTACTATACGATATTTGTCATTCATCATCAATTTATTTACTTTTGCCCTCCCAAAATTGTTTAAGAAAATTCAAACTTAGATGACCACAATTAAAAGGATGATTTTGTTGTATGTTTTCATAGTTATAATTTATATTTTTGCCAAGATACTTGATTAGTTCGGTAGGAGGTTTCAAATTACCATAACTATCGAAATATTCTATATTATGCTTAAATTTAGCGTAGGCTACCCAGTGCGTACCAGGATTATTAGAGCTATCTAAATTAATGATACCACATTCTTTCCTATACGGCTGCTTTGGTAACTGATCTCTCATAAACACCCCACGGAAATATGGGATGTTATGTGAATGATCCATAATGTCCACATCAGTCAGAGCTCGATTGGGTAGCCTACTTCCTAGTTTTTTTTCGCTGTATTTAATGGATATAATCCTAAACCATTCCGGTGAGGTTTGAGGTGTAACCCATTTCCTATACACAAAGTTTCCATCTTTTCATTATGTCGTTTTAATTCCGACAAACGTGTTTTAGCTTCTTTGTAATCGTTAATAGCTTTAACAATTCCAGCAACACCGCCAGTTTTTTTTTTTTTTTTTTATTTAATTTAAACACTCCACAGACTCCGGGGTCCGTGACTTTTGTCATTACATTAATCTTTTTTTATTTACATAGTTCTTGGATTAGGAGAAGAAGAGGAAAATAAGGGGGGGAGTAGGGGGGTGGTGAACATTTTAAGCGTAATTCTAAAGCTAGTCAGTCCGATTTCGTCTGTTGAGCCGATCACTACCGGTTGGGATTCCGATAGTAATCGACTCGACATCGTCTTTTGCCTAAGCCGCCTCCTCCTGGCCCAGAGCCTCCACTACAGCCGCATTTCTGTCTCTAATGGCCATCTGCAGGTTGAAATCTTGAATGGTCTTTGGTGATGCAGCCAACGCTCGCCGCACGAACCGACCGATGGCGTCGTCGGTGTCGTCAGCGTAGTATGTGAAGGTCCCCGTGTGCCGTGAGATTGCAACAACCGCATGGGACACGCTCTCGTGCAGCTTCATGTTTGCCTTAGTTTTAATTACGATTACCGACTCGTATGTCAATCCCTGCGCTTCATGAATGGTAAGGATGCGTGACCCGGTGCCTGACCCGTAACCCTGGTTTGTCAGGGTCTCCTTTTCCTCTTGAGTATGCACTAAAAAGAGGGTGTTGGGTTGGGTGCCGGGTATTTGCGCTCCTTTATACCTTCTCTGCTCCAGGGACTTTATACGGGGTACTGAGGAGTACATACCTGAGTATATTTCCCTCAGCGCATATGCAACATCCATCGGGTTGCGATGTGTGCAGAGCAACTCCTGGCTGATCTTTGCTACCAGGTTCGGGCGGTGATACCTCATTTCGAAGAGATTTTCCCTGTCGATGTAAGGCAACTGATTGACGTCTCCGATGAGGACAATTTCGCCAACACCAGACAGCCGTGAGACCATCACAATGGCCCCGAAATGGTTCATGAGAGCCTCATCCACCAGGAGGCGGCTGAATTTCTCTTTTCCGAAACCATTTACCAGAGCAGAAGCCATAGTTCGCACCCTGGTTTTGACCAGGTTTCCGATACGGTGCGATAGCTTCTCCCTTAGATCTTTTGCTGCCTCAGTTGTTGTGGTGATGATAGCGTCTTTGTCCACGTCGAAGTGTCTAATCACCCACGTTGTCTTTCCACATCCTGGAACTCCGTTGACCCACTGTATGCTTGGTACCTCCCAGTTTTCCCAACACGCTTTGACGTTTGAGGTCCCTTCAATGGACTTGGCCATCTCGAGGATCCTGTCGTCCAGCATAATCTTGGTGCATCGGGCGGTAACTACAATTGGGTCGTTTAGTGGTGTCGCATAAACGGGTCTTCCCGCGCGCTCTGTCTCACTCTCGTTCAGTGTCACGAAGCCATTTTCTGCACTGTAAGCTGCCATATACTGTCCTGTCATCGTTCCCTTGATGACCCGGGATGTGACATTATTATAAATGGCTGCTTCGGCCTCCTCGAGATTCACCTTTAGAAGGCTTTCACTACCTAGCCTATAGAACTGCATGATGTTTTCGCAGGTCTTGAGGTTAACTAGTCTTGTTGCTCTCAGTATGGCTATGAATTCGATGAAGGCGTTACGTGCATGGCTCCGCGGCTCCGAAGCCGTGACATAGCGGGGCGGTTCAACCTGTCCCATGTCGGCTCTCGTTCGGCTCATTTGTTGCTGTGAAGCTGTTTTAAGGGTCCCTGACGTTAAAAGGGGTGGTGCATGGGATGAGATTCGGAGTACGCTCCCTGCTGCAGTGTTGAAGGCAGCCACGAAGGCCGTGTTGGTGCTTCGGCTGCCGCTTTGATTGGCTGCGGCTTTTTCCGCGGCTGCCCTCTGCTGTGCTCTTTCGGAACCGGTTTGGTTGGTCGAACTAGGAACGGGGTGTCCCCAGCTGTCAGTTGCATTTGTTAGGTCGTGCGAAGGGGCTCTGAGGAAGCTCAGATTTTCTCCCCTATCTTCGTATACGACAACCTCATGATGTTTAGAAGCTTCAATGCAACCCAGCCGGTCTGCGACTTTCGCTCTTGAGTATTCGATTGCCATCGCATCCACGCTTATCACCCGGGGTGTTTCACCCGCATTTCTGCTAAGATGTGCAAGCAGCGCACTTGCCTGTGTGAAAGGTGTCCGACCTTCCGAGTATTCTATTAGTGCAATTGTTTTGTTTCTCGATCGCACCAACCGAAATCGGTGGCCGTCTACCTCGCACACTGGCATAGCGTCGAAGGTTTTCCGCTTCATTGTGACTTTTGCGGTACTCCCATTGAGCAGACAAGACAATCCCGGCGACAAACGGGCGCGTTTCCTTTCCCAGGCGAAGCAAAAGCTTATTCCGAATCTCTCTTTGTTGCCATCCATGAAGAGAGCCACCCCGCGGATACGGATCCCCGCCTCTCCTCGGTCTGCGTTCTCCAGTAGTTGTTGGACGGAGATGCTCTTTGAGGAGCTATCTTGGACGGAGATTGCACCCGGCGTGGCGTCCACGGACAGTGGGGTAGGGTGTGGTGGTGAAGGGGGGTGTGTATTAGACTTAAGTGTGGAGTTTCTTTTGGCCGCTATTCGGAATGAACTCTCCATGAAAGCCAGAAGCCGTGGTCTACTATCTGGATCTGCCAAGACGTTGTGGAGATCCGAAACAACCAGCTTCCTGTCAATCATAGATTCGAGATCATGTCTTGCAGCCATGAATCGGGGACAATCTACCAGCACGTGCCAGACATTCTCGGATTTTTCAGAGTCACACTCGCATACAGGACTGCTCTTAAGCTTAAATCTGTACAGGTATTCTGCTATTCCTCCGTGTCCCGTCAACGCTTGTACCTGGAAATGAGTCAGTTTCGTAGTCCTTATCAACCGATATGCGTTTGCTATATCGGGGAGGAACGTCTGAGTGACTCTTCCGGTGTCCGAGGTCTCATATCGATCCTGCCACTTCTTGACCGATTCTTCGCGGATTTTGCGTTTGACGTAGGACAAGGGGATCCCCTCGTAGTCCCTGGGCGATTCCGTGAGTGCTGCCGATTTGGCCAGTTCGTCAGCTCTTTCGTTGCCGACGGTGCCCACATGCGCTCTTACCCAGAAAAGACGAAGAGATCTCCCTTCAGCATTTATCTGTCCAATGTTTTCCTTTATGCACTTTGCCAAGGGGTGACTCGTTTTTGGATTACTCAGCAGCTCGAGTGAAGATCTGGAGTCACTCAGGACATTGACTTCTGGGTCCTTGCTCTTTAACACCATTTGAGTTGCCCGGCAAAGAGCATAGAGTTCCGATTGAAAGACTGTGCATTCGGAGTGGAGCTTGAATGTCGAGTTCTTGACCTCTTTGCCATTCTCCCACCATGTTAGAGCAGCTCCAACCTTACCCTCAATCTTACTGCCATCAGTATAAATTTGAGGTCCTTCTGGAAGATTGGAGGTGTCTTCTATAAGTTGGTACTCTACGGATGTCTGCGTGGACGGATGGGGTTTGTCCAAGTGGTTTACGTTCCGCTCGAGTTCCACTTCTGGTGGGAGGTAATCTTGGGAGAGGTTCTTTTTTACTCTGTACAAACTTGCTGCTTCCTGTATCCTGAGATCCAGGGGGAGCAGACCTGAAAGGGCAAGTGCTGATTTCAGAGAAACAGTACGGTACGACTTGCAGATTTTCTGGGCAAAGCCTCTTTGGATCGCGTTTAAGTGAGACTTGTTTTCCTCGAAGTCTACTGCTTGTGCCCATACACTTGAGGCGTACATGATGATGGGTTCCACTACCGCGACGTAGATAGTTCTCGTGATTTCGCCATTTAATCCCCAGGTCACCTTCGCTGCACATGCGAGCTGTCTATAAATGTTCGCCACTTTTTTACATTGGGCGTTCACATGTGCTTTAAAGTTGAGCCGGCGGTCGATCATTAGGCCTAGCAGTTTGACTTCCTCGACCAGATCGAGCCGGACGCCGGACATGACTATGTTTGGAGTTTCGTACTTCAACTTATTTGTGAAAAGCATCGCGTTAGTTTTATGCGCTGCAAAGTTGAGTTTATTAGTTTTACCCCATTTCACTGTCATGTTCAACGCCCTGCTCGCTTGCTGTTCGATGATGTTCGGGCTGCCTGTAAACACGAGAACGACGTCGTCCGCGAATGCTTGACAGTATACTCCCTCGGCTTCTAGCATTCGTAGTAATGAGTCTAGAATCACATTCCAAAAGGTTGGTCCACAGATAGACCCTTGGACGCATCCCTTGGTTGTTTCCTTCTCATAGACTGCTCTTGCATAGTTGACCTTGATTTTACGATCGCTGAGGTAGGAGTTTACCATGTCGTAGAGGTTTGTTGGGCACCTCTTCTTCGCTAATTGATGTTTGAGGGCGGGCCACCAAGCATTGTCGAAGGCACCTTCTATGTCCAGGGAGATTAGGAGTACGGTGTCTTTACTGTCTACTCCTTTTTTGATGTGCTCTACCAGGTCATAGAGGGCGTCCTCGGTGCCTCTTTGAGGCATGAAGCCGTACTGTTTTCTACTGATGGTTGGGAGGAGATGCCATTGGAGTCGGTTTACCAGAAGCTTTTCAACGATTTTTCCTAGAACGGACAGAAGACCTATGGGGCGGTAAGATTTTGGATGTGTGTAATCTGTCTTACCGGGTTTGCGTAATATGACCACGTGCGCTTCTTTCCATTGCTTGGGGAAGTATTTCAGCGACAAGCATTTGTTTGCTATCGCCAAGAAAACCTCCCATTCGCATCGAATGGCTGCTGCACAGATATCAGCGGATAGCCCGTCTGCGCCGGGGGCTTTTTTCGGATTCAGAGTTCTCAGTACTGATTCCAGTTCCGCTGATGTGAATAATGGGTCATTTTCCGGTAAGTCCACAGGCGTTTCTGTCGTTCGCTCCCGTAGCTCTGTATGATACGGTTGGTCTGTGCTCTCAGAGTCGTCGGGATAGAACGTTTTAGCAAGTAGTTCTGCAGATAGCTGGGGGGATAGAGTGTTACCTTCGGTGTCTCTTAGGAGTATTTCTTCCTGTCTTGTCGAGGTTTTTTTCATCACTCTGTAGATCTTGTCCCACATGCTTTCTTTCTCCTGATTCGTGCAGAACTCTTTCCAGCTTATCGTCTGAGCTTCTTTGACTTTATCCTTGTAGTCTTGCCGAGCAATTTGGTACTGTTCGACTACAAGTTCCACTCTGTCGGGGGCGGCATTCCTGATCCGTCTCTTTCTTCTGAGAACTTCTTTTTTTAGATTATCGAGCGTTTTCGTATACCATGGGGGGGTTGGATTTCCCTTCGGCGAGCTTACAAGTGGAATGGTTTGTTTGCAAGCATCATGTATACTAGCTGTGTAGCCCGTAATCATCGATTCAAGTTCCAATGGACTTTCACATTTCTCCACTGACTCCGGCGAGAGGTTTCCTTCTGCAAGGGAGGATTTGAACTGTGACATAAAGTTTGACCACTGTGCCTTCTTGGTGTAGTATTTACGAGTTGTTATTGGTCTCTGTTTTTCGAGACCTTTAGTTAGACGCAAAGTGAAGGTGATTGCGTTGTGGTCTGATGTTGTAATACTTTTGTCAACCTTCCATCCCTCGATTTTCCCCAGGAGAGACCCACTGCACGTTGTTACATCTACTATGCTTGTGCAGAGTTTGCCTTCCCTAACGATCTCGAAGGTTGGTGTATCGCCGGAGTTGAGAATAAATAAGTCCATTTCGTTGAAGAAAGAGTTTACGGCTTCTCCTCTCTCATTTTGCGATGTGCTTCCCCACCAGTGGGACCACGCATTCACGTCACCAGCAACAATAAGGTCTTTAGTCGCTAGTTTTTCGCTGAATACTTTAATCCTGCTGAGATAGGGGTCGACTTTTTGGTCTCCTTCTAAGTAGACAGAAATCACTCCCAGTTTTAGGCCTGTGCCGACCAACAGGACCGCCGCTTCCGTTTCGGTAACAAGTTGGGGGTCATGGATGACCTCCAGCCTGTCATCGAAGACTATTATGGCTGCCTTAACTGGTTTTTGCCTATTTAAACTGCACTGAATAACGCGAATTCCAGGATACTGTTTCATTACGCCTTTGTTTCCCACATAGGGTTCTTGAACAAGGGCAACTGAAACTCCCCTTTCTCTCGCGACCTTCAGGAGTTCTGTCGTTGCATTCTGGGAGCGCTGCAGGTTTGCTTGGATGAAACGCATACCTGGTTCGCCTACTCTTTGGGAGACTGAGCCACTTTCCTCATGAGTGCCCTTAGCAATACGATATACGAGACCGCGCTATACCATCCCATTTTATCCTTTCAGGGCACTCGCTACTAAAGGCGTTGTGAGCGAGTTCTCTGTTGGGGCTGTTGGGATGAGCAATCGCACAGTTCTTGCATTTGGGTGGCAGGTCTTCTTTTCTTGCCTTGCATTGTGTCCAGGAGTGGGTTTTTCCGCAGTGACTGCAGGACTCATCCCTTTCCCGGCAGATCGCTTTTGTATGGCCGAAACCTAGGCACTTGGAGCACTGCACCAAGGGCGAATGGTCTGCCACAGGTCTCCTCTGGAGTCCTATGTAGACCTTTTCAGCGTTCACAAAAGCTCTGTGAATGCGAGGGGAGACCTCGATCACCGGATGACACTCGTGCGGATTTCGCGCCTTTTTCCTGTATCGCACCCTGATCGCACTCTCTTGCAAATTAACCCCCTGTAGCAGGTGTTTATTCTGCGCCAGAAGATTTTCCACTATTTCGTTATCCTTATGAATCGACAAGACGTCTCGAATGATGATCAGTGGGTTACCTGCTTTCGCAGTTTCAACCTTTAGAGACTTGTCTTGCTGCACACGATTTCTGACTAGGCCAAGGTCTTCCTCTGTGCTACAACTCAGGATGACTTTCCTGTTTCGACCTTTGCGCACTCGGTCAACTCTTGCTCCAGTCTTCTTTGTGTCCAGTGCTAACGCTATCTTGTCTATCAAATTTTCAGATGTCGTGGATGATGTGGGATTTGCCGTTGTCACGATCAGTGTATGATTAGGTTTTGGCACAATGGGCTTAGCCGCGATTTTGGCGTAGGCGGGCTTCGGTGGCTTGCCGGTTTCCGCTTGGGAGATTTCGGCCTCGATGCTCAGAACTGGTGCAGGAAGAGTTAATTTTTCTTGTCGCATAGTCCGGAGTTCCGAAGATACAGCCTCGAGCCGTTCGGTGATTGGTAGCACGTGCTCGTCGATGTTAATTTTAATTGGGGCGGGGGGTGGAGGGAGTGATTGTTCAGTCAACAATTTTTCGATTTTGCAAAACCTGTCCGAATAATTTAAGGGGATTGGAGGTGGAGGAATCAAGGCGAGCTCTTTTAGCATTTCAGCGTTTTGGCGAAGGGCCTCAACAGTTTTCTCTCTTTCTACGTTTGAGTCTCTCCGCATCTCGTCTACCTGTCTTTGAAGAATTTCTATCCCAGTTTTAAGGCTGTGACAGTCATTCCGCAGCGGTGTCAGATCGACGGTGGGGTTTTGGCTCGGCGCTGGTGATTTGAGGTAACTGTTGATGCTCTTCACCGCCTCCGCTGTTGCTTTGATCTGTTGGTGGGGCTCTATCGACTCGAAGCTCTGCCAGTCTCTAATAGCTTTAGTTTCTATTTGGAGTTCGCTAAGTGTCTCGCGCGCCAGAGCTACCTCTTTTGTTAGGTCGTGATCAATTGTCTGTAAGGACTTTGAGTGGGCCCTTTCCACCGAGAGCAGCTCCACTGCGTGTCGAGTTCGTTCTTGTTGTAGTGAGACTATGTGACGGTGCCTGGACTCTGCCAGGGAGAGGACGATCTCGTAGAGCGCCTGGAGACTCTCGATAGCTGTTTGCTTTAAATCCTTTCTCAAATTATGGGATTCTTCGAGAGCGTCCTTCCCCCGGAGTAGTGCGTCATTTGCCACTTTAGTTGCGCTGTCCATCTCGACCCCCGTCCGCTTTGAGCTATGTGCGATCAGCATACTGGCTCTTTTGCAGCGGGCGGAGTTCGGGAAAGATGTCTCTGACACACTATCCATATCGTCATCCGTCCTCAACTCTTTTGGCGGTGAGATCCCGCACTGTTCCCAGTCCCCGATCCTGTCCATCGCGGCCACACGTTCTGGGCTCGTCCCCGGCACCGAGGTCACCGGAGCCGAGATTTCGCTAGCTGTTTTTGAATGCGGTGGCGAGGAGGCGTGACCGAGTGTCTGAGCGCAGCGGGACCCCACTTCAGGGAACTCTGTGGGCACCCCAGGGCATTGTCCCGGGTGCTGCGTCGGCTGCACCACCTCCGACTTGCTGGTTTTAATATTTTTTTTCAAAATGCGTTTATGCAAGGTCGATGCCACTGACCTTACTGAAAGCACCTTTGTTCGTGTGGGTGCCATGGCAGGGGCAGATGTGAGGCAAGCAGAGGTGGAGGGGGCGGATTTTTTGGTTGTATCGGACATGTTTAGTATATTAAGAAGAACAAAATACTTATTTAGGTATTATTTAACAGCTTATGTTGACTAGGTCTAACCTGCAATTACTAATTAGGCTTAATTTACGCGGTCAGATTTAACTTTTAGCTTCTTATCCTACTCACGGGTATTCCTCTTCTTCTTCTATTCCAAGCTTGGATTTGTCAATTTTTTCACGTACACACTCAACGTAGATGTTCTTCGGGCTGTCCAATAGTCCAGTAAACAGCAGTCAGTTTTTCCGCAGGGGCCGACGATTATGTTGTTGTCTCCTAAGTTCGCCTCTGAGATCGGTGTAGAGTGCAGAGGGTGACGTCACAGTTGGCGGGGGGAGGTGTCGTAGGCGCCTGCCGATGACCGATGACGTGCTGCAGATTGGTCTGTACAGCGAAACGAACGTGCGGCGGATATCTCTATATCGGTGATAACTCTATCGGTATTAGGTATGTCGTCGAACGTGACTTTTGTTCGATTCTTAGTTATGCGGTCTCCAGATGTTACTTCCGAACTAACCTTTGTTTTCAGTTGGATTTCCGATATTTTTTAAGATATCTCGTTGTTCCTGAGGTCCTTGGGGCTGTCAACACCGCTCCGGGGTCGCTGGACTGTTACTAGTTACACTGATTCTACTGAGATGCACGCAGCTCAAAAAAATCCACTCGTTTTGATTTTTTTTTGCGGAGCTGTTGTTGAACGTGTACGTGTTTGATAGTATTATCAAATTAAATTACACACCAAACAGACACCGCCAGTTAAACTACCTGCAGCAGACAATCCTGCAAATATGGGTATTAAAGGCAAAAAACCACCAGTTTTAGGAATTGGAATTACTCGAGGTAGCTTAACATCTGAATTTGTTGTCATTTCCTTTGCAGCTGCAATAGCTAACTTAATAGCAGTTTTTTTACATTTCGGTTTAAATTTCTTTAATTGTTTTTTAGTATGAGAAATCACATGTTTAAATATGTCTTTAAAACCAGCTCCTTTCGTGATTTTAGCGCTATGGTGTTTATTTCCAGAGCCAGTTTTTACTTTAGCTAACATAGCTTTATGAACTAACTGAGCTGCAATCTTTTCACCTAAGCTTGCATCAGAAGCACGAATACGTTTCTTCGCCATTTTCATTAATTGAATATCAGCTCTGTGACGATCTTGTAGAGATGATGATTTAGAGTAAGCAATATCGTGAAATTTACAATGTTCGTCTAATTTGTTAACTCCTTTGTCACCTCTAGCAAGTCTTTCTGTTAAATTTGTTCCTGGCCCGCAGTAATTGTATCCAGGTAGATGAATTTCACACGGTAAGTGATTAATAAGCCAATTTAGAAGACTGTCTTCTTGCATAGCCTGTATTAGAGTGATCACTCGACTTGCAAGAATGCACTTAAGTAGCCATATTTATTATACGTCTAAAGCATATTGGTTTTATCAATCCAACTGTTTTCATTTGGTGGTAGTCCTAACCATTTTACATATACTTTATTCCCTTTCTTTCTCAATACCTTTTCAACAAGATAAATATCAGGGTGCTTTGTTCTTTGTAATTCTTGCGAATAGAAAGCACCTAAAATTGGGCGTCCTCTCATATCTTCCAATAAATATGTAACTGGATGTGTCTGTTGCACTTTTAAGATTTTAAATATTTCTGTAGACCAGTTGGGTGTATACCCTTTTTCGAAAACGCCTTTGTATTTACTGATTCGTACAAAATCTGTAGTTTTAAATGTTTTGCTTGATTTCTTCAAATTTGAGGAGTCTAAGAGTTTAGTGTACCTTCTCATGACTCTTTTTTTATTACGCTCGCTAACATCTATAGGTTTACATCCAATTGTTCTATGAAAAGTGTGATTATAGGTTTTAATTATTTCATCTAGAGTACCATTTATCCAAGTATGATTTCCATTCAGACCAAACTTTTTGTATAATTTACATTTTAATGTTCTGATAAACCTCTCTGCAATCGAAGCTTTTTTTACTGAATAAGTGGAATAATGATTTATCATATAAGCCTGTATGAGTTTTTTAAATTTGCTGTTGTAAAATTCAGTCCCCAAATCAGTCTGCAAATTTTTTGGTTTATGATTTTGTTTAAATAATTTCTCAAACGCATCAAAAACTTCTTCCTTTGTTTTACGTTTTAAGGGAAAAGTCCAAGCATATTTCGAGAATGTATCAATTACCACTAATACATATTTATAGCCATAGTTTTCATTCGAAATTGACTGTAAATCAATTAAATCAGCTTGCCACAGATCGTTTATATCTTTCATTATTACATGCCTTCTAGGGAAATTCACTCTTACGCTTCTGTATATCTCATTTACGATGTCGGCTTTGCTCATTTTGTAATATAGTTTCGAGGGTAGTTATTTTATTTCTAATTTCATTTAAAAACTGCTCCACAGATTTATGTTTCTCTAAACAATTATTTATCGATTTGTCTACATAACTTTTTGTAGCACAATCTTCAATATCGATGGGGTTTCCTACATGCCTTATAATTTTGCTTTGGGCACTTAAATTACCATCACTCATATATTTTAGCGATATTTCATCAAGATCATTAATATTTTTTTTAAACACGTTAATACCAAACTTATCAACATTCATATTTGAATGATACTTTGATACTGAACAAATTTTAAGAATTGAGACGTTTTTATTCTTTAATGATGCCGGCTTCCTTTAACTCTTCTATTATTGAAATAATTTCATTGTCATGATTACTGTTACCAGCATCTCTTGATGAAATTATTACTTTTAGCCGTTCTATTAATTCGTTTGGATCATCCCAGTAAACTAAATCTGTATTTAATGTGTACTTCTTTAGAGCTGGTAATCCACTCCCCGAAGTTGTTTCTGAAGCTTTTGATTCAACAAAATCATTTGTATTTATTTGAGAAGAGTCTAAAAATAAGGGTCTGATGATTTCTCGATATTTGGCACTTTTGTCACCTTTGATTTGTTCGTTTGGATCAAAGTATCTTTTATGGGCGCTGGTGGCGCATAGAATATCTTTATATACTATTTGATCTTTAGCCGATACTAACGTCAAGTCTGGAGTTTTACGTAACAGTAATTCTTTCAAGCCTGGTGTTAATTCATAGTGTCTGTTATTAATAGTAATCATATGTGTATTTTTATTATTTAATGAATCATCTAATACAGTCATTTTCACATTTGCGTTGCCCATAAGAAAGCCTTTATTTTCTTTTCTAACGCCGAAAGGTATATTTATATTTTCATATATATTTTCAATATCTTCTTTATTTAACGATCTTTCTAATGACTTTTCAATGGTTGGATACTCAACTTTTTTTCTGTCTTTAGTAAAACTGATATCACCATCTTCGAAGTCCTCATATATTGAAGGAGAGCTTGAAGTATACAAACTATCATTATCAGGGTATTCGTTTTCACATTTTGTTCTCTGTAAACTTTTACTATCAAAACAACCAACCCGTAGCAAAGCTTTCAACGGCTCAGCTACAGGTTTTAATACTCTAGTCATAGTCAAATCCGTTAAATCTTCGACATCTCGTATATGCTTTAATTTATTCTTTATTGCAGTAACTGATTGTATAAGCTGCTCTTTAACATTCCGATCCATGATTGACTTCATAAACAACTATTACCGATAAGGTAAGACTTTAGAATGAGATATTTTTTTCAGTCAGAGTCATATTTATATACTTTTATACATTATTACAACTTGATTGTTCGAGGTCGATGAAAATATCGAAGCCTTTTCGATATCTACCTTCATTTATAGAACATTCTATGTTAATCAACATAAAGTTATATGGTTCTTTCCACACTAATGCACACAGTTTTCTGAATTTTAACCATTCCATATCTGAATTGACATGTTCATCGTAAATATGTTTTAAGTTTATATCATCTTGCTTGAAAATTATAAGTAAACTTGCATTGTCTCGAATCAACTGTTTCGGTATTTTTGAATAGGTTTGAGATAGATAAAAACAATCTATATTGCGATGTCTCCCCATTGCAAAGTAATTTCTAATATTAGTTTGATTTTCACATGCAACATCATCAAATATAATTACTGAATTCATTAATGCTTTATCAGGGTGAATAACCTCATCATGAGCATTAAATATGTAAATGGATAATTCAGGGATTCTTCGTAAGACTTCTTTTAAAAATAAATACTTCGGTTGAAAAGATGTTTTAGAATAGAGATATATATTTTTAAACTTCAACCCATTCTCGTCTAGTAATAAACTGAGCATGACGTTGGTTTTACCGCAATTTGACGGCCCACATATTATGCTACGAATCGAATTCGGTAATAGACTACTATGTTTTACATTATGCTCGTATTCGTATTTATTTAATTTAAAATTTCTCACTTTTAAAGAAAGGTTCTGTTTAATTAGTTTCATTTATAACTTTTGATTGTTATAAAGTGATTACAAGTATTGAATATGCAGTTGCTTTATAGAGTTTTCTTTAAGATCTGGAGTATTCTTATTCAAGTGTCATTATTTATACATAAAGAGAAGTATTACGTATCTATCTTTTTATGATCAGGTATGTCACTACTTTCTGAATGATTCGTTACAATTACAATGCGGTGTAGATATTTTTCAAATAAAACTAGTAATAAATGTTCTAGTTATAATTTTATTAGACGCATATAAATATATTTTTACGAACATGTATCGGATATTAAAATATAGTGTCACAATGTCCCCAAGGAAGCGTACGAATACGATCCGCTTGTACTTGTCTTTTATCATCATTTCCATTAAGAAGCTGCTTATTCACCTGTTGTGTATACAGCACATGTTTCATAGATCTTATCAGTTGCATGTTACATCTTGTACTGGTATTATTATACAGAGTATTACTATAATCACTCATTTTCAAATGCTTTGTAACTGCTTTGGTAATACCTTTGGCTTTCTGAATATTTGATTTTACACTATTTATACAATACAGTTTAGCACGTAGACCAACGAATTCAGTAATAATATCACCACCCATTTCATCTTTGAATAGTCCAGGGACTTTTTCATTCATTTTCGGAATATTATAAATGTTTTTCGATGTAAAATTACTAGTATCAAATTTAGAAATATTTTCACGAATATCCTCATAAAAATCTTCAGTCAAGATCAAATACAGTAAACTATCAGTATCTGTGTAACAAAGTTGAGCTCGATCCCCGTATTTATTTTTGATAAAGTCATAATGAAACTGATACATGTGCTGCTTAGCGTACTCTAAAACAGAAAATCCAATATAAATTGGTCTGTCTAGAACAATTTTCTCGTGATTCAATTGAACAGCAACAAAGTTTTCTGAAAATATATTTATACTTTTTAAATTAGGTTTTGTAATTAATTTTTCAGCAGTAAGATGCTTATTCGTCAAGTTTTTGGTGTCACTCCATCTCGAAATTAATTTTACATCTACTTGTTTTCTTTTGTTTTCAATCGTTTTTCCAAATATCGAGTTATTAAGTAACTTAAAAAAGTCCTTTTCAAATGATGTTTTTGCTGCCTGTCGCAGTGAAGTATTAAGATCAATATATGGTTCCAAAAAGTTATCTTGTCTAAAACTTAGGATGCGATGTATTTTACTTAAAATAAGACCATTTTTTAAACATTCTTTCAAATGTACATAATGAATTATATAATTGAATTTGTCATATAGGCTTGCTATTAACTTAATTCAGTTTTACTACCCGTAGGTATAAATTTTTCAGCAGCGAAAGGTAGGTCTTGGTGTAACTTATGCAAGTGATCAGGGTATGAAAGATCAACTTCTAAGATGTAACCGTAATCGCTTTTGTCAGATATATTCATTACATTAAAATGTTCCATTTCTCTTGCAGATAAAAAACCAAATTCTGATATAGGATACTTTTTTGTCATGGCATAGCCGTAAAGATTGTTGCAGTCTAAATATACCAGATAAGAAGACTGTTTGTTTTCATCGTATTCGGGCATATATTTATTGCAAGCCACAGCATGGCGTAGCGAACACTGTGATAGCCCACCACGCACTCCCTTCTCAAGCATCTGGTACACATCAATATCATGAATTAATTCCAATTGAACCTTGGTACGAAAAAGCATTGCATCCCAACTTAGACTGGGTGATGTCGTGTAATAAGCAGGATCTAGTTTATAATATTGCAAACTTATCATCCTGAATTTTTCAAATACATCGCATAAGAGCAACACATCAGTTTTTAAATACAAATCAGTATATTCTCCAAGATTTCTTATTTTAAAGTAATTCCACACTTCAAGCGCATGCGCATAATCATTGTGTGATATGTGATCTCCTATTAAGGAATTGAAAAACAATGATTTTGTTGGAAGTTGTTTTTCATCAAACTTTAGCCAGCTGTCCATGTAATCATACGGGTAAATACCCTTTTTCTGCATTAAATTAAATTGGTTTTCCTCTGTAAACTCATGCGACAGATGGACTAAATCGCTTCTAGATAAACTTTTACTTAACATGTCAAGGCTTGAACTTAAAAATTGAAAAGAATCAATAAATTTCATTTCAATAGGTCGAAAACATTCGGGTGTCTCGATAACTTTTGTAATTGAAAGATACTTTTCTTTTGATTTAGGTATAATTCGAACAGTGCCTTTATGTTTCATTAACTCTTCAATAAACAAGTGCGAATCATAGCCGGTTAAATTATGAAACACTATCGGAATGAATGGACACACTCTATGCATCAAATTACAGTGAGCATGTGCCGCCCTCTATATTCGGAAGTCACGTGATCATGATCTAGTACTTTGTCATCAAATAGTACTTCATTACATATATGGCATACAGTAGCATTACGATATTGTGTTTTTTGTTCACATGTTAATGGTGATAGCGGTTTCTTATCTGACAATATTCTCTGAATACGTTTAACATCTTTGATTAAATTTTCAATAAATACTTGTACACAATCTATTCCTCTGTAAGATACATATTTGTTCAAGCTCTGATTATGCGAACAGCAAATATAATAACCAAAGCAAGAAGGCTGATGTATCTTTAACGTTTCAGTGTGTTCAGATTTATTTTCTTTAACATTTAGCAACAAACATTCAAAATCAGCGTAAATGATAAAATGTATCTTTTGTTGTCTTTCAAAGTTCTTGAATTTTAATAAAGAATTTTTTTCAGGTAAAACAGTTAATATTCCATTACAATTATGAGATTTGCATTTAGCTTCATTACTAAAAAACTGTAAACATGCTTCACATAGATGCATTTTGCCTTTATGTTGAGTAACTTGCCGTCGCACTAATCGAACAAGATCTTTAATTAAGCAATAATGCCCCTTATTATCACGTTCTATGTAAAGTAGATTTATATGATCGATTTTACGGTTTTGAGTGGAATATAAAGGTCCAGTCACACTGTATTTCTTGTCCAGACCATAAACATTAATACTTATATCAGGATTATTAATTTCAAATAATCTTATATCAGAGTATGTAGGTGGGAATGCCATTCCTTTCGTACTCAGAACTGAAGAATAATGAGGATATGACTTAACTCTACACACATTGTTTTCAGAAGGAAATAGCGCAGCAACTACACACCATAAAAAACAGTGATTATCAGTATTCTGTATGTTAATACAACTTTTCGACTTTTTAATAGATTGTGGTAGATCTAAATACGTACCCCCTCTCATGGGACAGTATTTATTTATATTAATTTCTAAATGACTTATAGATAAACATGTCCAACCAGATTCACATTGTTCAAATTCCGAAAGTTTTGATTTAAACTTGTCAATTATTTTTAAAAACGTTTCATTCAAGTCTGTGCTCTGAAATATAACTTAATACTTAGTATTAAAGGATTTCAGTTGACGTTCATTAGACTTTGGTAAATTAAAGTAAGCAAACAGCTCGAAGTTCAGTTTTATGCATTTATGTTTCTTTAACGACAGTTCTATTAATTCTATAAGTTCTTGCCGATTACCACTTAAAAACTCCTCAGGGGTGCGGTGTATTACACCCTGACCAGAGTTTAAGCGGTAAGTGACAATTCGATTTTTGAATGCAGTAGCAACAACATCAATATTTTCAAATTCAGTCTTCGATAAACAGTTTGATTTATGTAAATTTGATCTCAAATGATATCGATATTCATTTCGTGGCATTTCTATTCGACATTTTAGACATTCAATTATTTGCTTTGCTTTCATTTTTGCTTCATTAGCAGGTAGCGAGCGCGGATATTGTAAAACTGCGAAAGAAATAACAAACACATAATTCATTTCAAATTCATATATTACAATGTATTACACTGGTAAAATAACAATAATATAAAATAATGTAGCTAGTTTCAACATCCGCTAATAATATTTATAACAGGTCAAAGTTCAGTTTTATGATTTTATGTTTCTTTAACGACAGTTCTATTCATTCTATAAGTTCGTGTCGATTAGCACTTAGAACCTCCTCAGAGGTGTGGTGTATTGCACCCTGACCAGAGTTTAGCGTGCGTTACGTGACAATTCAATTAGATTATTTTAGACATTCAATCATTTGCTTTGCTTCCATTTTTGCTTCATTAGCAGGTACGTACCAAAAATAGCAATATTTTGAAAATTCAGTCTATTCATTTCTATTATTCTTGTCGATTAGCACTTAGAACCTCCTCAGAAGTGCGGTTTATTGCACCCTGACCAGAGTTTAAGCATGCGTTACGTGACAATTCAATTAGATTATTTTAGACATTCAATAATTTGCTTTCATTTTTGCTTCATCGGCAGGTAGGTAGCAACAATAGCAATATTTTGAAAATTCAGTCTATTCATTTCTATTATTCTTGTCGATTAGCACTTAGAACCTCCTCAGAGGTGCGGTTTATTGCACCTTGACCAGAGTTTAGCGTGCGTTACGTGACAATTCGATTAGAATATTTTAGACATTCAATCATTTGCTTTGCTTCCATTTTTGCTTCATTAGCAGGTACGTACCAACAATAGCAATATATTGAAAATTCAGTCTATTCATTTCTATTAGTTCTTGTCGATTAGCACTTAGAACCTCCTCAGAAGTGCGGTTTATTGCACCCTGACCAGAGTTTAGCGTGCGTTACGTGACAATTCAATTAGAATATTTTAGACATTCAATAATTTGCTTTCATTTTTGCTTCATCGGCAGGTAGGTCGCAACAATAGCAATATTTTGAAAATTCAGTCTATTCATTTCTATTATTCTTGTCGATTAGCACTTAGAACCTCCTCAGAAGTGCGGTTTATTGCACCCTGACCAGAGTTTAGCGTGCGTTACGTGACAATTCAATTAGATTATTTTAGACATTCAATCATTTGCTTTGCTTCCATTTTTGCTTCATTAGCAGGTACGTACCAACAATAGCAATATTTTGAAAATTCAGTCTATTCATTTCTATTATTCTTGTCGATTAGCACTTAGAACCTCCTCAGAAGTGCGGTTTATTGCACCCTGACCAGAGTTTAACGTGCGTTACGTGACAATTCGATTAGAATATTTTAGACATTCAATAATTTGCTTTCATTTTTTGCTTCATCGGCAGGTAGGTAGCAACAATAGCAATATTTTGAAAATTCAGTCTATTCATTTCTATTATTCTTGTCGATTAGCACTTAGAACCTCCTCAGAAGTGCGGTTTATTGCACCCTGACCAGAGTTTAAGCGTGCGTTACGTGACAATTCGATTAGAATATTTTAGACATTCAATCATTTGCTTTGCTTCCATTTTTGCTTCATTAGCAGGTACGTACCAACAATTGCAATATTTTGAAAATTCAGTCTATTCATTTCTATTAGTTCTTGTCGATTAGCACTTAGAACCTCCTCAGAAGTGCGGTTTATTGCACCCTGACCAGAGTTTAAGCGTGCGTTACATGACAATTCAATTAGAATATTTTAGACATTCAATAATTTGCTTTCATTTTTGCTTCATCAGCAGGTAGGTAGCAACAATAGCGATATTTTGAAAATTCAGTCTATTCATTTCTATTATTCTTGTCGATTAGCACTTAGAACCTCCTCAGAAGTGCAAAACACCTAAGTCATTTCAAATTCATATATTACAATGTATTACACTGGTATAATAAAATAATGTAGCTAGTTTGAACATCCGCTAATAATATTTAAAGGGCAGTCTTTAAATTCTTGACGAGTGGCCCTAATAAGTTTCGTCAAATGCGACCATGCCTCTGAGTTATCGTTAGATATATTTTTCACTGTTATGATGGCATGGCGCCACCTATTCATTGGCTGTATATTTCTAACTTCGTTACAATTATAGATTTTTAACTCAATGAAATGGGATCCTTCTTTATTGCTGTCTGTTTGTCGTGAGAAACCGTTTGGCGTTCTTTTGGTAAAATGTGATATTAGTGCGGGTGCTTTTTTACCCTGATCCGTCTGTTGAGCATTGTCATCGTCACTGTCAGCCCCGAACAGATCTCTCGCAGAGGTCTTCCTGATAGCGTCATGGGTAGAGCCAGCAGTGGTGCCTTCTAAATATTGCCTGCTAGCGGAGGAGGGCTTCTTAGCTTTTTTCGAGCTTACTTCGAGACTTGATTGAGGTGAAGGAGTTTTTCTTACTTGCTCCCGTGCTTGATCTTGAAAAGAAGATGATTTAATGAGCGGTGAAACCTCTCTAAAGAAATTAAATATTGTGCAGTACTTTCTTTGTCTTCTAATTGCATCTAGAAATTTTGTTAGATAATATGATGCTACTGTATCCAAATTCGTTCTACTTTTTACCATCATATCTATTTTCAATGGTTCCGTTTCATTCGCTATATACGTTACGAGTACAATATAATGCTCCCCCAGTTTTGTTTTATCGATTTGATGAGAATAAGCTTTAGGGTATTTTACTACAAAGTATGAATACATGTTCCGAGTAGGTGTAGGGCTCATACCATTGTCGTCTTCATCATCATCTTCACTGTCCGTCCCGAACAGTTCGTGCGTCGAGTACTTGGACTGCGCAGCTGGGGCGATGCGGGGATGTTTCCGCTTCTTGGCAGCGTCGACGGTAGCGTGGGAAGTAGATGCTCGAGGCTTTCTTGGCTTCAACACGGGGGTAATATGATGCTCTTCACTCGACTCGGCTGCAGACAGCCCGATTCCGTGAGAAGTCGTATGTTTAGACCTGTAAATTAAAAACACTTTTTAAACAAAACTATTCTTGAAATAGACTTCTATTGAACCTCAAGTTAAGAATGAATAGAAGGACTATTCAGTCATATCAGATATTACAAATGAATAGATAAATTAATTAAAAAAATAAATAAATACTAGATTTATGTATGAATAAGCAAATAAAGTAATACTTACATTTTGAGAGTTTTTTCAGACTTGTCTCTATGGCTCTCGATGGTTGTTGCTTGAAGATCACTTTGGAGACTTCTCAGGAGTAGACTGTGACATTTGTGATTTTGGTCCCGGCTTTTATACACACATTTCAGATGTACTTTTTCTATATTTGGCAGATGCAACGTAGTCGAAACGCATTGTAAGCAGGAATTGAGATCGAAGTTCGCTAACTATGATTTCATTTTGGTTTGCTCGCGAGATCATCTTATTATATTACAAGATTGCAACACCTGTAATAAAATATATTAAGGGACGGACAGAAAACATTTAGTACATCATTTAATACTAGATCTATTTTCCTTGACGCTCAAACTGATTTGAAACGTGGGTCGCAGGATCATTATTTTATTAATTTACTGTATAATTTGAAGTAAATATTTGATGTATAGGGTCTGTAATCTGTCAAAACACATTAAATGTTCTGAGAAAAAAAAATGTTTCAGATGTCTAGTAAGAAGTATAATACTAGTATACCTATAGCTATTAAATTATTAATTTTATTAACAATTAATTACATTGAATTAAATCTATACAGTAAAAAGTGAATAGCGGGCCACAGCGGATTTAAATGTACCAGCTATGAAGTAGCCAAATATGGGAGACTCCATATCCTACTAGGGCACGTGTTTTCAAATGACAGCATCGTCAGCAGTATCGAAGTAAAGCAGCGATAATAGACTCTATTAACAATCTCTTGGGTATAGAGTTCATAATCGTGCGTTTTTTTTATCATAGGTTTCGGTTATAAAACGAGGGAGATTTACAAAAAATTTAAATAACTAGTAGCTCTTCATTGAGCAAGACGAAGAACCAGAAATGTCGGTAAGTAAATTTGAAATCTTATTTAATAATGAAAATACAGTAACATATTATCTAACATTAAGAATAACTATTTGATCGTTGATCTGCTGACGTTTGTTTTTTTTTTCAGTGTTCTGACTGGATTCTATCACCACCGGCCCTGACTATTGATGAATACTCAAGAATACTAGGAAACAATGAGCAACCCGTAATACAAGCGATGAGCCCTCGAATCAATGGAATGAAAAAGTTAACTTCATGTTTGAAAACTACCTCGGAAGGCGTGAAAGTCATTCGCATTGAAATTTACGATGCTGAACAATTTAAAAGCGCCGAACAATCGATATGCAAGTGTAATGCGGAGTTGTGTGCTCAACATGTAGTCGCGAATCTCTATTCGGATCATATATATGGAAAAGTCAGGGATATCCTTAAATCAATGGATAATTCTATGTACATCGTTTTGTAACCTTTGTGTTGTATTCGTTAATTATAATCAATGAATTACAATTGTATGTGTAAATGTACCTATATGAATAGATGAATTATAATAGATGAATAATTGAATAATTGAATAACTGAATAAATGAAAATTGGGGTAGCGGATCTCTTTTGATCCAGCTACCCCAATTTTAACCTACTAACGTAGGATAGATAAGACAGAAGGCAATCTCCGATTGGTTCGAAATTACCAGAAGCCTCACTTATGAAATCGTTAATGAGTGATAGAATTTGGCTGAGCTGAACAATTATCGTCATGATTTGTTTTTGGCCTCAGTTTTTCTGATATTGCTGTGTACCTATATTTGTAATTATTAATGTCTTAGGTGTAATTATTTCTTATCATACCCGAGCGTGACGAATGAATTCAATTCACAGCCCACGAAAAATCTGTCTAGGCGCGCCTAAAGAAGTTTTCACTTAAAAAACCCATTTACTCTTGACTTGAAAACACCAAAATTGGAATCATCAGAAACAAACCACTCAGGCAACGCTTTCCACAGCCTAGTCGTTTTTATTACGAAAGTGGAGGTAACCCTCATCGTTCGTATCACCATATCTTTAGAACGTCAACCATGAATTTAGGTGTCTTCTAATCGAGAGTGAATCGGTTAACATCAGGGGCGATGGCATTCAAGTGTGAACCTGACAGGTTAAACAAAGTGGAGTCAAATCGCTTCGTTCGAGTTTTCAGAACAGCTAAAAACTCCTTGGATACTAAACACTTATTAGAAAGGTTGATGAACTTTCAGTTTGCCTAGATGAATTATTTACTACTAAAAAGCTTAATGTTGATGTATTGTGCATAACAGAACATAACATGAAATTGGGCTATGAAAGCAATCTTTTTCTACCTAACTACCAGTTGGCCTCTTGTTTCTGCAGGACAACTTCCAAAGGTGGAGCATGTATCCTAGTAAGAGATGGACTACAATATACAGAACTTCCAGACATAAAAGCTCTATCCATAGTTAGCGTTTTTGAGTGTTGTGCTATAGAGCTCACCCATTATAGAATAGTTGTGGTATGCATTTACAGAGTACCTTTGCAAAAGAAAAGAGCATATCATATGGAAATGTTCCTTATACAATTAGATAAAATACTTACAAAATTATCCAAAAAACGATATAATCACCTGATAGTTGCCGGGGACTATAATATCAATATATTAAAACCAGATAACAATTCGCGAAAATTAGAGCGTTTGTTAATGTGCTATAATTTAAAGCTGGGCATTAAACAAGCGACAAGGTTAAGCAGTAAAACATGTATTGACAATATTGCACATGATTTTAAGAAAAAAGTAAAAACCGAAGTTGTTGAATTTGCTCTGTCGGACCATACATCTCAACTGTTGGTATGTCCAGTAGATAAGAAAACCGTTATTGACAGCTGGTCAGCCAGACGACGTGATTTTAGTCATGAAAATATCTCGAAATTTGTAATGTATATTAAGGACCTATCTTTTTCGGACATTTATAAAATTGACAACCCTGACGAAGCATATAATTATTTTATTGACATTTTTAAATTGATTTTTGATCTTTGTTTTCCTTTTGTAAACAGAATGATAAAACTTTGTAGAAAGCCTAAGTGGATATCTCGTGGTATCAAGCTCTGTAGTAAAAAGAAGCGAAAACATCTATGGCACTACAGAAGGTATCCTACTGCTGCAAATAAGAATATGTTAATAAATTATTCCAAGCTGTTCAAAAAAATAATTAAGTTGACACAAAAGACCCAAAATGACTACGCTATTAAAATGGCAACAAATAAATCAAAATGTACATGGAACATTATTAAAAATTCAAAATTTAGAATACCCAATGAATACTCGTGGCAATTGAAAATAAATAATAATACTATCACTGACCCTGGGAAAATATGCAATTTGTTCAATGACTATTTTATTAATAAAATTAAACCTATTGACTCTAGAAGAAACAGTAAACCAAATTCTTCGATAATTACCAAATTAAATTCAATGTTTATGCAACCTTGTACTCCGTATGACATGTTTAAGATTATTAATTCACTAAAAAATACGCATAGTGTAGGATACGATGGAATTTCTACTAATGTAATTAAACACGTAGCTAAATATATTTGCGGACATTTAAGCCACATAATGAATCTATGTATTAATACCGGTACCTATCCAAAGGCACTAAAAATATCTATAATAAAGCCTATATTTAAAAGAAATAGTAAAGAGTGTATAGACAACTACAGACCAATATCTTTGATACCTATATTTTCCAAAGTTCTAGAAAAGTATATTCACTCGCAGCTCTATAACTATATGGAAAAGAAGAATATATTTTGTGAGGAACAGAAGGGGTTCAGAGAAAATAAAACTATAAATATAGCAATATACGATTTTTTAAAAAAGGTAATGACCAATGTCGATGCTAGGACACCGGTTTGCGCAATATTTTGCGATATGACTCAAGCTTTTGACTATGTCCGACATGAAACATTATTAAGAAAATTAGAGGCATACGGAATAAGAGGAAATGCACTAAACCTTATAAGATCGTATCTAACGGATAGACAAAATTATACAGAAATAGTAGAGATAAATATACCAAAGAAACGCGAAATTATTTATCGATCTAAAGCTCGCTCTCCAAGCTTTGGTGTACCACAAGGTAGCGTCGTCGGCCCTCTCTTTTTATCGCATATATAAATGATTTACCTAGAGCACTAAGTCACCCAATAACATTGTTTGCGGACGATAGTACAGCAATCATAAGTTGTGAAAACACTGACACCTACGATTCGGAAATAAATAGATGCCTACAATCGATGATTGCTTGGATGAGTGACAACAATCTTAAAATTAATCTGGAAAAGACATTTATAATGCATTTCAAACAACGCACAAATATGAAAAACCCAGTTTTACAATATAATGGCTCAGTTGTAAAAGAAGTTTATGTCACGAAGTTCTTAGGTTTGAATATTGATCATAAACTCACTTGGAAGGCACATATTGACACATTAACAAAAAGAATGAATTCTGCGTCCTATGCATTATTCAAACTTTCATCAGTAATCAACATGGATGGTCTTGTGACTGCATATTATGGTATGGTAGAGTCAATTATGCGGTACGGTATAATATTCTGGGGTAACTCTGTCGATAAAGAGATTGCTTTCAAAGCCCAAAAGCGGTGCATCCGGGCAATGTTCCATCTGTATAAATCTGATAGCTGCAAACCTTATTTTTTGGATAAGGGCATTCTAACGTTGCCGTCTCTATACATCCTGGAAGTAGCAATATTTGTTAAAACCAACCCACAACTTTTCTGTGACTGGACTAGTGACGGTATTAGAACTCGGAGACAGGAAGAAATACGACTTCGCCTACCTAAACCGAGATCAGCACTCATGCGTAAGAGCATATTTTGTATGGCTCCCATCATATTCAGCAAAATACCCAAAGAGGTCAGAGACTTAAATGTTGACATATTTAAATATAAACTAAAAAAGTTGTTAAAAAAAAAATGTTACTATGAAATAGCTGACTTTCTTAGCGACAAAATACACAGTATTACTGATGATTAGCATATATTTTATAATTTACTATAATTAAGACATTACTCATTGCTCGGCCTTTTAGATTTCATGACATTGAAAGACATATTAAAATAACTAATATTTATTAATTTATATTGACATTCACTATATTTTTAATTTGACATTGCTACTATTTGTTATATTATGGAATTTATGTGTTTTATCAATTACGAGTATAACACAAGATGACCCAAATGTGTATATTGTCACGGGTAGATATTTGAATGACTTTGTTAATAAAAAAATATTTATTTCTATGCATGAAATTAAACATTCCTGTAACAACATTTGTACGTCGAAACAGGCAAGAACATGTGAAACAAAATGTGAATTACATCTGTACACGTCAGTCAATGTATGTGTTACGACCATGTTTCTAACAAATAAACGATTTGATTTGATTTGACTTCGAAATATGATGTACTCGCGAACCTTCCGAGAATACATTCGACGTGGCAACACTCTCTTCCGAGAATACATTCGATGTGGCAACACTCTCTTCCAAGAACCTGTTATTTGTTCGCAGAACGAACTGTTTGTGCGCAATTATCGTTACGTTAGATGTTAGATCAATTCTAAAAGCTTCATATGAAATCATTTAACCAAGCGAATGTGTTTCCTCTGTATTTTCGTATTATTTTTCTTTGACATCTTAGTAATTCAATTGTGCCACTATTTCATTACTACCACATTTTTTTTGTAGTGGTAGGACTCTTAGCAGAGTCCGCATGGGGAAGTACCACACTTTTGCCAGTTATTCTACCGCCAAGCAGTAATGTGCAAACATTACTGTGTTCTGGTTTGAAGGGCAATGTTTCCAGAGAAATTACAGGGCATAGAGATATAACAACTTAGATCTCTGGGTGACGAGCGCAGTGCTAGGTAATGATTTGGGCTCTTCATGTTCCAATAGCTGCGTGTCACTGTGCTATTTATTATGTGGCAGGCATGTTGCTTACTATCAGGCACATGTCCTACTCGTCTCGCCCCTCTTTATTTAAAGAAAAAAAATATCTTTATGTCGTCAATAACATTAAATTTACGATGGGAAATTAGAGGTTTTCAGTTGGGTGGGAAAATATGAGAGATATTTATGAAAAAAAAATTCAATTACAGTGAAACATTCATGTCAATCCAGGTAGGTGCCACTGTGTACTATGTTTATATTTGGTTCCTTGAATAATGCCTCAGTTAGTAATTTTATAGTCAGGTAGCCTAGTAAAACCTGCGGTGGTCTGGTGTCGAGAACGTTAATTGTGAGTTTGTAGGTTCGATTCCTGCAGCATACCTTTGTCTGTTTTTCCGAATGCAGGCATATAAGTTTTTTACCATCAGCGGCTTTTATTGGAAAACGTCATGTTCCAAGAAAGGCATCATTCGAGGACATGATGTGTCATCCCCCAATCTGTGCTTCACCTTTTGAACCTCACTTATGCTCTGGGTTCCTAGGATAGCTTTGCCGTCACATAGCGGACGTAATATTACGGACGTAAAACTACGGCCGTCTTTACGGCAACGACATGTGGAAAGTTCCACTACCGCTATATTACGCCGTCAGCCAGCAACCTCAACAAGAAGGAGAGAAAAATGTACGATCTTGATTTAGACAAGTATAGTATAATATAGCTTTAATCATTTACTTGGAGGATGAACTATCAGAAGATGAAAATAATTGCGAGTAGAAGATAATTTATTCAAATCGCGCGGTACTGAAGGCGCATTTGAAGTTTAAGTACGGCGTAGCTGCTCCAGTTGGAATAAAACTCATTTTGTACGTCGTACGGACGTCGGCCCAGTCAAAAAAACTCAAAATATTTCGATATGGCTTCGCCGCTATACAATTACGTTGAAAGAAAACGTTCACCAACTATCGAACACCGTCAAGACGACCGTCATTCAAATAGCGGCACCGTTTTTTTACGTTACTTTGATAATCACCGTACTCTAGGAAACCGTGCCATTTGGTTTACATAGACAACGTTCTCTTGATTTCATTCACCACTGTATTACGTCCGCTATGTGACGGCACCGCTATCCTAGGAACCCAGAGCATTAGATGGTCTCGAGTCCCAGTGGTGGAAACAGCAAACATAAAGTGGATTGGTGTTTACGCGGTACTTTTTGTGTGAAACAGTAATAAATATCCACACATCCATATAATACACTATATCGCTTATAATATTAGTAGAATATGTTGCGTCACGAGACATAAGGCGCCTATCTCGAACCTATCCACGAGCATTACAATCTGGGATGTAGGTCAGCGCCGCCGCCATGTTGAGACGGGTGTTAATAGACTATTTACGCTTGATCGGAGCCTGGAGAAGCGCTTTGAGCCCGTGCTGCGATATTGGAAAAACTAAATTGGTACGACATTCTCATATATGAAATTCTAGATGATATGAGAATTTTATGGTATTTTTAGGAATAAAACTCATCCATTTTCTCGGCCAAGAGATTTCATGGTCATTACCACTGAAGTGCTCGAGTCATGTCGATACAGGTTTGTAAATATAAATATTGGACCGAAAACTTACATAGGAGCAGTTGGAGCGTGATGATATAGAAGCGTGAAATAGGTTACACGAGATTTTAATATTATATACAAAATTCTCGTGTCACAGTGTTAGTTTCCTTACTCCTCCGAAACGGCTCTACTGATTTTTACCAAATTTTATATGCATATTCAGTAGGTCTGAGAATCGGCTATTTTCATACCCCTAAGTGATAAGGGTTGTTCACCCCAATTTTTTTTTAATTTTCGGTATTTTTTTTGTTTTTATTTTTTTTTATAATGTGGCGTTAACAAACACATACAACCCTAATTTTTTACCCTTTTATCACGAACCCCTATTTTTAATAGCCATTTTAGTAATTTAATCATTTGACAGTGAACGCCTCCTAAACGGCGGGACCAATTTGAATGTTTTTTTTTTGTGTGTGTACATTGATTGTTTGTGTGTGGATTCGAGGATGGTTTAGATTCACAAATAAGCCCGGCAGATGGCGCTGCAGACAGTGTCTAGATTATGATCCGAGCGAAGCCGGAACGGGCCGCTAGTATTATGTAGTTACCAAAACTTTTTTCTGCATGTTTTTGTGGGAGGATCAAAAAGAACGGAAATGTGTAACAGGGAACCGGAGAAGCGCGCGCTATTTATTGCACCAATGAGCACGCGTTGTGGTTGTGGCGGAGAGATGGCTACGACATGGTAACAATACATTTTGTGCGACGTTGGTGCCACGTCTTGCTGTCGGCCGACATGGCGAGTATCTGTGTGTGTGTGGCGAGGAAGAGGAATGGAAATAAAAGAAGGTGAACGCATCGGCTGTGTACCTATTTTTAACCGACTTCCAAAAAGGAGGAGGTTACTTATTCACCCACCATATTTTTATGAATTTTAACTGATAAAAAACATGACAATGTGCGACTACTCTACCACTCACTCGTTTTTTATAAAATGACGAACGAGAGAAACTACCAAAACTAATATGATCTATAGATTAATCTGACGCTTTTAATAGATGATAACCGCACAAAATATAGTAGTCTACGTAATGTTCCTACAGCTAGAACTCAGAGTTCTCTCAAAGCTAGAGTCAAGGCGACCATGTAGAGTTGTAGAGGTTCGACTCTACTTTTATGATAAGAACGTCTAGGCAATGTGTCGCTTAAGTGGGTCTTCAAATCGAGAGTGAATCGGTTTCTCCTATGTAAGCACACTCCATTATAAACCGCATCGTCGATTAACACCAGGCGAGATGCCGGTAAGGAGTAAACACATTAATAGTAAAAAAAAAAATTGTCAGTCATAGGAACTGCCGATAGAAGTGTATACTTATAACTCAGAATTTGATAGCTTACTTTGGAAACTACGCGGGTGAAACCGGAGGGCGTGGCCATGACCATGGCCATCTAGAAATGTTGACGCATTAGATAGCCGATGGGAAATGCTCGCGCATTTCTAGATAGCCAATGGGAAATTCTGACGCATTTCTAAATGACCAATGACCATGGTCCCGAGTTCACCCGAAAATTTCTTATCATTCTGAGCGTGACGCTAGAATTCAATTCACAGCCCACGAAAAATCTGTCTGTGGTGCGCAAAAGAAGTTTTCACTTCAAAAATCACTTCACGTCCTTTCATGGCATGAACTCGGCTATCATCTATCATACTAAGCTATGTAATTGATAAAATGTAATGTTTGAAAAGAAGACACTTTTTGAAGTGAAAACTTCTTTAGCGCGCCTACACAGATTTTTCGTGGGGTGTGAATTGAATTCTGGCGTCACGCTCGGGTTTGATAAGAAATCTTCGGGTAAACTCGGGATCTTGGCGATTGGGCATCTAGAAATGCGTCACCCAATGGGAAATGCTGAAAGAGCGTGGCCTCGACATCATGGCATGGCCATTTAGAAATGCGTGAGTCAATAGGAGATGCTGACGCATTTCTAGATGGCCATGCCATGATGCCCAGGCCACGCCGTCTGGTTACACCCGTTTAGTTTCCAAAGTAAGATATCAAATTCTGAGTTATAAGTTTTCACTTCTATCGGCAGTTCCTATGACCTATGACTGCCAACTTTTTTTTTATTTATATTTCGAACAGATAAAAATAAAGACTTTAAGAATGAAAAGAGCACAAAGTGAAAAGTAAAGTTAAGTTGAACAATTAATAATGAGCAGGACAGTGTGCCAAAATACCCGACTCACTCTTCGTAGTTGCAACTCGAAAACTCTATAAATAATATTATAAATGTCAGTGTTTGAATGTTTGTTGCTCAATCACGGAACAGCTGAATCGGGTTGAAATTTCGATTACAGATAAAAGTCTGAAATAACAAATAGGCTACTTTGTATCACGGGAACATGTCGTATTTAAAATAACGTAAACGAGACCTGCGTGATCCTGCTAGTCAATAACTCTGAAGTAAATTTTCACAAAATGTATCCAATAAAAAATTTCGTCGGCTGCGTAATAACTACGAGTAGAATATACACATATACAGAAATTGCAAGTGTAAATGTTGGTATTCCAAGCCTAAGGGGTGGTTGTTTAAACCAATTATTGTGGCTGCCCGTCACATGTCGTGTGGGTACCTGCCTCTAAACTAATGACCGTCGAAGTTGGTGGCAGTTCGAATGCCGAGACCCGAGACCGCCCGGAATCGAATGAACTTACGAACCACTGCAGCGCTGCGACGCTCGATATTACTAAACTTATACCCGGGATAGAAGAAAAGATAGTCTTTTTAAAGTATAGCGTGACGGGTCGAGCGGGACATGCGCCTGATGGTAAGTAACACGTTTGACCATAATAATACGCATAAAAGTAACATTGTTATTAAATGTGTACATCAGTCGTATATCAGGTTAGAGCACCGATATACACTTATACTTCGTAACAGCACAGTGCCACGCAACTATTGGAACGTGAAGAGCCCAAACCATTACTTAGCCACTGTGCTGCGCTCGTCGCTCATAGATGAGTTATCTCTATGTCCTGGTTTTTGCTGCGGAAACATTGCCCTACAAAATACAGAAACGTTACCTACTTCTTGGAAGTAGTAAAAGTGTGATTCTTCCCCAGGACCCACTACAAAACCGGTACTATATTAGGTATATAACTTTATTAAATACTATATTTATCTGCAAACAGCAATAAAATATAAAAGATTTTTTTATTTGTATCCTATTTTCCAATATAACAGATACTCGGGGATTGAAGGAACGAATTAGAGTTTTTTTGTATTCAGCTCAAATTCACAAAATTTATATCAAACGCTTCTAATCCACGTTCATCATATCATACGCACTGCAACACAGTGGAATACTCCACCTGATTCTGTGTATTCCGGTAAGTACAAACCGGCTGTCTTCAAACTACAGTAAACTGATCAGGTGCCTTCTAGGTAAACGTGTCCCATCCGAGGCCTTGATATTAACAATAAGAAAAACGCAGTATAACGTAGACCTATTATACCTATTTAGCTTGCATTTAAAAGGCAAAGAAGTCAGAGCCAAAGTACTTTATTCATACCGTAAAATTTACATATCAATTAACAAAAAATAAAAGACAGAGCATACAAATTGTATACATTTCCAGAGTTTGAAAGTGATTACCGATAGAAGTGAAAACTAACAAATAACTTACAATTTTAGTACTAAACAGCACTAATCTGGCACAATACGTCTTCTATATAAAACAACAGATATACAGCTGTTAAGCACGTCAGTGACATCAACTCACAAGATTTCGTCCATAAAAAGAGCGTTTAAAACGCACGACCCGCTCCGATGCTACGCCGTCTTTTTGACGCTTCAACGCTACGTTGCTACATTAACTTCTCGTAGACGTGAACCCATACTTTTTTCCTACCACACATTGCTCAACGCGGCGACACATTATCCTACTAACATTATAAATGTCATATCAATGTATGGATGTTTGGATGATAGAATGTTTGTTGCACAATCACATCGTAACACATGAACGGATCGGGCTAAAATTTTGAATTTTGTTAGATCATAGTCTGGAAGAACACATATGCTACTTTTTATCCCGTCAAAATAACGATAACGGGAACTACGCGGGTAAAACCGCAAAACGCTGCATAATGTTATGCCTCAATAGTTTCTTATAAGGCAGATTTCGTACCAAAATAATTCTATTCTCAGTAAAAACAATCACGATCGAGCATTTTCCCGTGAATGGATAATTTTCCCCGTACAGAGGTAATGTGCAAACAGAATCCGGTCTGCTTCCCGCCGGCTGTATCGTCTGATGTCGGTAATTACCGCCTCCACCGCACGCGGCGACCGGCCGTGCGTGATCTCCTCAATTATGGGAATCAAGTATTGTGCTTCAGTCTGCAGAGATTTCGCTGTTAGAACCGTTAATCGTGAGTTCGATATCCTTAAAAGAAAAAAAGTTTTGAAGTTAAAACCTCTTTAGTCGCTGATTACTTTTTGGTATGGGAAAATTTACAGGAATGCAAATTACGCTGGAAAAAACGCTATAAGATTGGAAATTGTATTGTTGATAACTCAGTAACATTGTAAGAAACGAGCGGATGAAGATTGTTTGGTACAAACATAAAAATATTATATGCAATACCCATAATAGTAAAACACATATTATCGTAAAACACATGTAGGTATGTAGTTCCTTTACAAAAATTTACGCGTATCGACTTGCGACCAACTCGCTAGTACAACTAGTAATAATATAATTATAGAAGAGTAACACTGGATATTTCGAATTTAGAGTATTTCCAGTAACTAATTCGCTACACAAAGCCTTGAGCCGTAACAACTACGTGTGTGTAACTTACGCAGAAATAACAGTTTAGAAATCGTAAATGTGCGTGGAATTGGAAACCGGTTACTGAGGCGGTGTCGTAAAGTTTTGTAGTCGCTGGCGACTCGCAGGGGACGTGTTAACCTACGGTCATAGAATAGGTAATATTACCTACGATGAAAACGCCAACGAGGTTTCTTTGTGGTAACTTAATTATGTAGTGGTAGGACTTTTTGCAAAGTTCGCCTGGGGAAGTACCACATCTTTGCCAGTTATTCTAGCGCCAAGCAGCAATGTGAAAACATCAATGTGTTCCAGTTTCAAGGGTAACGTTTCCAGTAAAATTACAGGATATAGAAATAAAACTTCTTATATCTCTGAGTAACGAGCGCAGTGCAGTGCTAGGTAATGATTTGGACTCTTCAATATCCCAATATTTGTGTCACTGTACTGTAATGGGCAGAGATGTTGCTTACTATTGGGCACAAGGCCTGCTCGCCTCGTCACTCTATACTATAGAAAAATAAAATTCCCAGTCATAGGAACTGCTGTCAGAAGCGAAAACTCAGAATTTGATAGCTTACTTTGGAAACTAGACGGAAGTAACCGGAGGGCGAGGCCATGAGCATGACCATCTAGAAATGCTGACGTATTTCTAGATGGCTAATAGCCATGGTCTCGAGTTTACCCGAAGATTTCTTGTCATTCCCGAGCGTGACGCTAGAATTCAATTCACAGCCCTCGAAAAATCTGTCTGTGGCGCGCCGAAAATAGTTTTCACTTCAAATATCAGAGATTCATTGATTGATTCATGAGATGTCACTGTCGGGCTGACGGCCGTACGACACGACCGAGACCCTGACCCTCGGGTAATGATTCCCTCAACATTGATAAGGGACATGAAGACTTGACGCGTCCACTGACCACCTAACGGTGTTTGTGTCTGTTCGGATCAAACATTTGGTTTCACCTATTTTAGCAGACTTAAAAAAATAAAGGAAGTTTGTAATTCGATTTTTTTAGGGTTCCGTAAAACGTAAAAACGGAACCCTTATAGATTCGTCATGTCTGTCTGTCTGTCTGTCTGTCTGTCTGTCTGTCTGTCTGTCTGTCCGTCCGTATGTCACAGCCACTTTTTGCCGAAACTATGAGAACTACAGTGTGGAAACTTGGTGAGTAGATGTATTCTGTGAATCGCATTAAGATTTTTACAAAAGAAATTAAAAAAAATAAAAATTAGGGTTGCCCCTCATACTGAGAACTGAAACTAAAAAATTTTTTTTTCTTCTATCCTACACGTGTGGGGTGTCTATCGATAGGTCTTCAAAAATGATGTTGAGGTTTCTAATCTAGTTTTTGTCTACACTGAATAGTTTGCGCGAGAGACACTTCCAAAGTGGTAAAATTTGTGTCCCCCCCCCTCTAACTTCTAAAGTAAGAAAATGAAAAATCTAAAAAAAATATATGATGTACATTACCGTGAAAACTACCAACGAAAATTAGTTTGAACTCGATCTGATCAGTAGTTTCTTTTTAGTACGTCATAAATACACTATTATTAAAACTTCGATCAAAGTTACAACGAACTACAAGAACTATGTGTACTATGTATATTATGTTACTTGCTGCAACGGAACCCTTCATGGGCGAGTCCAACTCGCACTTGGCTACTTTTTTAGTACATGTGTTACTCGATAGCTCTGCCAACTTTACTGAGAATCGATTTTAATGGTTAATTTTTTGCTAAATACAATAGTTCAAAGGTTCATTTGAATTTTATCAATATCAGTGTGGTGGTTTTTGAAATATAAATAAAACAGTAAAATTTGGTTACCTTTACCTGAACGGCGCTATCATAGATATTACAAAAAAAATGAAATGTTTCGAGTGTAGAGTTCAATTTTAGTGAATTCAAGTCGGTTTTAGTTTTGTCGCCAAAATCTAAATTACATTTGAAAAAATGCCAACCTGCATTTACCTATAGGTATCTTGTTGCAAAAATACTCGATACTTATATACAAAGGTGTCGGTAACGGCAATGGTAACAGTGTCATAAGTTTAAATATGTTGTAGGTAAATAGGTATATCCTTCCAACACAAAAAATGTCCGACACGCTTAAATACATTTTTACTTTTAAAAACGCATATTTCCAGTCACGAACTTTGATAATCGTTTTAACGTTTAAAGAGACAGTTGCAGTTAAACTCGTACCAGGAGTAAATGAAATGTTTCCTGTTGTAGCGGCGAGATCAATTAAAAGTTGTTGAAGTAACCGCGGGTCGGTGCGAGCACGCCGCACGCCGGCAGCTCGGCAGGCGGGGCACACTGTGAGATAGGATAGGATAGGATAGGCTTAGCTCAAAGCTATCTTGAAGCTATTCAGTTTTACACCTCTACTTTATTTTACTCCTGGAAGTTGACAGAAAATTTGTAGGTAACGTGATCACTGATGATTTGTTTTTATGTACATATTTTTTTAAATATTTTTACTGTTGTCGATGTTATTTTCACAACACATCTCGTGTACACCTCCACGTTAGCAGGTCACCTCATGTGAGAGCATACTCTCACACCGCACACTCGTCTGCGCCTGCGGTCTTGCCGGATCATTGCTCTAGTCCAGTTCATCAAGGCCAAGATTGCTCAGTCCTGTGCCAGTTGTTACTGGCACGTGGGAGAGAGCAGGACATGCCTTAAAGAAGTTGGTGCGGTGGCGTAGAGATTTCAGGGCCGGAAATCCGATAAGTAGGTCCAGAGAACATGGAGTTCTCACCATCGAGACTACATAAGTGCTGTCGGAACATAGTTACTTAGATACTTATTAGCTTCGGTACAAAATACCTCAGAGTAGTTATGCGGAAGATACTGCGCAACACG